>CP136057.1:463254584-463896251 GCA_032464435.1 Aegilops umbellulata
CGCGTGCCGTTGCCCCTGGGGTCCACGCCGCTGACTCCTCGCGTGAGTTGGTGCTGCGGGCGCCGATGCCACCAAGCTCCTGGATCCGCTTCCCGCGGTTCTTCTTCGACGTGATGCCGCCGAGGGGGCCGCTCGAGCTCTGGCTGCAGCATGCGGACTGCAGTACTCCGTGACCGGGGCGAAGATCGAAACGGTCCCCACCGGCAATATCTTCATGACCCGCGGCTGGGGCGAGACCGCGCGGGTTTGCCGTGCGAGGGGAGCCCTCGCGATCCACTTTGAGTATGACGACGCCTCCACGCTCTCCTTCAAGGTCTTCAATGCGGAGGGCCGCCGCCTGGAGTGCTGCCCCGGAGAGGAACGCCAGGTCGATGCGCAACCCGCTCACGAGCACTCTAGCAGCAGTAGCCCTTCGGACTCCATCAGCTCTCCTGAGCTTTACGAGGCTCCAGAGACGAGCGACGACAGCTACGTGCCCCCGAGCTCTTGTCGCGCTCGGAGCAGAGCTGCGGCTTCCAGCCGCCGCCGCCGCTGATCTGGATGGGGTTGGCGCCGACCTACTGGGGCCCACTGTTGATGATGGCATCCGCCATGGGGGGCGTAGATAGGATTCCCCTTAGTAACAACTTTTGTTTCCGGCGAAGGATCACGAATCACCCCGTGGGGGCATGTAAGGGTCTGTAATGTCTTTTCATGCTTATCGTCCTTGTTATAAAAACATGGTGAACGCACGTCCCGTTAAGGCTCGGTACCCCCTTTCTTTCCTCGCGATAGCTTGTTGCTCTACGCTGACGGGTCCCGGTCCCAAGGCGGCTACAACTGTCGCTGGTATGCCAGGTCGCGTGCCGTGGTCAAGGCCAGGAGGTGCGTGGCCCGAGGTCTAGTAAGAGCCCCTGAGGAACGATGCTCAGGAGGTCCCCCTTAGCGCTCAAGCATCCATGGTAAGGCGAGAAAGGGAGTTAACGTGGCCGCAATGGGGTTGCGGCAGGGCATGAGCGACCATTAGGCCCAAAAATTTAGCCGATCCGGGTGCAGGACTTATCTCGCTGATTTTGTGGGGTGACTCCTGACGTGGCGCTAGAGCTGCGCGCCTACTTGTGCGGCATAGCTAGTCCGGCCCATACGAGTTTCCATTCCCCCATGCTCTCCTTAGTGCTCTACATCCTCAGGTCCCGGCCCTCGAGCGAGCTCAGCCGCCGCTAGTATGCCAGGTCGCGATATCGTGGTCAAGGCCAATGGGTGAGGGCTGGAGAGCTAGTAAGAGCTCCTGAGTCGCGATGCTCAGGAGCCCCCCTTTTAACGTGCAAGCGAATCGCACGAGAAAAAGGAGACTCGCGGTGCCGTCTGCTATCCTTCCCTCGGAACTATTGTAAACATGCACAAGAAGAAACATGGTTGACCGTTACAGTTGTTAGCCTGCCGCTGGTTGCTCTGGGTGAGGCGAAGGCACCGAGGGCCTGGTGAGGTGACGTGCACGACGCATACCACGAGCCAAAGCTCGATTGTCGGCGTTCTGGGAACGGGGGTCCCCAGACTTTCCTGCCTGCGGCCTGCAGCGTGGCTCAAAGGGGGGCCCAGCACGGCCCATCTTCATCAACACAGACCCAAGACCCTCGCGAGGAGCCAAGCCTCGCGGGGCGGATGACACCGAGCTTCCTCAGGCGCGGCCTCATCAGGCTGGCTCATGAGGAGGCGGAGAGATCAAGGCGGGGTACCTCACGAGGTGCCCGTGAAGCAAGCCATGACGACCAAGGGCGCCAGGCGGGCGCCAGCCCGCGCAGTGTCCTCCTTTCCTCTTTGGTGCAAAGGGAGCAAGCGCAGGCGAGAGCATCAAGCAAAGGCACCTGTTTCGGTGCAACGAGACCAAGACCAGCCCAATGGCAGGGAGGAAGTCATTGTGGAGCCCAAGCCAGCGTCACCACCAGAGCCTTTGGCAGGCGAGGACCAACTTTAGTCAGGATAAGTGTACCAGATGTTCCCCTTCAAAATGGCCAATTGTTGGCGCCCTTCCCGCTCAATATTTGGGAAGAGGCCCAGGGCCTTTGCCTATAAATAGGACTAGCCACCCCAGGGTAGAGGCAATGAATCAATCAATCAGAGGATCGGCCAATCCAGAAACAAGCTGGGATCGGATCGAGTAGCATCACACACACAGAGAGAGAGAGAAGGGTGACTGAACTCCTCCTAGCAGTTCATCGCCCCAGCCAAGAACAGACCTTCGCGAGGATGATCTTCCTTGTATTGCTCATCATCATCAGCCCAAGAGGCAATCCACCACACCACAAACTGGAGTATTGTATTACACCACAACGGTGGCCCCAACCAGTATAAACCCTGTGTCTCTTGTGCTGTTCTTTCCATAGCTTAGATCTTAGCGAGGCGGTGGGGTGCAGGTAGGTAGAAGGCGAAATCTCCGCGCGCACCCCAGTGTTCGAACCTCAAGGGTCTGCCGGAACCCGAAATCCGACATCGACCACTCAGATTTGTCGGTCGTGGCAGGGACGGACCCATGCACTAGCGCCGTGCCTGTGTGAAGGCCCCGGGGGAGGCGATGATTGAGGAGGCGATGGCCATTGGCGGATTAAGCATAAAGACTAGATCGACTTGGATAATTGCAGGAAGATACATGCCACTGGGCCTGGCCCGAGAGGCTTGGGGATGATGCAGCCCGAGGGGCGCCCCTAGCAAGGTAAGCTAAAGACTTAAGCAAAGGGGATACATGCCACAGGGACGGACCCATGCGGCCTGGGAATAATGCAGCCCGAGGGGCGCTCCCAGCTTAAACAAACTTGGAAGATGTCACCTGGTTCTGTAGACGAAGTAGAGTTGGTGTAGCTGAAGCCACGCGTTGAAGGAATGACTCCTCATGAGCCACCGGGACCCTGAGCCTCGGGAGGCTCTGGGGGCTCAGGAGGTTCCCTGAAGACCGTCTCCATCTCCTCAAGAACGGCGTGGAACCTGGCCTCCTGAGCTGCCAGGAATTGCCGCATGTTGCGCTGATAGGCCGACGCCATGCTCGGCAAGCCGAAGGGCATGCAAACCTAGCTGTGTGGTGGGCCCTCACAGCGACCCACAAGCGATGGCCAGAAGTGTTCCTAAGATGCGGCCCTGTTGAGCCCTGGGACATCGACGCAGACACGCAGCCCGACATCCTCGCCTGGATGTGGAGCTGCGCCTTGTGAGCGGCTGTGGTCGCGCACGGCTCTTGCTTCTTGCAGTTCCTGGGTGGTCTTGTTGATGAATTCCTGGGTGGTGGGCACTCCTTGCCCTGTGTTCTCCTGAGGGAAACGTGCCGCGATGCACACCTCCAAGTGGTGCCCAAGCGCCTCCCTCGTGAGGTTGGCAAGGTCTGAGGCCCTCCAGGAGAGAGCCCCGATCCCTGCCTAAGGAGGGTGCTGGGCGCGCCTTCCTATGTGATCGAGGGAGGCGCCCCTGGAGTGGGCGCTGATCCTGACGAGGCTCCCGCTGCATCGCTATCTCCTTGGGGTCCTACGCGGCGCGGCAACTTCTTCTTGGGGATGGTCTCCGGAGGGCCTTTACTTCTGCTGTCGGGGTCGTCGATTGCTAGGGCTTGGAAGGCGCGCTCGAGGGAGCGCACCGCATCCCTCTCTTCACATGGTGAGTGACCGCCATGAACTTGGCCTGGGCTGGATACCCGAGGATGGCATTGTACGGCAGGCGGATGTGCGCGACGTCGAAATCGATGAGCTCGGTGCGGTAGTTCTTGCGCTCCCCGAAGGTGACAGGCAGGCGGACTTGCCCTATCGGTGTGGTGGAACCGCCAGTCACTCCTGAGAAAGGCTTGGTTGGCTGGAGCTGCTCATAGGGCACTTGGAGGTTGTCGAACGTGTCGACGGACAGGACGTTGAGCCCTGCGCCGCCGTCGATGAGAGTCTTGGTGACTTGCACATTGCTGGTGACTGGGGAGCACAGCATAGGGAGTGCTCCAGCAGTGGCTGCGCACTTGAGCTGGTCTGCCGAGTTGAAGGTGATGGCGCATTGAGACCACCTGAGCGGGCGCGTGGCCTCGAGCTTGGGGAGCACCGCCTTCACCTCGCGAGTGAACTATTTGAAGGTGCGCTGAGAGGCTGGGGCCTGAGCACCGCCCAAGATGCAAGCGATCGCACGCGACTCCTGGAAGCCCCCAACCCCCTCGTCCTGGTGGTGGTCGTCGTTCCTTCTTGGTGGCGGCAGCGGGGAAAGACCGATGTTGCCCTGGGGGCGATCCTCACGAGGCGGGTCCCTCCAGGCGCCCTCGCGAGGTTGGTCCTACTAGCGGTCCTCACGAGGCCGGTCGCGCCACTCCTGGCACGGGCCTCGGTCATCCCAGCGTCCGCCTCCACGTCCTCCTTCGCGGTCATAGCCCCGGTCGTTGCGCTCGGGGCGTCGACCTTAGCGTCCTTCTCGTATGGCTCTGAGCTCTTGGCAGTCGCTGGTGTTGTGGGTGTTCAGGTTGTGGAAGGCACAGAACGGTCGGCCATTCTTGGACGACTCGGGTTGATCTCTGCCTCGCTTGGTGTCGGGCTCCGCTGCGAGCACCACTGCCTCTTTGCGCTTCACTTCCTTGGCCTTGGTCTTCTTTTCTTCCGCTCCTGCAGCTGGCAGCTCGAGGAGAGGGAGGCGCCCCTCCTCAGCTCTAGCGCACTTAGTCGCCAGGTTGAACAGCTCCTGAGAGGTGCAGAGCTCCTCGTGGATAGCCAGCTCTTCCTTCATCTTGACGTCATGGACGCCGTCAGAGAACGCGGAGATGATGGCCTCGTCCGTGACCTTGGGGATCTTGAGGCGGGTGTTGTTGAAGCGCTGGATGTACTTCTGGAGGGTTTCTCCTGGCTGTTGCTTGATGCGACGTAGATCGCCTGCGGCTGGTGGGCGGTCGCGAGTGCCCTGGAAGTTGGGGACGAAGCGGTCGTGCATCTCGTCCCAGGAGGAGATCGAGCTGTGCTGCAGGTTCAGGAGCCAGGAGCGGGCCCCATCCCTGAGAGACATGGGAAACCAGTTCGCCATGACTTTTTCATCACCGTTGGCTGCTTCGATGCTCAGCTCGTAGAGCTGCAGGAACTCCGCGGGGTCGGCGGTGCCGTCGTACCGAGGAGGCAGATCTGGCTTGAACTTGTCTGGCCAGGGGATGCTACGCAGCTCGGGGGTGAAGGCTCGGCAGCCGGCTGTGGTTACCGGGGCCCGCTTCGGGGGTGGAGCTTGGTCTTGACGGGGTTCGCGCTGCGCCGCTGCGGGCGGTGCATGGTCTTGACGAGGTGGCGCGGGGAGCGCCGGTGCAGCTTCTCGCGGCCGCGGAATTTCTTGGCAGCTTGTTTCTTCATGCGCGAGCGCCGGGCGTGGTGGATCATGCCGCGGAGGTGCGCGCCTGGGTGCCAAGGCGCCATCTTGGGGTTGAGGCGGTGGAGGTATGCCGTGAGCCCCGTCGCCCGTGGCTGGTTGATGAGGAGGCAGAGAGTGGGACGGCGCCGGAGAGCCCCCTGCGGCGCGGACGAGCTCGGCGACGCGGTCGAGCCACTCCTCGTAGAGGTCGTCGATGAGGCGGTAACGCAGGAGCTCGTTTGCCGCGAGGAGCGCGTCCCGTGCCTCCATGGGAGCGTGGTGAGCGTGAGACGAAGAACCAGCAAGGGTGAGTGATGGAGTAGCGGTGCGGCCGTCCTGCCACACTGAGGGATGCAGTGAGGACTCCCGCTGCTCATTCCCCGCCGGGCCGGTGGCAGCGTTGGCGGCGGGAGACGGAGAGCGACGGGGTGGCCCGCCTATGGGAGCTGTCTGAGCGACACGGGCGAAGAGGGCATCCCGACGCTCAGCTCGAGCACGGCGGGCGTCCGCCATGGTAGTGACGGAGCGATGGAGCAACGAACTGACAAAAGGGGAACTACGACGCACTCCTACCTGGCGCGCCAAATGTCGGATGTGGGGTTCCGGCAAACCCTTAAGGTTCGAACACTCGGGTGCGCGCGAAGTCTTTCCCTCCTACCGACCTACGCTCTAGCTCGCTAAGATCTTGCGGACGAACTCGACGAACTCACAACACAGAAAGAGACACGGGGTTTATACTGGTTCGGGCCACCGTTGTGGTGTAATACCCTACTCCAGTGTGGTGGTGGATTGCCTCTTGGGTTGATGATGAGCAGTACAAGGGAAGAACAGCCTCCTGAGGTTGGCGTGTTCTTGTGCGAGTGTTGGCTTCTCGATCTGTTCTCGTTGTTGTCGTCGTCGTCGTGCCTTCTACAGTGGTGGCTAGACCTATTTATAGAGGCCCTGGTCCTCTTCCCAAATATCGAGCGGGAAGGGAGCCAACAATGGCAGGCAAATTTGAAGGGGAAGAGCTAGTAGAAGCTATCCTGAAGCGGTCTTTGCCTGCGAAAAGCTCTGGGGTGACGCATTCTTGGGCTCCACGATGACCTCCGCCTTGCCGTCCTCCTGGTCTTGGTTTTGTTGCACCAACATGGCAACCTTTGCCTGATGCCTCGGTACTCTTCGTCTGCGCTTGCCTCCTTAGAACCAAAGAGGAAATAAGGACGCTGCGCGCATCGACGCCCACCTGGCACCCGCATGGCACCGTTCGTCATGGCTCACGTCACGAGAGCATAGTGAGGTTTGCCCTGCCTTGATATCTCTGCTCCTCGCGAGCCTGCCCAGCTAGGTCACTCCAGAGGAGGTCTTGCGTCGTCTGCCTCGCAAGGCTTGGACCCTCACGAGGGTGTTGGATACCTTGTCGATGAAGATGGGCCGTACGGCCTGCTGCCAAGCCACGCCGTGGGCCGTGGGCAGGCAAGTCTGGGGACGCCCGTTCCCAGAACACGGACACTAAGCGGTAGCGATAGTTGTAGAAGCAATAGTTGGCGAGATGACAACGATGCTACGATGGAGATCACGGTGTCGCTCCGGTGATGATCGTGATCATGACGGTGCTTTGGAGATGAAGATCAAAGGCACAAGATGATGATGTCCATATCATATCACTTATATTGATGGAATGTGATGTTTATCCTTTATGCATCTTATTTTGCTTAGTTCGACGGTAGCATTATAAGATGATCTCTCACTGAATTTCAAGGTGCAAGTGTTATCCCTGAGTATGCACCGTTGCAAAAGTTCGTCGTGCCGAGACACCACGTGATGATCGGGTGTGATAAGCTCTAAGTTCACATACAACGGGTGCAAGCCAGTTTTGCACACACAGAATACTTGGGTTAAACTTGACGAGCCTAGCATATGCAGATATGGCCTCGGAACACTGAGACCGAAAGGTCGAGCATGAATCTTATAGTAGATATGATCAACATAGTGATGTTCACCATTGAAAACTACTCCATCTCACGTGATGATCGGACATGGTTTAGTTGATATGGATCATGTGATCACTTAGATGATTAGAGGGATGCCTATCTAAGTGGGAGTTCTTAAGTAATATGATTAATTGAACTTTAATTTATCATGAACTTAGTACCTGATAGTATTTTGCATGTCTATGTTATTGTAGATAGATGGCCCGTGCTGTTGTTCCGTTGAATTTTAATGCGTTCCTAGAGAAAGCTAAGTTGAAAGATGATGGTAGAAACTACACGGACTAGGTCCGTAACTTGAGGATTATCCTCATTGTTGCATAGAAGAATTACGTTCTGGAAGCACTGCTAGGCGCCAAACCCGCTACAGGAGCAACGCCAGATGTTATGAATGTCTGGCAGAGCAAAGCTGATGACTACTCAATAGTTCAGTGTGCCATATTTTACGGCTTAGAACCGGGACTTCAGCCACGTTTTGAACATCATGGAGCATATGAGATGTTCCAGGAGTTGAAGTTAATATTTCAAGCAAATGCCCGGATTGAGAGATATGAAGTCTCCAATCAGTTATATAGCTGCAAGATGGAGGAGAATAGTTCTGTTAGTGAGCATATACTCAAAATGTCTGGGTATAACAATCACTTGATTCAACTGGGAGTTAATTTTCCTGATGATAGTGTCATTGTAAGAATTCTTCAATCACTGCCACCAAGCTACAAGAGCTTCGTGATGAACGATAACATGCAAGGGATGGATAAGACAATTCCCGAGCTCTTCACAATGCAAAAGGCTGCGGAGGTAGAAATCAAGAAGGAGCATCAAGTGTTGATGGTCAACAAGACCACCAGTTTCAAGAAAAAGGGTAAAGGAAAGAAGGGGAACTTCAAGAAGAACGGCAAGCAAGTTGATGCTCAAGTGAAGAAGCCCATGTCTGGACCTAAGCCTGAGACTGAGTGCTTCTACTGAAAAGGGTGTGGTCACTGGAAGCAGAACTGCCCCAAGTATTTGGCAGATAAGAAGGATGGCAAGGTGAACAAAGGTATATGTGATATACATGTTATTGATGTGTACCTTACTAATGCTCGCAGTAGCACCTGGGTATTTGATACTGGTTCTGTTGCTAATATTTGCAACTCGAAATAGGGACTACGGATTAAGCGAAGATTGGCTAAGGATGAGGTGACGATGCGCGTGGGAAATGGTTCCAAAGTTGATGTGATCGCAGTCGGCATGCTACCTCTACATCTACCTTCAGGATTAGTTTTAGACCTGAATAATTGTTATTTGGTGCTAGCGTTAAGCATGAACATTATATCTGGACCTTGTTTGATGCGAGACGGTTATTCATTTAAATGAAAGAATAATTGTTGTTCTATTTATATGATTAATATCTTTTATGGTCATGCACCCTTGAAGAGTGGTCTATTTTTGTTGAATATCGATAGTAGTACACACATATTCATAATATTGAAGCCAAAAGATGCAGAGTTGATAATGATAGTGCAACTTATTTGTGGCACTACCGTTTGGGTCATATTGATGTAAGTGCATGAAGAATCTCCATTCTGATGGACTTTTGGAATCAGTTGATTATGAATCACTTGGTACTTGCAAACCATGCCTCATGGGCAAGATGACTAAAACTCCGTTCTCCGGAACAATGGAGTGAGCAACAGATTTGTTGGAAATCATACATACTGATGTATGTGGTCCGACAAATGTTGAGGCTCGCGGCGGGTATCGTTATTTTCTCACCTTCGCAGATTATTTGAGCAGATATGGGTATATCTACTTGATGAAACATATGTCTGAAAAATTTGAAAAGTTCAAAGAATTCCAGAGTGAAGTCAAAAATCATCATAACAATAAAATAAAGTTTCTACGATCTGATCATGGAGGAGAATATTTGAGTTACGAGTTTGGTCTTCATCTGAAACAATGCAGACTAGTTTCGCAACTCACGCCACCCGGAACACCACAGCGTAATGGTGTGTCCGAACGTCGTAATTGTACTTTACTAGATATGGTGCGATCTATGATGTCTATTACTAATTTACCGCTATTGTTTTGGGTTATGCTCTAGAGACGGTTGCATTCACATTAAATAGGGCACCATCTAAATCCGTTGAGACGACACCTTATGAATTGTGGTTTGGCAAGAAACCAAAGTTGTCGTTTCTTAAAGTTTGGGGCTGCGATGCTTATGTGAAAAAGCTTCAACCTGATAAGCTCGAACCCAAATTGGTGAAATGTGTCTTCATAGGATACCCAAAGGAGACTGTTGGGTACACCTTCTATCACAGATCCGAAGGCAAGACATTCGTTGCTAAGAATGGATCCTTTCTAGAGAAGGAGTTTCTCTCGAAAGAAGTTAGTGGGAGGAAAGTAGAACTTGATGAGGTAACTGTACCTGCTCCCTTATTGGAAAGTAGTTCATCGCATAAATTTGTTCCTGTGACTCCGACACCAATTAGTGTGGAAGCTAATGATGATGATCATGTAACTTCAGATCAAGTTACTACCGAACCTCGTAGGTCAACCAGAGTAAGATCCGCACCAGAGTGGTGTGGCAATCCTGTTCTGGAGGTCATGTTACTTGACCATGAAGAACCTACGAACTATGAGGAAGCGATGATGAGCCTAGATTCCGCAAAATGGCTTGAGGCCATGAAATCTGAGATGGGATCCATGTATGAGAATAAATTGTGGACTTTGGTTGACTTGCCCGATGATCAGCAAGCCATCGAGAATAAATGGATCTTCGTGAAGACTGACGCTGACGGTAATGTTACTGTTACAAAGCTCGACTTGTTGCGAAAGGTTTTCGACAAGTTCAAGGATTTGACTACGATGAGACCTTCTCACCCGTAGCGATGCTTAAGTCCATCCGAATCATGTTAGCAATTGCTGCATTTTATGATTATGAAATTTGGTAAATGGATGTAAAAACTGCATTCCTGACTGGATTTCTGGAAGAAGAGTTGTATATGATGCAACCTGAAAGTTTTATCGATCCAAAGGATGCTAACAAAGTGTGCAAGCTCCGGCGATCCATTTATGGACTGGTGCAAGCATCTCGGAGTTGGAATAAAAGTTTTGATAGTGTGATCAAAGCATATGGTTTTATACAGACTTTTGGAGAAGCCTGTATTTACAAGAAAGTGAGTGGGAGCTCTGTAGCATTTCTAATATTATATGTGGATGACATATTGTTGATTGGAAATGATATAGAATTTCTGGATAGCATAAAAGGATACTTGAACAAGAGTTTTTCAATGAAAGACCTCGGTGAAGCTACTTATATATTGGGCATCAAGATCTATAGAGATAGATCAATATGCTTAATTGAACTTTCACAAAGCACATACCTTGATAAAGTTTTGAAAAAGTTCAAAATGAATCAAGCAAAGAAAGGGTTCTTGCCTGTGTTACAAGGTGTGAAGTTGAGTCAGACTCAATGCCCGACTACTACAGAAGATAGATAGAAAATGAAAGGTGTTCCCTATGCTTCATCCATAGGCTCTATCATGTATGCAATGTTGTGTACCAGACCTGATGTGTGCCTTGCTATCAGTTTAGCAGGGAGGTACCAAAGTAGTCCAGGAGTGGATCACTGGACAACGGTCAAGAACATCCTGAAATACCTGAAAAGGACTAAGGATATGTTTCTCGTTTATGGAGGTGAGAAAGAGCTCGTCGTAAATGGTTAGGTTGATGCAAGCGTTGACACTGATCCGGATGACTCTAAGTCACAAACCAGATACGAGTTTATATTGAACGATAGAGCTGTCAGTTAGTGCAGTTCTAAGCAAAGCGTCGTGGAGGATCTACATGTGAAGCGGAGTACATAGCTGCTTTGGAAGCAGCAAACGAAGGAGTTCATATCCGATCTAGGTGTCATACCTAGTGCATCGGGACCAATGAAAATCTTTTGTGACAATACTGGTGCAATTGCCTTGGCCAAGGAATCCAGATTTCACAAGAGAACCAAGCACATCAAGAGATGCTTCAATTCCATCCACGATCAAGTCAAGGAGGGAGACATAGAGATTTGCAAGATACATACAGATTTGAATGCTGCAGACCCATTGACTAAGCCTCTCTCACGAGCAAAACATGATCAGCACCAAGACTCCATGGGCATTAGAATCATTACCGTGTAATCTAGATTATTAACTCTAGTGCAAGTGGGAGACTGAAGGAAATATGCCCTAGAGGCAATAATAAAGTTGTTATTTATATTTCCTTATATCGTGATAAATTTTTAGTATTCATGCTAGAATTGTATTAACCGGAAACTTAGTACATGTGTGAATACATAGACAAACAGAGTGTCACTAGTATGCCTCTACTTGACTAGCTCGTTGAATCAAAGATGGTTAAGTTTCTTAGCCATAGACATGAGTTGTCATTTGATTAAGGGGATCACATCATTAGAGAATGATGTGATTGACTTGACCCATTCCGTTAGCTTAGCACTTGATCATTTAGTATATTGCTATTGCTTTTTTCATGACTTATACATGTTCCTATGATTATGAGATTATGCAACTCCCGAATATCGGAGGAACACTTTGTGTGCTACCAAACATCACAACGTAACTGGGTGATTATAAAGGTGCTCTACAGGTGTCTCCGATGGTACTTGTTGAGTTGGCACAAGTATAGGGGATCTCAACAGTTTTCGAGGGTAGAGTATTCAACCCAAATTTATTGATCTCAAGTATTAGCAATTGAGTTGTCAATTCAACCACACCTGGATAACTTAGTATCGACAGCAAAGTATTTAGTAGCAAAGTAATATGGAAGTAACTGTAACGGTAGCAAAAGTAATATTTTTGGGTTTTGTAGTGATTGTAATAGTAGCAACGGAAAAGTAAATAAGTGACGAACAATATGAAAAGCTCGTAGGGAATTGGATCAGTGCTGGAGAAATATGCCGGATGCGGTTCATCATGTAACAGTCATAACATAGGGTGACACAGAACTAGCTCCAATTCATCAATGTAATGTAGGCATGTATTCCGAATATAGTCATACGTGCTTATGGAAAAGAACTTGCATGACATCTTTTGTTCTACCCTCCCGTGGCAGCGGGGTCCTAGCGGAAACTAAGGGATATTAAGGCCTCCTTTTAATAGAGTACCAGACCAAAGCATTAGCACATAGTGAATACATGAACTCCTCAAACTACGATCATCACCGGGAGTGGTCTCGATTATTGTCACTTCGGGGTTGCCGGATCATAACACATAGTAGGTGACTATAGACTTGCAAGATAGGATCAAGAACTCACATATATTTATGAAAACATAATAGGTTCAGATCTGAAATCATGGCACTCGGGCCCTAGTGACAAGCATTAAGCATAGCAAAGTCATAGCAACATCAATCTCAGAACATAGTGGATACTAGGGATCAAACCCTAACAAAACTAACTTGATTACATGATAAATCTTATCCAACCCATCACCGTCCAGCAAACCTACAATGGAATTACTCACGCACGGCAGTGAGCATCATGAAATTGGTGATGGAGGAAGGTTGAGGATGACGACAATGACGGATTCCCCTCTCCGGAGCCCCGAACGGACTCCAGATCAGCCCTCTCGAGAGGTTTTAGAGCTTGGCGGTGGCTCCGTATCGTAAAACGCGATGAATCCTTCCCCCTGATTTTTTTCTCCCCGAACGCGAATATATGGAGTTTGAGTTGAGGTCGGTGGAGCAACAGGGGGCCCACGAGGCAGGGGGTGCGCCCCCACCCTCGTGAACAGGTGGAGGCCCCCTGACGTGGATTCTACTTCCAGTATTTTTAATATTTTCCAAAAATATGTTCTATGGAGTTTCAGGTCATTCCGAGAACTTTTGTTTCTGCACATAAATAACACCATGGTAATTCTGCTGAAAATAGCGTCAGTCCGGGTTAGTTCCATTCAAATCATGGAAGTGAGAGTCCAAAACAAGGGCAAAAGTGTTTGCAAAAGTAGATACGACGGAGACGTATCAACTCCCCCAAGATTAAACCTTTGCTTGTCCTCAAGCAATTCAGTTGATAAACTGAAAGTGATAAAGAAAAACTTTTACAAACTCTGTTTGCTCTTGTTGTTGTAAATATGTAAAGCCAGCATTCAAGTTTTCAGCAAAGATTATAACTAACCACATTCACAATAATTCTTAGGTCTCATGTTTACTCATATCAATGGCATAATCAACTAGCGAGCAATAATAATAAATCTCGGATGACAACACTTTCTCAAAACAATCATAATTTGATATAAGAGGATGGTATCTCGCTAGCCCTTTCTGATATCGCAAAACATAAATGCAGAGCACCTTTAAAGATCAAGGACTGACTAAACATTGTAATTCATGGTAAAAGAGATCCAGTCATAGTCATACCCAATATAAATTAATAGTAATGGATAGAAATGACAGCGGTGCTCTCTAGCTGGTGCTTTTAATAAGAGGGTGATGACTCAACATAAAAGTAAATAGATAGGCCCTTCGCAGAGGGAAGCAGGGATTTGTAGAGGTGCCAGAGCTCGATTTTGAAATAGAGATAAATAATATTTTGAGCGGCATACTTTCATTGTCAACATAACAACCAAGAGATGGCGATATCTTCCATGCTACGCACATTATAGGCGGTTCCCAAACATAATGGTAAAGTTTATACTCCCCCTCCACCAACAAGCATCAATCGATGGCTTGCTCGAAACAACGAGTGCCAGGGGGAGTTTTGTTTGCAATTATTTTGATTTGATTTGCATAAAGCATGGGACTGGGCATCCGGGTGACCAGCCATTTTCTCATGAGTGAGGAGCGGAGTCCACTCCTCTTGAGAATAACCTGTCTAGCATGGAAGATACGGACAACCCTAGTTGATACATGAGCTATTCGAGCATACAAAACAAATTTTCATTTGAAGGTTTAGAGTTTGGCACATACAAATTTACTTGGAACGGCAGGTAGATACCACATATAGGAAGGTATAGTGGACTCACATGGAATAACTTGGGGGTTTAAGGGATTGGATGCACAAGCAGTATTCCCGCTTAGGACAAGTGAAGGCTAGAAAAGACTGGGAAGCGACCAACTAGAGAGCGACAACAATCATGAACATGCATTAAAATTAATAAACATTGAGTGCAAGCATGAGTAGGATATAATCCACCATGAACATAAACATCGTGAAGGCTATGTTGATTTGTTTCAACTACATGTGTGAACATGTGCCAAGTCGAGTCACTTAAATCATTCAAAGGAGGATAGCACCCCACTATACCACATCACAACCATTTTAATAGCATCTTGGCATGCAAGTTAAACCATTGTAACTCATATCTAATCAATCATGGCACGAGCAAATATAATCTCTAATTGTCATTGCAAACATGTTTATTCATAATAGGCTGAATCAGGAACGATGGACTAATCATATTTACAAAAACAAGATAGGTCGAGTTCATACCAGCTTCTCTCATCTCAATCAGTCCATCATATATCGTTATAATTGCCTTTCACTTGCACGACCGAACGATGTGAATAATAATAAGAGTGCACATGCATTGGACTAAGCTAGAATCTGTGAACATTCAATGAACAGGAGAAGACGAAGCAATATGGGCTCTTGGTTAAATCAACAATAATGCGTATAAGAGCCACTTCAACAATTTAATTATGGTCTTCTCCTATCGACCCCCAAAGAGAAGAAAAGAAATAAGAACTATTTACACGGGAAAGCTCCCAACAAGCAAAAGAAGAACAGAAAATATTTTTGGGTTTTCTTTTAATTATTACTACTACAGCAAGAAAGTAAACTAACTAAAAGCTACAACTATTTTTTTTAGTTTTTCTTAAGGTTTATCAAACACACAAGAAGAAAACAAGAAAAAGAAAATAAACTAGCATGGATATTACAGTGAAAAAGTATGAGCACCGACAACTAGCAATGAGTGTGTGAAAATGAATGTAATGTGGGTGAGAAATACGTACTCCCCCAAGCTTAGGCTTTTGGCCTAAGTTGGTTTATTGCCACGGATGGCCTGGCGGATATCTGTAGTTGTAGTTGGGGTCGTACTGAGATGCAGCGGCTATTGCATCGTGGGCTGTAGCTTGGAGGCGGGCTGCCCTCGTCCTCCTTTCGTACTCATTTGCCTCTTCTCTGGTTATAAAATGTCTCCCTTTTGCCTCCTCACAAAGGAACTAGTGAGATAGTGGTACTGGCGGCACTTTTCCTCCTTGAAGCTCACAAGATCAGTGTTACGCAAATATGCGTTAAGTTCTTCCTTGATTCCCGCTCGATCAATAAAGTCCTCTGAAGGACACTCACAAGGCCACACTAGAGCGTTCCTTGGTGGCTCATCGTCAGCATCATGCATTGCAAACCTGGGTCCTTGCTTCCTTGAAGAACCACCTTGGTACATTTTCCTAAGCATATTTATTCCTCTAAAAAAATTCTGAAATTTTTAGTAACTTCAAATAAAGGTGAACCAAGCTCAACAAAATTGATAGCAACTACTCCTACAAGTGCCTAGAGCCTATACCAAGCATTAGAACTGCTTGGAACCATATAAATTTGTCATGCAAATCAAGAACATGGTCACCTAGGCAGCACAAATTTGCAATGAATAAAGCATTAGAACAAAAACTAATTGGACCAATGGAGGAGTCACATACCAAAGAACAATCTCCCAAAGCAGTTTTGTGAGAGGTGCTTTGAGCAAGGAGATCGAAAACCACAGCAAAATGAGCTAGAACTCGTGCTTGAGCTGGATGGTGATTTTTTTGGGAGGAAGAAGAAGTGTGTGTGTGCAGAAATAAGTGCAGGGGAGCCACCATGGGCCCACGAGGCAGGGGGCGCGCCCTATAGGGGTAGGCGCGCCCTGGACCCTCATGGCCAGGTGCTTGCTCCCCCTGCTTTGTTCTCAATGCCCGATATTCTCAAATATTCCAGAAAAAATCATATTAAATTGGTAGGGCATTTGGAGAACTTTTATTTTCGGGGTATTTTTATATTGCACGGATAATTCAGAAAACAGACAGAAAAATACTAATTTTACTTTATTTCAACTAAATAATAGAAAGTAGAAGGAGGGTACAGAAGGTTGTGTCTTCTAGTTCCATCCATCTCATGCTCATCAAAAGGAATCCACTAACAAGCTTGATCAAGTCTTGTTAACAAACTCATTCTGAATAACATGGAATCGGAGAAATTTCGAATAGCACTATGTTACCTCAACGGGGATATGCACATCCCCAATAATAAGAATATCATATTTCTTCTTGACAGTAGGAATAGGAAATTCAAAACCTCCAAAAATAACCAATGGAATTTTTCCAATAGAATTGATACTATGAACTTGAGGTTGTTTCCTCGGGAAGTGTGTCGTATGCTCATTACCGTTGACATGAGAAGTGACATTGCCTTTGTTGCAATCAATAACAGCCCCTGCAGTATTAAAAAAGGGTCTTCCAAGAATAATAGACATACTATCGTCCTCGGGAATATCAAGAATAACAAAGTCTGTTAAAATAGTAACGTTCGCAACAACAACAGGCACATCCTCACAAATACCGACAGGTATAGATGTTGATTTATCGGGCATTTGCAAAGTTATTTCAGTAGGTGTCAACTTATTCAAATCAAGTCTATGATATAAAGAAAGAGGCATAACACTAACACCGGCTCCAAGATCACATAAAGCAGTTCTAACATAGTTTCTTTTAATGGAGCATGGTATAGTGGGTACTCCTGGATCTCCTAATTTCTTTGGTATTACACCCTTTAAAGTATAATTAGCAAGCATGGTGGAAATTTCAGCTTCCAGTATCTTTCTTTATTAGTAACAATTTCTTTCATGTACTTAGCATAAGGATTCATTTTGAGCATATCAGTCAAACGCATACGCAAAAAGATAGGTCTAATCATTTCAGCAAAGCGCTCAAAATCCTCATCATCTTTTTTCATGGATGGTTTGGGAGGAAAAGGCATGGGTTTCTGAACCCATGGTTCTATTTCTTTACCATGTTTCCTAGCAACAAAGTCTCTCTAAAATCATAACGTTGATTCTTCGATTGTGGGTTATCAAGATCAACAGCAGGTTCAATTTCTACATCATTATCATTACTAGGCTGAACATCATCATGAACATTATCATTAACATTTTCATTAGGTTCATGTTCATTACCAGATTGTGTTTCAGCATCAGAAATAGAGATATCATTTGGATTCTCAGGTGGTTCAGCAATAGGTTCACTAGAAGCATGCAAAGTCCTATCATTTTTTCCTTCCTTTTAGCAGGACTTGGTCTATCTATATTATTTCTCTGAGAATCTTGCTCAATTCTCTTAGGGTGGCCTTCAGGATACAAATGTTCCTGAGTCATTTTACCAGTTCTAGTAGCCACTCTAACAGCATAGTCATTATTCTTTCTATTTAATTCATTGAGCAAATCATTCTGAGATTTAAGTACTTGTTCTACTTGAGTGGTAACCATAGAAGCATGTTTACTAATGAGTTTAAGTTCACCCTTAACATTAGCCATCTAATTACTCAAGTGTTCAATCATATAAGCATTTTGTTTTAATTGTCTACCAAAATAAGCATTAAAATCTTCTTGCTTAACCATAAAGTTATCAAATTCATCCAAACATTGGCTAGCAAACTTAGTAGGCGGGATTTCAGCTTTATCATATCTCTAGAGATAATTTACCTTTACTACCTATGTCGGGTTATCAAGACCGTGTGTTTCTTCAATAGGTAATAGATTAAGATCATATATATCTTCAACAGGCGGCAAATTAAGACCATGTATTTCTTAAATAGGAGGTAAATTCTTAACATCTTTAGCTTTAATACCTTTTTCTTTCATAGATTTCTTTGCCTCTTGCATATGTTCAGGACTGAGAAATAGAACACCCCTCTTCTTCGGAGTTGGTTTAGGAATAGGCTCAGGAATTGGCTCAGCAAGTGTCCAATTGTTTTTATTTTTCAACATATTATTCAATAGAATTTCAGCTTCATCTGGTGTTCTTTCCCTGGAAACAGAACCAGCACAACTATCCAAGTAATCTCTGGAAGCATCGGTTAGTCCATTATAAAAGATATCACGTATTTCATTTTTCTTGAGACGATGATCAGGCAAAGCATTAAGTAATAGGAGAAGCCTCCCCCAAGCTTGTGGCAGACTCTCTTCTTCAATTTGCACAAAACTATATATATATTCCTTAAAGCAGCTTGTTTCTTATGAGCAGGGAAATATTTAGCAGATAAGTAATAAATCATATCCTGGGGACTACGCACACAACCAGGATCAAGAGAATTAAACCATATCTTAGCATCACCCTTTAATGAGAAGGAAATATTTTAAGGATATAAAAGTAGCGAGTTCTCTCATCATTAGTGAACAGGGTGGCTATATCATTTAATTTAGTAAGATGTGCCACAACAGTTTCAGATTCATAGCCATAAAAAGGATCAGATTCGACCAAAGTAATTATATCAGGATCAACAGAGAACTCATAATCCTTATCAGTAACACAGATAGGTGAAGTAGCAAAAGTAGGGTCAGGTTTCATTCTAGCATTAAGAGATTGCTGCTTCCATTTAGCTAATAACCTCTTTAGATCATATCTATCATTGCAAGCTAAAATAGCTCTAGCAGCTTCTTCATTCATAACATAGCCCTCAAGAACAACAGGCAATTCATATCTATTAGGGGGAGAGTCTTCATCATCACTATCTTCAATATTATCAGTTTCAATAATTTCATTCTCTCTAGCCCTAGCAAGTTGTTCATCAAGAAATTCACCAAGTGGCACACTAGTATCAAGCATAGAAGTAGTTTCATCATAAGTATCATGCATAGCAGAAGTGGCATCATCAATAACATGCGACATATCAGAATGAATAGAAGAAGTAGGTTTAGGTGTCGCAAGCTTACTCAAAACAAAAGTGAATCAAATGCAGAGCTAGATGGCAGTTCCTTACCTCCCCACGTAGTTGAGGGATAAATTGTTGTTTTCGCTTCTTTCAAGTTCTTCATAGTGACCAGCAGATATAAATCCCAAGTGACTCAAAGAATAGAGCTATGCTCCCCGGCAACGGCGCCAGAAAATAGTCTTGATAACCCAGAAGTAAAGGGGATCGTAACAGTTTTCGAGGGTAGAGTATTCAACCCAAATTTATTGATTCGACACAAGGGGAGCCAAAGAATATTCTCAAGTATTAGCAGTTGAGTTGTCCATTCAACCACACCTGGATAACTTAGTATCTGCAGCAAAGTATTTAGTAGCAAAGTAATATGGAAGTAATGGTAACGGTAGCAAAAGTAATATTTTTGGGTTTTGTAGTGATTGTAATAGTAGCAACGGAAAAGCAAATAAGTGAAGAACAATATGAAAAGCTCGTAGGGAATTGAATCAGTGATGGAGAATTATGCCGTATGCGGTTCATCATGTAACAGTCATAACATAGGGTGACACAGAACTAGCTCCAATTCATCAATGTAATGTAGGCATGTAGTCCGAATATAGTCATACGTGCTTATGGAAAAGAACTTGCATGACATCTTTTGTTCTACCCTCCCCTGGCAGCGGGGTCCTAGCGGAAACTAAGGGATATTAAGGCCTCCTTCTAATAGAGTACGGAACCAAAGCATTAACACATAGTGAATACATGAACTCCTCAAACTACGGTCATCACCGGGAGTGGTCCCGATTATTGTCACTTCGGGGTTGCCGGATCATAACACATAGTAGGTGACTATAGACTTGCAAGATAGGATCAAGAACTCACATATATTCATGAAAACATAATAAGTTCAGATTTGAAATCATGTAACTCGGGCCCTAGTGACAAGTATTAAGCATAGCAAAGTCATAGCAACATCAATCTCAGAACATAGTGGATACTAGGGATCAAACCCTAACAAAACTAACTCGATTACATGATAAATCTCATCCAACCCATCACCGTCCAGCAAGCCTACGATGGAATTACTCACGCACGGCGGTGAGCATCATGAAATTGGTGATGGAGGATGGTTAATGATGACGACGGCGACGGATTCCCCTCTACGGAGCCCCGATCGGTCTCCAGATCAGCCCTCCCGAGAGGTTTTAGGGCTTGGCGGCGGCTCCATATCGTAAAACGCGATGAATCATTCTCCCTGATTTTTTTCTCCCCGAACACGAATATATGGAGTTGGAGTTGAGGTCGGTGGAGCAACAGGGGGGCCCACGAGGCAGGGGCCGCGCCCAGGGGGCACGCGCGCCCCCACCCTCGTGGACAGGTGGAGGCGCCCTGACGTGGATTCTTCTTCCAGTATTTTTAATATTTTCCAAAATATGTTTCATGGAGTTTCAGGTCATTCCGAGATCTTTTGTTTCTGCACATAAACAACACCATGGCAATTCTGCTTAAAACAGCGTCAGTACGGGTGAGTTCCATTCAAATCATGAAAGTTAGAGTCCAAAACAAGGGCAAAAGTGTTTGGAAAAGTAGATACGAGACGTATCAAGTCTTGAAATGGTCGAGACATAAAGACTGATATATTGGATGACTATATTTGGACACCAGATGAGTTCCAGAGGTCATCAGATAAGTATCGGAGTGCCGGGGGGTTATCGAAACCCCTGGGGGAACTATTGGGCCTACATGGGCCATATAGAAGATGGGAGGCAGCCCACAAGGGGCATCCGCACCCCTCCCTATAGGGAGCCGAATTGGACTAGGGAGGGGGGCGTGCCCCCCTTTCCTTCTCCTCTCCCTCTCCTTCCTTCCCCCTTCCTCCTCCTAGTTGGACTAGGAAAGGGGGAGTCCTACTCCTACTAGGAGGAGGACTCCTCCCCCTCCTTGGCGCGCCCCAAGGGTCGGCCGGCCTCCCCCCTTGCTCCTTTATATACGGGGGCAGGGGGCACCCTAGGACACACAAGTTGATCATTGATCTCTTAGCCATGTGTGGTGCCCCCCTCCACCATAATCCACCTTGGTCATATCGTCGTAGTGCTTAGGCGAAGCCCTGCGCCGGTAGCTTCATCATCACCGTCATCATGCCATCATGCTGACGAAGCTCTCCCTCGACACTCTGCTGGATCGTGAGTTTGTGGGACGTCACCGAGCCGAACGTGTGCAGATCGTGGAGGTGTCGTACTTTCAGTACTAGGATCGGTCGATCGTGAATACATACGACTACATTAACCGAGTTGTCATAACGCTTCCGCTTTCGGTCTACGAGGGTACATGTACAACACTCTCCCCTCTCGTTGCTATGCATCACCATGATCTTGCGTGTGCGTAGCATTTTCTTTTGAAATTACTACATTACCCAACACCTCTATCAAACGGGCATCCTCGAGGACATCTTCAAAATAGCGCTCCGGCTTGTGGTGGTCCTTGCCTCCGGGCGGACCTTCAGCTGCCACAACGGTGGCCTTCATCTTCGCTGAGTGCATCTTGACATGGGCAAAGGTCATCTGCGCACCTTCTATGCACACCGAGCGCTTCACAGCCTCAACTAAGGGCAAGGCGTCGCTGAGCCGCTTGACCAGGCTGAAGTAGCTGCTCGGAATGGGTCTGGCTGGCCATAGCCAGACTATGATGTTCTTCATGGCCAAACCGGACATCCTATGCAGCTCCGCCAGCTGCATCATCTGGTTGTTTAGCAGCGCTGGCCGCTCCGGCGCCAAGTACCGTGACCAGAAGAGCTTCTGTGTTGTGTTCCCTTCTTCGGCCCAGAAATACTGGGCGGCGTCGGCAGCACTCCTTGGGAGATCCACAAAGGCGTCTTGAGCACTCCATAGTCGATTTAGCAAAGCATATCTTCGACCGCCAAATATACTCTATAGAAGAAAAGGCTTACCAGCCGCTATCTGTTCGGCTTGCTTGATCTCCTCGCGAGCCACCCGGGACTCGGTCCGCACCTCCTTTGCCTCTTGAAGGGCCTTGGTGAGTTTGGCCGCTTGGGCCTTATTACTCTCCTCCAAGGCCTCACACTTGTTGGCGGCATCCTGGAGCGCTTTCTCCACTTCGGTCACCCTCTCCTCATACTAGCGGCGGGCGACCTGTTCGACCTTCAAATCCGCGACCGCTTTGTATGCGGCCGCCTTGCTCGCCCTCGCCCCCTCCTTGGCTTCAGCAAGGGCACTCCTGAGGGTCACGACCTCGGTCGCACTGTCTACAATCATACACATAGCAGAACATGAGCTTAAACTCTGAGTTTGCATTACAATTTCGGCCTGTAAGGGGTCTTTTAAAAGCATACCTTGGGCCGCATCGAACCGCTTGTTAGTACGGTCGATCTCATCATTAGCCAGCTTCAGTTTGCGCTAGATTTCGGAAACTTCAGCGTCCTTGGCTAAAGCCGCTAACAGTGAAGCCTGTTTATCAAAATAGATAAGCGTGTTATCACCAGCGAATATTTGGTCCTCTGCCCGCCCCCTTCTTCCAAAGAGCCAAACAGAGTCTCAGGGGCTACTATCTATATACGGGCATATTTTTCCAATACGAAAAGCGGCTAACAATATTACATCACATACCTCAAAGCCTGTTATAGTAGGCTAGTGAAATCTTCGTTCAGTCCGCTTTTGGCAGACTGAACCTTCTCAACCACTGCACCCATCAAGGTACGGTGCTCCTCCACGACGGAGGTACGTGGAAGTGCTTCCCTCAATGTGTCTGGCGCCTCTGGATTGATGATGGTCGCCGGTGGAGTCGGCACACCCCCTCCCTTGAAGAGGGCTGCTCGCTCGATTCTGAAGCCATGTGGGTCTCCGGAGTTGTATCCGGCCGGGGACCGGACTGGTCCGGGCCCCCGTCATCAGTTTCCATGGGGGTTGTGCCCCCATGTTTTCGGCAGCCGAGGCATTACCCTCCAGCGCCGTTTCAGCGGCCTTCCGCACCTCTCCCTGGCCCGGAGAGGTCCTTTGGGACAACACCTCAGTGTCATCCACGGCATGTGGCGGAGAGGCTCGCGGAGGCATTTCGCTCTCCATCGTCTCCGGCGCCAAAGAGTTCCTCGAAGACGATGATTAATGGAGGAGATCACGGGCCGGACTGAAATACGTAAATGATATGTTATCCTACAATTTGCAAAAGGTTGGATATATGTATAGTATCTTTGAATACTTACGATTCGGCCAGGGGCTTCGGCCGAGGGCGCCACTCGGGGATTGCTTCGGCGTCCGATTCCGAATCGTCCAAAAGGGAGATCTTCCCCTTCTTGGACGCTTCCGCCTCTAGGTCCACGGAAGCCCCCCTTTTCTTCTTTCCCCCTTAAGGGGAGAATTGCTCTCCTCCTCTTACTCCTCTTCTTCTTCATCTCCCTCGTGGGAGGAGAGAACGTCGGTATCTCCGGACACCGCGTCTAAAGTACCTTTACGGCGGAGGCCACTTTTGGCCTCCTTGCCCTTCTTCTTGGCCTTCTTCTCTGGCGCCTGGTACGGCGCTAGGACCAGCATCTTCGTTAGCAGAGGAATGACTGGGTCTTCGGGTAGCGGAGCCGTACATCGGATCAACTCCGCCTTCTTGGTCCAGTTCTGAGGGAAGAATGGAAGGCTCAGCATACCCCTTGGGTTTACAGATTTAAGTTATGTTCGGAGATCATAAAACTTACTGGAGTGGCCGGATGAGCACAGTCGAGGCCGATGTCGTCGGTCGTCTTTGGCCACGATTTCTGGGCCTTGAAAAGCAGCTTCCAGATATCTTTGTGCGTCATGCCGAAGAATCGCTGCAAGGTCCGAGGGCCGGGCGGGTTGAACTCCCACATGTTGAGAGTCCGACGCTGGCAGGGGAGAATCTGGCGACAAAGCATCACCTGGATCACATCAACAAGGCTGGTGTTCTTCTCCATAATATTCCTGATGCGCTTCTGCAGCATCATCACCTCGTCGGACGATGACCAATCCAGGCCATTGTTAATCCACGATGCAAGACGTATCAGAGGCCCTGATTTAAACTCAGGAGTGGTGGCCCATGTGGTGTCGCGGGGTTCTATGATATAGAACCACTCCTGTTGCCATCCCTTTACGGTCTCCACAAAGGCCCCTTTCGGCCAGGTGACGTTGGGAAGCTTGCTCACCATGGCGCCGCCGCAGTCCGCATGCTTCTCGTCAACCACTTTCGGCTTCATGTTGAAGACCTTGAGCCACAGGCCGAAGTGGGGGGAATGCGGAGGAGCACCTCGCACACGATGATGAACACCGAAATGTGGAGAAATGAATTTGGGGCTAGATCATGGAAATCTAGCCCATAATAGAACATGAGGCTGCGTACGAAAGGATGGAGAAGAAACCCTAGTCCACGAAGAAAGTGGGGGATAAAAACCACCCTCTCATTGGGCTCCGGAGTCGGGATGATCTGCTTTTTGGCAGGGAGCCAATGCGCAATGTTCGCGGCCAAGTATCCCGCTTCCTGGAGTTCCTTGACATTCCTCTTCATGGCGGGGGAAGCCATCCATGTGCCCTGTGAGACGGATCCGGACATGGCTGGGGTGTTTGGCGAGGACGGAAAGAGATCGATACTTGGGTGCTGGAGCTCGAGGATGGGAGGGCAGAGGAAGAAGAAGTCGTGGGGTAAAAAGATGGGTCCTTATCCTCTTATATAAAGGCAGTGAATATCAAGAGCCCCCTCACGAGCCTTAAAACTCGCCTATTTCCAAGGGGTCGTGCGAACGACACGGTTGGATTACCCAAACCCGTATTGATGAGAATCCTGCAATAAGGGGACACGATCTCTGCTTCAACAAGATGTGTCAATGAAGGCCGCGCCTTGAAATGCGAAGCGGGAGGCTAAAAACGGTCTGAAATAATAATAAGGTCGGGCATGACGTCTCAGTGAAAAGGTGTCAGTGGACATGACTTATTTTGTTTAATTATTTTGCCTTTGTGGTTCAGGGTTGTAACTATTATACAGAGCCAGATATAGTTCTTTTGTTCAGCTGCTTTGGAGTATTTGGAGGAGGAACCCGCCTTGCAATGCCAAAGACAATCTGCACGCCGGACACATCGTCATTGAAGCCTGGTTCAGGGGCTACTGAGGGAGTCCTGGATTAGGGGGTCCCTGGGCGTTCGGGCGATGTGATGTGGGTCGGACTTATGGGCCGTGAATATACAAGATAGAAGGCCTTCCCCCATGTTTGGATGGGACTCTCCTTTGCGTGGATGGCAAGCTTGGCGTTCGAATGTGAAGTTTCCTTCCTCTGTAAACCGACTATGTACGAACCCTAGGCCCCTCCGGTGTCCATATAAACCGGAGTGGTTAGTCCGTAGAGGCGAACACAAATCATACAGGCAAGACATCTAGGGCTTAGCCATTACGATCTTGAGGTAGATCAACTCTTGTAACCCCTATACTCAACAAAGTCAATCAAGCAGGAAGTAGGGTATTACCTCCATTAAGAGGGCCCGAACCTGGGTAAACATCATGTCCCCTGTCTCCTATTACCTTCAATCCTCAGACGCACAGTTCGGGACCCCCTACCCGAGATCGGCCAGTTTTGACACCGATAGAGCTTCCAGAGCACTAGTGGCTCATCATCATACTGAACTTTTGGCACTGGGGCCTTGTTCTTCTCAGTAGCTGGAATGTTTCTTGTAGACCTTTTGGGTGCGGAAACCTTGGGCTTTGTCGTGGAAGTGTCATGGCAGATGTCCTTTGCGATGAGTTTATATGGGTTCGGCCCCTTGGGATGAAGGTAAAAGCCTAATCCAGTTTGACGTGGTATTGCTAGGGTTTCGATTACCTGGGAGCGAATACGCTTGGCCTGACTTTCGATCTGTTATTTCTTGCCCTAAGCCGCTGCCGGGTCGTCCCCTTATATACATGCGTTGATGCCCTGCGGCCTACAGAGTCCCGGCTGGCTCATACAAACGTGTCCGGCTCGGTGACTTATCTTACATGCCTTATAATACAAGTTACATATACATGGCGATTTATACTCATGGGCCTTAAGTTGCCTCTCGGTTTGGGCCCTTTAACCGGCCTACTTCATGAACCGCCACCTTCACGTACTCATGGGCTTTGTCTAGATGAACCGCCATTGGGATAACCCTGCCCCATCTGGGCGGGTCATATCCAATAGTCATATCCCCAACATTAGGCCCCAGGTTGATTTGAGCTTGTTCATGCCAATCTTCAACACTTAGGAAAATCCTTCTTCATCTTTCTGTGAAATATTGTAACCCGCCATGACGTCATCTCCGGAAATTGCGGCAACCCGTCGTGACGTCACCTGTGATTAATACTGCACACGTCCCAAATCTTAATAAATCTTTTACTTTACTGACCCTTCAAAAATCAAGGCGCCCGCGCCATCACATATCCATTTTCCTGTCTCCTCGATTCCCGTGCATGCCACTTTTTTGACAAAGAAGACAGTAGGAGAGGCTCCTACTGTTTTGTATTACTCACATATAAATAAGGAGGTTACATGGTGGAGGGTGGTATATACAAATATGGGGTGGGGGTAGAGGCCTGCTAAAAGAACTTACAGGAGAGAGTTACAAAAATCAAGCACAGAGGCAATATGTGCCTCTTTAACCGTGTGTTGAAGAAGTGCAAAGTCTTTTATGAATCTATCCAGCCAAGACCGAATGGAGGGGTCCGCGCCTCTGAAGTGATTGTTGTTTCTTTCCTTCCACAAGCTCCAGGCAGCGGTAATAAAAATTTCCACAAAGAGTTGGTTGGGCCAGGTCGCCTTGACCGTGCTAACGACCTCCAACCGCGAGGTGAATGCGGGCCATGTGATTTGCAACTTGCCCCAGCAGGCACGACTGAAAGGGCACGTGATGATCATATGATCAATTATTTCTTCGACGTGTTGGCAATGAAAGTTATTTCCAATGTTATAATGGCGCCTTTTCAGCATATTGCGGGTGTTGAGACGGTCATGGAGGAGCAGCCACCCAAAAACCTTGATCTTCATTGTACATTTAGATCGCCAAAGCAGGTTGAAGGTGGGGTTGGCTCTAGTGTCTCGAAAGTAAAATTGGTAGTCGTCGGATGCCTTGAAGTCTGTTTTGCCCCAAAGGTATAACCAGATGTCAGAGGTCGAGGTGGTCGGGTTGGTTTGCAAGGAGAGAGTTTGGAGGTCCCGCGGTTCATCAAGGGCTTGGGGTGTGAGTGGTAGATGGAAGGTTTCATGCAGAGTCGTGCTCTCCAAGAAACGTTTGACAGAGATGTCCTCATGCAGCGCAAACGAGAAAGCCCGAGGGTGAGAATCTTGTATGATGTCCCGCCATAGATCTTTCCAAAAAAGAGTTTTTGATCCATCAACCACCAAAACTTTGGAAACCCCACGAAATTTTGACGTGAGTTTGAGAATGTCACGCCACTAGAAAGAACCTACAGGGTCAGAGGCATGGGGTATTTTATCAGAGTAGTATGCATTCCAGATCAAGCTGACCCATGGGATATCTTTCTTATTGTGAAATTTGTGCAAGAATTTTAGGAGGAGAGCCTCATTTTGAATTTTCTGGTCGATCACTCCCAGCCCTCCGCTTTTTTTTGCAAACCATGTCCCAGGCAGCTAGAGAGTTACACTTGTCCCCTTGTTCAGATTTTTTGGTCCAAAGGCATCGGCATCTGATTTTGTCAAGCATGTCAAGAATCTTGGGAGGTGTTTGTAGGGTGCACATGGCATATCACTTATCCTTCTAGCCTTATAAATTGGGCCATGGGTTCGCTTTTCATTCTCCCCCTTTGCCTTCCCTCCTTCTTCTTCCTGCTCATGACGCTCAAGTGCGCTCGAGCTCCACCGCCGTCGACCTTTGCCCCCTTCATCGACTCCGGCCGCCGCATCACCCTGAATGGACCAGAACGTCGCGACACTCCTCCGCTGTTAATCAGCATCGGTAAGTTGTCCCCTTTTCTCTTCATAGATCTGTGTTAGGATTTATCTGTTCATCGGTGTTCAGCATCATTCTTCCCTTTCTCCATCCTAGATCGCATAGTTTTGATCTGAAAATAGCACAGATCTCGCGCGGTAACAGTTTTAGCACTTTTTTTTATATCAGACCATATCTTCCTTGCAATAGATCTCATCTAAGCACCCCCACTTTTCTGCTACCGCCACCTTAGGTTTAGATTTTATTCCATTTTTCTGAATAGCTGCAGATCCAATCTTATAGCTTCAATCTGTGAAACCTGTTTGTCCCAACACTTAGTAAAATTTTGCTCTTTTCAGATCTTGAATATCATTACATGTCATGGATGCTTACATGTCCGGCTTACAATTACTCATATATCATTAGTCCTCACTTAAGCCGCCATTCTGAATATATACCATAACTGTTAACTTGCGATTTCACCAACTGATTTGAACTGGCAAAATTTTCCTTCCCTTTAGGCTTTTCTCTTCACAATGCCGCCAAGGACAGTATATACATGCAATTGGGTTCCCTCCGTCGTCACTGAGGGCTCATTCAGAGATTTGGTCAAGATCGGGTACCTGCCCACAAAAAGTGTTATGCATTATCGTGCCCCTCACCCAGGCGAAAAGAGACCTCAGCCAAAGGATGGCAAAGTTATTGTGTTCACTGATCACATGAACCGGGGTTTCTCACCACCCGGCTCTAAGTTTTTCCGAGATGTTATGCACTTCTTCCAACTCCATCCTCAAGACATCGGACCCAACTCCGTGTCAAATATTTGTAACTTTCAAGTCTTTTGTGAAGTATACCTTCAAGAGGAGCCCAACATCGACCTCTTTAGGGAATATTTTTATTTGAACTGCTAGAATGAGTTCACGAACGGGCCCAGCTTGGAACTCGGCGGAATCTCGATTCAACGCAAAAGAGATGCCATCTTGCCTTATGCATGCCTGCCGACTCACCCAAAGGATTGGAATCAGACATGGTTTTACTGCAAAGATACCTCTCCGGCTGACGAGAATCCACTGCCGGGTTACCGTGTCGAACGCCTGGACCCAAAGCACAATCTTCCAGAGAAACTTACCACTTCTGAACAGGCAAAACTTGCTCCTACCATTGCAAAGGTTAAAGCTCTGCTAGGAAACAGGTTAACTGGCATTGATTTGGTCATTTGTTGGGTTTCTTGGTAGATCATACCCTTGAGTCGTCGCACTGGCTTAATGTGCACTTATACTGGTGGTGTAAAGGATCCACTGCACCACAGCTCTGCACCATTAAACTGACGAGGCAATTAACAAAATGGTTAAGTCCCTTCTAAATGAAGATCCAGAAGATTGCATTAAAGTGGGTCTCGACCCTTTCTGCAAACTTAACAAGCCACCGGATGTGAGTCTCTGAACTTTTTTACCTTTACCTCATTACTCAAATATTTATTAACTCAACCTTTGATGACCTTTACAGGCTAAGTCTGACTTTTGGAAAAAGAAGTATGATCATTAAGCTGCCAAGAAGGCCAGGGCTGCCAAGAAAGCCACCAAGAAGACCACCAAGAGAAAGAAGAAACCAAGCGCCTCTGACATGCTTAATCTGGATGACACCTCTGAGTCAGAGGTAGCCCTTGACTCTCTTGGCTCGTTTTTCAATCATCTTATTGACACTGACTATTATCAGGATGACACGGGAGCCAGCCAAACAGCTGAAGAAGAGGTAACTATTATTTCCTCCGGCTCAGAACCTTTGCCAAGAGAGAAACTTCGACAAGTAACCCAGAAAGTAAGGTTTTCACACCCCTTGGATTATTTAGATCCTCACTTTCTTTTGAAGCAACAGCAACACGAGAATCGGCATCAGACCCGGACCAGTGGAGGTGAAGAGTTGTCCTCCGGCTTACCGAACACTCCCGCTCCTCGAAAACGTCGAAACGAGGTTCTTTTTAACTTAAACTCTTTTTACCCGCTGTCGGGTCTTATTTGCCTACCACTTAACTTGGTTGATACAATTTACTAGGAGATTGCCCGTTCTTCCTCTGGCGACTCATCGCAAACCGAGTAGCCGGCTTTCAAAACTGCCCCTGGGTAACAATAATTACCTTTTATTATGTATCTCTTTATACTCTTACATTTATACTGACTTGTCACCACCTGTCCAGTGGACAAGCAAAGCCTAGCGATAAGACAAAGGTTTCCAAGCCAGCTGAGGATCCTAAAGTTATTGAATAGGAAAAGCAAGTCTCTGCACCTGATGTTTCTGAAAAACAACCAGATGACCCTGCCCCTGATGTTTCACCTGAGATTCCGGATCTCTGCAATGACGATACCAATATTAATTCTTCGAACCCTGCACTGTCAAGCCCACTTAAGCCGTCGAAGACTCATACTGATGATGTTCTGATCGCTGGCACCGGCTTTACAGAACCGGGAAATCCAATAGCTTTGGCCAAGCATACTGCCAAGCAAGAGGTTATTGAAAGGCGAAAGATGAAGTTTGATGTCTCCCATTATGCACAATTGAGCAGCAGATAGATACTCTCTGGTTACCTCAGCCAAGTACACTGCAGTCGCGATCTTGAAGTTGATATGGTGAAGCAAATGCACCAAAAGTATGAGGTATGACTTCCATCTTTGAATAATTATGTACATCCTGCCAGCCCCCAAGTCTACTGGTTATGATAAGATTGAATAGGTTGTAGACTTAGAATAATCCATAAGCTTCTGTCGTAGAATCCCTCCAAGGCTGGTTGTCATAGTTAAACTTAAACCGGATGTTTAAGCAATTTAGTTTTGCACCCGTAGCCCCCAAGGGCCGGTTTAATCAGCATGAATGAACCGGTCCTGTTTACCATTGTTTATGAAAGGAAAGCTTACCTGTGTAGCCCCCATGAGTCGGCTGTGATTGTTTATAGCACAACCGGTTCATCATTAAGAAGATACGAGCGGTATGCATTAGCCCCCAAGTGCCAAGTAGTCTTGCTTGCAAAGTGCTTGGGACTTTATTCATAAGAGCCGTTTTATTTAAGGAAATGCTTTGAAAGACATTAGCCCCCAAGTGCCAAGTGTTGTTGCTTGCAAAATACTTGGGACTTATATTCTTGTAATTCTGATATGAATGTGTTGACAACTATGTGCTTCATACAGGCTGCTACTGCTGAACTAGAGTCATAGTTAAATGATGCAAATACCAGGCTGGCGAATTAGGAGTCTGAGACCCGGAAAGCTGAATCCAAATTCCAGTTTAGCATAGCTGAATCAGAAAAGCTGAAGACCAGTTTTCAGGCGGAAAAAAGCACTTGGGCTGAACAAAAGACTGCTTTAACGCAGCGAGCTGAAAAAAGCAGAGGCGGCTCTTGAAGAGCTGACCACTGAGCTCACCGGTTTAAAACACTGTGTATCCCAGATGGTGTCTACTATATTTGGTGAGTCGCCTTGCTTGCCAGAAAAGTGAATCTGTCCTTTGATGATATAAACCGCCTCTAACCAATCTATGACTTACTTAGGTCCCAGGAGTAGCAACCTTAACCAAGACATGCTTGTGAAGCTCAAAGTTGTTTACACTCTCGTTGAAAAGCTATATACTGGAACTCAACGTGCATTGGCCACAATTTCTCGAACTAATCAAGCACCTACTCTTTTGATAGATGTCTTGAAAAAACTTTCTGTGTTGCCTGCCAGGATAGAAGAGATGAAACGATCTTCTGCAAGAGCCGGTGCTGTGACAGCTTTGAGCCAGGCCAAAGCATGGGTACCAGAGCTAGACCCGTCTGAGGTAGCTACTGGATACCCAAGCTTGAAATAAGATGGTACTCCTTTTAATCATAAAGACTTCGCTGCCTGCGTGAAAGCAATACGACCAATGGCGACTCTGATTGCGTATGGCTCAGACCTTTCAAAGTACCATCTGGCTTATGACAAGGAGAATCAGAAGATTCCTACACCGGCTTATACAGTGATGGATTTAATCCCTCCAATCCGTAAGAATACTTTTGCCCCTGATGTTGAGCCGTCTGAACTTATAGACGATGAAGCTGAATTTCAAGCTTTATGTAGTATCAATTGGTCATCACCAAACTTTCAGCCGGCGGAGGAGGACGAAGAACCGGAAAAGGATGATCCAGAGCCCTCAAGTCGGCAAGGCCAAGAAGAATGAACCGCCTGGCGGTTTATCTGTTTGATACTTTCAAAACACTTGATGTTGTTTGGCTCACGAAGCCATGTAATAGGGTAGTAAAACTTTAATCTGTCATGCCATCGTGCATGTTTCTGTTTTGCATAATACTGTTGATCCGCCAAGTTAAGAAGATATCACTTGATGCTTATGATAGCTTTGATTTATGCAAATCAGATTGATTCTTGTCCTGCACACAAACGGATCACAAGTACCCTGGCAGCTTACCGCCGGGCGGGTCATGGGACCCAATTGAAACCACTGGGGACAGATAGTCCATAACCAGATCCGGTTTAATCACAATGTTAACTCAATTGTTAAATAAACAATCATACCTGTGACGTATGTTTAGACTGCCGGCTTATCAGCTCCACGCAGTTAGAACTTTTAGAGTGATGACTCTAAAACATAAGATTATTATCCTCTAGCGACTTAAAGCCTGCCATCCTGGCGGGTTGTAGAAACCCAAAGATGCTTCAAATATGAGCCATGAGTAGGGCAGCTTGGCACGATGTGTAAAAACCAGATGGCAAAAAAGAATCATATAAAGAAAAGAAAGCAAAAAATTTGAGGCTTTTGAAGGACGCCAAGCCAAAGTGTCTTCTTCGATGAAACTAGCCTGAGCCACTGGAAGGTACCTGCTTTCCGTGAGCCTGACTCACAGTACCCAATCGACATTTGAACCCAGATAAAGTCAGGTCTTGCTTTAAAGTTAGACTTATTAGGAGTACGCGGGGTCAGAGTAACAACATACATGGGCCGATTAATCCAAGTTTCAAGGAAGGTGGCTTATGAAGCATGGATCTATCCTGACTATATGTAAACCATGCTCTCACATGACAAACCGCCATTTGAACCTTAACAAGCTCAGGATCTTTGGTCGAATACGCCGTAAAAGATTGATCGTTAAGAGTTTGGCGGGTCAATCAGGATTACCCGATGGAGTTGAAGCAGCTGGCTACAGGTAGGATGACCCGAAAAGGTTATGTTCTCTTTGGTCGAATAAGCCTATGTTTGAACAAGATAACCTGGTCAAGAGGGTAGTTACGCTATGTTCTCTTTGGTCGAATACGCCTATGTTTGAACAGGAAGCCCCCAAGTGACATACTGACAAGTTGTGTTTGTCAGGGATCTATGTTTGAGTTGTGCAATGCATCCAACTCTCTTTGATCCCTATAATCTGGGCATCAAGCCTCTTTAATGAACATGTAAGACGATGAATAAAGACTCAGCTTCGAAGAAGTGAAATGACAGAGGCCCTGAATTATTAGGGATGTCGGCTTTATTATACTTATTTAAAATATATACACCATCAGACTATGTACATCATGAGAGCCGGTGGCTCAAGTATAGTAGGGCCGAAGATGAGAAATATTCCACAGCTGACGGGTCTCCTCCTCCGACTTACATGAGTCCTTGTGATCTCAAACATCGATAAGATAGTATGACCCGTTATGCAGATTCTTGCTGACCACAAAAGGTCCTTCCCAAGGTGGTGATAGTTCATGCATGTCTGTCTGATCCTGGATGAGCCGGAGCACTAAGTCGCCTTCTTGAAAGGTTCTGGTTTTGACTCGGCGGCTATGATAGCGACGTAGATCTTGTTGATAAATCATTGAATGAGCCGCCGCAAGGTCACGCTCCTCATCTAATAGGTCAAGTGCATCCTGATGTGCCTTTTCATTATCAGCTTACACATAAGTCACCACACATGGTGAATCATGACGGATGTCACTAGGGAGAACTGCCTATGCTCCGTAAACCATGAAGAAAGGGGTGTAACCCGTAGATCTCTTGGGGGTTGTATTGATACTCCGTAATACTGAAGGTAATTCCTACACCCAACAACCTGACGTTCTTTGCAAAGGAACCACAAGCCCAGGCTTGATGCCTCGTAGAATCTCTTGATTAGCCTGTTTTGCTTGACCATTGGACTGGGGGTGAGCCACAGAGGAAACATCAAGTCGAATATGATCTCATTAACAAAATTCTTTCATACCACCCTCAGATAGATTAGTGTCATTCTCCGTTATAATGTTGTGGGGAAAGCCAAAACGGAAAATCACGTTCTTGATGAATTGAACCGCCGTTGCGGCATCACACTTGCTGGCCGGCCCTGCTTCAACCCATTTAGTAAACTTGTCAATTGCCACCAAAAGGTGGGTCTTCTTATCCGGGGACCTCTTAAAAGGCCCAACCATATCAAGCCCCCTAGTCACAAACGACCAAGTAATTGGAATCATCCTCAATTCTTGAGCCGGCACATGAGCTCGTCGTGAAAATTTCTGACAACCATCACATTTGCTGACCAAATCCTCAGCATCAGCATGAGCCGTCAACCAATAGAACCCATGACGGAAAGCCTTGGCTACAAGAGATTTAGAGCCGGCATGATGACCACAATCTCCTTCGTGAATCTCTTGCAGAATTTCACAGCCTTCTTCAGGAGAGACGCAACGTTGAAACGCCCCTGTAGCACTTCGATGGTGCAACTCCCCATTAACAATCGACATTGACTTAGACTGCCGGGTTATCTGCCTGGCCAAGATCTCATCCTCCGGCAACTCGCCCCGGGTCATGTAAGCCAAATACGGAACCGTCCAATCAGGAATAGCATGAAGAGCCGCCACCAATTGCGCTTCTGGGTCAGGAACAGCAAGATCCCCCTCCGTAGGTAATTTGACAGAAGGGTTGAACAGGACATCCAGGAACGTGTTGGGTGGCACTGGCTTACGCTAAGACCCCAACCGACTTAAAGTGTCAGCCGCCTCATTCTTCCTTCGATCAATGTGCTCAACCTGGTAACCCTTAAAATGACCCACAATGGCATCAACCTCTCGTCGATAAGCCGCCATGAGCGGATCCTTAGAATTCCAAGTACCTGAAACTTGTTGAGCTACCAGATCTGAGTCACCAAAACATCTCACCCGGCTTAAGTTCATCTCTTTAGCCATCCGAAGACCGTGGAGCAAGGCCTCATACTCAGCTGCATTGTTAGTACAAGGGAACATTAGCCGAAGAACATAAGAAAATTTATCACCTCGCGGGGAAGTCAAGACAACTCCCGCCCTGAGCCTTCCAACTGCCTGGATCCATCAAAGTGAATAGCCCAATATATGTTATTTGGCTTTTCCTCAGGCATCTGCAACTCTATCCAATCATTGATAAAATCCAGGAGTGCTTGTGATTTGATGGTTGTGCGAGGCACATACTTTAAACCATGGGGTCCAAACTCAATGGCCCACTTTGCTACCCGACCTATGGCTTCTCTATTTTGGATGATATCCCCCAAAGGAGCAGAGCTAACCACAGTAATAGGATGACCAAGAAAATACGGCTTGAGCTTCCGGCTTGCCATGAAGGCCCCATACACAAGCTTCTGCCAATGCAGATACCTCTGCTAGGATTCAATGGGTACCTCGCTGATGTAGTAAACCGGCCGTTCAACCGGATATTCTTTGCCTGTTTCCTTCCTCTCTACCACAATAGCAACGCTAACAGCTCGGCTATTAGCAGCCACATATAACAACAGAGGCTCCTTATCAATAGGGGCAGCAAGAATGGGCGGCTCAGCCAACAATTTCTTCAGATCCTCAAACACTTGATTAGCAGCATCACTCTAGACAAAATGGTTTGTCTTCTTCATCATCTAATAAAGAGGAATAGCCTTCTCCCCCAACCGGCTTATGAACAGGCTTAAAGCTGCAATGCGACCTGCCAGACACTAAAATCATTAACACATGCCGTCTTAGCCAATGAAGTAATGGCTTTGATCTTCTCCGGGTTAGCTTCGATTCCTCTATTAGAAACCAGAAAATCCAAAAGCTTGCCTGCTGGTACACCAAAAACACACTTGGCCGGGTTAAGCATCATCTTATACACCCGGAGATTGTCAAACGTCTCCTTCAAATCATCAATCAGGGTCTCCTTCTTTCTGGATTTCACCACAATGTCATCTACATAAGAATGAACATTACGCCCGATCTGATTGTGAAGGAAATTCTGCACGCACTGTTGATAAGTCGCCTGGGCACTCTTGAGCCCAAAGGGCATAGACACATAGCAGAAGGCTCCAAACGGAGTAATGAAAGCTGTCTTCTCCTGGTCTTTAACTGCCATCTTGATCTGATCATAACCAGAGTAAGAATCCAAAAAACTCAAACACTCACAACCCATTGTAGCATCAATGATTTGAACAATATGAGGAAGAGCAAATGGATCAGCCGGGAAAGCCTTGTTTAAGTCTGTATAGTCCACACACATTCGCCAAGTGCCATTCTTCTTAAGCACCAACACCGGGTTAGCCAACCACTCAGGATGAAAGACTTCAACGATAAACCCGGCTGTTAAGAGCCGGGCCACCTCTTCACCAATAGCCTTCCGCCTCTCCTCATTAAAATGACAGAGGAATTGGTTGGCCGACTTAAATTTCGGATCAATATTAAGAGTGTGCTCAGCGAGTTCCCTTGGTACACCTGGCATGTCTGAAGGTTTCCATGCAAAGATGTCCTGGTTCTCACGGATGAACTCGATGAGCGCGCTTTCCTATTTTGGATCCAGATTGGCACTGATGCTGAACTGCCTGGATGAGTCGCCAGGAACAAAATCAACCATCTTGGTATCATCTATCGATTTAAACTTTAGCAACGAATCATGCTCTGTTGTTGGCTACTCCAATGATGTCATGTCCGCCGGGTCAACATTGTCCATATAAAATTTCAGCTCCTCCGTTGCACAAACAGACTCAGCATAAGCAGCATCGCCTTCTTCACACTCCAAGGATACCTTGCAACTCCCATGCACTGTGATGGTGCCCTTGTAACCCGGCAGCTTAAGCTGCAAATAAACATAACAAGGCCTCGCCTTAAACTTTGCGTAAGCCGGCCGCTCGAACAGAGCATGATAAGGGCTCTTGATTTTAACCACTTCGAAGGTTAGGATCTTAGATCTGGAATCATACTCATCACCGAAAGTAACCTCCAAAGATATCTTACCCACTGGATACGCCAACTTACCCGGCACCACACCATGAAAGACAATGTTCGACGACTTAAGATTTTTGTCAGTCAGCCCCATGCGACAGAAAGTTTCATAGTAGAGTATATTAATGTTGCTGCCTTCATCCATGAGTACCTTAGTAAACTTATAGCCCCCAACCTAAGGCGCCACCACCAGAACTAGGTGACCCGATTATCAACCTAGGGCGGATGATCCTCACGACTCCACACAATAGGCTGCTCTGACCACCGTAAATAATGTGGCACCGCCGGCTCAACAGCATTCACTACCCTCTTGAGAAGCTTCTTATCCCGCTTACACAGGCTGGTGGTGAAGACGTGGTACCGTCCACTATTCAATTGCTTCGGGTTGCTCTGATAACCAGACTGCTGCTGCTGGTTTCCCTGATTATTCTGCTGGTTGTAACCGCTTTGATTGCCTTGGCCATGAAACCCAGAATTTGAGCCGCCGCCTCCATGACCCGGACCATGAGAGCCGGATCCTGAACCGTCGTTCGGGCCACGGTTGTGTTGGAAAGACTCCCTGAAGTGTCTCATGATACTGCAATCCTTCCACAGGTGGGTAGCCGGTTTCTCGTCCGTCCCGTGCTTTGGGCATGGCTGATTCAATATTGCGTCATGGTCAAATTTCGTCCCTTGAGTCGGCCTCCCCTTACGATGCTGGTTATAATTCAGTGCACCGGTGTTAGCCACAAAGTCATCAGCTTCGCGCTTACCGTTGCCGCCCTGATTGGCAGGGTTGTACCACTGTCCCTTCATGCCGCCGCTCTTCTTTCCCTTTCCTGATCTTTCATCCTCAGAGTCGGGGTCCTTGGTACTATCAGAGTCGGCATACTTGACGAGAGCCGCCATAAGCTCCCCCATGTTGTTGCAATGGCGCTTAAGCCACCCCAGCTTCTGCCTGAGTGGAATAAAACGGTAATTTTTCTCCAGCATTAAGACCGCTGAGCCAACGTTGATGTTATCCGAAGAGTGGATAATAGTTGAGACCCGACGCACCCAGGCCGTTGATTCACCCTCAGCTTGAACACAAGAAACCAAATCCACGATTGACATGGGCTGTTTGCACGTATCCATGAAATTCTGGATAAACCGGGCTTTCAGCTCTGCCCATGACCCGATGGAGTTAGCCGGCAGCCTCTTCAACCAGGTACGAGCCGTCCCCTCCAGCATCACGGTGAAATACTTAGCGTATGCAGCTTCACTAACATCCAGCATCTCCACAGCCATCTCATAACTCTCCACCCAAGCCTCAGGGGGCTGATCTGCTGTGTAATTAGGCACCTTACGAGGGCCCTTGAAGTCCTTGGGCAGACGCTTGTTTCGTAGGGCTGCCGTTAAGCACGACACACCCCAAGCCCTATAAGTCACACATGTCTCCGCTGAAGCCGTAGGGTAAACCGGCGCATGCTGTTGAGCCACCAGCTCGTCCTCCCGACGTGCTCTGCCTTGGTCCAACAAATCATGTGCATTAGCACCATTACGCGTCGGGTCATGCCCACGAGGTTGATTACGGCGCTGCTCAGTGCTCGTAACCGCCGGCGAGTCAATATGCCTACTGTAGCTCCGGCTTGGACGAGGGGTCGCATGAATCCGATCTCGACTATAAGAATAAGCTTGTTGTTGTGCCAGTGCTGTCTGAAGAAGTTCCCTGGCCCTTCGGGTTTCAATCGCCGCCGGGGTCTCGCCCTCGACTGGTAGAGCCGCCAACCGTGTAGCTGCAGCAATTGATGTCTACTACGCAACCTTCTTGTTGTAGACGTTGTTGGGCCTCCAAGTGCAGAGGTTTGTACGGCAGTAGCAAATTTCCCTCAAGTGGATGACCTAAGGTTTATCAATCCGTGGGAGGCGTAGGATGAAGATGGCCTCTCTCAAGCAACCCTGCAACCAAATAGCAAAGAGTCTCTTGTGTCCCCAACACACCCAATACAATGGTAAATTGTATAGGTGCACTAGTTCGGCGAAGAGATGGTGATACAAGTGCAATATGGATGGTAGATAAAGGTTTTTGTAATCTGGAAATATAAAAACAGCAAGGTAGCAAGAGATAAAAGTGAGCGTAAACGGTACTGCAATGCTAGGAAACAAGTCCTAGGGTTCATACTTTCACTAGTGCAAGTTCTCTCAATAATAATAACATAGTTGGATCATATAACTATCCCTCAACATGCAACAAAGAGTCACTCCAAAGTCACTATTAGCGGAGAACGAACGAAGAGATTATGGTAGGGTACGAAACCACCTCAAAGTTATTCTTTCCAGTCAATCCGTTGGGCTATTCCTATAAGCATCACAAACAGCCCTAGAGTTCGTACTAGAATAACACGTTAAGACACAAATCAACCAAAACCCTAATGTCACCTAGATACTCCAATGTCACCTCAAGTACCCGTGGGTATGATTATACGATATGCATCACACAATCTCAGATTCATCTATTCAACCAACACATAGGACCTCAAAGAGTGCCCCATAGTTTCTACCAGAGAATCAAGACGAAAACGTGTGCCAACCCCTATGCATAAGTTCATGGGCGGAACCCGCAAGTTGATCACCAAGACATACATCAAGTGAATCACGTGATATCCCATTGTCACCACAGATACGCACGGCAAGACATACATCAAGTGTTCTCAAATCATTAAAGACTCAATCCGATAAGATTACTTCAAAGGAAAAACTCTATCCATTACAAGAGAGTAGAGGGGGAGAAGCAACATAAGATCCAACTATAATAGCAAAGCTCGCAATACATCAAGATCGTGCCAAATCAAGAACACGAGAGAGAGAGAGAGAGAGAGAGAGAGAGAGAGAGAGAGAGTGAGATCAAACACATAGCTACTGGTACATACCCTTAGCCCCGAGGGTGAACTACTCCCTCCTCGTCATGGAGAGCGCTGGGATGATGAAGATGGCCACCGGTGAGGGATACCCCCTCCGGTAGGGTGCCAGAACAGGGTCCCGATTGGTTTTTGGTGGCAACAGAGGCTTGCGGCGGCGGAACTCCCGATCTATTCTGCTCCCCGAAGGTTTTAGGGTATATGGATATATATATATATATATATATATATATATATATATATATATATATATATATATATATATATATATATATATAGGCGGAAGAAATACGTCAGGGGAGCCATGAGGGGCCCATGAGGGTGGAGGGCGCGCCCAGGGGGTGGGCGCGTCCCCTGCCTCATGCCTTCATCGTTGCTTTCTTGACGTGGACTCCAAGTCTCCCAGGGGGTGGGCGCGTCCCCTGTCGGCGTTCTGGGAACGGGGGTCCCCAGACTTGCCTGCCTGCGGCCTGCGGCGTGGCTCAAAGGGGGCCCAGCACGGCCCAACTTCATCAACACGAGACCCAGGACCCTCGCGAGGGGCCAAGCCTCACGGGGCGGACGACACAGCGCTTCCTCGGGCGCGGCCTCGTCAGGCTGGCTCACGAGGAGGCGGAGGAATCAAGGCAAGGTACCTCGTGAGGTGCCCTTGACGCAAGCCATGACGACCAAGGGTGCCAGGCGGGCGCCAGACCATGCAGTGTCCTCCCTTTCCTCTTTGGTGCAAAGGGGGCAAGCGCAGGCGTGGGGATCAAGCAAAGGCATCCATTTCGGTGCAACGAGACCAAGACCAGTCCAACGGTGGGAAGGAGGTCATCGTGAAGCCCAGTACGGTGTCACCACAGGGCCTTTGACAGGAGAGGACCAACTTTATTCAGGATAAGTGTACCAGGTGTTCCCCTTCGAATTGGCGAATTGTTGGCGCCCTTCCCGCTCAATATTTGGGAAGAGGCCCAGGGCCTTTGCCTATAAATAGGACTAGCCACCCCCAGGGTAGAGGAGGATGGAGTATTCAGAGCAATCGTAGAGCAAGTAGAGAGAGAGAGAGAAGGGCGATCGAACTTCCCCTAGCAGTTCATCCCCCTAGCCAAGAACAGGCCCTCGCGATGCTGTACTCCCTTGTATTGTTCGTCATCATCATCAGCCCAAGAGGCAATCCACCCACCACAAACTAGAGTAGGGTATTACACCACATTGGTGGCCCGAACTAGTATAAACTCCGCGTCTCTTGTGCTGTTCATTCGGTAGTTTAGATCCTTACGAGACGGAAGGATAGAGGGCATAATCTCCGCGCGCACCCAAGAGTTCGAACCTCAAGGGTCTGCCGGAACCTATGTCGTACAGCTCTATTTCTAGCAAGGTGAAAACGTCTCCAAAAACATAGCAGAGTATGAGGGTCTGATAGCCAGATTAAAAGTCGCAGTAGCTCTAGGGGTGAAGCGCCTCACCATCAAGGGCGACTAGCAGCTCCTTGTCAACTTCTCCAACAAGGTATACGAGCCGAAGGACGAGCATATGGAAGCCTATCTAGCGGAAGTCCGCAGGATGGAAAAGCAGTTCTGGGGGTTGGAACTGAAGCACGTGCCCCGTGGCACCAATCAGGAAGCCGACGACAGAGCCAGACGGGCATCCAGGTGGTTGCCACAGGAACCAGGCGTCTTCAAAGAGCGGCTCTTCAAACCCTCAGCACAGACGACGTTATCAAACGTCGCTCAGCCTCGAGAGGAGCTCCCTCGGCCGCCAGCCTCGGGAGCCCCGATCTGTGGACCGACCTCAGGAGTGCGTCTACTCCTGACGATGGAACCTCGGGAGGAGTGCTGGATCACAGAACTCCGAAGCTATTTAACACAAGGGACCCTACCGGAAAAGGAAGAGGAACCGAAGCGTGTGGCACGGCAGGCCACGGCATACTGCATCAGAGATGGAGAGCTTTATCGGAAGCGACCAAATGATGTATCTCTGCGCTGCATCTCCCGGGAGCATAGAAAGGAACTACTGGAGGACATACACGGCGGAGACTGCGGGTATCACTCATCATCACGAACCCTCGTCGACAAGGCATTCCGTAGTGGGTTCTATTGGCCCACCGCGCTCAACGATGCAGTCGAATTAGTAAAGGCTTGTGAGGCCTGCCAGTTCCATTCCAAGCAGATCCATCAACCGGCAGGGGGCCTGCGGACTATACCCCTCTCGTGGCCATTCGCAGTTTGGGGGTTGGATATTCTGGGCCCGTTCCCTCGGGCGCCAGGGGGCTACCGCTACCTCTACATCGCCATTGACAAGTTCACCAAGTGGGCAGAAGTGGAGGCCGTCCGTACCATCCCTGCTGGTTCCGCGGTCAAGTTCATCAGGGGTATCGTGAGCCGGTTCGGGGTGCCGAACTGCATCATCACAGACAACGGTTCGCAGTTCACCAGTAATCTCTTCAAAACATACTGTGCTAACCTTGGGACGCAGATATGCTACGCTTCGGTGGCGCACCCGCGAAGCAATGGGCAGGCCGAACGGGACAATGCGGAGGTCCTGAGAGGCCTCAAGACCAGGACGTTCAAGAAGAAGCTGGAGGCTTGCGGCAGAGGTTGGTACGACGAGCTACAGTCCGTGTTGTGGTCCATCCGCACGACCGCGACCAAACCAACTGGGGACACCCCGTTCTTCCTGGTCTATGGAGCTGAAGCAGTCCTCCCTCACGAGGTCAAGCGTCGCTCCGCGCGGGTCCTAGCGTTCGACGAAGAGCAGCAGGACGCCATGCGGGGGATGGACCTCGTACTGGGGGAGGAACACCGCCGGGAAGCCGCGTTGTGAGCGGCGAGGTACCAACAGGCGCTGCGACGATATCACTGCCGCAACATCCGCCCCAGGACCCTCGAGGTAGGAGACCTCGTGCTCAGACGGGTTCTCTCCAGGGAGGGGCTGCACAAGCACTCTCCCATGTGGGAGGGCCCGTTCAAGGTTGTTCATGTTTCCAGGCCAGGCTCCGTGCGCTTGGAGACTCAAGAGGGGGAACCGATACAGAACGCGTGGAACATCCAGCACCTCCGGAGGTTCTACCCATAAAAGGCCCAGAGCCTGTGAAGAAGGCGAACGCCTGTGAAGACCTTCCCTTTTTGGAAAAGGCCCAGAGCCTGTGAAGAAGGCGAACGCCTGTGAAGACCTTCCCTTTTTGGAAAAGGCCCAGAGCCTGTGAAGAAGGCGAATGCCTGTGAAGGCCTTCCCTTTTTTGGAAAAGGCCCAGAGCCTGTGAAGAAGGCAAACGCCTGTGAAAACCTTCCTTTTTTGGAAAAGGCCCAGAGCCTGTGAAGAAGGCGAACGCCTGTGAAGACCTTCCCTTTTTGGAAAAGGCCCAGAGCCTGTGAAGAAGGCAAGTGCCTGTGAAGCTGAACACCTCTAGGGAGAAAGGCCCGGAGCCTGTGAAGAAGGCCAATGCCTGTGAAGCTCGCCGCCCCGTGACACTCTCACGTAATAATGAGTGGGGCTGTACACACCCCGGAGTATCAGGAGTGCCAGCCTCAGGCCCTGGGGCTCCCTCCCACGCCCAGTGGCAGCACTTAGCTCCGCGCTGGTGAGAAGATGTCGAAGACTAGATTAGGTGCCGGACGCGGCTTTTTTATTTGCTTTCCGCAGTTGACGTGTTTATTTGCATCTGAAATCTTATCGAAACTATCTCCGTCGTCGATTTGTGGTTCGTTGATTTTCGCTCCTCATTTTAATTTCTCTCATGAAAGGCCTCGCGAGGGATGGAACTCGAATGCCCTCGCGAGCGTTTCCGCCCTAGCGGCTTAAAGGTTTCACGACCCGGGCTCTCTTCAAGAGCACCCCTCTAGTCCGTGCCCCTCGGGCACCGCGACACGCGCACAGGGCCTGGGTCGGTCGCCCCCCCCCCCCCCGGCTGGGGCCGAAAACTACCTACACGAGGGCAAATAGTTGAGAAGCGCAACAACAAAGTCAAGGTAATAGCTACAACGGCAATGATTCTCAACACGCCCCCGCGGGGCTCCATGCAGCTGTTTTGTCTTACACAGGAAGCAAAAGGAAAAGGAAAAGGCGAGCCCGGTGCGGCCCGCCTCACATCGGCCTGCGGAGGCGACACGGGATGCCTCTGAGGCTCAGGCGGACTCCCTCTCGCGCTTCACCGGGGCGCGGCGACGGGCGGATGAACAGCCACACCCAAGCAAGCGCGACGGCGAGGGGGCTGGCTGCGGCCACCGCTGGAGGAGCCGCCTGAAGAAGAGTTGGTGGAGCTTGGGGAGCATCGGGCGCCGCCATCAGAGCGGGCACTGTCTCCTCCATCGTCGTCGGAGCGAGGCCCCTGGCCACGGTCGTCGCCCTCGGGGCAGCATCCCGCGCGGCGACCATCTTCCCCAAACACCCTCACATAGAGGGTGCCATCACCGTCGAACTTGAAGTGCAGGGTGCACCGCTGGCCCAGGCCGCGCACGCGGGCAAACGTTTGCCAGCCGCGGGTCAGGGCCCCATTCCCCGAAGGGGAGATCTCAAGCGAAACCCAGGAGGCCCTGCTGCAGCAACCGTCAGCCTGAAGCCAGAAGCCGCAACAGGCACTGGCCGGCAGCTCGCCGATGAAGAAGCGAGGGAGCTGGAGCCAGATGTTGGTCGGGTCCGCCGACCACACGACGAACTCCGGCAGCACCTCCGCCGAGCGAAAGCGCTGCCTGGGGGGGCGCGCAGTCACAGCTTGCCCCCCTTGGCAGCCGAGCGCTCACCACCACGCGGAGAACCATCCCTGTGGCCACGGGGAGCCGCAGCGGGGACCGCGGGATGCTTGCAGGGACGACCCCGGCCGCGCTTGGCCGGGGGGAGTCGGGCCCCGCCCGACTAGCCTTCCCCTTCTCCGCGGCTGAGAACCTCTTTGGAGCCATGCGAGCGGCGGGCGGCAAGAGAGAGGAAGAAGAAGAGAAGCAGGAAGGGGCGGCCTGGCGGAGCTTACGCGGCCCCATACTTATAGCCGGAAAAGGCCAACCGTCTAGCACCACGATAGTAGGTAATAATGACCCGTATCTACGCATGCAGGGACTAGTCAAGTCACACAGTTGCCAAGGCGTCGTGGGGAAGCGGAGACGCCCACGTCCTGTCAAACCGCCACGCGGCGCCCAAGGCCGCAGGCTATTAGGGCCCACGGTGCTTCGCCCTTGCCCTTTCGCCTCTCGGCGCGGCCAAGTCCGGGCGCGCCTTGGGCACGGGGGCTACTGTCGGCGTTCTGGGAACGGGGGTCCCCAGACTTTCCTGCCTGCGGCCTGTGGCGTGGCTCAAAGGGGGCCCAGCACGGCCCAACTTCATCCACACGAGACCCAGGACCCTCGCGAGGGGCCAAGCCTCACAGGGCGGACGACACGGCGCTTCCTCAGGTGCGGCCTCGTCAGGCTGGCTCACGAGGAGGCGGAGGAATCAAGGCAGGGTACCTCGCGAGGTGCCCATGACGCAAGCCATGACGACCAAGGGTGCCAGGCGGGCGCCAGACCACGCAGTGTCCTCCCTTTCCTCTTTGGTGCAAAGGGGGCAAGCGCAGGCGAGGGGATCAAGCAAAGGCATCCATTTCGGTGCAACGAGACCAAGACCAGTCCAACGGTGGGAAGGAGGTCATCGTGGAGCCCAGTACGGCGTCACCACAGGGCCTTTGACACGCGAGGACCAACTTTATTCAGGATAAGTGTACCAGGTGTTCCCCTTCGAATTGGCGAATTGTTGGCGCCCTTCCCGCTCAATATTTGGGAAGAGGCCCAGGGCCTTTGCCTATAAATAGGACTAGCCACCCCCAGGGTAGAGGAGGATGGAGTATTCAGAGCAATCGTAGAGCAAGTAGAGAGAGAGAGAGAAGGGCGATCGAACTTCCCCTAGCAGTTCATCCCCCTAGCCAAGAACAGGCCCTCGCGAGGCTGTACTCCCTTGTATTGTTCGTCATCATCATCAGCCCAACAGGCAATCCACCCACCACAAACTAGAGTAGGGTATTACATCACATTGGTGGCCCGAACTAGTATAAACTCCGCGTCTCTTGTGCTGTTCATTCGGTAGTTTAGATCCTTACGAGACGGAGGGATAGAGGGCATAATCTCCGCGCGCACCCAGAGTTCGAACCTCAAGGGTCTGCCGGAACCCGTGATCCGACAGTTTCAACTCCTTTTGATATTCCTTTTCTTCGAAACACTGAAACAAGGGAAAAAACAGGAACTGACACTCGGCTCTGGGTCAATAGGTTAGTCCCAAAAATAATATAAAAGTGTTTAATAAAGCCCATAACCATCCAAAACAGATAATCTAATAGCATGGAACAATAAAAAATTATAGATACGTTGGAGACGTATCACAATCATATTGTCTAAAGGGGTGGAATAATGACCCAGCGGTGTCTCCACATGCTGAGGCGGGGTGTTATTCATATGCGGAGAACCTGATGCGCGCGGCTGAACCGACACTCCACCCCCTGGCACTTCAGTCATCCAGTTTACCATTGGTGGGTTACTGGCCCCTGCCCCGGGTGTGTTTAAGAGGTTCCTCGACTCATAAACCACGGGAAGACGACTCTGATTGTTTCTCCTCAAGACTTCATTTGACGTGTTCTGATCCACCGTGAGCCGGTATGAATCTGCTTGAACCCGCTGTGCTTGGGTATTTGGAACGGCCCGCTCTGCAGCCATCCTGGCGTTTTCCGCTGCCAATTCTGCCTTAGCTTGCGCTATCTCATCATGCAACTTAACCACTTCTGCTTTATGGTGCTCCTGGTTTTCTGGTGTTACATCAACCTCCATCAGAGTCGCCAGAGCATCTAACAGATCTGTTAACACTTGAGCCGGCAGGCGTGCTGAACCGCCAGCACCCGCTGCTGTCACCGCCACTACACTGGAAGTCATGGCCGCGATGGCTGTTGAATCGAGAACCGGCTGGGTACCGACCATGAAGATCGCCACCCTGTTCGGCGGCTCGCGGGGGTCCGGAATACTGTCGCCATTGGAACAGCCCCCAAGCCGTCTGTCTTCTAGTTGGTACATTGAGTTAGTCACGCCCATGGACGACTCACCATCTGAGTAGATGGCCGTCTCATTGCCAGACATAGAACCTTCCAATTCAGCCCCATGGATGAACCCAACGAAGGCACGCTTCATGGCGGGTTGAACTCGGGCGGGTCGTGCACGCTGAGCCATCTCGATGACATCGGCGTAGATGTCCGGCTCAGGGCCCGGTTCGAGATCTTGCCGATGAATACATGGATACCGCCGAAGGAGACCCGGTATCCGTACTCAATTTAGCCGACCTCGGGGCCCCAGCCTGCATCGTTGATGTAGAGCTTGCCACGACGACTCTTGGTCATCCGGCCCAAAATGTATCCCTTAATCCCTTCGAAGCTGCCCTTCAAGAACTTAAAACCATCGTGCGCAGGGACCACGATGGGCGCCAACTGTCGTGGAAGTGTCATGACAGATGTCCTTATGGAAGGACTTAGTTGTGGAGCCATTGTGACGAAATTAGCTTAAAGGGGTTAAAACGGGACAAAGGAGACTAGGAGTTTATACTGGTTCGTCCCCTTGCGGTGAAGGTAAAATCCTAATCCAGTTTGAGGTGGTATTGCTAGGGTTTCCATTACCAGGGAGCGAATACGCTTGGCCTAACTTTTGATCTGTTGTTTCTTGCCCTAAGCCGCTGTCGGGTCGTCCCCTTATATACATGGGTTGACGCCCTGCGGCCTACAGAGTCTCAGCCGGCTCATACAAACGTGTCCAGCTCAGTGACTTATCTTACATGCCTTATAATACAAGTTACATATACATGGCGGTTTATACTCATGGGCCTTAAGCTGCCTCTCGGTTTGGGCCCTTTAACCGGCCTACATCATGAACCGCCACCTTCACGTACTCATGGACTTTGTCTAGATGAACCGACATTAGGATAACCCGGCCCCTCCTGGGCGGGTCATGTCCAATTGTCATATCCCCAACAGGCTTGGACTTGGGTTTGGAAGGAGCAGCTGACTTCATGGCATCTGAAACCAATTTATGTGCCTTAGCAGGAGGTGCTTCAGCTTTTGGTTCTTTCTCCTCATGCGTAGTGTGCTTTTCAAATTCAGTCATGGGATCAACAAGTTTGCACCATCTACCTCTTTTCCTTTCTTTCTTCTTTCCCGCAGCTTTGTCAACCTCGGACGGAGAAACTTTCCTGACAACATTCCTTTCCTTGGCACTTGGCCTGGTGGTAGCTGCAGAGCCATATTCCTTTTCAATATTGCCTTCTTCTTGGAGGTGGCCTCATCTGCCACAAAATCTTCATCCTCACTGTCATAGGTTCTCTTCTTTCTTGTTCTTGTGGCAGCCTTTGGCAAATTTGGAGAGCTCCTAATACCCTCATGGTAGCTCTCATTGGGACTAGTGCCCTCACTGAGCTCAACATTCTGCTCCGACTGATTCTGGCTATCAGTGTTACTAGATATCTTGCAAAGTTGACCCTGTGAATAGATGGGTATGGGCAGAGTAGATCAGTTATCACAAAAAAGCAGATCGATTTTCAAAAAAAATAGTTCAAACTTTAGTTTTAGTTTTCCACAGAAAGCATTTCGGAGCTACCGAGTTGATCATTTTGGTGTCGAAGCACTTACAGAGCCTAAACACACCATTTCGGTTGGACTGAGTTGTGGTTCGGTGGCTCCAAGATGCTAGGGTTTCACTGAAACTTTACTTTCGGTCTCACCGGTCAGTACATTTCGGTGGAACCAAGTTGTACTTATGCAATGGCCAGGGCCAATTGGTGGGACCGAAAATTTTAATTCGGTCGATCCGAGATGAGTTCGGCAACCTAACCCGAAAAGTTTCCTTCGAATCTATTCCAACAAATTTATCTAGTGGATAGATGAATCTCAAACGTGGCAAGATACTAGGCAAATTCTTTATGCATTAAATCGGATAAATAGAAGCACAAGGACATCGAATCTCACCCTAACTCGGTGATAATCCTCTATGGCGGCAACGGCGGAGTAGATTCCATTGACGGCGCTGGATTCCTGTAGCGGAGACGCACAGGAGATGATGGCGATGATCTGGAGACCAAGGGGTGGCAGCAATGGGGCACGGGCTCGAGACATTTGAAGAATTTTTCAACCGTACGGGCCGCTTGATATATATACCCATGTGCTGTCGGTGGCACCGAGTGGAACAAATTGGTGGCACCAAGATGTGCAACTGCATGCAGTTACAAGAACTCGGTGTGACCGAGTTGGTCTAATAGGTAGCATCGAGATGAAAAACTAGATCAATCTATGTGCTTTTGGTGTGACCGAGTTTGAGTGTTCTAGTCTGACTGAAAAGCAATAGAAGGTTTTGGAAGGCAGCCCTTGATGGATTGATGGGTCCGAGTGCTCCTCACTCGGAGGGTACAAAAAGGAACTTGTATAATTTTTGTGATATATCATGAATAGAGTTTGAGACAAGAAGAGCATAGACAGCTAGAGGAGATCTTAGGCATTCTTGTACATCCACTTGGCGAATAAAAACCAAGACAATCAAAACAACAAATGGGTGTCCTCGAATGGAGAAAATATGCAACCAACATGCTCACACAATAAGGTAGCAAATGAAATATGTGTCAAAGCATGCACAATCAATTCTAGCATCTATCAAGCAATTGGCGATGACTAGGTCATCTTTATATGAGTATAGTAGCAAAAGAGCCCATGCGTTGCAACGGGAGAGAAAACATAACACACGCTCTTAACTCAACAACCATCACTCAAGACCACAATAGGTCCACCTTTTTTATTTTTGTGAGGCATCATATTTGTGTTGCCACTTATCCTCCTTCTCACTCTCGCCGGCGCTGGCCTCGGTGTTCACACAAAACAACAAAAAACATGTGTTGAATATGGTTAATCCTAAGGCGTCTCTCTCTCCCTCTCTCCTCCCTCTCCCTCTCTCTCTCTCCCTCTCTCTCTCTCTCTCACTCTCTCGCTCGCTTTCTCTCACTCTCACGATGAGAAATCTGTTGTTTTCTTCTGCTACATTTTTCAGAGGTATGCATGTGTAGTTATCGATTTTTCTTTTCCGTATATGGTTATAGTGGGGTGTTTATTTGCAATCTGGATCACCGCCGGTATGAAAAAAAGACGGATCTTGTGCTATAAATTATAAGTTTGTTTCCATAACAATATTTTAAAAATATTTAACAGGTAAAATTAACATCATATTTAGATTCCACATATTTTTCTAATAAAATTTCATATATAATATGTTAAAATCGAAGGTACGGTTTAAAAGATACAGATAATTTAGAAAATCATTTGGTTTGACTCAAATATATTCCAAAATAATATTTAAAAATACTTAACAGTTAAAAATAATCTCACATTCATATTCCACATATTTTTCTAATCAAATTTCATATATAACATGTTTAAATCGGAGTTACGGTTTAAAAGATATGGATGATTTTAAAAAGCATTTGTTTGACTTCAATATGATCCAAGGATGAATTACCTAAAACATCAAGGGGGATTTTCAAAAAATGTAAAATAACGGTTCGGGTGTGACTTAAATCCGGATGACGGGTTGATTTTAAGAAAAGACAGGGACTTTTGTGTAAAATACGAAAATAACGATTCGTTTTAACTTAAAACAACACTGCGAGTTGAATTCTCTGAAATAGAGGGACTTTTCTGAAAAATGCCATGACGGACGAATGAAACCCAATTTGCTTTATTATTAGGTAAAGATTGACTTAGGAGTCTAATGAAAACATTTGATCATAGGTCATACTCATCGTTTAAGCACGAGTGGGGTTACCACTTTTACATACAACATTAATGTGTTCACACCATTAGAGTTGCTTTAGCTCAATTTTTAGAGCAAAGCTCCCCCTAGATGTGATATCCCCCCTAAGAGTGATGAACTAACCTTGGGTTTTGTCGATGATAACTTCATGTAGATAGTGAAGATCTGGATGCTCGATGTTGATGTAGATCATTTGGAGCAGTCCATTGGGGTGTTGCACTTTCAATACCTACATGGGTTAGTCCCACAAGGAACATACAAGGATATCCATAGACTTAGAGTGAATTGCACATATGATGATGTCCATGAAATCATTAGTTCCTTGTCCCTTGTCTTACCAATAAGAGGGTTTGTGACTCCATGAACTAGTGCAAGATATGGAAGTTGATTACACAAGTCCTTGCCAAAATAAATATGAGTGAAGTATGTTGGCAGAGTCACCCTCAAGAACACTATAGTTCTTCTTCTTTGATACCCACATCAACTTGATGGGAATCCTTGGAGTTGTAGTTCTACTTGATGAAGTAGAGCTTGATGTAGTCTTCGGAACCCACTTGACCATGGTCTTAGGAGCTTCTTGAAATGGTCGCCGCCGGACGCACGCGCCTCCGCCGTGCCGTGTTTCGGCCGGGATCCTGGGACCCCACCCCGCAGCATCCCACCTTTTGACCGGGTCCCCGCACGTTAAAGGCTGGGCTCCTCCGTCGTCACCACTCTTTCCACGCTGTTGGCCCACCCCAACAACCCGCCGCCTGCTGCTGCGGCCCACCCATCCACTCCTGTGCTTTCCTGCGGGACCCAGGGGGATGGAGATGTGGGTGATTCAAACGAGCCAATCGCTGATGTGCCTTCTCCATGAAGACTACTGGATCGCGCCATTGTGTCCCCCCTGACCGCGCCTGTCTCCAGCTGCCACCCCTCTCCGCCCTTGGATTCTGCGCCGATCCCGCCTGGCTCGGATTGGGTGGCCGGCTCGGCCTCGGATGCCACGACTGGCGAGGCCCCAGCCTTGGATACCACTGCTATCACCGATCGGGCCCCTGGGGCCAATGTGCATGCCCCTGTCGCTTCCCCTGGGCCCGCGCCCGTCCCGTCGCTGCATGGCGATCACCCTCTCTTCTGCTGCCTCTAACCCTGGCCCCAACTGTGCCCCGCCCGATGCTACTTTTGAGGCTCGGCCAACCAACCAGGAGCCATCTACAGCTGGGAAGGATGACCTGGCCATGCAACCCATGTAGGCTGCCGCGAGCGACGCGGCCCTTACCACCTTTGTCGACGCGATTTCCGTCAGGGCATCTTCCATTTTGCCTGCCCCCAAGCCGCGGCATTGGAGGAAAGAGCTGCCAGCTAACTTTACACCGAGGCGTAGTTTCCGGATCGCCCGCGCCGATCTTGGCCTCAGCTCCGAGATGAAGGCGAAACGGGTGCTTCTCTGGCGCCTTGGCCTCATCGCGGACGATGATGCACCCATTCCCAACAACGTCATCGACAAGTATGCCCTTCTCTTCGAGCAGCCCCTGGCCGTGGACGTCCTGCAGGCCTTCGAGGACTTCTTTGGTTGGCAGCTTCCCTCTTCGCTGCCCGAGGCGACCCGTGCGGCAAGCGCACTGCTCATCGAGGCTTAGCGCCCTTCACCTTTTATCTCGAACGCCTACATCCTCTTTCTATGGATTACAACTTTAAAGCAGTCTTTTGGAACGTTTGTGGCTTTAACTCTGGTGCCAAGCGAACGGCTATTCGCAGCATGATCACCGCTGCCGCCCCGTCCGTCGTTTGTCTGCAAGAAACTAAGCTAGCGACGGTCACCGATTCCATTGTGCTTGACACGCTTGGCCCACTCTTCGAGGATTACTTCTTCCTCCCCGCCACCGGCACCCGTGGGGGCATCTTGCTTGCCTGGAGACGATCGGACCTCTCCCTCTCGAACCCTCTCGTTGGCACGCACCATGTCACGGCACTCGTCACTCCCCAGGCTAGCGAAGGCCACTGGTGGATCACCGGGGTCTACAGATCACAGGACGACGGGGCCAAGCTCGAGTTCCTGGCCGAGCTGCATGACGTGCGCGAATCCTGCATAGGCCCATGGCTCATTGGTGGAGACTTCAACATGATCCTCTCGGCGGCCGAGAAGAGCAATGACAATCTCAACCACCGCATCATGAGCAGGTTTCGATGATTTATTGCGATGAGGAGCTTCGTGACTTATACATGCACGACCGTCGTTATACGTGGTCTAATGAGCGCGACCACCCGACCCTAGTCCGCAACGACCGCATCCTTTGTACCTCTGGATGGGAATCTGCTTACCCACACTGCCTCCTTCAGTGCCTCTCCTCGGCAGCATCGGACCACTGCCCGCTCCTAAACGACTCTGTGGCGCGGCCACCCGGAGCTAGACGCTTCCATTTTGAGAGATTCTGGCCAAAGCTTCAGGGCTTCCATGACGTGGTTTCTGAGGCGTGGACTTCCGATGTGCCCGACGCCGATCCTTTCCGGAGGATCGTAACACGTCTCAAGGCTACGGCGCGCCAACTGCACCACTGGAGTACGCGCACGATTGGTAACGTTTCCCTGCAGCTCAAGGTCGCGTGGGAGCTCATCGCGCGCCTAGACGCGGCGCAAGACTCCAGACCAGTCTCCCATCTCGAGACCTAGCTGCGACGGAGGCTCAAGGCTTCGTACCTGGGCCTCGCCTCCCTTGAGAGATCGATCGCGCGGCAGTGGGTGCGCCTTTCCTGGCTACGGAGCGACGATGTTGCGCTATCTTACTATAGAATCCATGCGGCCCACCGTAAGCAGCGCAACCTCATGACGAGCCTCCAAGTGGGCCCCAACACGATCACCGATCACGACGCCATGGTTGACGCCGCCTTCGACCACTTCTCTGAGGTGCTCGGTACCGCTTCCGAGCGAGATATCACGCTCGATCTCCATGCTCTCCAAGTCCCGCAGTTTGACCTGCTTGTGCTTGACGAGCCCTTCACTGATGACGAGATTTGGGACACCGTCAAAAGCCTGCCGGCCGGCAAGGCGCCCGGCCCCGATGGCTTCACCTCCGAGTTCCTGGTGGCTTGTTGGGACATGATCAAACATGACTTCTGCGAGGCTTTCGACAAGCTATACTCCTTGAACGCAACAAAACGGCCATCAAGAAGGTGAATCGGATCATCCGCGGATTCCTTTGGACGGGCCACAAGGAGGCCAACGGAGGCCAATGCCGCGTCAACTGGCAGCGGGTGTCCCGCCCCATCTCCCTCAGAGGCCTTGGCATACGCGACATCTACCGCACGGGCCTGTCCCTGCACGTCCGCTGGCTATGGCTCCAGTGCACAGACCCCTCACGACCTTGGAGCAACCTTCCTATCCCCCACCACGCCGACGCAAACGCCATCTTCCACGCCTCCACAAGCTGGCAGCTTGGCTCAGGCGACACCTGTCACTTTTGGACTGACCACTGGATCAACGGCAAGTCCGTGGCTGAGATCGCCCCTCTCGTCTACACCCTCATCCCACGGCGCCTCCGCAAGGACCACAGCGTGCGCGACGACCTTCACCTGCGCTCTTGGGTCCAGGACATACGAGGCGCATTTGGCCCGACGGTCATGGTGCAATACGTCGACCTCTGGCGCCTGGTGCGACACACACCGCTTTCCTCCACGCCGGATGTGCTCTCCTGGCGTTGGACTGCTTCTTCCTCTTACTCGGCGAGCTCCTGCTACAAGGCACTCTTCTTTGGTGCTTGCGAAGATCCCCACTGGCGACTCACCTGGCGTCCATGGGCGCCTCTCCGCGTCAGGTTCTTCCTTTGGCTTGCCATGCAAGACCGTTGCTGGACCGCGGAGCGACTTGCCCGCCACGGCTTGCCACACGAGGACGCGTGCGCTCTTTGTGATCAGGAGCTCGAGTCCATGCACCACCTCCTCGCGGCCTGTTCGTTCTCGCGTCAGCTTTGGCACGAGGTTCTCGGCTGGGCTCGCATGGCCGTCGATCTTCCATCTACGGACACACCTTTCCAAACTTGGTGGACTTCCTGCATCGACCGCTCGCCGGCCCCCGTGCGAAAGGGCCTCTCCTCCCTCATCATACTCACGGCATGGTGGCACTGGAAACACCGCAACGCGTGCATCTTCGACAGAGCCACTCCCTTCATCACCCTCGTCTCTGGCACCATTAAGGATGAGGCAAGCCTATGGGCAAAGGCAGGCGCCAAAGGGCTACATAACATCATCCCCGACGAGTAGCTGCTAGGTTAGACTTTAGGGTTGAGTAGACCCTTGGTTCCATTCTGCTCCAACGCTCGTGCACCATGCCTCCGGCGTACATGGCCTTGTAAGCGTTGTAATCCGATGCTACATTCTCCTTCTATCAATACAAAGATATGCAGCTTGCGTATTCGCGAAAAAAAATGAAATTAGTCAATCTCTTCTTGAAGCTTGTATTTGCCTTTTAGCTTGTGGTCTTGTGGTGGAAGATCATCTTGAGCTTGTGTTCCCTCAAAAGAAGTGGGGTCGTAGTGCTCTTGTTGAGCAACAAACTTCGTCTTGGGGTATTGATCTTCTTCCCATTCAAATCCATTGGCATTGAACTTTCGTTCAAAATCAACGCCTTGATTCTTCCGGTGCCTTCCTTGCTTGCGTACAATTTCCTCAAATTGCCTACTCCCGGCAAGGCTCTTGTAAACACCTTTCTCTATAATTCCCTTCAATAAGATATTTTCTTGCTCAAGTGTAACTTGGCTAAGAGAATAATTAGTGGAATCAAGATAACTACTAGAAACAACAATATTGGATTTAGCATGGTTATTGTTACTACTAGAAGAGGAATATTCTTGCTCTTGTTGCTAGATCTTACTTGTGGCATATAAGTTGACAAGAGGAGACTTTTGGCAATTTAAGAAGAACTCTTCTTTCGAAGCTCATCATTGATAGCTTTTAGGAACTCATGATCTTGCTCTAAATTTAGCTTCTCTAAGCATAGCTTTCGAAGCTCATCATTGATAGCTTTTAGGAACTCATGATCTTGCTCTAAATTTAGCTTCTCTAAGCATAGCTTCTCATGAGTCCTTAGGAGCTCTCTATGATCCTCTTGAGTTGTTTCATGATCTAACTTAAGAGTGTTTAATTCTTTAGTCAAACACCCAATCTCCTTCTTACCATTTTTCATGTTGATTAGCATGATTACTAGCAAGTTCATTACAGTTTTTATCACTAGTTTTGTCAACAAGTAAATCATCATCACCTAGCAAACCATCTTTATCACTATCAAAATCAAGATAATCGGGGTGTGATACCTTGGGGCCTTTTTCCATGAAGCATCTTCCAATTCCTTCATTTGGTGAATCAAATATGTCGTGGGAGTTGGGTGACGCTAGTGCAAGACCGGCAACACGTTCATCTTGAGTATAGTCAGAGTCAGAGTGAAAGCTTCTCTTAGAGTAGTTGTTAGAGTCGGAACCGGATAACCATTCACCAACGTGAGTTTGATGTCTTCGTATTGTGTACCTCTTTGATGACCTGTCCTTCCTTTCCGAATCCTTGCTTCCTCGAGAGGGTCTTTGTTCATAATAATCATCTTTACTCCTTCTATCTCTTGGAGGTGATTCATCTCTTCTACTTCTCCTTTTTGGCGAGTCTTATCTTTTCTTGTAGGGAGCCATACACTTGTTGGAGTAATTTCCGGGTCTTCCACAGTTGTAGCAATTATGGTCACGACTAGAAGATCTTTTGTCATTGTACTACCGTGACTTGGAGCTTCTCTCTTTTCTTGTACTCTTGTAGAACTTGTTGGAGCTCTTCACCATTAAGCTCAATTCTTCATTGGATACTTTCTTTTCACTTGATGTTGTAGGAGCATCACTTGAAGCTTTGTTAGCACCACTAGACTTGTTGTGAAGCTCTTCCTTATCCTTGAGTGACATCTCATGAGCAACGATTCTACCAATGACTTATGTGGGCTTGAGATATTTGTAATTGGGCATCATTTGGATCAATGTGTACACAGTATCATATTTTCCATCCAAGGCGCTAAGAATCTTCTTGATGATGAATTTGTCGGTCATCTCTTCACTTCCTAAGCCGGCAATCTCATTTGTGATGAGAGCAAGCCTAGAGTACATTTCGGCGACTCCTTCACCATCCTTCATCTTGAACTTGTCAAGTTGACTTGGAAGCACATCTAATTTGGATTCCTTGACGGGATCAGTACCTTCGTGCATATCAACCAAAGTATCCCAAAATTCCTTTGCATTATCAAGGCGGCTGATTTTGTTGAATTCTTCAGGGCACAATCCACTGAAGAGAATATCGCAAGCTTGAGCATTGTATTGCAACATCTTCAATTTTTCCGCGGTCGCTTCACGATCCGGTTCTTTACCATCCTCAAAGAAATCACCTTGCAAGCAAACGTGCACAACAACCCAAATGGCGGGGTTATGACCAAGAATGTGCATTTTCATCTTATGCTTCCAACTAGCAAAATTTGTACCATCAAAATAAGGACCTCTACGGTGATAGCTACCCTCGCTAGACGCGATAATCTCCTAGGTTGTGAAACCAAGGCTATGGAAATCAAGGCTAATGGAGACCAAAGCTCTTATACCACTTGTAGGATCGAAAGTATGTCTAGAGTGGGGTGATTAGACTACTTGACCAAATAAAAATCTTTCCTTTTCCCAATTTTAGTTGTAGGCAGATTTTAGCAATAATCACAAGTCAAGCAATCAACCTACACATGCCATTCTAAGAGTATAGCAGCGGAATGTAAAACATTGCATATGAAGGTAAAGGGAAGGGTTTGGAGAAGCCAAACGCAATACAGACACAGAGATTTTTGGCGTGGTTCCGATAGGTGGTGCTATCGTACGTCCATGTTGATGGAGATTTCAACCCACGAAGGGTAACGGTTGTGCGAGTCCACGGAGGGATCCACCCATGACGGGTCCACGAAGAAGTAACCTTGTCTATCCCACCATGGCCATCGTCCACTAAGGACTTGCCTCACTCGGGTAGATCTTCACGAAGTAGGCGATCTCCTTGCCCTTACAAACTTCTTGGCTCAACTCCACATCACGACAGAGGCTCTCAAGGAACACCAAACCAATCTAGGAGACACCACTCTCCAAAAGGTAACAGACGGTGTGTTGATGATGAACACCTTTCTCTTGTACTTCAAATGATAGTCTCCCCAACACTCAACTCTCTCTAACAGATTTGGCTATGGTGGAAGAGGGATTTGAGTGGAAAGCAACTTGGGGAACGCTAGAAATCAAGGTTCAAATGGTAGGAGTGGAATCTCTTGATCTCAACACATGAGTAGGTGGTGCTCTCCTAGAAAATGAATGGTGGAAGTGTAGGCACATTCTGATGTCTCTCTCTCAAATGGAGATGGGAGTGGAGGGTATATATAGCCTCCACACAAAATCCAATCGTTACACACATTTGACTCATCTCGGTGGCACCGGTTAGTTAAACTCGGTGGCATTGATTTGTTAAAAAATATGAACATTGGGAATCATGGTGGGACCGACTAGAACAACTCGGTGGGACCGATGTGCTAGGGCTTAGGGTAAACCTTGTCTCGGTGGCTCCGATTGCATCAACTCGATGGGACCAAAGTGAAGCAATAAGGCAACAGAGAGTTGGCAAGCCATCTCGGTGAAACCGATTGCAATTCTCGGTGAGACCGAAATAATTGCAATGAGTAACAGAGAGTTGGCAAGGCCATCTCAGTGGAACCAAGATCTGTATCGGTGTGATCGAATTGTTAGGGTTTCTAGCTGTGGCTATGTCAAATGAACTCGGTGACTCCGGGTAGAAAGAATTGGTGGGGCCGAGTTGGAGTTTAGGGTTTTGAAACATTTGGATGGAGAAAGTGGGTGAGGGTTTTGGAGCAATATCACTAAGCACTTTGAGCAAGTAGACCACTAAGCAAAACCTCATCCTCTTTTAATAGTATTGGCTTTCCAATGGATTCAATGTGATCTTGGATCACTAAACTGGAAATGACGAGTCTTGAGCTTTTTACCAAACTCTGTCCTTGGCATTTTGAGGGGTCCACATCTCTGTCTCATGCCATGCCAATCATTGAACGTCCTGAAATATTTATCTTGAATGGATATTTGTTCAATGAGCTATATGTTGTTATGAATTACCAAAACCACCCTAGGGATTAGTTGCACTTTCACCTTACAAATTCCTTTGTGTAAAATTTTCATTTCCTGAATAGGCTCGAACCTCCAGCGGTGCACTCTGATTTATATGTTGAGCATCATCAGATACCGCTAGCGGAACTTCGTGAGATATATTTGATTCCCTTTGATGGGGATATAAGAGAGCCCTGGCCGGAGGAGTTTGAGGGCTTCCTCAACACTTTAACTATGGGTGAGCAAAGGGGCGTGTCGCATGCCCGAGCCACTAGCTTGCAATTTCCTGATGTGCACTACTTTGCTTTATTCATAGGGGAATTGTTGATTGCTAGAGAGCAAGGTGGCGCACATGCGTGCCTGACCTCGCCATTTTATGTCGCGCACTTCATAATGACAACACTTATAACCTTGGCGCTATCATTGCATGTCGCCTGCACACTAATAAGACTAAGGGTAAAATTCATGGTGGTATTTATGCTACTCGCCTAGCGAGATGTTTTAATGTTCAGATACACCCTCATGATTACTCGTTGCCTAGAGTTTACCTAAATCACCAGTCGATGGAGGACCACCACTTTATTGATGCTCCTGGGCATCCTCACCACATTCATTATAACTTGGTTTTTAGTGCGGAGACTCGTGATATTATTTCGTTGCCTGCACCTGCTTTTTTTTGACTCTCATGCCTGGAATGGATACACCGTCCTACGATAGGACATTGTTGCTTACCGGAGCATGTTGGCAACAGTAGGGGATGAGGTCTAGGAGTGGGACGCTCAGGTTTCGCCGCCTCACACTTCTACAAGGGACCATATGGCTATGACGTATGGTGATTACCAAGATAGGCGAAAGCCTAAGCTTGGGGGAGTACGTATTTCCCACCGACATTATATTCATGTTCATACACTTCATTCCAGTTGTCGGTGTTCATCCTCTTTCATTATATAATCCATGTTAGTTTATTTTCTCACTTTCTTCTTGTGTGTTTGAAAAACTTTGATAAACTCCAAAAATATATCTCGCTTCTTTTTGTTTTTTCTTCCAAGTTTAATTAGTTGTAGTTAAAAGAAAACCCAAAAAGATTTCCCATTTCTTCTTTTGCTTGTTGGGAGCTTTCCCGTGTAAATAGTTTTTCTTGTTTTTTGTTTTTGTTCGTTATTTTTCTTCCTTCAATAAAAATTAAAAACTCCAAAAATATTATAGTGTGTTTATCTGAAATTATTTTCTGTTGTTGAGTCATTGTGAGGTGAAGACCACGATAAAAATGTTGAGTGGCTCTCATATGCATTATTGTTGATCTGACAAAGAGCCCAAATTACCTTGTCTTCTCCTATGAATAAAATGTTAGCAGATTCCAGGTTAGTCCATGGCACTATTGCACTATTATTATTTTCATATCATTCGATCGTGCAAGTAAAAGGCAATATTGATGATATTTGATGAAGTGACTGAGGCAAGGAAAAGTGGGTACGAACTCAACTTGTTTTTGTTTTTGTAAATATGTTTAACTCAGTATCCATGATTCAACATATTATGATTAAACAATTTTATGATGACAATTAGAGATTATAGTTGTTGATGCCATGCGTAAGTAGCTAGAAGTGGATAATGATTCATCTTGGGTGTCAACATGCATTAAAATGATTGTGATGTAGTATGGCATCCTCCTCTAAATGTTTCAAGTGGCTTGACATGGCACATGTTCACGCATGTACTTGATTCAAAAGTGATGACCCACAAGTATAGGGGATCTATCATAGGAAAATTCGAATCTGAGCCCGAGCTCATCTGCACCTGCGCTCACGAAAAAAATCAAAATAAATACTAGAAAAATTCAAAAAATTCCAAAAAAATTAGGGTGGTAAACAATTTGATGCGTAAGGTACGCTCCAATTTTCAAAACATTTGGACTTCTATGCAGCTCTTAGCAAAAAAGACAAATCGGAGGTCTGTAAAAATATATACTGTTCACGTACTATTCTTGTCTGATTTGTCTTTTTTGCTGAGAGCTGCACAGAAGTCCAAATGTTTTGAAAATTGGAGCGTACCTCACGCATCAAATTTTCTACCACCCTAATTTTTTTGGAATTTTTTGAATTTTTCTGGAATTTTTATGAATTGTTTTTTGACCGAGTGCAGATGCACCCGGGCACCGAAACGCTGCTCTCATCTATCATAGTCCTTTTGTAGGATTGAAAGTATGTCTAGAGGGGGGGTGATTAGACTACTTGCCCAAATAAAAATCTATCCTTTTCCCAATTTTAGTTATTGGTAGATTTTAGCAACTTTGGACAAGTCAAGCAATCTTAACACAATTCAAGCAAGCATGCAAAGAGTATATGAGCAGCGGAAAGTAAAGCATGCAACTTGCAAGAATGTAAAGGGAAGGGTTTGGAGGAATCAAACGCAATAGGAGACACGGATGTTATTGTCATGGTTCCGATAGGTGGTGCTATCGTACATCCATGTTGATGGAGACTTCAACCCACGAAGGGTAACGGTGCGCGAGTCCACGGAGGGCTCCACCCACGAAGGGTCCACGAAGAAGCAACCTTGTCTATCCCACCATGGTCGTCGCCCACGAAGGACTTTCCTCACTAGCGGTAGATCTTCACGAAGTAGGCGATCTCCTTGCCCTTACAAACTCCTTGGTTCAACTCCACAATCTTGTCGGAGGCTCCCAAGTGACACCTAGCCAATCTAGGAGACACCACTCTCCAAGAAGTAACAAATGGTATGCTGATGATGTACTCCTTGCTCTTGTGCTTGAAATGATAGTCTCCCCAACACTCAACTCTCTTTCACAGGATATGGATTTGGTGGAAAGAAGATTTGAGTGGAAAGCAACTTGTGTAAGGCTAGAGATCAAGATTCATATGGTAGGAATGGAATATCTTGGCCTAAACACAAGTGTAGGTGGTTCTCTCTCAGAAAATGCAAGTTGGAAGTGTAGGTTTGTTCTGATGGCTCTCTCCATGAATGAAGAGGAGGTGGAGGGGTACATATAGCCTCCACACAAAATCTAACCGTTATACATAACTTGCCAATCTCGGTGGGACCGAATTGATAAACTCGGACAGACCGATTCAGCAAATCTAGTGACCGTTAGGATGTTTGGTGGGACCGACATGCAACTCGGTAGGACCGATATGGTTAGGGTTAGGGCATAACGAAATCTCGGTGAGACCGATTACACAAACTCGGTGAGACCGATTCGCTCATCTCAGTGGGACCGAAATGTTACGAAGAGGAAACAGAGAGTTTTCATTGCAATCTCGGTGGGACCGATCGCTCATCTCGGTGAGACCTAAACGTTATGAAGGGAAACAGAGAGATTACAATCCCATCTCGGTGAGACCGAGATCCCTATTGGTGAGACTGATTTGCCTAGGGTTTGTGGCAGTGGCTATGACATCTGAACTCGGTGGCGCCGGATAGAAAGAATCGGTGGGGCCGATTTGGACTTTTGGTTTAGGTCATATGTGGATGTGAGAAAGTAGTTGAGGGCTTTGGAGCATATCACTAAGCATTTTGAGCAAGAGCCTCATTAAGCAACACCTCATCCCTCCTTGATAGTATTGGCTTTTCCTATAGACTCAATGTGATCTTGGATCACTAAAATAGAAAATGTAGAGTCTTGAGCTTTGAGCTTGAGCCAATCCTTTTGTCCTTAGCATTTTGAGGGGTCCACTTTTCTCATCCATGCCATGCCAATCATTGAGCTTTCCTGAAATATTAATCTTGAAATAGCATTAGCTCAATGAGCTATATGTTGTTAGGAATTACCAAAACCACCTAGGGATAGTTGCACTTTCAATCTCCCCCTTTTTGGTAATTGATGACAACATATAGATCAAAGCTTCGACAAATGATAATAAGAGTGAAAAACATTGTCGCTTTGAGAAGTATGTGGAAAGCAAGAGCTCCCCCTAAATTTGTGCATAGTTTAAGATTTGCTTTGGACTGCAAATGCACAATGAGTTAGGATCATGGGTTACTCTTCCATGTCACATACATCTTGGTGGGGCGCTCAAAATGATAATAATTAAATACATGCACTCATCACCAAGCAAAGTGAATGATCATATGGAGATATAAAAGGATAATGTCATCTAACAAGCATTAAGGTAGCATATGATCAAACACATGATCATCCAAGTATCACACAAAAGCATAAAGTATCTCAAACAAGCAAATAACAAAGTTCAACCACCAAAAACAAGAGAGAATAAAGAGCAACACTCTCTCTCGAAGCCTATGATCTATACATTTTCTCCCCCTTTGGCAACAAGTTACCAAAAAGTTCATAAAAATGCATAGTGCTAGATCGACTCTCAGGCTTGGTCTTCAGGTGGTGGTGTAGATAAGTCTTCAAGGACGAAGGCATCAGTTGATGTAGATGGAACTGGTGGAGTGGGTGCTGGAGCTGGTGGCACTGAAGCTGTAGCTGGTGCAGATGAAGTTGCTCTGGTGTCTGTTACTGGCATAGCAGCAGATCTCTGTCCTCTGGGCACTCTAGCAAAAGCATCAGTGGTAGACTTGCCCTTCTTCTCCTGCACTTCATTCTGAAGTTGCTCAACAACTGACTGTATCTCAGTGACCTTCACGTCTAAGTCATAGAACTTCTGCTCCATGATCCTCTCCAAGCTCTCCTGGTTTTGAGTCAGGGTGGCCAATCCCTTCTCAATCCTTAGAGTGGAGACGATCAAGTAGCCAAGCTGATCTTGCTTGCTCTTCAGAAGATATTGAGATGCCTCATCAATGGTTGGCATCTTTGTAGCCTTTTCAGTCCTTGCCTTCTCCCTCTTTGCTTGTGCTTGCACAGAAGTTGGTTTATTTTCATCCATCACCACAGTGTTGTCCTCCAAGTCTGGGTAGATGGGCAGGTGCTCCTTATCCAAAAGATATGTGCGAGTGCCCATCTTGGAGTTGATTAGCTCCTGGATCTGTGGGGCATACCCACAACTTCTCTTCTGATCAGCTGCAGTCCTCTTGATTGTTTCCACAATCGGGCTCATAACCTTGAACTTTTGTGGGACATTAAATATGTGCAGCAAGTTGATGGAATGTACTCTGATCATGTTGTGATCTCCTGATTTTGGTAGCAATGTTTGCCTTAAAATCCAATTCATTGTAGGCAGGCCTGACAGCAAGTGTTTCACAGAACCAAATTGGTGAGTCTCAAGATCTGCATCAGGAATCTCCTTGTACATGCTAGCCATTGAGTTGTGATCCTTCTTCTTCTTGGCATAGACATCCAAGTCATCTTCATTCTCCTCAGGAGCATTGATCAATTTTTCCCATTCTTCAACTGTTGACTGGTAGCTAGTACCTTCAGACATCCAGACAATCCTTCCATCTGGGTAGAAATGAGCTGTGGAGTAGAACTGCGTAATAAGCTCATCAGTCCACTTTGTGAGCTTCTGCCCAACAAAGTCCTCTACTCCACAAGACTTGAAACTATCATAGACTCCAGGATAGTGTTCTTCATTTTCCATGATGTACTTCCAGTCCACCCATCTCATATGATAGACTATAGGCTTCTTGTCAAGCAACACTGTCTCAAAGAAGTACTGATGTTCCTTTGTATGGAACCTGTAGTCCACAATAGTCCTCCTCCTGGTGGCATATGGATCAGACTCTCTCCATAGCATCAATCATGAATCCTTCCTGATTTTCATGTTCTCTGCAACTGGATGAGCATCATTGTGATCTGGAATTTTGGGCTTCAACTTCCTCAAGACATGTGACTCATCATCTTCTTCTTCTATAGCAGCTTCAGGCACTGGGGCCTTGTTCTTCTCTACAGCTGGAATATTCCTTGTACTCCTCTTGGGTGCAGTTTTGGGTTTTGGAGCAGCTGCCTTGGGAGCTTCTTTGGGCTTAGATGGAGCAGCCCCTGATCTTATAGCATCTCCCATAAGCTTTTGAGCTTTAGGATCTGGTGCAGCAACCTCTTCCTCTTCCTCTTCAGAATCCTTCCTCATTGAGGGCTTGCCAAGAACTCTGGCAATAGTGGTTCTGGCCCTCTTCTTCTTCTTATCTTCACCAGCTGCTTCTTCTTCAGATTCAATGGTGAACTTCATAGTTTCTCCTGTGGCAACTTTCCTTGCCTTAGACATGGGCTGTCTTCTTGCTGGAATTAGTCTTCAGACCTGGCTTAGTTGCAACAGCTGTGCCATATTCCTTTTTCAGAACTTTCTTCTTTGAGGTGGCCTCTTCCTCAACAGCCACACAGTCCTCATCCTCAGAATCTGAGGTTCTCTTCTTTCTGGCCCTGGTGGCTGCCTTAGGCAAGTTGTTGGGTGTGCTCCTGCTTCCATCATCAGAGCTGCTAGAGGGACTAGTGCCCTCACTCTTGTGAACTTGCTCCTCAGACTTGTTCTGACTGTCACTCTGATCTGACATGATGCAAACACTGACAGCAGACCCTGTGAATAGATTATAGATGAGGTAGATTGGATGAGCATCACAAAGTGCAGAGGTTTTTGCAAAAGAATGAGTCAAAAACTTAGTTTTAGTTTTCCACATAAAGCATTTCGGATCTACCGATTTGACAACTCGGTGATACTGAAGCAGCTTTTGGAACCTAAACTAGTGAACTCGGCCAGACCGAGTCACAGTTCAGTGGCACCGAGACTGCTAGGGTTTCACAAAGAATTGAACTCGGTCACACCGATTTGCAATTCTCGGTGAGACTGAGAATCACATGTGCAATGGCCTTATCCAAATCGGTGGAACCGATTTCAACAATTCGGCCGGTCCGAGATGGTTTCGAAACCTAACCCTAAATTTTCAATCCACAACTAAACTACGGAGTGATTTCGCTGGATAGAGTGATCTCAATTGTGGCAAGATACATGGCAAAACAATGTGCTAGGAATCGGAGTGAGATTAGCACAAGGATCAAGTCCATACCCTAAGTGCGGCGATGGACCTGCTACGGCGGCAACGTCAGAGTCGATTTCCGTTGACGGCGGCAGAGACCAGCGGCGAGAGGCAGCTGGCGATGAGGAGGATGATCCAGAGACCCAGGGAGGCAGAGCAGGCTGAGCGCGGGCGAAGGGGTTCGGAAAAATTTCCAAATTTTGGCCCCGGGATATATATCGCCTGACCCTGTCGGTGTGACCGACTGGAACAACTCGGTGGCACCGAGATGCATAACTGCAAGCAGTTGCTGTAACTCGATGTGAGCGAAAATTTCAAATTGGTTGCACCGAGATTGAGAACCTAGGTCGACTTAGTGATCTCAGTATGACCGAAATGGATGAATCGGTCAGACCGAAACGCACAAAGAAGTTTTGGAAGTTTAAGTCTATGACGAATCGGGGACTCCGAGTGGTCCTCACACAGAGTGGTTCGAATCTGACTTGATCAAACTTTGTGATGTAACATGAATAAAGTTTGAGACAAGAAAAGCATAGATAGCTAGAGAAGGTTCTTAGGCATTCTTGTCCATCCACTTGGCAAAAGTAAAAGGAACCAAGCAATCAAAACAACAAGTGGATGTCCTCGAATGAGTAAATTATGCAACCAACATGCTCACACAATAAAATGGCAAATGGAATATGTGGCAAAGCATGCACAACCAATTCTAGCATCTATCAAGCAATTGGCAATGACTAGGTCATCTATATATGAGTATATTGACTTAGGAGTCAAATGAGAACATTTGATCATAGGTCATACTCATCGTTTAAGCACAAGTGGGGTTACCACTTTTACATACAACATTAATGTGTTCACACCATTAGAGTTGCTTTAGCTCAATTTTTAGAGCAAAGCTCCCCCTAGATGTGAGATCCCCCCAAAGAGGGATGGACTAACCTTGGGTTTTGTCGATTATGACTTCATGTAGGTGTTGAAGATGTGGATGCTCAATGTTGATGTAGATCATTTGGAGCAATCCTTTGGAGTGAGTTGCACTTTCAATACCTACACGGGTTAGTCCTACAAGGAACAAACAAGGATATCCATAGACATAGAGTGATCCATGCACAAGATGATGTCTATGAAAGCATTAGGTTACCTTGTCCCTTGTCTTACCAACAAGAGGGTTTGTGACTCCTTGAACTAGTGCAAGATGTGGAAGTTGATTGCACTTGTTCTTGCCAAAATGATAAGAGTGAAGTATGTTGGCGGAGTCACCCTCAAGAACTCTTTAGTTCTTTTTCTTCTGGATCCACACCATCTTGATGGGAATCCTTGGAGTTGTAGTTGTACTTGATGAGATAGGATTGGATGTAGTCTTGGGAACCCACTTGACCAAGGCCTTGGGTGCTTCTTCAAATGCATCAATTTCCTCTTGAAGCTTGTCCTTTCCTTTTTGCTTGTGGTCTTGTGGTGGAAGATCATCTTGAGCTTGTGTCCCTTTGAAGGAAGTAGGATCATACTTCTCTTGTTGAGGAACAAACTTCGTCTTGGGATATTGATCTTCTTCCCACTCAACTCCATTGGCATTGAACTTTCGTTCAAAACCAACACCTTGGTTCTTCCGGTGCCTTCCTTGCTTGCGTACAATTTCCTCAAATTGCTTACTCCCGGCAAGGCTCTTGTAAACACCTTTCTCTATAATTCCCTTCAATAAGCTATTTTCTTGCTCAAGTGGAACTTGGCTAAGAGAATCATTAGTGGAATCAAGAGAACTACTAGAAGGAACAACATTGGATTTAGCATGATTATTGTTACTACTAGAGGAATAATCTTTCTTGTTCTTGTTACTAGACTTGACTTGAGGCATGTATAAGAGTAAACGCTTGGCAATGTAAGAATAACTTTTCTTGCGAAGATCATCATTGATTGCCTTTAAGAACTCATGCTCTTGCTCAAGGTTGAGCTTTTCAAAACGTAATTTATCATGAGTCCTTAAATGTTCTCGATGATCTCCTCAGATAGTTTCATGAGCTAACTTAAGAGTGTTTAGTTCTTTAGATAGAGACTCAATCTTCTCCTTATCATTGTCATTCGTTTTATCTTGATTAGGATGATTAATTGACGTTTCATAATAGTATTATTCACAAGAGTTGTGAACAAGTAAATCATCATCACCTAACAAGTCATCTTCATCACTATTGAAATCAACATACTCAGGGTGTGATACCTTTGGGCCTTTAGCCATGAAGCATCTTCCAAGTCCTTCATTTGGTGAATCAAATATGTCATAGGAGTTGGTTGACACAAGTGCTAGACCGGCAACACCTTCATCTTGAGTATATTCGGAGTCGGAGTGATAGATTCTCTTGGAGTGATTGTCGGAGTCGGAGCCGGATGCCCATTCACCAACATGAGCTTGATGTCTTCATCTTGTGTAGCTCCTTGATGACTTGTCTTTCCTTTCCGAATCTTTGCTTCTCTGGGATGTTCTTCGTTCATAATGATCATATCTACTCCTTCTCTCTCTTGACGGTGATTCTTCTCTTCTACTTCTTCTTTTTGGAGAATCTTCTCTTCTCTTGTAGGGTGTCGTTGTCGGTGTTCTGGGAACGGGGGTCCCCAGACTTGCCTGCCTGGGGCCTGTGGCGTGGCTCAAATGGGGGCCCAGCGTGGCCCATCTTCATCAACACAAGGCTCAAGACCCTCGCGAGGGGCCAAGCCTCGCGAGGCGGTCGACACGGCGCTTCCTCAAGCACGACCTCCTTAGGCTGGCTCGCGAGGAGGCGGAGAGATCAAGGCGGGTACCTCACGAGGTGCCCATGACGCAAGCCATGACGACCAAGGGTGCCTGGTGGGCGCCAGCCCGCGCAGCATCTCCCTTTCCTCTTTGGTGCAAAGGGGGCAAGCGCAGGCGAGAGGACCAAGCAAAGGCGCCTATTTCGGTGCAACGAGACCAAGACCAGTCCAACAGTGGGAAGGAGGTCACCATGGAGCCCAGGACGGCGTCACCACAGGGCCTTTGGCAGGCGAAGACCAACTTTAGTCAGGAAAAGTGTACCAGATGTTCCCCTTCAAACTGGCCAATTGTTGGCGCCCTTCCCGCTCAGTATTTGGGAAGAAGCCCAGGGCCTTTGCCTATAAATAGGACTAGCCACCCCTAGGGTAGAGGCATCTAATCCAGCATCTAGAGAAAGAGAGAGAGAAGGGCGATCGAACTCCTCCAAAAGTTCATCCCCTAGCCAAGAGCAGACCCTCGTGAGGCTGTTCTTCCCTGTACTGTTCCTCCTCATCAGCCCAAGAGGCAATCCACCCACCACAAACTAGAGTAGGGTATTACACCACAACGGTGGCCCGAACTAGTATAAACTAGGTGTCTCTTGTGTTGTTCTTGCAGTAGTTAGATCCTTACGAGACGGAGAGGTAAAGGGCACGATCTTCGCGCGCACCCCAGAGTTCGAACCTTAAGGGTCTGCCGGAACCCGTGATCCGAAATTTGGCGTGCCAGGTAGGGGTGCGCCGGAATCTGCCTTCCCATCGCTCCATCTCCCGTTGCGTCGTCGTCACCATGTCCGGCGACCAGGCGGGCAACCAAGGCCCATGGGCGGCGTGGCCCATCTGCGCGGAGCCTCCCGCTCCGGGCGACCCCGCGCCACAGGCAGCTCGCGGTCCGCAGGCGCTACGGGCCGCGGGCGACGCAGGCAAGCTTCTGCGACCCTCACACCAAGACAGGCGCGGTCGGCAGCGAGGGCCTCCAATCACGCCGCAACTACAACACCGTACACCCGCCTGGAACAGGCGAACTCAAGGGCCGCGCTCACAGTAGCACGGGAGCTGCTGAAGTGCAGGCTACTGGAGGGCGGCCGCGACGTGCTGCTGGAGCGGGTCGCCGAGCTCCTGGGCTTCGCCGCTTCGGGGGCTCACCCCTTCTGCACTCGGCTTCCGCCTCCAGCTCAGGGCGACGCACGAGGAGGCTCCGCACACCCCCGCGGGCCTCAGGACTACCCCGGCACCAGCGAATCCGTTGGCGCTGGACTAGCGGTGGCGCTACCCCCGCCCCCGGTGCAAGAAGGAGAAGGGCTCGGCGCGGCCCACGGCGCGAGCGGGCAACCGCGCTACCACCCCACGGTGGGCACGGTGGGCAACACCGCGTGGCGCATGGAGAACTACAGCACAGCATTCGGGGTGGCGGCGCCAGAGGAATACGTGCCCCAGATGATGGACCAAGGGCACGCTCACGAGGGCGAACAGGGCTCACTCTTCAGCCCCAGCTGGGGGGACGAGACGCCAGAAGCCGAGCCCTTCCAGGAACCCCAAGACGGCTCTGTCGGTCACACTGGAGGCAACGACTATCGGGTACCGTTAATTCCTCAAGAGCCGGCATACGCTAATCATGGGTCACAGGAGGTGCAGGTCGCCGCAGCAAGCAGCTGCCCCGCTCCCGCGGCCTCCTACCCCTCGGGAGGAGGACGCAGGGGGCTGCAGGAAAGGGGTAGGTATCCTACATCACCACCGCGACGTTTGGAGCAAGGCGTTCTTGGAAGGTAGGCCCTCCGCTGGGGAGGCGCCTGAGGGCCTGCCCCTGGCGGAGGACCCGTGGTCATCGGGGGAACCGCTGGCGACCGCTCTACCCCACCGGCGGCGTCCTGGTTTTCGGTCGTCGTTGGTGGCACTAGAGTGTGGCGCAAGGTGGGGCCCTCGTCTGGCGATATGAAGCAAGGAAGGTTCCTGTGAAGAAGGCCCAATGCCTGTGAAGCTCGCCGCCCTGTGACACTCTCACGTAATAATGAGTGGGGCTGTACACGCCCCGGAGTCACAGGGGTGCCGGCCTCAGGCCCTGGGGCTCCCTCCCACACCCAGTGGACAGCACTTAGCTCTGCGCTGGTGAGAAGATGTCGAAGACTAGATTAGGTGCCGGACGCGGCCTTTTTGTTTGCTTTCATTGCCTTCTTCCTTTGATTGTAACCTTTTTTCCCCGCTGGATTTAAGTTGAATTCGAATTTGAGATTTGCGTGCGTTCGGGGAAGGGGTGCTTGGTCTTGTTTGAATCGTTTCCCGCGTTCTGGTCACCATCTCACCACAGCTGCCTCCCCTCGCGAGCCCCTCGTGAGCCGGGCCAGGCCTAGCTTGAGCACGGCCCAGACTGCCGCTGTCGCTCCCTCGCGAGGTGACCTTTGGTGCTTGCGGAGATCGTTGTCTCATGAAAGGCCCTGAGCCTGTGAAGAAGGCGAACGCCTATGAAGCCATCCCGCTCGGGAAAAGGCCCGGAGCCTGTGAAGAAGGCAAACGCCTGTGAAGACGTCCCGCTCGGGAGAAGGCCATGAGCCTGTGAAGAAGGCGAACGCCTGTGAAGATGTCCCTCTCGGGAAAAGGCCCGGAGCCTGTGAAGAAGGCAAACGCCTGTGAAGACGTCCCGCTCGGGAGAAGGCCCTGAGCCTGTGAAGAAGGCGAACGCCTGTGAAGACGTCCCGCTCGGGAAAAGGCCCGGAGCCTGTGAAGAAGGCAAACGCCTGTGAAGACGTCCCGCTCGGGAGAAGGCCTTGAGCCTGTGAAGAAGGCGAACGCCTGTGAAGACGTCCCGCTCGGGAGAAGGCCCTGAGCCTGTGAAGAAGGCAAAAGCCTGTGAAGACGTCTCGCTCGAGGAAAAGGCCCGGAGCCTGTGAAGAAGGCAATTGCCTGTGAAGACGTCTCGCTCGAGGAAAAGGCCCAGAGCCTGTGAAGAGGGCGAACGCCTGTGAAGACGTCTCGCCCGAGAAAAGGCCCGGAGCCTGCCAAGACGGCCCATGCCTGTGGGGTTTCCTGTCAGCAACGACCCCGCCTCCCGAGGTTTCAACTACCCAGCACCCGAGACGTGACGCCCTCCAGAAGGCAGCTCCGGAGCTAGCAAGGAACAAGGGTGAACCAGCCTACCGTTGGACACGCGTACGATTTAATCACTTCAGATACATTAGATACGAGTTCATACATGAGGGGCTTCCCCTCCCAAAATGCTCTCACAACCATCGGGCCAAACGCTTGAGTTCTATCTACGCAGGGTAAAAAGACGAGGATAGTACATGGTCAATCTGACAAATCCCCCAATGCATCCTCAGGGGCGCCTCCCGAGCTATCGCTGGCGTCGCTGGACACGCCTTCGTCGTCTGCGCCACCATCAACGGCGTTGGGGTCATCCACCACGCCACCTTCGTCGGCGCCCACGATCACATCGTCATCATCCAAAGTGAAGGCCCGGACGAGAGCATCTACGTTGCTCTCCACCCATTTAGCCAGGTCACCTCGAACAGCTTGGGGAACTGGGGCAATGGCGGCGTCGAAGTCGAAGTGGGGATCCATGTTTCGAAGATGGCTGAAGACGTGAGAAAAGGCGCGCCCGAGCAGGGCGCGGCTCCTCTCCTCCACCAACCTATCGGCTTTGACCGACCGTGCCTCCAGCTGTGTCACCACGATGGTGAAGAACTGCAGGTTGCCGGCGTAGTTAATCGTGTGCGGCTCGCCCACGGCAGCCTCACAGATGTTGCCCAGGGCAATGTTAGCCCTCTCCCTGAGCTTGGTGAGCATGGGGCCGTGCTCGTGCTCCAGGACTTCCCGCTGGCGTATCTCGTCGGCATTCTGACGCTCGACGGCCACAACCTCTTCCACACGTTGGCGAAGGCGGAGCACCTCGGCCTGGGAGGTGGCCAGCTCCTTTTGCGCTGCCTCAAGAGCAACCCGGGAGGCGTCCGCTCGTCGTGTCGCCTCATCCCGTTGGGCCCTCAAGGCGGCGGTTCTACCCTCAGCTTCGACTCGGATCATCCCCAGCTTCCCCTCGAACTCACGCTCGAGGCCTTGGCGCGCTGTCGCCACCCGATGGCAAACCTCCTCCAGGACACGCGTTTCCCGCGCGGCGACATCATCTTCCGCCTGCATCACTAGGCGCTCCCTCGTCTCCAGCTGTTCGTGCTCGCGAGCACGTTCGGCGGCCTCCAGCACCAACGCTTCCTCGCGCTTCCGAAGCTCAGCCGGGTCGCCAGAAGCCACCTTCATCGATGCAAGGGCTGCCTCGCGCAGCTCCGCTTGCTCCTCCAACGAGCGACACCGGGCCAAGAGCTCCCGAGACCGTTCTTCTGCTGCTTCTCGCCGTCGGTCTGCTCCTCGGGCCTCCTCAATGACCTGGGACCGAGCCGCCAGGGAAGCCCCCAGCGACGCCTTCGCTCCTTCGTCATCAAGGTCGCGCCGATGACGCGTGAGGGCAGCGGCGGCCTCCAGCTCGTGCCGCTCTGCGGCCAGGCGCAGGCCCTCGGCTTCCAGGCGCGCGTCTTCCTCAACGAGCTCCTGCCCAAGCAGGTCTATGGCGCCACTCGCCCTTCGGAGGAACTCATGGCGCCGGGCACGACGCCCCCGAGCACGCTCAAGCACGTCTGCCACGCCATCATCCGCCTCAAGCAGGCGTCGAAGAGCTTGGACCATCGCTCCAGCCCTGGGCAGGGGGCTAGGGGTTGGCCTCGCCGCATCAGAAGCCCGGCCTGAGTCCGGCCTGCCCTCAGGAGGAGGGCCCGAGGGGAGCCTCTGCCAGTCGCAGCCCGCGACCCAACGGGAAGCCCACTGCAGGCTACCCATGTCAAGGGAAGGCCCGCGGAAGGAGATCGCGGGAACAGAGGAGTCACCACGCGTTGTGTGATGGTCCGCGCCGTCGCTCGCCCAAACCACAAGGGCAGTGCAGCTCGAGGCACCAAGGGGTGGCGGAGGAGACGAAGTCACGGAAGGTGTCGACACGGTGGCTTCACTGAGCTCAGTAGGGAGAGGCCTGCAGAGCAAGGATCAGCGGATGCGGCAAGCAGGATAGGGAACAGAAAAGGAGAAGACTTACTCATCGACAGCAAAGTACTTCCGGCGCTTCAGCAAGCGGCAAGGGAAGTCGTCGCCCAGGGCCTCCCTTTTTCTCCGGAGGGCCTCAAAGTCCACACGGAAACGGACCAGGAGAGATGCACAGGAATCAGCCTGCGAAGAGGACGGAGTACCAAGGCCACTTGCGTCGAGGACACATGCCTGATGCGCGCGGGCAGTTGCTTCGCCAGAGATCACGACCGGGGGCTCAGGAGCCTCGGCCTCAAGCGTCGGAAGCGGCAGCGCCTCACCCGCAGCCTCGGTAGCACAGGCCTCATGAGCTGCCCCATCAAGAGCATCGCCAGATGCGGTCACGTCATCAGCGGCCCACTCGGCCCCCGCTGTCTCCCGCCTCCCTGCACCATCACTCGAGGAGGATTCGCCTGGGCCGACCGGAGGGGTAATCACCGCCACAGGATTCTCGCGAGGCCCTCGGAAGCCAGCAGGGCGCAACCCCCACTCATCGAAGGGGGGCATCTGCCTCACAAAGTCATCCCTGTTATGGCAGAGGTACAGCAGAGCTCCACCCTGTCGGATGCCGCCAGGGTTGGGATCGCCTGTCAGGACCAAGAGCACCTTCCTCAGCGCCTCGGGCGTCAAGTCTTCTTCCTGAAGCCTCATGCGGTCGCCACAGCCGCTGAAGGCCCACATTCGACAAGAATGGCGCTGGAGAGGGGCAATGCGGCGCAATAGGAACCCCTTCACCACCTTGGGCGCCGTTACGCCAAGCTTTTTCAAGGACATAAAGCGGTGCCAGACGAAGGCGAGCCGGGGGCTCGCGAGCGTCTCCTGACCCCAGCCCGAGTTGGGCATAGCAGGCAATGTCGGCTTCACGAGCCGGGGGCTGGGCACCCCGACATCAACATACAACCACCGCTCGCGGAACCCGGCTGAAGGCAGAGGGAGGTTGAAGTCGATACCAGAGGCTGCGATCTTGGGCGAAGCTACAAAGCTCACGCATGCCGAGCATTGCATGGGTCGGTAAGATGCAGGGAGAAGAAGTGGCGCAGCAAGGCAACAGAAGGAGGGATGCCTACCATCGCCTCACAAACAAAAGCGAAGACTGAAAGGAGGGCAATTGACTCAGGACCCAGATGCATCATGTGGATCTGATAATGATTGAGGATGGCGTTGAAGAAATCGGAGAAGGGAGGCACCAAACCCGCCCACAGGGCGTCGGCGAAGTAATGGACCTCGGTGATTATCCTATCGGTGGGGAAGTGATACGTAGGCCAAGCCGTCGTCCTCCCACACTCGTTGAAGGCGGTGGCCAGAGCCGGACTAAGCTTGCCCAGGCATTCCAGGTTGAGTATGATTGAGCGGCCGACAGCAGGCGCCACCGGCGGCGGCGGGCGAGATGGAGCCACAGGCTTCTTTCCCTTCTCTTTCTTTGGAGCCATGGCGGCGGGCGGAAGAGAGGAGATGCGAGATGGGATTGGAAGCAAGGGTCAGAGCTCGGGGGGAGGAAGAGCAGGAGACGGTCAAGCAACAGGAAAAGGGGGCGGCTGTGTACAACTGTGGGGCAACCTAGCGCGGCGCAGAATAAGGGAGCATGGGTAAACAGTGCCGCCCACGTCCAATCAACCGCCACACGGCGCCCGAGGCCACTGGCTGTGAGGGCCCGCGGCGCTTCGCCCTTGCCTTTTCACCTCTCGGCACGGCCAAGTCCATGCGCGCCTTGGGCCCAGGGGCTACTGTCGGCGTTCTGGGAACGGGGGTCCCCAGACTTGCCTGCCTGCGGCGTGGCTCAGATGGGGGCCCAGCGTGGCCCATCTTCATCAACACAAGGCTCAAGACCCTCGCGAGGGGCCAAGCCTCGTGAGGCGGACGACACGGCGCTTCCTCAAGCACGGCCTCCTTAGGCTGGCTCGCAAGGAGGCAGAGAGATCAAGGCGGGTACCTCACGAGGTGCCCATGACACAAGCCATGGCGACCAAGGGTGCCAGGCGGGCGCCAGCCCGCGCAGCATCTCCCTTTCCTCTTTGGTGCAAAGGGGGCAAGCGCAGGCAAGAGGACCAAGCAAAGGCGCCTATTTCGGTGCAACGAGACCAATACCAGTCCAACGGTGGGAAGGAGATCACCATGGAGCCTAGGACGGCGTCACCACAGGGCCTTTGGCAGGCGAAGACCAACTTTAGTCAGGATAAGTGTACCAGATGTTCCCCTTCAAATTGGCCAATTGTTGGTGCCCTTCCCGCTCAATATTTGAGAAGAGGCCCAGGGCCTTTGCCTATAAATAGGACTAGCCACCCCCAGGGTAGAGGCATCTAATCCGGCATCTAGAGAAAGAGAGAGAGAAGGCCGATCAAACTCCTCCAACAGTTCATCCCCTAGCCAAGAACAGACCCTCGTGAGGCTGTTCTTCCCTGTACTGTTCTTCCTCATCAGCCCAAGAGGCAATCCACCCACCACAAACTAGAGTAGGGTATTACACCACAACGGTGTCCCGAACTAGTATATACTCTGTGTCTCTTGTGTTGTTCTTGCAGTAGTTAGATCCTTACGAGACAGAGAGGTAGAGGGCACGATCTCCGCGCGCACCCCAGAGTTCGAACCTTAAGGGTCTGCCGGGACCCGTGATCCGACAGTCGTACACTCATTGGAATAGTGTCCGGGTCTTCCACAATTGTAGCAGTTTCGCTCTCGACTAGAAAATCTTTTGTCATTGTAGGACCTTGACTTGGAACTTCTCTCTTTACTTCTACTCTTGTAGAACTTGTTGAAGTTCTTCACCATTAGGCTCAATACTTCATTGAAGGTTTGTTTCTCACTTGATGATGTGGGAGCTTCACATGAGGCTTTGTAAGCACCACTTGACTTGTTATGGAGCTCCTCCTTATCCTTGAGTGACATCTCGTGAGCAACAATTCTTCCAATGACTTCCGTTGGCTTGAGATCTTTGTAATTGGGCATCATTTGGATCAATGTGCATACGGTGTCATATTTTCCGCCCAAATCTCTTAGGATCTTCTTGATGATGAATTTGTCGGTCATCTCTTCACTTCCTAAGCCGGCGATCTCATTTGTGATAAGAGCAATCCTAGAGTACATTTCAGCGACACCTTCACCATCCTTCATTTTGAACTTGTCAAGCTGACTTTGAAGCACATCCAACTTGGATTCCTAGACGGAGTCGGTACCTTCGTGCATATCAATCAAAGTATCCAAAATTTCCTTTGCATTCTTAAGACGGCTGATTTTGATAAATTTTTCGGGGCACAATCCGTTGAAGAGGATATCACAAGCTTGAGCATTGTATTGCAGCATCTTCAACTCTTCCGCGGTAGCTTCACGGTTTGGTTCTCTCCCATCAAAGAATTTACCTTGCAAGCAAATACAGACAATAGCCCATACGGCGGGGTTATGTCCAAGAATATGCATTTTCATCTTATGCTTCCAACTAGCAAAATTGGTACCATCAAAGTAAGGACCTCTACGGTGGTAATTTCCCTCGTTAGACGCCATCCTCTCCTAGGTTGTGAAACCAAGGCTGTGACTACCAAAAGCTATGGAAACCAAAGCAAATGGAGACCAAAGCTCTGATACCACTTGTAGGATCGAAAGTATGTCTAGAGGGGGGGTGATTAGACTACTTGACCAAATAAAAATATATCCTTTTCCCAATTTTAGTGCTTGGCAGATTTTAGCAACTTTGGACAAGTCAAGCAATCTTAGCACAATTCAAGCAAGCATGCAAAGAGTATATGAGCAGCGGAAACTAAAGCATGCAACTTACAAGAATGTAAAGGGAAGGGTTTGGAGGAATCAAACGCAATAGGAGACACGGATGTTTTTGTCGTGGTTCTGATAGGTGGTGCTATCGTACATCCACGTTGATGTAGACTTCAACCCACGAAGGGTAATGGCTGCGCGAGTCCACGGAGGGCTCCACCCACGAAGGGTCCACGAAGAAGCAACCTTGTCTATCCCACCATGGCCGTCGCCCACGAAGGACTTGCCTCACTAGCGGTAGATCTTCACGAAGTAGGAGATCTCCTTGCCCTTACAAACTCCTTGGTTCAACTCCACAATCTTGTTGGAGGCTCCCAAGTGACACCTAGCCAATCTAGGAGACACCACTCTCCAAGAAGTAACAAATGGTGTGTTGATGATGAACTCCTTGCTCTTGTGCTTCAAATGATAGTCTCCCCAACACTCAACTCTCTTTCACAGGATATGGATTTGGTGGAAAGAATATTTGAGTGGAAAGCAACTTGGGGAAGGCTAGAGATCAAGATTCATATGGTAGGAATGGAATATCTTGGCCTCAACACAAGTGTAGGTGGTTCTCTCTTAGAAAATGCAAGTTGAAAGTGTAGGTTCATTCTGATGGCTCTCTGCACGAATGAAGAGGAGGTGGAGGGCTATATATAGCCTCCACACAAAATCTAAGCGTTACACACAACTTGCCAATCTCCGTGGGACCGAATTGATAAACTCGGTCAGACCGATTCGGCAAATCTAGTGACCGTTAGGATTTTTGGTGGGACCGATATGGTTAGGGTTAGGGCATAACGTAATCTCGGTGAGACCGATTACACAAACTCGGTGAGACTGATTTTGGTAACAAGCTAAACAGAGAGTTTGTCAGGTAAACTCGGTGGGACCGATTCGCTCATCTTGGCGAGACCTAAATGTTACGAAGGGGAAACACAGAGTTTACATTGCAATCTTGGTGGGACCGATCGCTCATCTCGGTGAGACCGAAACGTTACGAAGGGAAACGGAGAGATTACAATCCCATCTCAGTGAGACCGAGATCCCTATCGATGAGACCGATTTGCCTAGGGTTTGTGGCAGTGGCTATGACATCTGAACTCGGTGGCGCCGGATAGAAAGAATCGGTGGGGTCGAGTTTAACTTTTGGTTTAGGTCATATGTGGATGTGAGAAAGTAGTTGAGGGTTTTGGAGCATATCACTAAGCATTTCGAGCAAGAGCCTCATTATGCAACACCTCAACCCTCCTTGATAGTATTGGCTTTTCATATAGACTCAATGTGATCTTGGATCACTAAAATAGAAAATGTAGAGTCTTGAGCTTTGAGCTTGAGCCAATCCTTTTGTCCTTAGCATTTTGAGGGGTCCACTTTTCTCATCCATGCCATGCCAATCATTGAGCTTTCCTGAAATATTAATCTTGAAATAGCATTAGCTCAATGAGCTATATGTTGTTAGGAATTACCAAAACCACCTAGGGATAGTTGCACTTTCACCTTTCGATAAGTAAAAGTGCCGAACCCAACGAGGAGCAGAAGGAAATGACAAGTGGTTTTCAGTAAGGTATTCTCTACAAGCATTGAAATTATCGGTAACAGATAGTTTTGTGATAAGGTAATTTGTAACGGGTAACAAGTAATAAAAGTAAATAAGGTGCAACAAGATGGCCCAATCCTTTTGTAGCAAAGGACAAGCCTGGACAAACTCTTATATAAAGGAAAACTGTAGCGACCCGACCTTAGACGGTCAAGTCTTTGTGCTTAAGTGTCATCCCCGGATCGGTATGTTGACACACACAGTACTCATGGATTTATAACATAGGTAAATCACATGTATAAAGTAACGTAAATACTATTACCTCAATCCATATAGCGGAAGTAACAACAAGGTTGCGGATTCCCATCAACACCAATGGCAAAGTTGAGTGTAGAAATCATAACCCTAACGTATCACTTACTCGTCGTAAGATTCCTGCAACATGAGACGTTGCAGCCATGTAGGTCAGTACATTGAATGTACTGGCAATTTCACACTGTAGAGCAATGCTGAATAATGGCTATTACTACAACTCAATCCCAAAATAATATCAATAACCCAACAAATTATTTGGTCACGTGATGAGATCAACATGATGATTCAAGAACCAAATACTCAAGATGTCGATAATCGGGGACATGGCTAATCATGACTAGTTTGTACACTCTACAGAGGTTTGCGCACTTTTCCCCACAAGACTCGATCTCCTCCGTTGTATTTCTCACACTACATGGTGTTTGAGAAACGGATGACCGAGACATAGTCTTTCCGAAGAGGTCCCCTTAACCGATAGATAGGCTGGTACACCTACAATCCCCTACATCTGCTAGCCTATGATGGAAAGGTTTCCCACAACTTACTCAACTATGCCAGAGCCCATAATGGCTTGTGGCTACACACGGAAGTTTCTAGCATGAATAATCTTATGATCCCTTTGAGCCTGGGTGGCACTCCATAGGGTGATCACACGGGTACTCCGGAATCCCCTTGGGCAAGCATTGGGTTCTCCAGGTGCCCGGGCAAACCACTGGGTGCTCCAGGGTGCCTCAACTAATCCACCCAGATGTGTATTTAAGTAGCCATCTTAAGTTAACCATTAATTAACAACTCTCACATCTGTCATGGACACACTCAACCAATCCACGTCTATGAGCATAGCATAGCAATATAAGCATAACGTAGAAGTAATTCCCAGGGTTTTGATATGAAGGGCAATAGGTTTGTACCTCATCAACTACTTCCCAATACCCACATGTTATCAAATCCTGACCATGCAATGTTTGAGGGGGTTGAAACTAATGCATAAAAACTGGGTAATAAAGGGATATGATCAAAGTGTGAACTTGCCTTGTATTGTTGATGAAGATGATTCGTACTCCTAACTCCTGATAGTTCTACTCGTCACACTCCGGTCAATCTATCGTGAGCAAGCAATTGCATACATAAGCACTCATGCAAAAGAATCGAAGAAAAGATCTCAGAAAATTTCGAAAACCAGCAAATAACTCTTACAATAGAAAACAATTTCTAACAGTACCGAAATTAGGTGGATTTGGTCTTATCAGAAATTTTAGGTCAAGAGCTTCAATTAGCAAAAAGAATCAATTAAATTGGAGTAATAGAACTCGAGTTATAAACAAAAGAAGTTTGAATATGAATCTGAACAAATTTCGAAATTTGAAAATTTCAAAAAGTTGATGTGATAGGTTCACTGGATAAGTGAAACAAGACGAAACTATAGGCGCTGGTTTAATCTAATTTAGATGAACGAGTAAAAAAATATGGCTATTTGGAAAATCAGGGCTAAGCTGTTTTACAGAACAAAAATAGCTATGTTTAAAAGAATTCTAGGTCTAATCTATAAATACAGAGACTAATTGATAATCTTTTTATTCTACCATACTAGTCTAGAAATAATAAACTACGAAACTATAAAATAATATGAAGAAAGATACCTTTATAAGATAGAGAAAAGACGACTTTGGAGAGAGGAGACAACGTTCAGAAGTCCTGCCGGAGAGGAGAATAATATATTTTTAATGAATCTAGTTAAACCAAAATATTGATTTAACCCGAATCGGATGATTTTTGGAGGCTCTATGGGTCTATATTTATAGGTGGAAAAGAGGTTTAGGGGTCAAAGCCTAGGCAATGTGGGACTAAACATATATGTACGCAGATATTTTTTAGGCTAAAACACACGCTTTATTACTCAAGAATGTTTTGAGGAATACATCTCAAGTTTGGAGGTTGAAGCAGCCAAACATGGCGACCAATTGACAGACTAAGCGCGTATTTAGCGAGGCTATGTGCCTCGATATTTGTGGTTCTACATTCAAAAATAAAAGAACAAGATTGAAAATCAGACTCCATTTGCTTGATCTCCCGGATAATGTGTGAATGTTTTCCTCCATTGCCTTCAGAAATATTCGAGACCACTTCCTTGCAATCCGATGCAACCACCACTTGTGTTTGCATTAGATCGGACGCTAAAGCCAAAGCCTCCCTACAAGCTAGGGCTTCAAGAGACGCCGGGTTGGAAACACCCTCAAAACATATGGCTGAAGCTCCCATGAACGAGCCATCAATGGCTCGACAGATGACACCAACTGATCCGCGCCTTGCTGATTTAGTTGTATCCCCATCCACTTTGATCTTGCAGCGGCCAGGTGGTGGAGGAATCCAGCGTTGAATCATCGTTGGAGCTAGCACATGGTTCTGTTGCGTAGGTCTCAAGGCTGATATCTCTGAGATGAAACGATCAACAAAAAGGTGTGTGCCCGCTGGACTTTGGAATGTATTTTCATGGATTGCCTTCCAGCGAGCGTGCCAAATAGCCCATAGAGTGACTAGAGCTCTGATGAAATCTGATGACTATACTTTCTCCATTATAGTGAAGATCCATCTGCGTGCATCAGGTTCTTTTACCTCACTCAAAGCCGACAACAAATGCTCTTCCTCCAGCGCCCACACGCATCTCGACATGGTACATTCCAACAGCGAGTGACGCCATGAATCCTCATTGCCGCATATTCGGCACCGGCTTGTCGTCGCCATTTTCCGGTGGTGGAGCAGGTCAGCAGAAGGTATAGACTGTTGTGCTAATCTCCAAAGAAACACTCGGATTTTAGAAGGAACCTGGATCTTCCAGAGTTGACACCACGCCCTTTCCTCTGATTCCGTATTCGACGAGTCGCTCCATCCTTACAGCCAAGCTTCCCTCCTGATTTTTTTTGTGACCAACATGTGGTAGGCTGATCTTATTGTAAATATACCCTTATGCTCATGGCTCCAAACCCAGAAGTCATCAACAAGTCTTGTGCACACCGGAAGGATAGGATAGCATCAGCGTCGAACTTGATAAAAATGCTTCAGACTAGTCCCCAGTTCCAGTCTCCCACATTATGCAAAATGAGCTTGTTCACCATCTATGGAGGGTTCTGTATCAAACTTGTAATTGGCCTCATGTTATGCTCACGGGGTAGCCAATTATCCCGCCATATGTTGGTAGTAACTCCATTACCAACTCTACGGATTAGGCCCTGAGATAAAACACCCTTGCCTTCATATATCACTCGCCACACTTGAGAGGGCGAACTCCCCAACTCAGCTTGTAAGAGATCTGTGTTCAAAAATACTTTGTCTTCAAGATTCTTGCACTAAGGGAGGTGGGATCCTGAAGAATACGCCAAGCCTGCCTCACCAACAAAGCAAGGTTAAAAAGTTCTATATCACGGAAACCCAATCCTCCCATGTATTTTGGTCTTGTCATGACTTCCCAAGACACCCAAGCAGCCTTTCTTTCTCCCTCCTTACTTCCCCACCAAAATTTCCTGATAAGAGAATTTATATGTTGGCAAAGGCCTCTAGGGAGTAAAAAGCAGGACATTGAGTAAACAGGAACAGCCTGAGCTGCACTTCTAATGAGGACCTCTTTTCCACCAGTAGATAATAATTTTTCCATCCACCCTTTAACTTTGCTCCAGACTCTATCTCTCAGGTATTTGAAAGCCCCATTTTTTGAGCTTCCCACATCACTAGGCATACCCGAATACTTTTTAGAAAGTGTTTCGTTTGAGACTTCCAGCACCTCTTTAATCTCATTCCTTAGAGTTGTAGGGCACCCCTTGCTGAAAAAGATAGATGATTTTGACCGATTTGTTTTCTGCCCTGACGCTTTACAATATTTGTCTAAAACTGAGGATAACTCTCTAGCTCCATCACCATGTGCCTTGAAGAACAGCAGGCTGTCATCTGCAAAAAGTAAATGGCTTACCGGCGGAGCCGTTTGGGCCACTTCGATTCCACTGAGGTGCGAAGACTCATTATTTTTAGGAGGCACGAAAGGCCCTCCGCTGCCAGCAAGAACCGGTAAGGAGATATTGGGTCCCCCTGCCGGATACCTCGGGTAGGCTTAAACTTCTCATGTTTATTACCATTCATCAACATTGAGAAATTAACTGAGATTACCATACCCATAATCATAGAGACCCAAGATGGTGAAAAACCCAGCTTGGTCATTATGGCTTGCAAATAGCTCCACTCCACTCAGTCGTAAGCCTTCATCATGTCTAGCTTTAGTGCAGCAAATCTGTTTTTCTCTGCCTTGTTACGCTTCATAAAATGTAGACACTCATAAGCCGAGATTATATTATCTGTAATAAGGCGTCCAGGAACAAAAGCGGATTTCTCTTCTGATATAATGTCAGGTAAGATTAGCTTTAGATGATTTGAGACAACCTTGGAAGCTATCTTGTAGAGGACGTTGCACAGACTTATGGGACGAAATTGAGATAGTGAGTTTGGATTGGCTACCTTTGGGATCAACACTAGGACAGTCTCGTTGAGCACTTCCACGCTTTCCTCCACTCGAAGGATTCTTAACACTATATTTGTCACCTTGTTTCCAACCAGGTCCCAATGCCTCTGAAAAAATGTGCTGGATATCCATCCGGGCCCGGCGTTTTGGTTGGAAACATTTGAAAAAGTGCCCTTTTAACCTCTTCAGGTGAGTACGGAGCAAGGAGCTGCTGGTTCATACCTGGTGTTACTTTAACTGGAACTGCATTAAGCACCTCGTCCATACAAGACATGCCCTCTGCCGTGAATAAATTCCTATAAAAAGAGGTCGCCAATTGCTCCATCTCGGCTGGGTCATCTGTTACAGTACCATCAGCATGCATGAGTTCCTTTATTTTATTTTTTCACCGACGCATACTAGCACGCTGTTGGAAGAACTTGGTGTTCCGATCGCCGACCGAAAGCCAATCAATACATGATCGCTGCCGCTGCATGATCTCTTCCATGTGGTATAACTCAATGAGTTTATCACGTATCTTAGTCTTTGCATGTGATGGCATAGTTCTGGAGGGTGCATTCTGTAAAATGTCCAACTCCTTTTTAAGCTTCATTATTTCTCGCCGGACATTGCCGATGTGACTGGCTGACCAGGAAACCAGCGTGCCAAATAAATTACTTAGCTTTGTCGCTAGCCCAGTCGTTGTCAGCACTACAGGTTCCGCGTCCCATCTCGATCCCAGAGAATCTCTGAATTTCCCATGTCTTTCCCAGAATATCTCATACCTGAACTGTTTCCTTCCCCTCTTCCCCTGAGACTCCAGAGTAAATTCCAGACAGATTGACGCATGATCCGATGATGCTGCAGTTAGATGTTGCAGATTTGCATTAGGGAACAGGTTCGTCCAGTCAGCATTTGCTAGAGCTCGATCAAGCCGCACCCTGCAATAGGCACCGCCCGATATTTTATTCTCAAAAGTCCAAATCCTTCATGTGTACCCCATATCAACCAGACCACAGACATCAACTGCGTCCTAGAAACCTGCTATCTGCATCGGACATCGGGTGCCCGTTCCAACATGCTCTTCCGCTCGCAAGACCTCATTAAAATCCCCGATGCATGTCCAAGGAAAAGTGCTCGTGGAAGCCAGTGATTTCATAGTATTCCATGTTTTATACCTTTCACTTGTTTGAGCCTCGCCATAAACACACGTCAGTCTCCAGTCTGGAATATTTGCCATACTCACTTTTGCATCTAAATGGTATTCCGAGTAGCCCAAAATTTCAAGATTTATTTCATTGTTCCAAAACATTTCGATACCACCACTACGCCCATTACTACTAACTGCATAACCATTATCAAAACCTAGCGTACTATCTAGACCTTCTACCCGTGTTGCTGAGATTTGAGTTTCAACTATACATAACACGGTAGGGTCAAATTGCTTCGCTAGATCATGAAGTTCACGAATTGTCGCCGGCTTGCCCGCGCTGGGACAGTTCCAGCATAACACACTCATTGGCCCCGGCAGCGCTCCGTACTGGAGCCCACCAAAGTAGCTTTAGAACTCTTGCCAAAAGTTGAAGTTGTTGTTGTAGAAACTTTTTCAGATGTTGTTCGGATCCTCTTTGGGTCCTGCTTTGTCGTGGGGCTAGGAGGGATTTGTGACGGGGACAAAGCCAAAAGATTGCTTGGTGGCTGAGCTTGAGGTGCTGCATGTACTATGGCTGTTGTGTTGGATGCTACAAGAACCATCAACAAGTCTCTTTCTGATGCACGCTTCCTATTGCCATCTGCCTCATTGATAGTAGCGTCAACATCATCCTCTTCTAGATTATAAATATCCTCCTTGCCATGTGTGCTCCCGCGCCCAGGACCACGTCCAGAGCGGCCTACTACACGTCCTTGACCTCTGCCTCTGCCTCGTCCCCCAGCCGGACCAGGTCCAGCTCCACGGAACCATGTAGCTTTGAGGTCTTTGAAGACCAGAGCTTTTGGAGGATGAACACCATCTCCGCACTCCTTGAACAGATGACCCAGATGGCCGCATACCGCGCACCAATCCGGCAGCCATTCATATTTAACCCTAAAAATCTCCCTCTTTTGTCTTACGACGAGTGACACCGCATTCTTCAAAGGCTTTGTAACATCAATCTTTACTCGAACCCGGTAAAAATTACCTTCAAAATCATGCGACTTTGGTTCAGCATATATAAACTCGCCGACTGTTGTCGATAACGCCTTGATCTTGGGAAAAAAGCCATCGGGCAGATCATGAATCTGCATCCAAATATCTAACTTGTTCAGGACAATTGAGGACGGTCTTGTATAACCATCATATGGGGCTATAACCACCACCTTGCCCTTGGACGTCCATGGTCCCTCCTCCATAACTCGTTCCCAATCTCCAAGACATGAGAACTTTAGCGTGTAAATATTATCTTCAAGTGGACGGATTTTCACTTCCTGAGCTAGATCCCAAGCTACTCTCATGTTGCGATAGAACCAGTACTGGCTGTATGACTTATCTATATGAACCCGGGCGATTGCCATCCACCGCGTTTCTTCTGTTGCCAATTCATCGTCCTCAACGATCACATCCTGCAGGTCATCCTCCTTCAAACCTAATTCTTCAATCATGGCCTCCAGCTAGGCTGTCGCCGTACCCGAGCCCGAAGCCACATCCTCCATCAGATCTCTTGCCCAAGATTCGACGTTCCACGGGCGGTAGGGACCCTAGCCATTCCCCAGCACCGATGCACCGACCAGAACCCAGGGCTCCGGCGGCGATGAAGATCGGGGGGGGGGGGGAATCAGGGGAGAAGTTCTCTACGGGGTGCTATCGCCGCCGCCGAGAGGACCTAAACCCTAACGAGAGGGGACTTCGCTGAGCCATATATGTACGCAGATGAAATTTGAAAAAATCATGCGCATAGTCTAAAAGTTCGGCCCGGCCGCCATGCGTTGTAGTTTTTTTTTAAACAAATTCGGTCAAAGTGAAAAAAAAAGTAAAAATGGCTGGCTGGGCCTGGCCGAGAAGAAAAGTAAAATGATGGGGCGCCCGATGCCACTATGCAGCGCACGTGGGCGACTGTTAGTTCTAGGCACACGTGCAGTTTTGTTTTTTAATAAAACAGAAAAAATAAAACTGAATAACGAAAATAAAAAATAAACTTTTACATAGGCATATTATATATGAAAATGTTCAGAAAAAGATTTCCCAAATGATAAACATATTTTCAGTGGAAAAGAAATTCCACAAAAAGTTATATAGAGCAAACAGTGCTACTAGTTCAAATAAAAACCAGATAAAAATGTTTTAAATACCAAAATAACTTCAAATTTATTTCTCTCCAATTTTCTGATGTACAGAATCATTTTACCTTATTTTAGATATATTTTATTTTTGAAGAAAAATAATTTGAATAAAACCAAATAACTCCAAATTGAAAAAATAATTTCAAAGGGATTTTTAAATTTAATTCTTTGAAACTTCCAACTCATATTTCATACAATTTGAAGAAGTCATTTTATCCTCTCTCATGAAAATCATTGAGTTGCATAAAGTTTCTGAATTGGAAATATTTCAAAATGGAATTCAAATATTTTCAAAAGCCCTTTTCATTTTAAATGGAAGAAGTCATGTTATCTTCTCTCCAGGGTTTTTGTTTTTGCAAAGAATTTGAATTCATGGAGATCAAAAATGGAAGGTGGAAGTTTGGAAAAGTCCTTTTATTCCCTCTCGTTTAACTTTCAAAGTTTCAATTTTTCACTCACTTTCACTCAAGCAACCACACCATAATCAAACAAACAAACAAAACCATTTATTTAATATAACATTCCAAAATTTAGAATTTTGGGATGTTACAAACCTACCACCCTTAAAATGAATCTCGCCCTCGAGATTCGGAGAGGCTAGCAAGAAATAAATTAGCTTCGGGGGTCTTCTCAAAATCTGTCGATCGTCATAGGGGTCTGGGTGCTACCACCTTTAGAAGCATGGTTACGGTTCCATCAAAACCCATATACTCCATCCTTATTGTTGGAAGTGTCGATCTTCTCAGATCCTTAGGAAAATTCCTACTCTGGGCTCTTCTGATAGTGGCATAACCTTTTCCTCAATTCTTGTGTCCTTTCGTCTTGGTGCGGTTCTTCTGTGACTGGGTATTCATAGCTGACGGGTCTGGCGCCAATACTAAACAACTATCAATATCTCATGGTGGTCAACAATTTATGGTTTCTCCTCCCGGAAAATGGGTTTGGGCTTTATTCTTACCGTATGACCAACGATTGGCAACAGCTGCTTTGTACAAGGGAAAAATATCATACCATTCTAAGGTTCAAACAAGGTTTTGGTATCGTCATCGCTCTACTATGGGTTAGGCACTCAGATTTACCATCCCATATAGCAAGGCGAATAATAAGAGTAAGTCGATATGGTGATCAATCCATCCCGCACCCAAATCATTACCTTGTATACGATTTAGCGAATCCGGCATTCTAACACTCGGTCATCCTCACAAGCATTGCAGAATTTCTTTGTCAATGAACCAAGTTCGGATAATCCATGGATTCTGCAAGCCAAACAAACATCTATCATTTCTTCACAACTCTTAGGTTTTGCGTAACACCTATAAGATCGTTGGTTGATAAAGTCATAACTTCCTCCAGGGTTTTTCCTTCAGCAAGAGTGTGCTTGCTTCTAGGTAGGTCCTGGGGGCTGTGGGTTATGGCCCATCTCATCACTTGCAAACCTTGAAATCATCATCAGGGGCAACTGATCATTATTCCCACATCCAGCTTCCTAGCATTCTTAAATCCATCCCATATGCATTGTATCCCTTCCTTCTATTTGTACCAACTAAGACATGATTACTCAAACTCATCATGGAGTTACAATTGCTCCATATTACCAACATTATACTTCCTTTATATCCAATAGTACTTCATCTCTTCATATTCTTGGGGTATCCCACATATCAGGATAAAACTCATACTTATTTTGTCCGAAGTCCACTTCGTGGAATATCATAATCCTTCCCAGGGATCAAGTGTTCTCACAGGGTACTACACCCTTGAAATGCACAAATTCATCCATAGACCATATTTCTCATATCCTCGAAAATGGTCAAAATCTTTCTTCATAGAGTAAAAACTCATAAAAATCCAAATAAGTACCAACGATGCTAACTTCATTGATTCTCAAATTATTACAATCTCCTGCACTTCCATTACATGCCTCAACTCAACACCTCACTACTAAAAATAAATGTCCCCACTACTACTACTATATTTCTCGTTGCAAGTCAACTATTTATCAGAAGTCTCCTTCTCCTTTGGACATTCTTTGGCAAAGTGCCCTGCTTCATCACAACGGAAACATATTACTTCTGACAAGTCTCGAGGTTTCCTTGTGATTACATAGCCTCGTTGGGTTGTCGGCTTCCTTTTTGGGCAATCACTAAAATAGTGCCCTGAATCTTTGCACCTCAAACATGTGATATGACTCAGATCCTTCTTAGTAGAAACTGGGTTGTTCCTAGGATCCAATCTATTTCTCTTCCTGGACTTTTCCATGCCAATCAGGGCTTCTATTCCCTGTGTGTCATACTCTACTTCCGCTGTCGGGAATGCTACTAGATCCCCATTCAGAAAATTTTGGTAGATGTGTCCTTCTTCTCCATATGAATAACATGACTTGGTGCAGGGTTTAATTGGGTCTTCTTCGGGTGTGTACTCCACCTCTTCCTTCATCACAGGTTCTTCTAAAATTTCCATGAGGGCTGCTTTCATTGCTTCTTTCTTCTGCTGGATGGTTCTTTGTACCAGGGGGTAAATGTGACACTAAGCAGTGTAGTGGGTAGTCCCTTCACACAAGGAACAAGTAATCTACCTAGTTGGGCATTCTTCAGCTGGGTGACTTTCCTCACAATGAGGGCATTCATCCTTGTGTTCTTTATGGTCGTGTCCTATTTCTCCATACAGCTTGCAGGCACAAGATTTCTTCATATCATTTCCATAAGGCTTCAACTTCTGGGACACAAGCCGAGACTTTTGCAGGGTCAACTTAAACTCTTTCCAAGTGGTTACTCCTTGTCATCCATTGATGCTTTGGTACATCCTCCACCAAGTAGCAGCACCTCTTTCAAAGCACTGAACAGCATGTTGAGTTATATCCTTTCCGGATATAGTGTTATTCTCCATATGATCTTCCATGTTCTGAATCCATCGGTCTATCTCCAATTGACTCATCGGTCCAGGAAATATGATTTCATCTCCATTCATCCTCTATTGGTCCATGGGTTTTGGGGTGAGATAAGAGAGAGATAGAGAGGGATGCACACAATACAAACCAAAGTTTTGAAGAGACAGATTTTATTTGTGGCTTGTCGGAAAACATCAAACAAATGACAACTGACAATCGTCGCATTTAACGTAGGTATATAAGAGGGGTTTGGTCATCTAAAGGTCAATAAATCTTCAATGTCGCCAAACACTTCAAGTCTTGTTCATGTCTCCGATGGCTTCTTCCGATCGTGCTTGTCCTTCTTAAGTTCTTTTGCCAGATCATCTCTGTTGATGTGAAGTCTCTCGTGACATCCTTTAATGTTCTGGAGTTGTGTTCCAAACTCCTGGTTTTCAGTATCCTAGGCATGAACCATGGTCCTACTGTCCTTCAGTTCCTGACGGATCTCCGGCATCTCGAGGTTCTGCTCCTCCAGCTTGGCTACTTTCAGCTTCCGGATCCTGAGTTCTTCACGAAATACTTCCTTGTCAAATACAGCTTCCTAAAGGTCCATTAAATTCTTGATCTAATTCTCCAGATCCTAGCGATACACCAGCTAAGGTTAAAACTTCATCTTTTGCTGATAGGTGCTTCATCAGCCTTCTACCATCCAATCCTTCCAAAGAAATGCATGCTTAACTTAGCACGGTGGCAATAGCATAAGCGGGCGATAACACCATGGTTAGCCGTATCTATGCCCATGTTACTACCATGAGCTTTCATTCCATAATTGATATCCCCTGTCTTAGGGTTTTCTTGACAAAAACTTTGAGTTTTTAACTCTCCGTGTTCCGGTCTTTCTCAAACACCTTGATCTCAGGTATTGGTAGCTTCAATAGTCTGACGGGTTCCATAAGGGTAGCTTTCCTAGGTCATACCAATCTGGAAATTCTTCAGAGCCTTCTAATTATCCTAGTCTTCTAAGTCTTCAACCGTTGTAGTTTCCATTATTATAATGCATGGTAGAATCCTCTTCATTCTGAATGGTCTTAGTTGTCAGATATCTTGTACTTCTTGGAGTGGTCTCATCAGTTGAATCTTCGTGTGGTCAAAAGGGGAAAGGGGTATAGTCTCACAAAAAGGGAATATTTGAATAAGCTCAGAAGAGACGAGAGGTAAAAGATCTTTTTGAAAATGAAGTGTGTAGAGAAAATCTTTCCTATGGGCTTGCCAGTTTATGGGGGTCACGTCCTACAGTCAACATGTGATTTGATGCCATCTTGTAGCGACCCGGCCTCAGACGGTCAAGTCACTGTGCTTAAGTGTCATCCCCGGATCTGTATGCTGACACACACAGTACTCGTGGATTTATAACATAGGTAAATCACATTTATAATGTAATATAAATAGTATTACCTCAATCCATATAGCGGAAGTAACAACAATGTTGTGGATTCCCATCAACACCAACGGCAAAGTTGAGTGTAGAAATCGTAATCCTAACATATAATTTACTCGTCGTAAGATTCCTGCAACATGAGATGTTGCAGCCATGTAGGTGAATACATTGAATGTACTGGCAACTTCACACTGTAGAGCAATGCTGAATAATGGCTATCACTACATGCGTATTTGGCTGGTGGAGGCTCTAGGTTTAATTTTGCACAAAGCTAATTTTTTCCAACAACAAAAGAATATATTTAATTTAACTAAAAAGTTGGTTGAAAACATTGAGAAGGTTCCTCCAACTCAATCCCAAATTAATATCAATAATCCAACATATTATTTAAGTAACATGATGAGATAAACATGATAATTCAAGAACCAGATACTCAAGATGTCCATAACCGGGGACACGGCTAATCATGATTAGTCTGTACACTCTACAGAGGTTTGCGCACTTTTCCCCACAAGACTCGATCTCCTCCGTTGTATTTCTCACACTGCATGGCGTTTGAGAAACGGATGACGCAGACACAGTCTTTCTGAAGAGGTCCCATTAACCGATAGATAGGCTGGTACACCTACAATCCCCTATATATGCTAGCCTATCATGGAAAGGTTTCCCACAACTTACTCAACTATGCCAGAGCCCATAATGGCTTGTGGCTGCACACGAAAGTTTCTAGCATGAATAATCTTATGATCCCTTTGAGCCTGGGTGGCATTCCATAGGGTGACCACACGGGTACTCCGGGATCCCGTTGGGCAAGCATTGGGTTCTCCAGGTGCCTGGGCAAACCATTGGGTGCTCCGGGATGCCTCAACCAATCCACCCCGATGTGTATTTAAGTAGCCATCTTAAGGTAACTATTAATTAACAACTCTCACATCTGTCATGGACACACTCAACCAATCCACGTCTACGAGCATAGCATAGCAATATAAGCATAATGTAGAAGTAATTCCCAGGGTTTTGATATGAAGGGCAATAGGTTCTACCTCATCAACTACTTCCCAATACCCACATGTTATCAAATCCTGACCATGCAATGTTTGAGGGGCTTGAAGCTAATGCATAAAAACTGGGTAATAAAGGGATATGATCAAAGTGTGAACTTGCCTTGTACTGTTGATGAAGATGATTCACACTCATCACTCCTGATAGTTCTACTCGTCACACTCTGGTCAACTATCGTGAGCAAGCAATTGCATACATAAGCCCTCATGCAAAAGAATCGAAGAAAAGATCTCGGAAAACTTCGAAAACCAGAAAATAACTCTTGCAATAGAAAACAATTTCTAACAGTACCAAAATTAGGTGAATTTGGTCTTATCAGAAAGTTTAGGTCAAGAGCTTCAATTAGCAAAAAGAATCAATTAAATCAGAGTTATAGAACTCGAGTTATGAACAAAAGAAGTTTGAATATGAATCTGAACAAATTTCGAAATTTGAAAATTTCAAAAAGTTGATGTGACAGGTTCACTGGATAGGTGAAAACAAGACGAAACTATAGGCGCTGGTTTCATCTAATTTAGATGAATGAGAAAAAAATTATGGCTATTCAAAAAATCAGGGCTAAGCTGTTTTACGAAAGAAAAATAGTTATGGCTAAAAGAATTCTAGGTCTAATGTATAAATACAGAGATTAATTGATAATCTATTTATTCTACCGTACTAGTCTAGAAATAATAAACTACGAAACTATAAAAAATACGAAGAAATATACCTTTATAAGATAGAGAAAAGACGACTTCGGAAAGAGGAGATAACTTTCACAAGTCCCGCCGAAGAGGAGAAAAATATATTTTTAATGAATCTCAAACCAAAATATTGATTTAACCCGAATCGGATGATTTTTTGAGGCTCTATGGGTCTATATTTATAGGTGGAAAAGAGTTTTAGGGGTCAAAGCCTAGGCAATATGGGACTAAACATATACGTACGCAGATGAAATTTGAAAAGATCATGCGCATGGTCTAAAAGTTTGGCCCGGCCGCGCGCTGTAGTTTTTTTAAACAAAATTCGGTCAAAGTGAAAAAAAGAATAAAAATGGCTGGCTGGGCCTGGCCGAGAATAAAAATAAAATGATGGGGCGCCCGATGCCACTATGCAGCGCAAGTGGGCGAATGTTAGTTCCACGCGCACGCGCAGTTTTGTTTTTTAGTAAAACAGAAAAAAGAAAACTGAATAATGAAAATATAAAATAAAATTTTACATAGGCATATTATATATCAAAATTTTCAGAAAAAGATTTCCCAAATGATGAACATATTTTCAGTGGCAAATAATTTCCATAAACAAATAGAAAGAGCAAACAGTGCTACTGGTTCAAATAAAAACCAGATAAAAATGTTTCAAAATACTAAAATAACTTCAAATTTATTTCTCTCCAATTTTCTGATGTAGGGAATCATTTTACCTTATTTTAAATATATTTTATTTTTAAATAGTAATAATTTGAATAAAGCCAAATAACTCCAACTTGAAAATAATAATTTCAAAGGGACTTTTAAATTTAATTCTTTGAAACTTCCAACTCATATTTCATACAATTTGAAGAAGTCATTTTATCTTCTCTCATGAAAATCATTAAGTTGCATAAAGTTTCTGAATTGGAAATATTTCCAAATGGAATTCAAATATTTTCAAAAGCCCTTTTCATTTTAAATGGAAGAAGTCATGCTATCTTCTCTCCAGGGATTTTATTTTGTAAAGAATTTGAATTCATGGAGATAAAAAATGCAAGGTGAAAGTTTGGTAAAGTCTTTTTATTCCCTCTCGTTTAACTTTCAAAGTTTCAATTTTTCACTCAGTTTCACTCAAGCAACCACACCACAATCAAACAAACAATCAAAACTATTTATTTAGTATAACATTCCAAAATTTAGAATTTTGGGATGTTAAAAACCTACCACCCTTAAAATGAATCTCGCCCAGGAGATTCGGAGAGGCTAGCAAGAAATAGATTAGCTTTGGGGGTCTTCTCAAAATCCGTCGATCGTCACACGGGTCTGGGGTGCTACCACCGTTAGAAGCATGGTTACGGTTCCATCAAAACCCATATACTCCATCCTTATTGTTGGCAGTGTCGATCTTCTCATATCCTTAGGAAAATTCCTACTCTGGGCTCTTCCGGTAGTGGCATAACATTTTACCTCAATTCTTGTGTCCTTTCGTCTTGGTACGGTTCTTCTGTGACTGGGTATTCATAGCTGACGGGTCTGGCGCCAATACTAAACAACTATCAATATCTCATGGTAGTCAACAATTTATGGTTTCTCCTGCAGGAAAATGGGTCTAGGCATTATTCTTACCGTATGACCTACGATTGGCAACATCTGCTTTTTACAAGGGAAAATTGTCATACCATTCTAAGGTTCAAACAAGGTTTTGATATCGTCGTTGCTCTACTATGGGTTAGGCACTCAGATTTACCATCCCATATAGCAAGGCGAATAATAAGAGTAAGTCGGTATGGTGATCAATCCACCCTGCACCCAAATCATTACCTTGTATACGATTTAGCGAATCTCGCATTCTAACACTCGGTCATCCTCACAAGAATTGCAGAATTTCTCTAGTCAACGAACCAAGTTCGGATAATCCATGGATTCTGCAAGCCAAACAAACATCTATCATTTCTTCACAACTCTCAGGTTTTGTGTAACTCCTATAAGATCGTCGGTTGATAAAGTCGTAACTTCTTCCAGGGTTTTTCCTTCACCAAGAGTGTGCTTGCTTCTTGGTAGGTCCTGGGGCCTATGGGTTATGGCCCATCTCATCACTTGCGAACCTTGAAATCATCATCGGGGGCAACTAATCATTATTCCAACATCCAGCTTCCAAGCATTCTTAAATCCATCCCATATGTATTGTATCCCTTCCTTCTATTTGTACCAACTAAGACATGATTACTCAAACTCATCACGGAGTTACAATTGCTCCATAATACCAACATTATACTTCCTTTATATCCAATAGTACTTCATCTCTTCATATTCTTGGGGTATCCCACATATCAGGATAAAACTCATACTTATTTTGTCCGAAGTCCACTTCATGCAATATCATAATCCTTCCCAGGGGTCAAGTGTTCTCACAGGGTACTACCACCCTTGAAATGCACAAATTCATCCATAGACCATAGTTCTCATATCCTCGAAAATGGTCAAAATCTTTCTTCATAGAGTAACAACTCATAAAAATCCAAATCAGTACCAATGAGGCTAACTTCATTGATTCTCAAATTATTACAATCTCCTGCACTTCCATTACATGCCTCAACTCAACACCTCACTAATAAAAAGAAATGTCCCCGCCACTACTACTATATTTGTCGTTGCAACTAAACTATTTATCACAAGTCTCCTTCTCCTTGGGACATTCTCTGGCAAAGTGCCCTGCTTCATCACAACGGAAACATATTACTTCTGACAAGTCTCGAGGTTTCCTTGTGATTACATAGCCTCCTTGGGTCCTCGGCTTCCTTTTTGGGCAATTGCTAAAATAGTGCCCAGAATCTTTGCACCTGAAACATGTGATATCACTCAGATCCTTCTTAGTAGAAATTGGGTTGTTCCTGGGATCCAATCTATTTCTCTTCCTGGACTTTTCCATGCCAATCAGGGCTTCTATTCCCTCTGGTTCATACTCTACTTCCGCTGTCGGGAATGCCACTAGATCCCCATTCAGACAATTCTGGGAAATGTGTCCTTCTTCTCCACACGAATAGCATGACTTGGTGCAGGGTTTAATTGGGTCTTCTTCGGGTGTGTACTCCACCTCTTCCTTCATCACAGGTTCTTCTAAAATTTCCATGAGGGCTGCTTTCATTGCTTCTTTCTTCTGCTGGATGGTTCTTTGTACCAGGGGGTAAATGTGACACTAAGCAGTGTAGTGGGTAGTCCCTTCACACAAGGAACAAGTAATCTACCTAGTTGGGCATTCTTCAGCTGGGTGACTTTCCTCACAATGAGGGCATTCATCCTTGTGTTCTTTATGGTCGTGTCCTATTTCTCCATACAGCTTGCAGGCACAAGATTTCTTCATATCATTTCCATAAGGCTTCAACTTCTGGGACACAAGCCGAGACTTTTGCAGGGTCAACTTAAACTCTTTCCAAGTGGTTACTCCTTGTCATCCATTGATGCTTTGGTACATCCTCCACCAAGTAGCAGCACCTCTTTCAAAGCACTGAACAGCATGTTGAGTTATATCCTTTCCGGATATAGTGTTATTCTCCATATGATCTTCCATGTTCTGAATCCATCGGTCTATCTCCAATTGACTCATCGGTCCAGAAAATATGATTTCATCTCCATTCATCCTCTATTGGTCCATGGGTTTTGGGGTGAGATAAGAGAGACATAGAGAGGGATGCACACAATACAAACCAAAGTTTTGAAGAGACAGATTTTATTTGTGGCTTGTCGGAAAACATCAAACAAATGACAACTGACAATCGTCGCATTTAACGTAGGTATATAAGAGGGGTTTGGTCATCTAAAGGTCAATAAATCTTCAATGTCGCCAAACTCTTCAAGTCTTGTTCATGTCTCCGATGGCTTCTTCCGATCGTGCTTGTCCTTCTTAAGTTCTTTTGCCAGATCATCTCTGTTGACGTGAAGTCTCTTGTGACATCCTTTAATGTTTTGGAGTTGTGTTCCAAACTCCTGGTTTTAAATATCCTTGGCATGAACCATGGTTCTACTGTCCTTCAGTTCCTGACGGATCTCCGGCATCTCGAGGTTCTGCTCCTCCAGCTTGGCTACTTTCAGCTTCCGGGTCCTGAGTTCTTCACGAAATACTTCCTTGTCAAATACGGCTTCCTAAAGGTCCATCAAATTCTTGATGTAATTCTCTAGATCCTAGCGATACACGATCTACGGTTAAAACTTCATCTTTTGCTGATAGGTGCTTCATCAGCCTTCTACCATCCAATTCTTCCAAAGAAATGTATGCTTAACTCAGCACGGTGGCAATAGCATAAGCGGCCGATAACACCATGGTTAGCCGTGTCTATGCCCATGTTACTGCCATGAGCCTTCATTACATAATTGATATCCCCTGTCTTAGGGTTTTCTTGACAAAAACTTTGAGTTTTTAACTCTCCGTGTTCCGGTCTTTCTTCAACACCTTGATATCAGGTATTGGTAGCTTCAAAAGTCTGACGAGTTCCATAAGGGCAGCTTTCCTAGGTCATACCAATCTGGAAATTCTTCAGAGCCTTCTAATTCTCCTAGTCTTCTGAGTCTTCAACCGTTGTACTTTCCATTATTATAATGCACGGTAAAATCCTCTTCATTCCAAATGGTCTTAGTTGGCCGATATCTTGTACTTCTTGGAGTGGTCTCATCAGTCGAATCTTCGTGTGGTCAAAAGGGGAAAGGGGTATAGTCTCACAAAAAGGGAATATTTGAATAAGCTTAGAAGAGAACAGAGGTAAAAGATATTTTTGAAAATGAAGTTTGTAGATAAAATCGTTCCTATGAGCTTGCCAGTTTCTAGGGGTCACGTCCTACAGTCAACATGTGCTCTGATACCATCTTGTAGCGACCTGACCTCAGACGGTCAAGTCTCTGTGCTTAAGTTTCATCCCCGGATCGGTATGTTGGCACACACAGTACTCGTGGATTTATAACATAGGTAAATCACATGTATAAAGTAACGTAAATAGTATTACCTCAATCCATATAGCGGAAGTAACAACAAGGTTGTGGATTCCCATCAACAGCAACGGAAAAGTTGAGTGTAGAAATCATAACCCTAACGTATCACTTACTCGTCGTAAGATTCCTGCAACATGGGATGTTGCAGCCATGTAGGTCAGTACATTGAATGTACTGGCAATTTCACACTGTAGAGCAATGCTGAATAATGGCTATCACTACATGCATATTTGGCTGGTGGAGTCTCTAGGTTTAATTTTGCATAAAGCTAATTTTTTCCTCCAAGAAAAAATATATTTAATTTAACTACAAAGTTGGTTAGAAACATTCAGAAGGTTTCTCCAACTCAATCCCACATTATTATCAATAACCCAACAAATTATTTAAGTAATGTGATGAGATCAACATGATAATTCAAGAACCAAATACTCAAGATGTCCATAACCGGGGACACGGCTAATCATGATTAGTTTGTACACCCTGCAGAATTTTGCGCACTTTTCCCCACAAGACTCGATCTCCTCCGTTGCATTTCTCGCACTGCATGGTGTTTGAGAAACAGATGACCGAGACACAGTCTTTCCAAAGATGTCCCCTTAACCGATAGATAGGCCGGTACACCTACAATCCCTTACATCTGCTAGCCTATCATGGAAAGGTTTCCCACAACTTACTCAACTATGCCAGAGCCCATAATGGCTTGTGGCTGCACACGAAAGTTTCTAGCATGAATAATCTTATGATCCCTTTGAGCCTGGGTGGCATTCCATAGGGTGATCACACGGGTACTTCGGGATCCCCTTGGGCAAGCACTGGGTTCTCGAGATGCCCAGGCAAACCACTGGGTGCTCCAGGGTGCCTCAACCAATCCACCCAGATGAGTATTTAAGTATCCACCTTAAGTTAACCATTAATTAACAACTCTCACATCTGTCATGGACACACTCAACCAATCCACGTCTACGGGCATAGCATAGCAATATAAGCATAACGTAGAAGTAACTCCCAGGGTTTTGATGTGAAGGGCAATAGGTTCTACCTCATCAACTACTTCCCAATACACACATGTTATCAAATCCTAACCATGCAATGTTTGAGGTGGTTGAAACTAATGAATAAAAATTGTGTAATAAAGGGATATGATCAAAGTGTGAACTTGCCATGTACTGTTGATGAAGATGATTCACACTACTAACTCCTGATAGTTCTACTCGTCACACTCCGGTCAATCTATCGTGAGCAAGCAATTGCATAGATAAGCACTCATGCAAAAGAATCGAAGAAAAGATCTCGGAAAACTTCGAAAACCAGCAAATAACTCTTGCAACAGAAAACAATTTCTAACAGTACCAAAATTAGATGGATTTAGTCTTATCAGAAAGTTTAGGTCAAGAGCTACAATTAGCAAAAAGAATCAATTAAATCGGAGTTATAGAACTCGAGTTATGAACAAAACAAGTTTGAATATGAATCTGAACAAATTTTGAAATTTGAAAAATTCAAAAAATTGATGTGACAGGTTCACTGGATAGGTGAAAACAAGACGAAACTATAGGCGTTGGTTTCATCTAAATTTAGATGAACGAGTAAAAAATTATGGCTATTTGAAAATCAGGGCTAAGCTGTTTTACGGAAAAAAATAGTTGTGGCTAAAAGAATTCTAGGTCTAATGTATAAATAGAGAGACTAATTGATAATCTATTTATTCTATCGTACTAGTCTAGAAATAAGAAACTACGAAACTATAAAAAAATACGAAGAACGATACCTTTATAAGATAGGGAAAAGATTACTTCGGAGAGAGGAGATAACTTTCAAAAGTCCCGTCAGAGAGGAGAAAAATATTTTTTTTAATGAGTCTAGTCAAACCAAAATATTGATTTAATCTGAATCGGATGATTTTTGGAGGCTCTATGTGTCTATATTTATAGGTGGAAAAGAGGTTTAGGGGTCAAAGCCTAGGCAATATGAGACTAAATATATACATACGCAGATAAAATTTGAGAAAATCATGCGCATGGTCTAAAAGTTCGGCCCGGCCGCGCGCTGTAGTTTTTTTAAAAACAAAATTCGGTCAAAGTGAAAAAAAGAAGTAAAAATGGCTGGTTGGGCCTCGCCGAGAAGAAAAATAAAATGATGGGGCGCCCGATGCCACTATGCAGCGCACGTGGGCGACTGTTTTCAAGGCGCACGCACAGTTTTGTTTATTAATAAAACAGAAAAAAGAAAATTGAATAACAAAAATAAAAAATAAAACTTTACATAGGCATCTTACTATCAAAATTTTCAGAAAAATATTTCCCAAATGATGAACATATTTTCAGTGGCACATAAATTCCACAAAAAATTAGATAAAGCAAATAGTGCTACTAGTTCAAATAAAAACCAGATAAAAATGTTTTAAAATACCAAAATAACTTGAAATTTATTTCTCTTCAATTTTCTGATGTAGGGAATCATTTTACCTTATTTTACATATATTTTATTTTTGAAGAAAAATAATTTGAATGAAACCAAATAACTCCAAATTAAAAATAATAATTTCAAAGGGACTTTTAAATTTAATTCTTTGAAACTTCCAACTCATATTTCATACAATTTGAAGAAGTCATTTTATCTTCTCTCATGAAAATCATTCAGTTGCATAAAGTTTCTAAATTGGAAATATTTCCAAATGGAATTCAAATATTTTCAAAAGCCCTTTTCATTTTAAATGGAAGAAGTCATGTTATCTTCTCTTTAGGCTTTTTGTTTTTGTAAAGAACTTTAATTCATGGAGATCAAAAATGCAAGGTGAAAGTTTGGGAAAGTCCTTTTATTCCCTCTCGTTTGACTTTCAAAGTTTCAATTTTTCACTCAGTTTCACTCAAGCAACCACACTACAATCAAAAAACAATCAAAACTATTTATCTAATATAACGTTCCAAAATTTAGAATTTTGGGATGTTACAAAAACGCTCCCGAGGACACATGGGAATTATCATCAAGCTAGTTTTCATCACGCTCATATGATTCGCGTTTGTTACTTTGATAATTTTATATGTGGGTGGACCGGTGCTTGGGTACTGCCCTTCCTTGGAAAAGCATCCCACTTATGATTAACCCCTAGAAGTATTAAGGTAAACCTAACCATGACATGAAACATATGGATCCAAATCAGCCCCTTACGAAGCAACGCATAAACTAGGGTTTAATCTTCTGTCTCTCTAGCAACCCATCATCTACTTATGACTTCCCAATGCCTTCCTCTAGGCCCAAACAATGGTGAAGTTTCATGTAGTCGACGTTCACATAACACCACTAGAGGAAAGACAACATACATCTCATCAAAATATCGAGCGAATACCAAATTCACATGACTACTTATAGCAAGACTTCTACCATGTCCTCAGGAACAAACATAACTACTCACAAATCATATTCATGTTCATAATCAGAGGGGTATTAATATGCATAAAGGATCTGAACATATGCTCTTCCACCAAATAAACTAACTAGCATCAACTACAAGGAGTAATCAACAGTACTAGCAACCCACAGGAACCAATCTGAGGTTTTGGGACAAAGATTGGATACAAGAGATGAACTAGGGTTTGAGAGGAGATGGTGCTGGTGAAGATGTTGATGGAGATTGACCCCCTCCCGATGAGAGGATCGATGGTGATGACGATGGTGATGATTTCCCCCTCCCGGAAGGATGTTTCCCTAGCAAAACAGCTCCGCCGGAGCCCTAGATTGGTTTTGCCAGGTTCCGCCTTGAGACGACGGCGCTTCGTCCCAAAAGCTTCCTTCTGATTTTTTCCAGGGCGAAAGACTTCATATAGCCAAAGATGGGCACCGGAGGCTTGCCAGGGGGCCCACGAGGCAGGGGGTGCGCCCATGGGTAGGGCACGCCCCCCACCCTCGTGGACGGTGGGTGGCCCCCCTCTAGTGCTTTCTTCGCCCAATATTTTTTATATATTCCAAAACTAACTTTCGTGTAGTTTCAGGACTTTTGGAGTTCTGCAGAATATGTCTCTAATATTTGCCCATTTTTTCAGCCCAGAAATCAAGCTGCCGGCATTCTCCCTCTTCATGTGAACCTTGTAAAATAAGAGAGAATAGGCATAAGTATTGTGACATAATGTGTAATAACAACCCATAATGCAATAAATATCGATATAAAAGCATGATGCAAAATGGACGTATCAACTCCCCCAAGCTTAGACCTCGCTTGTCCTCAAGCGGAAGCCGATAACGAAAAATATGTCCACATGTTTAGAGAAAGAGGTGTCGATAAAATAAAATACGGACATGAGGGCATCATGATCGTTCTTAAAACAGCAACATATATATATATATATATATATATATATATATATATATATATATATATATATATATATATGGGCTATTCTATTACGCGTAACAGAATATTATTCTGTTGCCATTATTGAACTGATGAATTCGAGCGATTGTACTAATTCTGTTGTTTAGTTGAACTATTCGTTTTTTATTAAAACGGCAAATAAGAGCCCCTCCCGCTCTCTCCCCGTTCAGCCAGCCACTCGAGCAGTCGACCGAGCTGCTTGTGGAGGATCCCTCCACCCGCCTGCCTCCCTCCCGGCAATCCAGGCCCTACCCTAGGTGCGGCGATGGGCGCGGGGTGCGAGCGACAGTGGTGGTGCTGCTACTGGAGCTTGTATGGTGGAGAGAAGTCTGGCGTGGGTGCGTACATGCATGAGGCCAGAACAGAGGCGCCTTGCAGCGGGCGGCGCCAGGGCGAGGAGGGGCCACGGTGAGCTCCGTCCGTAGAGGGCGTCGCGCGCCCCAAGAGCACGTGTGGAGCTGGACGGAGGAGATGGCGGCCACGCGCGGCGCCAGCGTCCGCCTCAGCGCAGCACAGATGGAGCAACTACCGCCTGCAAACAGCACCAAGCGAGAAATCGGCGGAGAGAACTCAAGCGAAGGCATAAGGATGGCTTACCCATGTGGTGGGGGAGAGTGCGAGGGCGGAGGGAGAGGGCGCCATTTCCAGCCGGGGGGTCGGGTCGAGGTGGTGGAGGAGTCGTCGTGTTCAGGGAGGGAGGAGGAGGAAGGGAGCGGAGCGGGCCTCCATCTCCTTCCCCTTTGTACTGGTGTCAAGGCGTCGAGCTGTGATGTGGTCGAAAAGTGACCACTCCACTGATTTCGTTTGCATTACCATCCTGGGAAGGGAAGGGCAGAGGATGGTGGCGGGTCTCGCCGGAGTGGGAGGCGGCGGTCGGGCCGGCGAGAGGCTCCGCTGCTTCGTGTTTGTGCCTTGAAACGAAACGAATCGAATCATCCTGTCTTTTTGTTGCGGCTCCTCGAATCAATCGAATCCAACAAGCGTTGACTGGCCACAGAAGGATTTCCTGCTTTCAACACTGTGCGGGCGTTTTGGTGGGATCTGATCTGACACTAGAGACTGGGGATCGAATGAACTATGGCTCCTTGTTTGAACTTTCTTTGTTTATTCAGCCATGATAGGAGCGATGAACATTGATCTGGGAGGGAGGATTGGTAGGCAGGCCTACTACTTCACAGGCCGATCCTTTTCAAAGCGCTATGTATGGAGCTGGACCTGGACTCATCCGAAGTGGACTAGGAGCATACAGTGAGAAGTTTTTACGTTCAAGCTCTGACTTTATGCAAAGCAATGTATCCATGGGCGCATTTCATTCATAGATATACTCATATACCTTAGTCGCCGGCAAGTGTAGCCATGTTGCCCATGTGCTCATCCTTGACTACGAGCTATAAAATGGCAGCTCATATTTTGGGAAACTTTCGCGATAGGTGTGCAACAAAATTTCACAAAGAATTTTCAAATGTGAAACATTCAAAGAGGCCAAAGATTTTAGTTCAACGTCTACGCAAAGCTATCGAAAAAGTGAAACTTAGTCATGCTGAATGTTTTCTCAAATTCGCAACTGATGAAGACTAATTTGAAATACGGTGAGACCCTTCGTGTTGTTTTCCCGTCAGGAAAAACAGACTACTCGTACTGATCTGTGTATGTGTTTGTACTGAGGAGATATTTTTCACAGACTAGACCTTATTGTCTTTTTTTGGTACGGCTTTTCCTTGTAACTTTTCAAAGGTTTACTGTATCATAGTCCTCAAACTTGCATGAATTATATCATTGAACTGAATGATATTTTTCAAAAAGAAAACAGTTTGTGTGTTTCTTTTTTCAACTCAATTTTTTTACAACGATGTTTTGGACTTCTTGCGGTTTGCGACTTGAGCTTTTACCAATTGAATTTCCATGGGTTTATCTTTTGTTTGAGCTTTTTCGCAAACTTATCTGAGAAGTCATGTTTGAACATACAACTTCTGTAGTTGTGAACTTGTAGTTTTTTTCATTTATTAAGTTGCTTTTTTCATCCGAACTTTTACTAATACATTTTTTTGCAAATTTATTGTCCCTTGAGTCAGAACTGATGCAATTTTTAGTTTTTAATTCATGGTACTTATGGTACTAGAGTTTCTACTTCTCAAAAAGTAATCACTCGATGCTCTTTTACTTTTAGTTTTTATTTTTATTTCTCGTCCTTATCCTTACTGACGGTGTCATCACCATCGTACCTTTATGGTTTATATAGTTGAACAGACTTAAATTTTTACCATTCCCTCCATTTAGAAACTTATGGTTTCTTCTCCAAACTTCTTACCTGACGAGAATCAGAACTAATTTATTTACATTTGTACTTCCAAGTGTCTATAATGACATTTTCACTATCTTACTTTGAATTACCTCATCAAACAGGTGCACAACACATTTGAAGAAACAAAATACGAATCTTTGAAACACTAGGGGTATAACTCTTGCACATGGCTTCATGTGTGCCTTCATCATAGAAAAATAGACTAAATATCGCCAAGTTCTAAGGTTGAACAAATGAATCATACAGAATATTGTAAAAATGCCGCATTTTCTCACTAAAACAGACTTTTGTACTTGCATATAATCGTCTTTGAACTTGGACGATGACCAGTGTTCAACTCGAACGAAGGAGGTAGTCGTTTGCTTTTTAACCATGAATGCTTACAAAGACACTGGAAATTGCTTCAAAACTGCTTTTTTACATTTTAACATGAGGGTTCTCTTAGCTGGGCCAAGAAGCAATGGAAAATGCGCAACTTTTTCGTATAGAAATGTTTTTCTAGTTCCTTACGGTTTAAACTCGAATTCGATTACGGTCAAATTTGATTCTGAACGCGATTTGTTTAAAAATTTATCGAAATAGGGCAAATAATATATCGTTGGAAATATATCGAAAATGCAAAACTTAATCATGTTGAATATTTTCTCAAATTCACAATCTTTGAATAGTAATTTTGAATACGATGAGACCCATCGTATTGTCTTTCCGGTCGAAAGACAAAGTACTCGTACTGATCTATTTGTGTGTTTGTACTGAGGTATTCTTCATACAGTATTTTTGAATACGGTGAGACCGTTTATGTTTTTTTTTTGTTTCAAAAATAGAGTACCAAACTAATCTCCGCATGGATTTGTACAGAGCGTGTTTTCATGGACCAAAGCACATTTTTCTATAAGACATGCTATCTTTTTTCAAACCGTCATATTGTATTTATTGAACCTCCCAATGGTCTCGGTTGAACAATTAGGGTATTTTTCTTTCTATATTGAACCAGTGCAATGTCTTGCATTACCTAGTTAAATATTTTTTACAGAAGGAAACATTGTTATGGGGTGTGTGTATACATTGCTTTTTTTACTTTGTAACCCTTGAACCGATGCATGTACACCCCTTGAACCGACGCATGTTCATGAGAGAACTGATGTTGTTTTGCAAGGTGGACTTTCAACATAACTAGCAACAAGTTGGCACCATGTTCACTACAGCAGCCCTTTCAGGAAAATTGCCATGGTAAAAAAATGTTCACTACATCAACCCTTCCAGGAGTAGCATATACATTTTGTATGTTTACAATGCCATGCATAGAAGGTATACTGCAGCAGCTATGCAATAGGAAGGAAACTTTCACCCAAAAAATGAGAACAAGTGATGTGCAAATTCCATTAGGTACCAAACAACAGTTCTCCAACAATGCACATCCCTCCAATCAACAGTATTCAACACATATTTGGTGACACATATTTGTTATACAGTAGGTACCACTCCAAACCACAAGTCAATTACTTCCCTCCAGGACATGGACAAATCCTAGAGCAACTTGAACTGAATGAAGAAACAATATTTTTTTTCTTCCTCTGATGGCCTGCGTGGACCAAAACATGCTGGTGGTCTTTTTCTTCATCTGAACTTATGGTCTTTTTGAGTTGGAACTGATGTAGACATGTTTCATTGAACTATTGCGGACTTTTGAGTAGTAGATGCACAACCTGACAAGGCAATCTACAAGTTCATGTAAAAAGAACAACCAAGTTAATGCACAGTAACATCCTAAGTTCAGAAATAAAAATAAAAAGAGTTTTGTACTGTTTTTGCTATAACAACTAAGTTAATGTACGCCATGGGGCTGGACTAGGATAGCGCTGCATATCCTGGAGTGATGGAGAGGAAGCTCATGTCACTACCAAATCTATCAGGGTACTATAAATTCAAAGAACATAAGTAAAACCAAACTAATTGTTTACAAGCACTCCTATGAACAGAACTTAATTTGGAAATTGAGGTGAACTTGAACAGTGAAAACAAGAGTGTGCTGCTACTAGATTTCCAATCCTAGAACAACTTCTAGGAACGTGTGGGAGTCAGACAACATGCTTGAACTTGGTGTTGATTGGTAGTGGAACTTGCTACCCATCCACACTAGCACTAGTGGCACAAGACCAAAGCATTTAAGCAAATACCTGATGGAATCAAGAAAACAAGTGACTAAAACATTTAGCAATAAAAGCGATGGTACAGAAAAATTGAACTGATGTTTTTCTGTCATTCCGAAGAACCTCCAGCCTTTTTTTGAACTAATTTTTATTCTATCATTGTAATGTTGCTTTAGGCTTTTCGAATGAGGTGAAAGCCTGTGGTCTATTTGAACTCTTATTGAACATTCAAAAATGTTTGAACTGGTGTGAATCCTTTCACCGAACTACTACTACATTTTTTTGTGAACCTACCCATGTATACGAATAAGTTCTATTTCTGCTAGGCATTTGCGCAATTTTGTGATAAGCAAACAGAGATAGAAAACAACCTGGAAATGTTTCCTACTGCTGCACGTCAACGAGGGTTTGGATATGGCCGAACTGACTGACCCATTTTTCTTGTAGTGAAGCTTGTTTCCAGAAATTTAAGACAATGCAAATATTAAGGTAATAGCGGTGAATATATGACAAAGAATAGAACTCAAAAAGAAATTTTTTGGTAGGTGAATAAGACGTCGGAGATCGGGTGGACCGGCTAAGCCTCCTCCTTTGGACGGATTGCTCTGGTGAAGTGGAGCTGATGCAGGCGGAGATCACGAGCGGCGCGGGGCTTTAGCGACTACAGGGAATCCTAGCGACTACCAAGTCACCCTGACAAGCTTGTAGAGGCGAGGAAGTTGGTCACAGGTCATCCCATGTAAGTTCAACTACCAGGCGTGGTGGCGGAGAGAGGCTCTTGGCGGTGTTGTCCGGGAGGTGCCTCGCGGCGGTGAGGTGGATGGTTGCAGGCGCGGGCTAGGTGGCGGCGTGTGAGAAAGTGTCGTTGATCCATGGAGAGGACTACCATCAGCGCTCAACTTGGACGGCTGCCAGCAACCGTGGTCGATGGGCTAGTGGTGGTGCAAGAATGTTCAGACTGACGGTGTTATTATTGTGTTTGTTTGTAAGCAAGGTTCTGAGGTTAAAAGAAACAAAAATGGAAGATTTTTTTATGTGTGCTTGCTAACCGGTGGTGGTGGTGAGGCAATAGGTCTTGCCGTAGGAGCCTACAAATGTGGGAGCGGACGTCGGGCAGCGGTCTCGAAGAAGGTGAGCACCAACCTCTGTTGTGCATTGCAGCGAGTAGGCTCCAAATAAAAATGGACGACCATGCAGGAGGTTGCACATGGATGAACTGATGACCCGTTTTTTCTCGTACTGAAGGTTCTTTGTACTGAAGGTTGTTTCCAGAAATAATATCAGTGGGTTACTAAACACATGCAGCAACATCAAAAGAGGAACACTAGATAAAGAGGAGGATGCTATAGAGGAACTACAGTGGACAGACCAACAACATAAATCCTCAAGCAATAATCGAGAGAGATCACAATCTCCATGGAAGATGCCTATGAATTTGCCATGGAAGGGCCTCCCACTCCCCTGCTCTATCTCCTCCCACTCCCTACACACACGCGGAGCATAGAGAGAGGATGAGAGGGAGATGATTGAGCTGGATAGAGGATGGAGCACAGGGTGGCCTGCACGAAGCTCTTTTCTCGCGACCGGCTGTGGAGCGTGATGTTGTACTGACGAGGCAAAGGTCCGAATATATGGAGGGACTGGTGAGGGTCTCAGAAATCGACTACATTATTTCAGTCAACTCGATCTTCATCAGTGCTAGAATGATCAGACAAGAAGTTTGGATTTGTAGCAGCACACACACTAAACTTATAGAATTTATCTTCAAATTTTTTAGGTGATTGCATCAGTATTAGTATGATTGGAAAAACATTTCAGATTTGTAGCAGCACACACACAAAACTTACAGAATTTTATGGAAATGCACGAGTTCTGATTTATCAGTACGTAGTTTTATGGAAATGCGCGATTTAATTTCTTATAGGCACTATCTAGGCAAAGAACACTTAGTATTGAACTTTTTTCCAAGTATGTATTGAACTGATATATTTTTGTCAATGAACTGTTGTAGTATAGGTACTAGAGCTACCAGCATCTTTTTATATATCATGATAAAAAGCAAACAAACATGCATCATCTCCACCAGACCATTCTCTCATCATCTTCAGAACATACTACATACTAGAGAAAATTGAACTGACAATAGAAGAATTTATATTTTTTGGGGACTGATATCATGTCATACGACATCCAGAAAGCATGCCAAGAGAAATGTATTTTTTTAGTTGAAGAACTAGCAGTCGTGCAGCACAAGAGGCACGGCATGGTGGTATTAACTAACTTTCAGAGTCCTTTCTGCTTTTGTAGTAGGACCCGAGGTTATAAGGGTCACTAATTTACCATTTGATTGCCTTCATTCCACCAGCAGCGCACCATTAAACAACTGATGAACTGATGCTAGTAGCTCTCACTGGCCTTCTACTAGTACCTCTCACTGGCCTTCATGATTCTGCTCCAGCAAGCCCAAGATGTCCATAAATCAAAGAAAAACCGACAAACACTGCACAAAAAGATGTTGTTAATAGGGTTGCAAGAATGCTAAATACAATATAAACAATGATGCTAGAATAGTAATTGTGTAACACCATTCGACAACTATAATTCATGAAGGAAATATATCAAAACATCCACCAAAGAGGTTCATGAATATTAGTTTCCCATGGAAATTATAAAAAACGATACGCAGGTAGCCAACTTTTCTCCTCTGTTTTTTTTTGGCATGTGCAAAGAATATGAAGTCTGAAACGTTCTAATTGTAAAACACACTCCAAAGCAAACCTATTTTCCTATTCCATATCAAAATATAAACTATTTAAGGATAATCCAACTTGGAAAGGTAGTCATCTTTTCCAAGGGACCTTCTCTAAGCAATAAGAAGAAAGTTCATGCCACAAAAGGGACCTTCTCTAAGCAGTAAGTAGAAATTTCAGGTCACAAAGTTTACTCTTAGACATATACAAAATAAAATAAAACAATGATCACTTGAACTAATTGGAGAATAACATGCGAGCTTATAGCATTTGATCACTTGAACTTATAGTAATAGGAATAAGAAATATGTACGGCCTCCGACCTGTGGAGATTATAAGAAATTTGTAAATACTAGTACCGCAACCAACATTTTTATAAATACTAGTGAACTTGAACTTACGGTCTCTCGAGATCTGAACTGATTGTGTTACAAGCACACGAACAAAAATCCAACGAAGCTGATATCAGTACATGTTAAAAACATAATCAAGTTCATGTGTATTAATTTTGAGAAGTTCAGAAAGAAACTTTTTTAAAAGTTTGTACTGAAAAGATGTGCAAATATATGCAAACATATTTAGTGCTTTTTTAGGAAGGAACTCAATTCAACAATGTCGGATCACGGGTTCCGGCAGACCCTTAAGGTTCGAACTCTGGGGTGCGCGCGGAGATCGTGCCCTCTACCTCTCCGTCTCATAAGGATCTAAACTACTGCAGGAACAACACAAGAAACACAGGGTTTATACTGGTTCGGGCCACCATTGTGGTGTAATACCCTACTCCAGTGTGGTGTGGTGGATTGCCTCTTGGGCTGATGAGGAAGAACAGTACAGGGAAGAACGACCTCGCGAGGGTCTGTTCTTGGCTAGGGGATGAACTGCTAGGGGGAGTTCGATCGCCCTTCTCTCTCTCCAGATGCTCGGTTCAATCCTAGCTTCTTCCTATCCAGCTGCCTCTACTCTGGGGGTGGCTAGTCCTATTTATAGGCAAAGGCCCTGGGCCTCTTCCCAAATATTGAGCGGGAAGGGCGCCAACAATTGGCCAATTTGAAGGGGAACATCTGGTACTCTTATCCTGACTAAAGTTGGTCTTCGCCTGCCAAAGGCTCTGGTGATGAAGCCGGCTTGGGCTCCACAGTGACTTCCTCCTTGTCGCGGAGTTGGTCTTGGTCTTGTTGCACCGAAATGGGTGCCTTTGCTTGATCCTCTCGCTTGCGCTTGCCCCCTTTGCACCAAAGAGGAAAGGGAGGACACTGCGCGGGCTGGCGCCCGCCTGGCACCCTTGGTCGTCATGGCTTGCATCATGGGCACCTCGTGAGGTACCCCACCTTGATCTCTCCGCCTCCTCGCGAGCCATCCTAAGGAGGCTGTGCTGGAGGAAGCGCCGTGTCGTCCTCCTCGCGAGGCTTGGCCCCTCACGAGGGTCTTGAGCCTTGTGTTGATGAAGATGGGCCACGTTGGGCCCCCACTCGAGCCACGCCGCAGGCCGCAGGTAGGCAAGTCTGGGGACCCCCGTTCCCAGAACGCCGACAGTAGCCCCCGGGCCCAAGGCGCGCACGGACTTGGCCGTGCCGAGAGGCGAAAGGGCAAGGGCGAAGCGTCGCGGGCCCTAACAGCCTGCGGCCTCGGGCGCCGCGTGGCGGTTGATTGGACGTGGGCGCTTTTGCAACTGCGCAGGATACTAAAGGCGTGGCATCTGCTCGGGCTTTGTTCCTCTCCTTCTTCATCCGCTGCTCAGATCCCCTTCCTTGCGCTTCTTCTCCCTTCCTCCAAGCTTCTAGATCTGATCCACCCGCTCGTCCCAGGTAGCCATGGCGCCTCGCCGGACCCCGGCCAAAGCTTGGTTCTTGCCTGCTTTGGATTCGCCCAACGTGTCGAAGGCGAGCCTCGCCCTACTGCACCGGATGGCCGCGGCGCAGGGCATTGACGGGGCACAGATGTTCAAGGTCGGCTCCGATGCCCCTGAAGGCCAAGGGAGCACCTTCTATGCTTTCTTCGTGAGCTCCATTGCAGCGGGCCTGGTACCTCCTTTTTCTGAGTTCTTCCTCGCCGTACTCCGCGATTACAACTTGCAAGCTTTGCATCTCCACCCCAACTTCGTCCTTCTCTTAGCGATCTTCGCCTACTACTGCGAGGCGCATGTGGGGGTGCAGCCTTCAGTGGCCTTGCTGCGCCACTACTTCTACCTCCGGACCTCCAAAGGTTCTCCTTCGGCGTGCGCGGGCTTCGTCGCGTGCGGCAGCTCCATGGCCATCTCGAATCCGGGGAAGAGGATTGAGGGCTTCCGGAGCAAGTGGGTGTTGGTTGATGCCGGGTGCGTCGACCCTCAGTTGGCCCTTCCCACGGAGCCGGCCGTGAGCTCGGAAGACTGGTGCCGGGCGGAGATCACGGATCCCCGCGCGAAGTCGGTGCTGGCGAAGATGGACGCCGATCTGAAGCCGGCCAACTTGGCGGCGGCGAAGCTGACCGGGGCGTCGTTGTTGAGGGAGTTCCTGGAGCACCAACTGGCTCCGCTTCGGCAGTATTCTCCTCCAATGTGGAGGCCTCACCCGAGTCCCGCAGCCGTGGGCGAAGGGGACGTGACTGCGGTTCTCCAGTCCCTGGTCGGGGGCGAGGCAGCAATGCTGGAGGGCGCGCCTTTGCCCTTGTTCCTCCGCGACGATTGGGAGCAAGTGGTGGAGTCCATGCCCGTCTTCGACGGGGACGGGCTCGTGCCCGCGGTGGCTCCCGAGGATCTGGTGAATGTGTCTTCCAGCGACTCCAACGGAGGTGGAGGCGAGGAGGAGCAGGGGGTAGGCCCCGACTCCGAGGCGACCGACGGAGAGTCTAGGACTCCCTCGCTCCAGTGCAAGCCCCGTGCTCTCCGCCTTTCGCTGAGTGATGATGATGACGACGATGACGTGCTGGGCAGCGGGAGCTCGCCTCTGGTCCCGAAGAAGGGCAGGACCGGGTTGATTCCCCACGGGTCCGCCCTGACTCTGGGGCGAACCGCGGACGCGCCTTCTGCTTCCGAGGTCGACCCCTCCAGCCGGCTCTCCGGCTTCAAGTTTGGCAGGAGACCACCGGAGCTTTCTGCCGACGACCTGTAAGCGCTTGATCCCTGATTCCTGGTTTCTTGTTCCGCTGACGAGGCTTGACGATCACTTCTCCTGAGCAGGCTGGCGCCCGCGACGAAGAAGCTGAAAGGGGCTCCCGAGGCCCCGGCTGTGACGACACCTCCACCTGCAGCGGAGGGCGACCGCGACGCACAGGCTCCTCCTGCCACTCGCCCTTGCGGGGCTTGGCTGATCTGGCTGGGGCCGCAGCCCCCATGGATCGGTCAACCCCAGAGGTGCCCTTGTCTGGTGCTGCTGCTACGGCTGGGGAGGCGCAGCAGACTCCGCCCCGGGATACTGCAGCCTCGCCGCCGCTACCTTCTCCTCCCGTTTCGCCGGCTGCTGGTTCCGAGACTTCTCCTGCTACCCCAAAGTGCCCTGATGTTTCCCCGCCTTATTCTTCCATCCTGGAGCGAGCTATTGCTGGACTGGACCGGCTGCGGAAGGATCTTCTAGGCGCCGACCCTCGCCTGGTGGCCGGGCGCCTGGAGCTGGCCTTGGGGTGGATTCACTCCTATGCCTCGATCCGGGCAACGCTGGTTCAGGCCTCGACGGCCTGTGACGAGGAGAAGGAGGCTACCCTCGAGGCGAAGGCTGCCCTTGACGCGGCCCTGGGAGAGGCGGTTGGAATCCGCGGCCGCTGCAAGGAGCTGGAGGACGAGTTGCAAGGCCTGCGTGGTCAGCTTGCAGAGGAGACCCGCCTTCGCCAAGAGCAGGAGAAGGAGGTGAAGGCTCGTGAGGCGGGGCTCATGGACCAGGAGGCGAAGCTCAAGAAGCGCCGCAGCCACCTAGGTGCGCTGAAGAAGGAGCTGGAGACGACGAAGGCCAAGCTGGACGCCAAGGCCCGGGTCCTTGCCGAGGACCGCGTGGCCTTCGCGGACATGGAGAAGGATGCCCGTGCTTCGTTGAAGATGCTTTACGAGAGTGGCCGGGATTGCCCGCTGGCTGGCGATGGGGACGGCCCTGCCAAACTGCTTCCCTTCTTGGTGAAGGCTCTTGGAGATGTCGCCCTCGGACTCGTCCCCACGGTCGAAGCCGAGGCGCGCGTCCTGTCTTCCGCCGCGCTGATGCGGGTCTTCGCCCATGTCTACCTTTGCGACCCCAGCGCCGACTTTGACAGCCTGCTGGAGCCAGTGGGCGGCGAGGGCACCGCTGCTGCTGTCGAGGCCGTGAAGGGGCGCGCGGAGGCGCTGCTGGGGAAGTTCCGGGCCTTCAGCACCAAGCCGAAGTGAGGCGCTGCCGGCCCTACTACCCCGCAAGGTGAAGCCACTCCACGCGACTCCGATGCCAACAAGTGACTCCGCTATCATTCATGTTCTTCTTTCGATTCCTGCACATGCACGACGCTTCGAGGAGGCATTTAAATTTGCGTTTGGAACCAACGCGACATTATGGGTTGTAATATTCGTTTTTAAGTTCCTTGAATTTTATGTTCCTCTTCCCTACTTGCTTATGCTCTACGCCGGCAGAGCCCGGCCACGCGCATGCCTCACCCAGCATCAGCCCCGACCGGAAACCAGGACGGGACCAAAAGAATGAGGGGCCACGTGACAAGTTAGGCTCCTGAGTCGCGATGCTCAGGAGTCCCCCTTAGCGCACGAGCAACAAGTAGGGAAGCGCGATGTAGGTGCGTTTCCGTTCTACGTCTGCAGAGCCCGACCCCGCGCGTACCTCACCCAGCATAGCCTTTCGGAACTAAGGAGTGAGGGGCTACGGAGCCAGTTAGGCTCCTGAGTCGCGATGCTCAGGAGTCCCCCTTGACGCGCAAACAACAGGTGATGAGATGAAATGCAGGCGGGGTTACCGTTCTACGTCTGTAGAGCCCGACCCCGCGCGTACCTCACCCAGCATAGCCTTTCGGAACTAAGGAGTGAGGGGCTACGGAGCCAGTTAGGCTCCTGAGTCGCGATGCACAGGAGTCCACCTTGACGCGCAAACGGCCTTCATACCTTGGCTCGGCTCGGGGAGAGACGCGCGACGAACCAGGCCCGAGGGGCCTGGTTGGGGCGTACGGCTGGGTGTGACCCAGTCGTAGCCCCCGTGCCCAGCCCCCTCGCACGGTGCTCCCGGGGGGAGGCGTTGCGATGAGGCCGGCCACTGAGCTCGGGGCTCCCTGAGGTTAACACGGACCGGAGGCCACCCTCAGTTGTTTATCGCCAGCGCGGAGCATAGCGCTTCTGTATGTGTAAGGGCATAGCCGCTCCTCGGCAGTGTCGTCAGCCAGCACGGAGCATGGTGCTTCCACTGGTACGTGGGAGGGGGCTCCCCTCCGGGAGGAGCCCCCGGGGCGTGTACAGCCCCGCCCTGACACGTGGCTGGCACGGTAGAGCTAGGTGAGGTGTATCTGGGCACCCGTGAGCCAGCGCGGGACTCATGAGGCCCTACCTCTAGGCGGGTTCCGCCTGGCACTGGGCCGTATCTTGAGATGTGTTCCTGCAAAGTCTGGTTAGATGCCGACACTCTACGTCCTCGGGTCCCGGCCCTCGAGCTTGTCTCAGCCGTCGCTGGTATGCCAGGTCGCGATGCCGTGGACAAGGCCAGAAGGTGAGGGCTGGAGAGCCAGTAATAGCCCTGAGTCGCGATGCTCAGGCACCCCCCCTTTAACGTGCAAGTGGTCGACATGAAGAAGAAGGGCGCCGCAGACGGCATCGAGTAATGATGCATAACTGGAAATAAACGCGGAACGGATACACGCCGCTGGGTCTAACCCGAGCGGCCTGGGGATGATGCAGCCCGAGGGGCGCCCCCAGCAAAGCAAGCTAGCGACTGAAAAGATAAAAAGGGATACATGCCACAGGGACGGACCCACGCGGCCTGGGAATGACGCAACCCTGGGAGGGCGCTCCCAGCTGAGAATGAAACTTGAAAGATGTCACCTGAAGATGTCGTTGATGTAGTGGCGTTGGCGCAGCAGACTCGGTGGGCCGTGGAAGCTGATCCTTACGAGCCCCCAGGCCCGGGGGCCTCGGGAGGCTCCGGAGGCACTGGTGGCTCCTCGTGAGCAGCCTCCATCTCCGCCAGGGCTGCGGAACGCCTGCCTTCTTGCACCTCCAAGATGCTCCACATGATGCGCTGGTACGCTGCAGCCACGCTCGGCAGGCCATAAGGCATGCGAACGTAGTTGTGGGGTGGTCCTTCGCAGCGCCCCACTTGTGAGGGCCAGAGGCGCTCCGTCGTGGCGATCTGATTGAGCCCTGGTACGTCGACACAGACGCGCAGCCCACCATCCTCGCCTGGATGGGGAGCCACAGCTGGTGGGCGACGGCAACCTCTCATGATCCTCGACTCCTGTAGTTCTTGAATGGACTTGCTAACAAACTCTTGTTGGTCTGACCTTCCTCCCCTGGCTTCCTTCCGAGGGAAGCGTGCTTCGAAACACGCCTCCACATGGTGCCCCAGCGCCTCCCTCGTGACCTTGGCAAAGTCGGTGGCCCTCCAGGTGAGAGCCCCCGAGCCCTGCCTGAGGAGGGCGCCGGGAGCGCTTCCCTATGCGATTGAAGGAGGGTCCCCCTGGGCAGACGCGGGCCTTGAAGGGCCTGCCTCCTGAGGGTCTGAGCCTGACGTTGTCTTCTTCTTCTTGGGGGTGGTCTCAGGAAGCCTCCTGCTTCCGCGATCTGGGTCTTCTAGTGACGCGGCCTGGAAGGCTCGCTCCAGAGCACACACTGCATCCTTCTCTTGACATGGCACCGTGATGACGCCGCCACTTCCTGGCATCTTGAGGACATTGTAGCCATGATGAGTCATGGCCATGAACTTGGCCAGTGCCGGGTACCCGAGGATGGCGTTGTACGGCAGGCGGATGTGGGCGACGTCAAAGTCGATGAGCTCGGTGCGGTAGTTGTCGTAGGTGCCGAAGGTGACTGGGAGGCGGACCTGCCCGACCGGGACTGTGGAACCGTCGGTGACTCCGGAGAAGGGCTCGGTTGGCTGAAGCTGGTCATAGGGCACTTGGAGGCTGTTTAACGTTTCCACGGACAAGACATTGAGCCCTGCCCCTCCGTCGATGAGGGTCTTGGTGACCAGAACGTTGCTCATGACTGGGGAACAAAGCATTGGGAGGACTCCGGCTGTGGCTGCGCACTTGAGCTGGTCTGCTGAGCTGAACGCGATGGTGCAGGGCGACCACCTGAGGGGACGCGTTGCTTCGAGCTTGGGGAGGACTGCATTCACTTCGCGAGCAAAATGCTTGAACATACGTTGAGAGGCTGGGGCTTGAGCTCCGCCCAGGATGCAGGCGATGGCGCGAGGCTCCTGGAAGCCCCCAGCCCCCTCGTCTTGGTGGCGGTCTTCAATCCTTCTCGGCTGAGGCGGCAACGGCGGCGGGCCTGGGTTGCCATGAGGGCGATCCTCACGAGGCTGATCCCTCCAGTCCCCCTCGCGAGGCGGGTCGCGCCAGCGGTCCTCGCGAGGTTGATCACGCCAGCCTGGACGTGGGCCGCGGTCTTCCCAGCGTCCCGGGTTCCTTCCTCCTCCTCGGCCGTAGCCCCGGTCAGCACGGTCAGGGCGTCGGCCGACTCTTCCTTCTCGCACGGCACGGAGTTCTTGGCATTCATTGGTGTTGTGGGTGCGGAGGTCGTGGTACACACAGTACCGGCTGCCCCTGGAGGATTCAGGCAGATCCTTGCCCCGCTTGGTGTCCGGTTCTGCCGCGAGCATGGCAGCCCCCTTGCGCTTCACGTCCTTGGCCTTGGGCTTCTTCTCTTCTGGGTCTGCGGCAGGCAGCTCGAGGAGGGAGAGGCGTCCCTCCTCAGCTCTGGCGCACTTGGTCGCCAGGTTGAACAGCTCCAGGGAGATGCAGAGGTCTTCATGCATCGCCAGCTCCTCCTTCATCTTGACGTCGTGCACGCCATCGGAGAAGGCTGAAATGATGGCTTCTTCAGACACCCTGGGGATCTTGAGGCGCGCACTGTTGAAGCGCTGGATGTACTTCTGCAGGGTCTCTCCAGGTTGCTGCTTGATGCGGCGCATGTCGCTCACGGCGGGAGGTCGGTCGCGGGTACCTTGGAAGTTGGCGATGAAGCGAGTACGCATCTGGTCCCAGGAGGAGATCGTGCCTGGGGCCAGGTTCAGGAGCCAAGTGCGAGCACCTTCCTTCAGCGCCATGGGGAACCAGTTCGCCATGACCTTCTCGTCCCCGCTGACAGCTTCGATTCCCAGCTCGTAGAGCTGGACGAACTCCGTGGGATCAGTTGTGCCGTCGTAGCGAGGAGGCAGGTCCAGCTTGAACTTGTCGGGCCACGCGACGCTACGCAGCTCGGGGGTGTAGGCGCGGCAGCCAGCGGTGGCCGCGGGAGGTTTTGGTTGAGGGAGAGCTTGGCCTTGTGGGTCCCCTTGCACCGCAGCTGGGAGCAGCGCGGGGTCTTGACGTGCCGGAGCTGGAGCAGGGTCTCGGCGAGCCGAGGCCGGGAGCGCCCGGGCGGCCTCATGCGGTCGCGGGACTTATTGGCAGCTCCATTCCTGCTGGGCCGGTGCATGACGGAGCGGTTCCGCCCAAGAGCTGCGCGCCTTGGGGCCATGGCATCTTCTTGGAAAGGTGGCGGCTGGAACGCCCTCGGGGCTTCATTGCCCATGCGGGACGGAGTGCGCCGCAGTGGTGCGGAAGGCGCGGGAGAGCCCCCTGCGGCGCGGACGAGCTCGGCGAAGCGGTCGAGCCACTCCTCGTAGACGTCATCGACGGGGCGGTAGCGCAGGAGCTCGTTCGCCGCGAGGAGCGCAAATCGAGCCTCTAAGGGCGCGCGCAACGCGTGCGACGAAGAACCGGCTGGGGTGAGCGACAGAGTGGCGGTGCGGCCATCCCGCCGCACGGACGGGTGCTGAGAGGACGCTTGCTGGTCGTTCCCCGCCGGGCCGGTGGCGGCGTTGACGGCGGGCGACGGGGAACGACGAGGACGCCCACCGACAGGGGCCGTCTGGACGGCACGGGAAGCGATGGCGGCCCGGCGCTCGGCGCGGGCCCGACGAGCGTCAGACATGGATGCGGTGGTCGGAGGAGAGCGGAGTGGTGGAAGGCTGATTCCGGCGCACCCCTACCTGGCGCGCCAAATGTCGGATCATGGGTTCCGGCAGACCCTTAAGGTTCGAACTCTAGGGTGCGCGCGGAGATGGTGCCCTCTACCTCTCCGTCTCGTAAGGATCTAAACTACTGCAGGAACAACACAAGAGACACAGGATTTATACTGGTTCGGGCCACCATTGTGGTGTAATACCCTACTCTAGTGTGGTGTGGTGGATTGCCTCTTGGGCTGATGAGGAAGAACAGTACAGGGAAGAACGACCTCGCGAGGGTCTGTTCTTGGCTAGGGGATGAACTGCTAGGGGGAGTTCTATCGCCCTTCCCTCTCTCTAGATGCTCGGTGCGATCCTAGCTTCTTCCTATCCATATGCCTCTACTCTGGGGGTGGCTAGTCCTATTTATAGGCAAAGGCCCTGGGCCTCTTCCCAAATATGGAGCGGGAAGGGCGCCAACAATTGTCCAATTTGAAGGGGAACATCTGGTACACTTATCCTGACTAAAGTTGGTCTTCGCCTGCCAAAGGCTCTGGTGATGACGCCGGCTTGGGCTCCACAGTGACTTCCTCCTTGTCGCGGAGTTGGTCTTGGTCTCGTTGCACCGAAATGGGTGCCTTTGCTTGATCCTCTCGCCTGCGCTTGCCCCCTTTGCACCAAAGAGGAAAGGGAGGACACTGCGCGGGCTGGCGCCCGCCTGGCACCCTTGGTCGTCATGGCTTGCGTCATGGGCACCTCGTGAGGTACCCCACCTTGATCTCTCCGCCTCCTCGCGAGCCAGCCTAAGGAGGCCGTGCTGGAGGAAGCGCCGTGTCGTCCGCGTCGCGAGGCTTGGCCCCTCGCGAGGGTCTTGAGCCTTGTGTTGATGAAGATGGGCCACGTTGGGCCCCCACTCGAGCCATGCCGCAGGCCGCAGGCAGGCAAGTCTGGAGACCCCCGTTCCCAGAACGCCGACTAACAAAACATATCCAAACATCTCGGCTTCGAACTTCTGTGTTTTTAATTTTAAGCTTACTTCTCTTGAGATTTGAAATGATTTGTGTTATAAGCACAGAAACAACTCCGAATGAGGTGATGTTAGTACATGTAAAAAAAGATGACCAAGTGCATGTATATTAACCGGAGAAGTTCAAAAAGGAGCTTCATCTTCACCATACTGACTAGACCAATACTGAAAAATTGAAGTATGAGAGGAGACTGAGTGAGTCCTGGATTAGGGGGTGTTCGGATAGCCGGACTATACCTTCAGCCGGACTCCTGGACTATGAAGATACAAGATTGAAGACTTCGTCCCATGTCCAGAAGGGGCTTTCCTTGGCGTGGAAGGCAAGCTTGGCGATACGGATATGCAGATCTCCTACCATTGTAACCGACTCTGTGTAACCCTAGCCCTCTCCGGTGTCTATATAAACCGGAGGGTTTTAGTCCGTAGGACGAACAACAGAACAACAATCATACCATAGACTAGCTTCTAGGGTTTAGCCTCCTTGATATCGTGGTAGATCTACTCTTGTACTACCCATATCATCAATATTAATCAAGCAGGAGTAGGGTTTTACCTCCATCGAGAGGGCCCGTACCTGGGTAAAAACATTGTGTCCCTTGTCTACTGTTACCATCCTCCTAGACGCACAGTTCGGAACCCCCTACCCGAGATCCGCCGGTTTGGACACCGACATTGGTGCTTTCATTGAGAGTTCCTCTGTGTCATCAATTTTAGGCCCGATGGCTCCTCCGATCATCAACAGCGATACAGTCTAGGGAGAGACTTTTCTCCCCGGACAGATCTTCGTATTTGGCGGCTTTGCACTGCGGGCCAATTCACTTGGCCATCTCGAGCAGATCGAAAGCTACACCCCTGGCCATCAGGTCAGATTTGGAAGTCTTAACTACATAGCTGACACCCGCGGGGATTTGATCTTCGACGGATTCGAGCCACAGCCGAGCGCGCCGCACTGTCACGAAGGGCATGATTTATCTCTGCCGCCGAACTATGCTCTGGAGGCGCGCCCGCATCGGTCCCGACCCTCAGTTCGGAGCCGATCGCACCGATCGAGGACGGGTGGTTGGACACCGCCTCGGACGCCGAAATCCCTACGGCGATCGAGCCGAACACCAGCTTTGTCCCTTGCGAAGCCTGTGACTCCAAGGTGCCGGACTCCAAGCCCCCCGCACCCCTGCCGATCGAATCCGATTGGGCACCGATTATTGAGATCACCGCCTCGGACATCTTTCAGCACTCGCCCTTCGGCGATATTCTGAATTCCCTAAAGTCTCTCTCTTTATCTGGAGAGCCCTGGCCGGACTACGGTCAGCAAGGTTGGGATACGGATGATGAAGAAATTCAAAACCCACCCACCACCCACTTCGTAGCCACTGTCGATAATTCAAACGACGTGCTAGAATTTGACTCCGAAGACATCGACCGTATGGATGACGATGTAGGAGACAAACATGAACTGGCGCCTATAAGGCACTGGACTGCCACCTCATCTCATGATGTATACATGGTGGACACACCCAAACGAAGCAACGACGAGGAACGCAGGGATGCAACGAGGGATCGTTCACTCAAAAACCAATCAAAGCGGCGACGTAAGCGCCGCTCCAAGCCCCGCCTCGACAGAAACGGCAGCCATATAGCCCCAGCCATAGAGCAGGATGAGCCGGCGGACGACGAACGTGCCTTTGAAAAACCGTCCGAACAGGGCAACTTTGACAAACAAAGCGAACAACCCGCCCCGGCGAAAACAACAGTCCAGGCGACCTCACGCCAAATACGCTCATGGAGCAGAAAAACCTCCACAATAGGCTCGTCGCCACTGCGCATAGCCTGAAAAAGCAGAAGCGGAGGCTCAAAACAGCGGAAGATGCACTCAGAATCAGATGGAGCGAAGTACTCAACACCGCAGACAAACATGGCGGCAGTTGCCGCACAAAAAGCTATCTGAAGCGAAAGCTACTGCCTGAATTTGACGAGGAGGCCTTAGAGCCCCCGCAATCAAAAAATAAGAAAGCCACCCGGTCGGATAGACGACCCCATGGCCAACATGGAACGGCAAGCGGCGTCGCACACAAGCCGCCACGCGAACCACTCAAGGAATCGCGTCAAAAGGGCGGCCCAGCCAGATCTATCTATGGGCAAAGAAAGCAAGCTCCAGTAAGCAATGCAGCACAACAAATATCCGAACATCACGGCACACCCAAATACAGGGGTGCCGCACACCCCGTATGTTTCACTGATGAGGTGCTGGACCATGAATTTCCAGCGGGATTCAATCCCGTAAACATAGAGGCGTACGACGGAACAACAGACCCGTAGTCTGGATTGAGGATTATATCCTCCATATACACATGGCTAGAGGAAATGACCTCCACGCCATAAAATACTTACCCCTCAAACTCAAAGGGCCAGCACGGCATTGGCTTAAAAGCCTTCCCAAAAACACCATTGGAAGTTGGGAGGAGCTCGAGGATGCTTTTCGGGTAAATTTTCAAGGAACTTATGTCTGACCTCTGGATGCGGACGATTTGAGCCATATAACTCAACAGCCCGGAGAGTCATCCCGGAAACTCTAGAATAAATTCCTTACTAAAAAGAATCAGATAGTCGATTGTCCGTACGCCGAAGCCTTAGTGGCTTTCAAACATAGCGTTCGAGACGAATGGCTCGCCAGACACCTCGGCCAAGAAAATCCAAGAACAATGGCCGCATTAACAAGCCTCATGACCCGATTTTGTGCGGGAGAAGATAGCTAGTTGGCAAGATGCAGCACCAGCGACCCAAGTACATCCGAAGTCAGGATGGAAATGGGAAATCATGACGCAACAAGGACCAGCATCGGACTAAGGGAAGCAGTCCGAAGAGCGTGGCAGTCAATGCCGGATTCAGCAGCTCTCAGCAGAATCAGAAAAAGCTGCCCCTTAAGGATAACAGGGATGAGTTATCTAAGCTGAACAAAATCTTGGACAAGATATGTCAAATTCACAGTACTCCCGAGAAGCCTACGAACCATACCCATAGAGATTGTTGGGTTTTCAAGCAATCCGGCAAACTCAATGCCGAACACAAGGGGCTCGACGCACCAAGTGAGGACGATGACGAACCCCACGAGCGGAGCACTAGGAAACAAAAGGATTTCCCACAAGAAGTCAAAACAGTAAACTTACTTCACGTGGTGAACAGAGTGGCGCCAACAGAGGTTCGCGCCATACGGCCCATCCCAAAGGAGTCTCGCCTGCCCATACGGCCCATCCCAACAGAGGTTAAAATCGATCACCTTCGACCACCAGGATTACTCTAGAGGTATACGGAACGCAAGCTGGACTGCCCTGGTATTAGATCCGCTAATCGATGGACTCCACTTTACACATGTCCTGATGGATGGCGGCAGTGCTTTAAACCTGCTATATCAGGACACAATCCGCAAAATGGGAATAAACCCAACAAGAATTCGCCATAACAATACTTCCTTTCAAGGAGTGACGCCAAGCCCGGATGCCCATTGCATGGGTTCTCTTTGGCTAGAAGTTATGTTCGCCCCCCCCCCCCCCCGACAACTTCCGCCATGAAAAGCTAACCTTCCATATCGCCCCATTTTCAAGTAGCTATCAAGCACTACTGGGACGAGAAGCTTTCGCCCGCTTTAACACAATACCACATTACGCGTCTCTTACGCTCAAAATGCCCGGTCCACGAGGCGTCATCTCACTAAGGGGCAATGTTAAGTGTCCCTCGAGCGCGAAAGAATATGCGGCTGCCTTGATAGCCATGCATTAAAATAGCTTCACCAACGAAAGCATCTGCCAGCTCGCTAAGACCAGGGGCTCGGCTAGGCGAGTCCGGAGCAAACATATAACGGATAAAGGTTTAGTAGCCATACACCCCTATACAAGGGGCTCCGCGTATGCAAAATACACGACAATAAGGCTCCATTTCACCCATCCTACAATTATACATTGTTTATCTAGTACAGCGTACATTCCGCACTACTATTCTTTTTCTTCCTTTTTAGCTAAGTTCCTCTCTTTTGCAGATGAACACCATGCTACGCCCGTCCAGGACACGGCACAACAAAGACACAGGCGCGGACGTGTAGCAGGGACCCGTCTCCAGGATTATTTTTAGATTAAGACCCTGCGTAAACCTTCTTTACTGTCTCTTGTTGATACACATCCCCCGGATTCTCTGTACAGCCGAGGAGGAGGCTGGCGTTTTGGCATGTGGCCACGTCAGAGTTTTGCACGTACCTGGACATCAGGGGCTTATAACCAAGGGCGTTGTTCCACCCTGTTTCATAAAAGACCGAATACCTTAGGGAGTGTTCGGCGTCGCGAGTTTGGCCTTATATGCATCAGCTCCGAATCATGTCTTTGGTCAAATGTTGGGTTTGCTCGGCTCCTGTGTTTTGCTGCCTTACGTTCCGCTCTATCGGCTAAGGCGGCACTAGGAGAACTACTGCGATTGTGCCCCGGTTTGGCCAGGAGAGCACCTCAGTAGAGAAAGCCGAAAACTGACTGTCATGATATAGCGTGAGACTGGTCAACCACTCGATGACCCACCGGAATCTTTAGGATTCCCCCGCATTAATGAAGGGCCGTTTCCCGGCCAGGCACTCGCGCGCCCCGAATTCGGGTGAGCGCGGGGCCACCAGGGGCTGTATAGCAGCCCCACTGTCAAACTCCTATGGCTAAGTGAAAGTGATAAAGCATTATAGTCCGGTTGCCTAGTTCGCTGCGCTACCACCTCCTTTATAGGACCAAGACGTTGGATCAAGTGTGAAAATGCGCCTTCTGCGAACACCCCCGCATTACATGCGTGGGGGCTGAAGCTAAAGACTGCCATCTTTCAGGTTATATACACATATACATTAACGGCCGCACAGGAGGCATATAAATTCTTGAAGGCACAAGTATAAAAAGCTTTTATATATCATTTCCAAACTTTGTTTTACAACAATATATGTTATTCAAACATGATATCCTTTGAGCACTGCATCTCTACTACACGAGCGCCCTGCAGAACTTCCTGAAAATAGTGCTCGGCAGGTACTCGGCTTTCATCTGAGTCTTGGGTTGCAACAGCGGTGGCCTTCATCTCCGGCCAGTATGTCTTGACACGGGCAAGAGCCATCCGCGCACCCTCTATGCATGCCGACCTCTTCACTGCATTTATATGCGGCACCGCACCAAGGAACTGCTGCACCAAGCTAAAATAGCTCTTCGGCTCAGGCCTTTCCGGCCACAGATGACTCACAACATAATTCATGGCGAGTCCGGATAACCTACTCAGCTCAGCCCATTCGGCCAGACGATCGGTTAATGGAAGTGGACCCGCTGGATTATGGAACTGCGACCAAAAAAGCTTCTCCACTTCGTGATCCTCCTTATCTCGGAAGTGTTCGGCCGCGTCCGCGGCACTCGCTGCCAAATCCAGATAAGTATCCGCCGTACTCCACAACCGGTCTAGCGAAGCATATTCACGATCCCCGAACTTCCTCCGCAGCACAAAGGGCTTTCCAGCCGCGATATCTCCGGCCTGACGAAGCTCCTCTTTCATAGCTCTCATCGTAGAGCGAGCATCCTTGGCCTCGGTAATGGCCTTTTCCAGGTCCATCCGTTTCGTTTGATCTTGGTTTTCAAGAACCTTGCAGCGGTCGGTAGCGCTCTTCAACTTTACAGCCATCTCGGCTATTTCCTTCTTGCTTCGGCAGTGAGCAGCCTGTTCGGCTTTCAGCTCTTCAATTGCCTTTCCGACAGCCGCATCACTTTTCCTTGCTTCCTCCTTGACTTGGGCAAGTTCCGCCCGAAGATTCTCCACGGCAGCAGCACCATCTGCATTAAGCTCACACGTCGTAAGATACTAGCATCAAGCTCCTCTTACTAAATGCCGCCAGAGAAATAACATACCTTGTGCCTCGTCAAGCCGCTTGTTGACAAGCGTGATGTCGGCATCCGCCACATTAAGTTGCCGCTTTAGCTCGGCAAATTCATCAGTCCCGCTGGCCACCGGATACTTCGCCACCTGCATAGGAAAGGCGACATATTATACCTGGGATTATGATCCTTCACGCACCGTCATTTTTGACCACGCGCAGAGTCTCAGGGGCTACTATCTATATAGGACGCATCTTATATACGCGAAACTATCAAAAGGTACATCATTTTGCGTACCTCAAAACTTGTCAGCAAACTCCTGACAGCCTCGTGCAACCCGTTCTCCGCGGATGCAATCCTATCAATCACCGTACCCATCAACGCACGGTGTTCTTCCGAGACAGACGCTCGCCCGAGCAGATCCTTCAGCTCCTCCGCCCGTGCACCAGACTGTGCCGGACTCGCCCGATGGCCTTTTTCGAAGGCCGGACACGGAGGGCTTTGGGGAGCCATACGGCTGCCTTCCGGCCTTGCCGGATTCGAAGAAACCCTCCGTGATGACACATCAAGGTCGTCCGCCTCCCAAGGCGGTACGGCAGGGGGAGGCGTGCCGCTCTCCATCATCTCCGGAAGAAGATCCCCTGAAGATGAGCTCTGCTGAGAAGGGCTGAGATCCGAACTATAAGGTAAAATTTTGGTTATTTTCCTCAGAAATAAAACGGGGATGTCTCTTATTTTAAAACTCCCCTATTTACTTACGGCTCGGTGGAGGGCTGATCCCCTTGGGGGCACAGTGCGGCCGGGGCATCCTCCGGCGCAGGACCCTCTGATGAAGATTTCTTCCCCCGCTTTGAGACCATGGTCTCCGGGTCTTTAGAGGCCGTCCTCTTCTTCCCCTGGGTAGAGGAATTCTCAATTCCTCCTTTTCTGACAGCCTCCTTCGGGGAGGCGGTAGCTTCCTTGTTCCCCCCTTCGCCTTCTTTAAAAGGCACGACCTCCAGCATTCTGGTTAGCAAGGGATCCGGCGTGGTCTCCGGGAGGGGGGACGCACACCTGATTAGCTTCGCTTTCGCTATCCACTCCTGCTTAAGGGATAGTTCTTTTAAGGACAATTTTATGATAAAAATACGGATAAAGTGTCCGGGTACGGGGCTACTTACTTGAGTATCCGGGCGATTGCAGCTCAGACCTGCGTCCCCGGTCGAGTCCGGACACATTGCTTGTGATCCGAAGAACAATTGGTACATATCCAAGGGCGTCGCGCCCATAAAATGTTGGAGAGCTCGTGGTCCCTCTGGATTGAATTCCCACAGGCGGAGGGGGCGACGTTTGCAGGGCAGGGTCCGGCGAATCAGCATGACCTGCGCTACTACGACCAGACTGATGTCTCTTTCTAGGAGATCTCGGATACGGCCCTGCAGCAAAGGCACGTCCTTGGATGGCCCCTAGTCCAGTCCTTTATTGACCCATGACGGTAGTTGTGGTGGGGGACCCGAGCGAAAGGCGGGCGGCGCCACCCACTTGGTGCCCCTGGGAGCGGTGATGTAAAACCACCCTTGTTGCCATAAGCTGGACTCCTCTTGAAAAGAGCCCTCGGGCCATGGACACCAGCACTTTTGCTTATAAAAGCACCTCCACACTCCGCGCATCGCACCTCGATCATCTTCGGCTCTACTTTAAAACTCTTGAGCCACAATCCAAAGTGAGGGGGAGTGCGGAGGAAGGCTTCGCACACGATGATGAACGATGAGATATGGAGGATGGACTCCGGAGCCAAGTCGTGAAATTCCAGCCCATAATAAAACATGATCCCCCTTACGAAGGGGTCCATAGGGAAGCCTAGCCCCCGAAGCAAATGAGACACAAACACCATGCTCTCACCGGGCTTGGGAGTAGGAATGACCTGCCCTTGAACAGGCAGCCTATGCGAGATTTCACCGGTCAAGAACCTGGCCACTCTCAACTTCAGCACGTCCTCCTCCATCCATCGGCCTTGAAGGTCAAAACCGGACATCGTCAGAGGTCCGAAGCGCCTGAAATCTGGAGCCTTGGGTGTTGGAACTCAAGGCGAAGGGTGAACTCGTTTGAGATTGAGAGAAAGGAGTAAGGCCTTGGTCTCTTTATAAGAGGTTGAATACCAAGGGCCCTCCCCGTGACCGTTTTAGACTCGCCTTTGATTGAGAAAACATACCAACGGGCACGACTGGGTTGCCCACGTACGTATTGATGAGAATCCCGTAAATTAAGGGGACACGATCTCTGCTTTGACAAGACGTGCCAAGGAAACCGCCTCGCATAACACGCTGAGGTGGGATAATGAAACGATTTGAATAAAGGCTTGGCCGTGGTGTGATGTCACGTCACGGAATACGTCAGCAGATTAGATTTGTGTAAATATTATTCTCTCTATGGCAATATGTGGAAACTTATTTTGCAGAGCTGGACACTATCCTTGTGTTCGAAATCTTCTATGAAGTACTTGGAGGGGGAACCCGCCTTGCATTGCCGAAGACAATATGCGCGCCGGACTCGTCGTCATTGAAGCCTGGTTGAGGGGCTACTATGGGAGTCCTGGATTAGGGGGTGTTCGGATAGCTGGACTATACCTTCGGCCGGACTCCTGGACTATGAAGATACAAGATTGAAGACTTCGTCCCATGTCCGGAAGGGACTTTCCTTGGCGTGGAAGGCAAGCTTGGCGATACGGATATGTAGATCTCCTACCATTGTAAACGACTCTGTGTAACCCTAGCCCTCTCCGGTGTCTATATAAACCGGAGGGTTTTAGTCCGTAGGACGAACAACAGAACAACAATCATTCCATAGGCTAGCTTATAGGGTTTAGCCTCCTTGATCTCGTGGTAGATCTACTCTTGTACTACCCATATCATCAATATTAATCAAGCAGGAGTAGGGTTTTACCTCCATCGAGAGGGCCCGAACCTGGGTAAAAACATTGTGTCCCTTGTCTCCTGTTACCATCCGCCTAGACGCACAGTTCGGGACCCCCTACCCGAGATCCGCCGGTTTTGACACCGACAGAGACTATCTTAAGTTCAAACTACACAAACATAAGCTGCAAGCTCCATGTTCCAACTTGTAGATGCCTAATTTTAATGTCAAATTCCTTAGTCCAACATTAAGATAACACACAGGACCGGTTAGCCAACAAGCTCACAATACCAATTCCGCTGACTTTGTTTACCTCAACACATGTCGGAGATGAGCACGATGAGCTCTCGGTCGCCAACCCACTTCCTCTGTTGATGGTCAGCAGGGACACCATGGCGAGGAGGGCGACCCAGTGCCCTAGCTTGCGGGCGGAGGGGTTGGGTGGCGGTAGTGGTGCGGCGCGCCGGTGGGACTAGAAGGGGGCGGCCGAGACGCGGGGACGTGGTGGCGCGACGCGTCGACGGGACTGGGAGGGGGCACCGCGTCGCCGGGAGGTGGTGGCGGGGTGCGTCAGCTGGGGAGGAGACGACGCATCTGCGGGAGGTGGTGGTGCGGTGCGTCGCCGGGAGGCAGGGGCTGCGCATCGGCGCGAGGTGGTGGCGGGGCGCATCGGCAGGAAGGGGAGTGGGCGGCGCGTCGCCGGGAGGCAGGGGGCTGCGCATCGGCATCAGGTGGTGGCGGGGCGCGTCGGCAGGAAGGGGAGGGGCGGCGCATCGCCGGGAGGCAGGGCTGCACATCGGCGGGGCAGGAGACGGCGCGTCTGCAGGAGGTGGTGGCGCGGCGCGTCGCCAGGAGGTGGGGGCGAGGCCCGTCAGTGGGAGTTGGGGTTGCGGCGCGTCGGCCTCTTTTCAGTGTACCGAAATGCAGATCGCTCCCTATAGGGGCGATGGTAACCGAATATTATTCTGTTACGGGTAACAGAATAGTCCAACCCGATATATATATATATATATATATATATATATATATATATATATATATATATATATATATATACTATCCATTTTTGATCGACAACAACAATTGTCGTTTGACCAAGCGATGGATTCACTGGTCCGTCTTATGGTAGGTCATGGCGACATGCATGTATGACCAAAGTATCAATACGTGCATTCGTCCCGCTAACATCATGCCCTATATTCCTACATATATTTGGCCACTTCCAGGTGGTTCTTGACTTCTAGCCCCTCTCGTCGATCTTCGATGATGCGCCCAACCGTGGTCTCGCGTGGTCAAAGTTGTGCATTGGAATTTTGAACATCACACACCACCCTTTTCATTCATATATATCTGGGCCACATGCTGATGTGGTGTCTTCTGACCCTCCCTCACGTTTTTTTGCTGCAAAGACTCGGATGACGCTCAACGGACATGGGTGTACTAGCTTAACCTTGTGCGATGCAAGCACACTATGAAACCATCACGACTACGCAAGCGCGAGTAAGGGTGTAGGTAGTGGATTAACCGCGTGCGATGCAAATGCACTGTGAAATCACCACGACTGCGCAACAGCGAGCATGGGTGGAGGTAGTGGCTTAACCGTGTGCGATGCAAGTGCGCTGTGAATCACCATGACTGCGCAAGCGCAAGCAAAGGTGGAGGTAGTGGCTTAACCGTGTGCGATGCAAGTGCGCTGTGAAATCTCCACGACTACGCAAGCGCGAGCAAGGGTGGAGGTACTGGCTTAGCCGTGTGCGATGCTAGTGCATTGTAGAATCACCACCTATGCAAGCTAAAGGTGGGTAGTTTACTTAGGATGAATTTCACGTCTGCGTCTGAAAATTAGGACAAACCATGTGTGATAGACCAGCTAGCTTAAAATCTAAAAACAAACTACTCGCCTTGAGCAATGCAAAAATCGGTCATTCTGCCGCTTTTCCTTATTATCATATACGCATATTCTAATTGGACCGTGTGCGATCTTGGGTGCTCCCGCCACGTCATCAATTCCTTTACCCAAATTTTAATAGCCATGGTATTTCAACCGTCGCCCACATTCATCCACCACCGACCTTATAGTAAAATTCCAAGGTGAGGCATTTGAACCGTCGCCCTCCCTCGTCCACCAGCATCTCCACCCACCATTACTAAAATTTTCAGTAGTTGTGCCGTATCCTTAAACACCACCCTGCCCGCCCCTCCATAGTCCCCCACCCGCCCTGTAACGCCCCGGATCTGTTGCGCCAGGTGTCCGCCAGTTATTCGTCAGCGTTGCCATGTCATGTGCTTGCGTGTCGCTCTTTGCCATGTCATCATCTGCATTTCATATCATGTCATCATGTGCAACGCTTTCACATACGAGTTCGTCTTATGCATCCGAGCATTTTCCCCGTTGTCCGTTTTGCAATCCGGCGCTCCTATGTTCCCTGGCGTCCCCTTTTACCTTTTTCCGTGAGCGGGTATTAAACTTTCTCGGAATTGACCGAGGTTTGCCAAGCGGCCTTGGTATAGCACCGGTAGACCGCCTGTCAAGTTTCGGGTCATTCGGAGGTCGTTTGATACTCCAACGGTTAACCGGGTAACCGTAAAGGCCTTTTTGGTGTGCAGCCCAACACCCCCTTCAAAGTGGCCCAAAACCCACCTAAACCCCCTCCATCCTCTCGGTCGATCGATCACGATCGTGTGGGCGAAAACCGCACTCCATTTGGAGCCTCCTAGCTCCTCCTACCTATAAATATGTGATCCCCTCCCGATTTTCGCGCAGATGAAACCCTAGCCTCTTCCCTCCGCGCCGCGCTGGACATGTCCAACCCCGCGCCGGACGCGTCCACCCCGCCGCCACGTCGATCCGGCCAATGGGAGGCCGCCACGTCACCCAGCCGCCGCGCCCAGCCAACCAGGCGTCGCCATGTGTCCCGCCGCCGCCGTCTCCCACTATGCGCCGCCGCGGGCCCGCGAGCCCAGATCCGGCCCTCGCCGGGCCCGAACGGGGCCGCGCCCGCCCGCTCGCCGGCGAGCCCCGCCACCACCGCGGCGCCCCGCTCCGCCGCCGTCCGTGCTGCCGGCCGCCGCCCGCGCGCCGCCCCCGCCCCGCTCCGCCGCCGTTCGTTTTGCCCGCCGCCGCCCGCGCGCCGCCCCCGCCCCGCGCGCCCCGCCGCCAACCTCGCCGCCGCCGCACAGCCGCGCCCTCGCCGCCAGGCTCCGCCGCCGCCCGCGTCCGCGCCCCGCGCCGCCTCGCCGCGGATCCGGTCGGGCCGGACCGGATCCGGCGACCTCGAGCTCCGCCCGGGCGGATCCCCTCCTCTCCGGCCATCTTCTTCCTCTACTCCGGCGAGCATCTCCGGCCACCTCGCCCGTTGACTTCTTCCCCCGAGGTGCTGATTTTGACAAAGTCCCGAAATTATTTGCATTCTGGTCCCTTGTTCATCGCATCATAACTTGCTGCATACTGCTCCGTTTCGTGCGTGCGATATGTCAAATTTTTCACCTCGAGGAGTACATCATTTCATCTCATTGCATCATTTTCATTTGAGCTCATATTGATGCCCGAAATGTTGTTGGAAGGGGACTATGTGATGTTAGCTTCAGATTCTTATCAGAACGTGCACTTTTGTCATTTTTGCCATGATTGATGTGTGCACCCTATGAACTTGAGCTCTACATGTGTTTTGTACTATGCCATGCTATCTTTCCAGAGGTGTATGTCATGTATTTTTGTGATCTTTGTGGTGACTAGCACAAGCATGCAAACTAGGGTACTTAATGTTGCTGATTCCAGAGACTTGGTATTTTCGCTAAGTCATGTCCTGCTGTTATTTTTATGCTATGTGTTCGTGTTGTTTCAGAGAGATCTATGCCTCTTTTGAGCATGATCAGTAAGAGTGTTTTGAGCATATGGATTTGCTCTATCCATCCATGCCTTTGATTGTAATTATGGAGTAATATAGCTTGAGTCAATCGAGCACTACTTTTGCTATAAAATGTTACTGGCAGATTGTTTACATGTTATTCGATTTGGCCAAGCTTGTTGTAGTTGATCCTTGCATGATATGTTGTTGTTCTTGCCATGTATAGATTCTATGACATGTTTTCTTGATGGTTGTACGATTAGTTTATCATGTAATGCTCTGTAGTGAGTGCATCGAGCTCGTAAACATGCCTACTTGTAACGAAACTTTCTGATCCTTTTCTGGCATGAAACCTGTAACCTGTAACGAAACTTTCTTAATTGATATGGGTGTTATTGTATTTTCTGATCCTTTTTGGCTTATCGTCAGTAAGGGACTTTTGTTAAGTGGTTTGAGTAGATTCATTCCATGCCATATTTTGCTATGTCCTGATCCTGTAGCAGGTTGTTTGCTTGCTCTAAACATGTCTTCCTGATGTTAATTTCTGGCATGTTGATTTCGCCAAGTCTGTGAACCTGTTATCTTTTGCACTTTTGCCATGCTTGTTTGAACCTGTTATGGAGTGATTTAGCCGTAGCTCAGTGTTCATCTTTTGTCAAGCATCTTGAGCAGATCACTTTCATATGCTTTGTTGATATGTTTGGGTGCAGTAGCTTAATTTCTTGTTGCTTGCTAAGTAGCATCATGCTGTCAATGGCAGAATCTTGTCATTCTTGTTTTGCTTGTCATTTGCAAACCGTGCATCCGATTCCGGTGATCTTTATATCGATTTCAAACGAAATCACCTCACCTTTCCATTGGCATACTTGGTTTGCCAATATTATGCCTTGTTCATCTTTTCCTTCCGGAGCATGCATATGCATTGCATACCACATCTCGCATATCATGCCATGTTTATGTGATGGTTGTTTACGATGTTGTTTGTTTCTTTCCGGGTTGCTTCTCTCATTAGCTTCAGTTTCATTCCAGAGTTGTGGGGATTCGCTCGACTACGTCCGTTTGTCTTCTTCATGGACTCGTTCTTCTTCCTAGCGGGATTTCAGGCAAGATGACCATACCCTCGAAATCACTTCTATCTTTGCTTGCTAGTTGCTCGCTCTTTTGCCATGCCTATGCTGCGATACCGACCACTTGCTTAGCGTGCCTCCCATATTGTTAAACCAAGCCTCTAACCCACCTTGTCCTAGCAAACCATTGATTGGCTATGTTACCGCTTTGCTCAGCCCCTCTTATAGCGTTGTTTAGTTGCAGGTGAAGATGAAGTTTGTTCCTTGTTGGAACATGGAGATGTTGTTTCTTGTTGCAACATGTTTACTTGTTGGGATATCACAATATATCTTATTTAATTAATGCATCTATATACTTGGTAAAGGGTGGAAGGCTCGGCCTTATGCCTGGTGTTTTGTTCCACTCTTGCCGCCCTAGTTTCCGTCATATCGGTGTTATGTTCCCGGATTTTGCGTCCCTAACGCGGTCGGGTGATTTATGGGACCCCCTTGACAGTTCGCTTTGAATAAGACTCTTCCAGCAAGGCCCAACTTTGGTTTTACCATTTGCCTCAGCCTATTACCTTTTTCCCTTGGGAGTCGCGCATCCCGAGGGTCATCTTTATTTTAAACCCCCGGGCCAATGCTTGTCTAAGTGTTGGTCCAAACTAGAGCACCGTGCGGAACCGTCCCTTGGCAACTTGGGTTATGTTGGTACCTGTACGCTTAGCTTATCCGGTCGTGGCCTGAGACGAGATACGCGCGGCTACTATCGGGGTGTCGGCACGCCGGGAGGTCTTGTTGGACTTGTTTTATTACTGTCGAAATGTCTTGTAGCCGGGATTCTGAGACTGATCGGGTCTTCCCGGGGAGAAGGAATATCCTTCGTTGATCGCGAGAGCTTATAATGGGCTAAGTTGGGACACCCCTGCAGGGTATTGAACTTTCAAAAGCCGTGCCCGCGGTTATGTGGCAGATGGGAATTTGTTAATGTCCGATTGTAGAAAACTCAAAGTTGATCTTAATTAAAATACATCAACCGCGTGTGTAACCGTGATGGTCTCTTCTCGGCGGAGTTCGGGAAATGAACACGGTGTTGGAGTTATGCTTGACGTAGGTTGTTCTAGGATCACTTCTTGATCATAGTTCATCGACCGTGCTTTGCCTTCTCTTCTCGCTCTCATTTGCGTATGTTAGCCACCATATATGCTAGTCGCTTGCTGAAGCTCCACCTCATACCTTTTACCCTACCTATAAGCTTAAATAGTCTTGATCTCGCGGGTGTGAGATTGCTGAGTCCCCGTGACTCACAGATACTTCCAAAACTAGTTTGCAGGTGCCGATGAGACCGTGCAGGTGACGCACCCGAGCTCAAGGAGGAGCACGATGAAGATCTTGTTCATTGTGTTGTTTCGTTTCAGTTGATCAGTTCTGGAGCCCAGTCGGGTCGACCGGGGATCTGTGTAGCATTTGGGGTAGTCTTCTTTTATTTTGGGTTCCGTAGTCGGACCTTGTTTGTATCTGGATGATGTAATGCTTTACTCATGTATTGCGTGAAGTGGCGATTGTAAGCCAACTATGTATCTCTTTCCCTTATGTATTACATGGGTTGTGTGAAGATTACCACACTTGCGACATTGCTTTCAATGCGGTTATGCCTCTAAGTCGTGCTTCGACACGTGGGAGATATAGCCGCATCGAGGGCGTTACAAGTTGGTAATGAGAGCCTTCCCCGAACTTAGGAGCCCCCACTGATTGATCGTTTTTAGCGGCCGAGTTGTGTCTAGAAAAATGTTTTGAGTCATTTAGGAATTATGTATCGGAGAGTTTAGGAATTCTTTTTACTTCCCAGTCTCCTCATCGCTCTGGTAAGGCATCCTGACGTAGAGTTTTGACTCTTCTCTTCTCAAATTTCACTAAATTTTTTTTTAGGATCACGCGGGTATCTTAGAATCGTTCCGATGGTTTTGTGATGACAACATTGTCTTGGTGCCTCCTGTCAGCAGGGGTTTAGTGGAGGTGTCCCGGAGAGTTGAGCTCCGAGGTGTTGTCGTCATAATTTTATCGTTGCAGTTCTGGAATACCTGAGTTTAGTACGCTGACATCGAAAATCTCTTTTGTACAGTTGTTGGTGAGATAACCCTGATAGCCCAGTACTGAGGCGAGTGCTTGAGTATTGCCATAACTCATATAACGGATGCTTTTCGAAGGTTGAGGTAGACGATTTCCGAAAGTTTCTTGGTTATGTGTTGAAGGATGGATACAGTTGGATCTAGGTATTGTTAGTTTGGGTGATATATTTTGTGTCCCCAGTATCCCCAACACCTGATTGCATAACCAGAAAGTTTCGGGAGTTTATAGGTGGGAATTCAAGTATCACGTAGGAATTCTTTCCAACAGACACATGATACGATATGGGATCTATCATATGTTTGTTTCCGGCTTATTCTGCAAGCCAAATCCTTTTGTTTTTGTTTTGGTTTGTGGTATTCGAGTTGCTTCGAAGTCAAGTGTTGATTCCATACCTTTTCTAAGCGGAGTTCTCATATTTCTTTGGGAATGCTAATCCTTCTTGATCATCGAGGTTGTCATGTTAATTCTTTTTCAACCGGTGTGTCCCTCTTCAAGTGGATTCGATCACTTCAACATTCGCAAGATCAATTATCAGTTTTTCCCAACGGTGTTTGCTTCATCCGTTCCAAGTTGTCTTTGTTTTCCCGCACTCCCACCCTTATTTCTTCAAGTACGCAGATCTCTTAATCAAGTATCCTTTTTATTGATGGAAGTTTCTTCATTCTTTCCTTCAATGTTCTTATCCGGTGATTTCCCATGAAGATTCTAATGGAGCTTCAAGTTCATCAATCTTCGTTCTTTTTCTTCTCCGGTGGATTTAATTCAAGATTTCGGTGTTGATCTTTATCCCTTTTCCTCTTTTCACAATGCTTTCCAATTCCGGTGCACCAATTATTCATTCACTTCTCGCTATTCATTTGTTCGGGAGTGCTGAAGAAATCTCAGAAGGCTCGTCTTGTCTTTCAAGATCAGTTCAACCTATTTCGAGATTGTTATCTCATTCTAGCCATTTAATCAACCGGTGCAATCTCCCTTTCAAGTAATCGTTCAATGGTGTTTCTTTTGAGTGGGCCCTAACCCACAGGTCTTTTCCCAGGATCTTACCAGACTCTTCTAATTTTTCCGAAGCTATTCTCAATTTCATTTAAAAGTTTGACGTAAGAATGAATTATCATCAGTCAAATGTCTTTCTCCAAGATCTTTCAATTCTTTCATCGTTGGTTCAACCTTTCTAATTATCATTCCGGAGTGTCTCAACTATTCATGGTGGTGTTTCTCGTCATCATTCTCAACATTTGAAGACCGAAGAAGAGTTTCTCTTAAACCTTGCTCCATTCTCTTCAAGATTCATGGTTCTAGCTTGATGCCATCCTCTCATAATTATTTTCGATTGTGAGAATTCTTTTAACCCACCCGGAGCATTTCAGGAGTCTTTTCAGTTTGATTCTCCGGAGCCCACCATCTCAGAATTATTCATTCAAGCGTTCAGCTCTTGTTTTCCAAATCTCACCGGTGCATCGTCGATATATCCTCTAATCAGTTCATGATCTCTTCGTTCTAGCGTATCTAAATTCTGTCAAGCATCTTTATTCGTTTTCTAATTCTTCCCGGTCATTTGTGCATTTGCTACGTTCAATTTCAGTTCTTATGCTGGGTCGTTCAAGATTCCTCTTTCTTTGTTACCGTATAGAGTTAATCGTTGTTTCAATCCTACCGGTGGTTCGTTGAAGACCTTCTCAAGTTTACGCTATATATCTCTAAATCCTTTATACGGGAATAAGTAGTATGCCAAATCCATTGCTTGTCATCAATCTAAATTGGTGAAGGATAAGCATAATGTAATTCTTATTCTTGTTTCATCGAGTTAACTCAATTCCTTATTCCGGAGGTTCATCTCATCATCACGAAGATCCATCTAAATCATTGCAAGGCTTCACCTTGTGTTTTCAACTCCTCTTTCTTTTTATCATCATTTTGTTACCGGAGTTATTCATGGAGGCTCTACATGGTGTTTCGCCAATGATTCTTTTCATTCTTCAATTGTTCTTCAAGATTTCTCTCGAAGTTATGATCCGCCAAGCTATACTCAAAATAAACATGGTGTTTCAACACATGTTTTGTCTTGAGGAGTTCAAGTATTCTTCATCTTGCATTCCAAAGTGCAATTCTTTCAACCCTATATTCGTGGTGTTATTATGTCATTCTTGATAATTTGAGTTCATGTATCATGATTCACATGTTGTTAAGAATGAGATATTTAAATCCATCATTTCCTCTTCGTCCAAGGGGTCTTTTCAACCAATCTATCTCTCCGTTGGAGTTATCTTGTGTCATATTTCACCTAAAGCCTTCTCTAAGGTTTGTTGCTATTATGGTGTTTACCAATGACCCAAGTTCTTCTTTTATCCTCCCGGTGAAATAGTTTCTAGTCTCCTCGTTTTTATTAATCCAATCTCTTCCATTGGTGGCAGAAGCTCACCTCAAAATTTTGAGATGTTTCCATAAGTCCACTATAAGCTTATCCTTTCGTTGATTGTTTTTCAACAACTCCGTTGTAACCTTCTTGGAAGGGTACTTTCCAAGCTCATTTGTGGCATAAGTTGGCTTTTTCTTCCCCGTTCTTTTATTCCAATGATCTATCTTCTATTCTTTCTTCCGGAGGCATGGTGATGTTGCTCTCTTCACTCATCATCTTGAATTGTGAGGATCGTGTTCTTTTCATGCTTATCCATTTAACCAGAGTGTTGTGCCCTCTGCTCAAGTTCTTTTCATCTTATCAAGTTTCGTATCACTTTTCAACCGAAGTGCCGTCTGAAATATTTCTTAACCCTTGTGCCAATCTCTCATTAGTTCCGGAGGCTGTGTGTTGTTAATCTCATCGAGTATCCTCTCATCTTGTCAAGTTCATGTTGTTTACTTTCCATTTACAGTCAGAGTGCTGCCCAAATAATGTCATTCTTATTCCTTCTCTATCTTGTTTTAACCGGAGTGGTGTCAATATCTATCTTGGCACTTAACCTCTTGGTTCTCGTCGTATCCCATGTTCCTCTTTTCTAAAGGAGTGTTTTCAACCTTGTTCATCTTCGTTGTTTACTTTCTTTCATTTTGTTCAACCTCTCAAGGTTTTTTTTGGATTCACTCGTTTGTCAAAGAAGCAACTTAGTTTTACCTCTCCTCTTTATCTTCCGTTTTCCCTCCGGTGCCATTCTAGATCTCGGGACGAGATCCTCTCATAGTGGTGGAGTGTTGTAACGCCCCGGATCTGTTGCGCCAGGTGTCCGCCAGTTATTCGTCAGCGTTGCCATGTCATGTGCTTGCGTGTCACTCTTTGCCATGTCATCATCTGCATTTCATATCATGTCATCATGTGCAACGCTTTCGCATACGGGTTCGTCTTATGCATCCGAGCATTTTCCCCGTTGTCCATTTTGCAATCCGGCGCTCCTATGTTCCCCGGCGTCCCCTTTTACCTTTTTCGTGAGCGGGTATTAAACTTTCTCAGAATGGACCGAGGTTTGCCGAGCGGCCTTGGTATAGCACCGGTAGACCGTCTGTCAAGTTTCGGGTCATTAAGAGGTCGTTTGATACTCCAACGGTTAACCGGGTAACCGTAAAGGCCTTTTTGGTGTGCAGCCCAACACCCCCTTCAAAGTGGCCCAAAACCCACCTAAACCCCCTCCATCCTCTCGGTCGTTCGATCACGATCGTGTGGGCGAAAACCGCACTCCATTTGGAGCCTCCTAGCTCCTCCTACCTATAAATATGTGATCCCCTCCCGATTTTCGCACAGATGAAACCCTAGCCTCTTCCCTCCGCGCCGCGCTGGACATGTCCAACCCCGCGCCGGACGCGTCCACCCCGCCGCCACGTCGATCCGGCCAATGGGAGGCCGCCACGTCACCCAGCCGTCGCGCCCAGCCAACCAGGCGTCGCCATGTGTCCCGCCGCCGTCGTCTCCCATTGCGCGCCGCCGCGGGCCCGCGAGCCCAGATCCGGCCCCCGCCGGGCCCGAACCGGGCCGCGCCCGCCCGCTCGCGGGCGAGCCCCGCCGCCGACGCCATGCTCCGCCGCCGCCGCGGCGCCCCGCTCCACCGCCGTCCGTGCTGCCCGCCGCCGCCCCCGCCCCGCTCCGCCGCCGTCCATGCTGCCCGCCGCCGCCCGCGCGCCGCCCCCGCCCCGCTCCGCCGCCGTCCGTGCTGCCCGCCGCCGCCCGCGCGCCGCCCCCGCCCTGCGCGCCCCGCCGCCAACCTCGCCGCCGCCCGCGCCGCCTCGCCGCCGCCGCACAGCCGCGCCCTCGCCGCCGGGCTCCGCCGCCGCCCGGGTCCGCGCCCGCGCGCGCGCCCCGCGCCGCCTCGCCGCGGATCCGGTCGGGCCGGACCGGATCCGGCGACCTCGAGCTCCGCCCCGCCGGATCCCCTCCTCTCCGGCCATCTTCTTCCTCTACTCCGGCGAGCATCTCCGGCCACCTCGCCCGTTGACTTCTTCCCCCGAGGTGCTGATTTTGACTAAGTCCCGAAATTATTTGCATTCTGGTCCCTTGTTCATCGCATCATAACTTGCTGCATACTGCTCCGTTTCGTGCGTGTGATATGTCATATTGTTCGCCTCGAGGAGTACATCATTTCATCTCATTGCATCATTTTCATTTGAGCTCATCTTGATGCCCGAAATGCTGTTGGAAGGGGACTATGTGATGTTAGCTTCAGATTCTTATCAGAACGTGCACTTTTGTCATTTTTGCCATGTGTTCGTGTTGTTTCAGAGAGATCTATGCCTCTTTTGAGCATGATCAGTAAGAGTGTTTTGAGCATATGTATTTTCTATATCCATCCATGCCTTTGATTGTAATTATGGAGTAATATAGCTTGAGTCAATCGAGCACTACTTTTGCTATAAAATGTTACTGGCAGATTGTTTACATGTTATTCGATTTGGCCAAGCTTGTTGTAGTTGATCCTTGCATGATATGTTGTTGTTCTTGCCATGTATAGCTTCTATAACATGTTTTCTTGATGGTTGTATGCTTAGTTTATCATGTAATGCTCTGTAGTGAGCGCATCGAGCTCGTAAACATGCCTACTTGTTATCTGTTTTCGACATGCCCAGTTTTCTGCAAGTCTGAAACCTGTAACGAAACTTGCTTAATTGACATGGGTGTTATTGTATTTTCTGTTCCTTTTTGGCTTATCGTCAGTAAGGGACTTTTGTTAAGTGGTTTGAGTAGATTCATTCCGTGCCATATTTTGCTATGTACTGATCCTGTAGCAGGTTGTTTGCTTGCTCTAAACATGTCTTCCTGATGTTAATTTCTGGCATGTTGATTTCGCCAAGTCTGTGAACCTGTTATCTTTTGCACTTTTGCCATGCTTGTTTGAACCTGTTATGGAGAGATTTAGCCGTAGCTCAGTGTTCATCTTTTGTCAAGCATCTTAAGCAGATCACTTTCATATGCTTTGTTGATATGTTTGGGTGCAGTAGCTTAATTGCTTGTTGCTTGCTAAGTAGCATCATGCTGTTAATGGCAGAATCTTGTCATTCTTGTTTTGCTTGTCATTTGCAAACCGTGCATCCGATTCCGGTGATCTTTATATCAATTTCAACCGAAATCACCTCAGCTTTCCATTGGCATACTTGGTTTGACAATATTATGCCTTGTTCATCTTTTCCTTCCGGAGCATGCATATGCATTGCATACCACATCTCGCATATCATGCCATATTTATGTGATGGTTGTTTATGATGTTGTTTGTTTCTTTCCGGGTTGCTTCTCTCGTTAGCTCGGTTTCATTCCGGAGTTGTGGGGATTCGTTCGACTACGTCCGTTTGTCTTCTTCATGGACTCGTTCTTCTTCCTAGCGGGATTTCAGGCAAGATGACCATACCCTCGAAATCACTTCTATCTTTGCTTGCTAGTTGCTCGCTCTTTTGCCATGCCTATGCTGCGATACCTACCACTTGCTTATCGTGCCTCCCATATTGTTAAACCAAGCCTCTAACCCACCTTGTCCTAGCAAACCGTTGATTGGCTATGTTACCGCTTTGCTCAGCCCCTCTTATAGCGTTGTTTAGTTGCAGGTGAAGATGAAGTTTGTTCCTTGTTGGAACATGGAGATGTTCTTTCTTGTTGGAACATGTTTACTTGTTGGGATATCACAATATATCTTATTTAATTAATGCATCTATATACTTGGTAAAGGGTGGAAGGCTCGGCCTTATGCCTGGTGTTTTGTTCCACTCTTGCCGCCCTAGTTTCCGTCATATCGGTGTTATGTTCCCGGATTTTGCGTCCCTAACGAGGTCGGGTGATTTATGGGACCCCCTTGACAGTTCGCTTTGAATAAGACTCTTTCAGCAAGGCCCAACTTTGGTTTTACCATTTGCCTCAGCCTATTACCTTTTTCCTTTGGGAGTCGCGCATCCCGAAGGTCATCTTTATTTTAAACCCCCGGACCAATGCTTGTCTAAGTGTTGGTCCAAACTAGAGCACCGTGTGGGACCGTCCCTTGGCAACTTGGGTTATGTTGGTACCTGTACGCTTAGCTTATCCGGTCGTGGCCTGAGACGAGATACGCGCGGCTACTATCAGGGTGTCGGCACGCCGGGAGGTCTTGCTGGACTTGTTTTATTACTGTCGAAATGTCTTGTAGCCGGGATTCCGAGACTGATCGGGTCTTCCCGGGGAGAAGGAATATCCTTCGTTGATCGCGAGAGCTTATAATGGGCTAAGTTGGGACACCCCTGCAGGGTATTGAACTTTCGAAAGCCATGCCCGCAGTTATGTGGCAGATGGGAATTTGTTAATGTCCGGTTGTAGAAAACTCGAAGTTGATCTTAATTAAAATACATCAACCGCGTGTGTAACCGTGATGGTCTCTTCTCGGTGGAGTTCCGGAAGTGAACACGGTGTTGGAGTTATGCTTGACGTAGGTTGTTCTAGGATCACTTCTTGATCATAGTTCATCGACCGTGCTTTGCCTTCTCTTCTCGCTCTCATTTGCGTATGTTAGCCACCATATATGCTAGTCGCTTGCTGCAGCTCCACCTCATACCTTTTACCCTACCTATATGCTTAAATAGTCTTGATCTCGCGGGTGTGAGATTGCTGAGTCCCCGTGACTCACAGATACTTCCAAAACCAGTTTGCAGGTGCCGATGAGACCGTGCAGGTGACGCACCCGAGCTCAAGGAGGAGCTCGATGAAGATCTTGTTCATTGTGTTGTTTCGTTTCAGTTGATCAGTAGTGGAGCCCAGTCGGGTCGATCGGGGATCTGTGTAGCATTTGGGGTAGTCTTCTTTTATTTTGGGTTCCGTAGTCGGACCTTGTTTGTATCTGGATGATGTAATGCTTTACTCATGTATTGTGTGAGTGGCGATTGTAAGCCAACTATGTATCTCTTTCCCTTATGTATTACATGGGTTGTGTGAAGATTACCTCACTTGCGACATTGCTTTCAATGCAGTTATGCCTCTAAGTCGTGCTTCGACACGTGGGAGATATAGCCGCATCGAGGGCGTTACACGCCCCCTCCCCATCCCCCCTCGAACCCTAGCTCACTAGCGCCATCAACTGCTACCTCTTGAGCATGTGTTGGTCTTCCCTTGAAGAGGAAAGGGTGATGTAGCAAAGTAGCGTAAGTATTTCCCTCAGTTTTTGAGAACCAAGGTATCAATCCAGTAGGAGACTACACGCAAGTCGCCTAGTACCTGCACAAACAATCAAGAACCCTGCAACCAATGCGATAAAGGGGTTGTCAATCCCTTCACGACCACTTGCAAAAGTGAGATCTGATAAAGATAATAAGATAAATATTTTTGGTATTTTTGTTGTATAGATTGGAAAATAAAGATTACAAAATACATAGTAAACTAGAATTGTAGATTGGAAACTTATGTGATGTAAACTAGACCCTATCGGTGTCCTGGGAACGGGGGTCCCCAGAGTTACCTGCCTGCGGCCCACGGCATGGCTCCACCAGCGGCCTTGTACGGCCCATCTTCATCAGCAAACACTCAAGACCCTCGCGAGGGGCCAAGCCTCGCGAGGCGGACGACGCAAGACCTCCTCAGGGGTGGCCTCACTAGCCTGGCTCACGAGGGGCGGAGAGATCAAGGCAAGGGGCACCTCGCGAGGTTCCTATGACGCAAGCCATGACAACCAAGGTCAGGCGGGCGCCAGCGCGCGCAGTGTACTTGTTCCCTCTTTGGTGCTAAAGAGGCAAGCGCAGATGCAGAGTCCCAAGGCATCAGGCAAAGGTTTCCATATCAATGCAATGAGACCAAGACCAGCAGGACGGCAGGACGGAGGTCACCGTGGAGCCCGGGACGGTGTCACCACCAAAGCCTTTGGCAGGCGAAGACCACCTTTAGTTAGGATAACTTGTACTGGTTGTCTCCCTTCAAATTTGGCTGTTGTTGGATCCCTTCCCGCCTACATTTGGGAAGAGAACTAGTGCCTCTATAAATAGGACTAGCCACCACAGTAGGAGGCAACTGATCCGGCATCAGATCCATTCCATCCACACACACACAAGCTCACCGAGCTCAAGAACACCTCTCCTCAGGAGGCTGTTCTTCCCTTGTACTTGTTCATTCTCAGCCCAAGAGGCAATCCACCACACCACACTGGAGTAGGGTATTACACCACATCGGTGGCCTGAACCAGTATAAACTATGTGTCGTTTGTTCTACGGGTTCGATGCACTGAGCCTTGGGATCGTGGGGAGTGAGTGAGCTAAGAAGGGAGAGATCTTCGTGCGCACCCTAGTGTTCGAACCTCGAGGGTTTTTTCAGAACCCGAAATCCGACATCTGGCGCGCCAGGTAGGGGTGCACTGAAGCTTTGCTTTCATTAATCCATGCTCCACCACCACCGCACATTGCCCCCATGGCCGGCGTTGCTACTCCGGCTGAGATGACGGACGCCCACGATGGCGCCAGGGGGCTCAGAGTCTTTTCCCCCGTCTTGCGACGGGTACAGTGGCCGCCTGAGTTCAAGCCAGAGATGTCGCCACTCTACGACGGCGCGGCGGACCCGTCGGCCTTCCTGCTGGCATATGAAGAGGCCTCCTGAAGGCTGGGGGCGACGACAAGGTCATGGCCAACTGGCTCCCCATGGCCCTCGATGGTGCACCACGTGCCTGGCTGCTCACCCTCCCACGATCCTCAGTGGCATCTTGGGAGGAGCTACGCGGCCTCCTCGTCGCGCGCTTCGCGGCACCGGCGCCCCTCGCCGTCGCAGCCCTCCTCGGCGGCTCGCAAGCACCGCCCTCGGACCGCCACACCAAGGAGTTCTTTTGCCAGATCGGCGCTTCTTCCATGCAGCAAGGAGCTCCCCCAGGTTGGGCGGAACCCAGGGCCGACCTCACCTTTGACTCGGGGGATCACCCCGTCACCACCGTCGGCTCGGGCGTGCTTCCAATGCTTTGCACGCCCACCATCTGCAACGTAGCTGTCACCAAGACCCTCGTCAATGGCGGCGCCGGCCTCAACGTGCTCTTCGTGGAGGCTTTTAGCCTTCTACATGTACCGCTCGAACGGCTCCGCCCCAGCAAGCCCTTCTCTGGGGTCGGCGGTGGCTCCGCCTGCCCCCTGGGGCAGATCCACCTTCATGTAACCTTCAGCACCCACGACAACTACCACACCGAGCTCATCGACTTCAACGTCGCTCACATCCGTCTACTGTATAACGCCATCCTCGGGTACTGTCGGCGTTCTGGGAACGGGGGTCCCCAGACTTGCCTGCCTGCGGCTTGCAGCGTGGCTCGAATGGGGGCCCAGCGCGGCCCATCTTCACCAACACAAGACCCAAGACCCTCGCGAGGGGCCAAGCCTCGCGAGGCGGATGACACGGTGCTTCCTCAGGCGCGGCCTCCTCAGGATGGCTCACGAGGAGGCGGAGAGATCAAGGCAGGGTACCTCGCGAGGTGCCCATGACGCAAGCCATGACGACCAAGGGTGCCAGGCGGGCGCCAGCCCGCGCAGCGTTCCCCTTTCCTCTTTGGTGCAAAGGGGGCAAGCGTAGGCGAGAGGATCAAGCAAAGGCACCCATTTCAGTGCAACAAGACCAAGACTAGTCCAACGGTGGGAAGGAGGTCACCATGGAGCCCAGAACGGCGTCACCACAGGGCCTTTGGCAGGCGAAGACCAACTTTAGTCAGGATAAGTGTACTAGATGTTCCCCTTCGAATTGGCCAATTGTTGGCGCCCTTCCCGCTCAAATATTTGGGAAGAGGCCAAGGGCCTTTGCCTATAAATAGGACTAGCCACCCCCAGGGTAGAGGGGGGAAGAAACTAGCTAGAACATAGCATCCACAAACAAAGCTAGCAGCACACTTAGAGAGAGAGAAGGGCGATCGAACTCCCCCAGCAGTTCATCCCCGAGCCAAGAACAGACCCTTGCGAGGCTGTTCTTCCTTGTACTGTTCATCCTCATCAGCCCAAGAGGCAATCCATCCACCACAAACTAGAGTAGGGTATTACACCACAACGGTGGCCCGAACTAGTATAAACCCCGTGTCTCTTGTGTTGTTCGTCCTGTAGTTTAGATCCTTGCGAGACGGAGAGGTAGAGGGCATAATCTCCGCGCGCACCCCAGAGTTCGAACCTTAAGGGTCTGCCGGAACCCGTGATCCGACATTTGACGCGCCAGGTAGGGGTGCGCCGGAATTTGCCTCCCTACCGCTCCGCCTCCCGTCGCATCATCATCACCATGTCCGGCGACGAGGCGGGCAACTAAGGTCCATGGGCGGCGTGGCCCATCTGCACGGAGCCGCTCGCTCCGGGTGACCCCACGCCCCAGGCAGCTCGTGGTCCGCAGGGCGCTGCGGGCCGCGGGCGACGCGGACAAGCCTCCGCGACCCTCACACCGCGGCAGGCGCGTTCGGCGGCAAGGGCCTCCAACCACGCCGCGACTATGACACCGTACACCCGCCGGGAGCAGGCGAACTCGAGGGCCGCGCTCACGGTAGCACGGGAGCTGCTGCAGTGCAAGCTGCTGGAGGGCGGCCGCGACGCGCTGCTGGAACGGGTCGCCGAACTCCTGGGCTTTGCCGCTTCGGGGGCTCACCCCTTCTGCATCCAACTTCCTCCCCAAGCCCAGGGCGGCGCACGAGGAGGCCCCGCACGCTCCCGCGGGTCTCAGGGCTACCCCGACACCGGTGAATCCGCCGGCGCTAGACTGGCGGTGGCACTACCCCCTCCCCCGGCGCGCGAAGGAGAGGGGCTCGGTGTGGCCCACGGCGCCAGCGGGCAACCGCGCTACCACCCCGCGGTGGACACGTCAAGCAATGCCACATGGCGCATGGAGCACTACAGCACAGCATTCGGGGTGGCGGCGCCAGAAGAATACGTGCCTCACATGATGGACCAAGGGCACGCTCACGAGGGCGAAGCAGGGCTCACTCTTCAGCCCCAGCTGGCGAGACGAGACGCCAGAGGCCGAGCCCTTCCAGGAGCCCCAGGACGGCTCCGTTGGCCACGCTGGAGGCGACAACAATAGGGTACCGTTAATTCCTCAAGAGCAGGCGTACGCTAATCATGGGTCACAGGAGGTGCAGGTCGCCGCAGCGAGCAGCTGCCCTGCTCCCGCGGCCTCCTACCCCTCGGGAGGAGGACGCAGGGGGCTACAGGAGAGGGGCAGGGATCCTACATCACCAACGCGGCGTCCGGAGCAAGGTGTTCTTAGAAGGTAGGCCCTCCGCTGGGGAGGCGCCTGAGGGCCTGCCCCTGGCAGAGGACCCGTGGTCGTCGGGGGAACCGCTGGCGACCGCTCTACCCCACCGGCGGCGTCCTGGTTTTCGATCATCGTTGGTGGCACTAGAGTGTGGCGCAAGGCGGGGCCCTCGTCTGGCGATATGAAGCAAGGCCAGTTCCTGTGAAGAAGGCACAGTGCCTGTGAAGCTCGCCGCCCCGTGACACTCTCACGTAATAATGAGTGGGGTTGTACACGCCCCGAAGTCTCAGGGGTGCCGGCCTCAGGCCCTGGGGCTCCCTCCCACGCCCAGTGGACAGCACTTAGCTCCGCGCTCGTGAGAAGACGTCCAAGACTAGATTAGGTGCCGGACGCGGCTTTTTGTCTGCTTTCATTTGCCTTTTCCCTTTGGTTGTAACTTTTCCCCCGCTGGATTTAAGTTGAATTCGAATTTGAGCTTTGCGTGTGTTCGGGGAAGGGGTGCTTGGTCTCGTTCGAATCATTTCTCGCGTTCTGGTCACCGCCTCAGCACGGCTACCTCCCCTCGCGAGCCCCTCGCGAGTCGGGCCAGGCCTAGCTCGAGCGCAGCCCTGACTGCCGATGTTGCTTCCTCACGAGATTACCTTTTGGTGACTGCGGAAGTTCTCTTTCCCTAAGAAGGCCCGGAGCCTGTAAAGAAGGCGAACGCCTGTGAAGACATCCCGCTCGGGAGAAGGCCCGGAGCCGTTAAAGAAGGCAAATGCCTGTGAAGACGTCCCGCTCGGGAGAAGGCCCGGAGCCTGTGAAGAAGGCGAATGCCTGTGAAGACGTCCCGCTCGGGAGAAGGCCCGGAGCCTGTGAAGAAGGCAAACGCCTGTGAAGCCATTGCGTTTAGGAAAAGGCCCGGAGCCTGTGAAGAAGGCAAATGCCTGTGAAGCCATTGCGTTTAGGAAAAGGCCCGGAGCCTGTGAAGAAGGCAAACGCCTGTGAAGCCATTGCGTTTAGGAAAAGGCCCGGAGCCTGTGAAGAAGGCAAATGCCTGTGAAGCCATTGCGTTTAGGAAAAGGCCCGGAGCCTGTGAAGAAGGCGAATGCCTGTGAAGACGTCCCGCTCGGGAGAAGGCCCGGAGCTTGTGAAGAAGGCCCACGCCTATGAAGTTTTCTGTCAGCAACGATCCCACATCCTGAGATCTCAACTAGAGGACACCCAAGGAGCAGCGCCCTCCTGCAGGCAGCCTTGGAACCAGCGAGGAACAAAGGTAAACCAGCCTACCATAGGGCACGCGCGCGATTTGACTTCCACTGATATAATGGACACCGGTTCTTACATGAGGGGCTTCCCCTCCCAAAAATGCTCTCACAACTGTCAGGCCAAACACCTGAGTTCTATCCATGCAGGGTAAAAAGACGGGAGTTGTACATGATCAGTCTGACAAGTCTCCCAATGCATCCTCGGGAGCACCTCCTGAGCTGTCGCTGGCATCGCTGAACTCGCCTTCGTTGTCTGCGCCACCACCAGCGGCGCCGGGATCATCCACCACGCCGCCCACGTCAGCAGCCACGATCATGTCGTCGTCATCCGAGGTGAAGGCCCGGACGAGAGCATCCACGTTGTTCTCCACCCAATTCGCTAGGTCACCTCGGACGGCCTGGGGGACTGGGGTGATGGCGGCATCGAAGTCGAAGTGGGGATCCATGTCCTGAAGATGGTTGATGACGTGGGAAAAGGCGCGCCCGAGCAGGGCGCGGCTCCTTTCCTCCACCAACCTGTCGGCCCTGGCCGACCGTGCCTCCAGCTGCGTCACCACAGCGGTGAAGAACTGCAGGTTATCGGCGTAGTTGATCGTGTGCGGCTCGCCAACGGATGCCTCACAAATGTTGCCCAGGGCAGTGTTGGCCCTTTCCCTGAGCGTGGAGAGCATGGGGCCGTGCACGTGCTCCAGGAATTGCCACTGGCGTATCTCATCGACATTCTGACGCTCGACGGCCTCGGCCTTCTCCACCCGCTGGCGGAGATGGAGCACCTCAGCCTGAAGGGCGGACGATTCCTTCCGCGCTGCCTCAAGGGCGGCCCGAGAAGAATCGGCCCGCCGCGTCGCCTCCTCCCGCTGGGCCCTCAAGGCCGTGGTCCTCCCCTCGGCCTCAACCCGGATCAGCTCCAGCTTCCTCTCGAACTCGCGCTCGAGGCCTTGGCGCGCCATCGCCACCCGATGACCAACCTCCTCCAAGACACGCGTCTCTCGCACGGCAACATCGTCTTCCGCCTGCGTCGCTAGGCGCTCCCTCGTCTCCAGCCGCTCGTACTCGAGGGAGCGTTCGGCAGCTTCTAGCACCAGCGCTTCCTCGCGCTTCCGAAGCTCAACCGGGTCACCGGAGGCCACCTTCATCGACACAAGGGCCTCCTCGTGCAGCTCCACCTGCTCCTCCAACGAGTGGCACCGGGCCAGGAGCTCCCGGGTCTGTTCTTCTGCTGCTTCTCGCTGTCGGTCAGCTCTCCGGGCCTCCTCAGCGGCCTGGGATTGAGCCGCCCGAGAAGCCTCCAGCGACGCCTTCGCCTTTTCGTCATCGAGGTCGCGCTGATGACGCGCGAGGGCAACGGCGGCCTCCAGCTCGCGCCTCTCTGCGGCCAGGCGCAGGCCCTCGGCTTCCAGGCGCGCGTCTTCATCGGCGAGCTCCTGCCCAAGCAAGTCTACGGTGCCACTCGCCCTTCGAAGGAACTCGTGGCGACGGGCACGGTGCTCTCGTGCACGCTCAAGCACGTCTGCCACACCATCATTTGCCCCAAGCAGGCATCGAGGGCCGCGGACCATCGCTCCGGCCCCGGGCAGGAGGCTGGGGGCTGGAGCCCTCATGACGGCCGGTCGCGCCGCATCAGAAGCCCGGCCTGAGTCCAGCCCGACCTCAGGAGAAGAGCCCAAGGGGTGCCTCAGCCAGTCGCAGCCCGCGACCAGGCGAGAAGCCCATGGCAGGCTGCCGATGCCAAGAGAGGGCCCGCGGAAGGAGATCGCGGGGACAGAAGGGTCGCCGCGCGCTACATGACGGTCCACCCCGTCGTTCGCCCTGACCACAAGGGCCATGCTGCTCGGGGCACTCGGGGGTGACGGAGAAGACAAAGTCAAGGGAGGCGGCACCTCAGCGGCCTCCATGACCTCGGCAGGAAGGGGCCTGCAGAGCAAGGATCAGTAGACGCAACAAGCGGATCAGGAGCCGGGAGAGGAGAAGGCTTACTCGTCGGTGGCAAAGTACTTCCGGCGCTTCAGCAGGCGACAAGGGGAGTCGTCACCCAGGGCCTCCCTTTTCCTCCGGAGGGCCTCGAAGTCCACACGGAAGCGGCCCAGGAGAGGTGCACAGGAATCAACCCGCGTAGAGGACGGAGCACCAAGGCGACCTGCGTCGAGGACGCATGCCTGGCGCGCGCAGTCAGTTGCCTCACCAGAGGGCACGGCCGGGGGCTCAGGAGCCCCGGCCTCAAGCGTCGGAAGCGGCTGCAGCTCGCTCGCAGCCTCGGCGGCACAGGCCTCAGGAGCTACCCCATCAAGGGGATCGCCAGGTGCGGTCACATCATCGGTGGCTCTCTCAAACCCCGCTGTCTCCTGCCTCCCTGCTCCACCACTTGAGGAGGATTCTCCTAGGCCGACCGGGAGGGTAATCACCGCCACGGGGTTCTTGCGAGGCCCTTGGAAGCCGGCAGGGCGCAGCCCCCACTCGTCGAAAGGGGGCATCTGCCTCACGTAGTCATTCCTGTTCTGGCAGAGGTACAGCAAAGCTCCTCCCCGCTGGATGCTGCCCGGGTTGGGGTCGCCAGTCAGGACCAAGAGCACCGTCCTCAGCGCCGCGGGCGTCAAGTCTTCTTCCTGAAGCCTCATGCGATCATCATGCCCGCTGAAGGCCCACATTCGACGAGAATGGCGCTGGAGAGGGGCAATGCGGTGCAATAGGAACTCCTTCACCACCTTGGGCGCCGTTACGCCGAGCTTTCTCAAGAACATGAAGCGGCGCCAGACGAAGGCGAGCCGGGGGCTCTCGAGCGTCTCCTAGCCCTAGCCAGAGTTGGGTACAGCAGGCAAAGTTGGCTTCACCAGCAGGGGGCTGGGCACCCCGACATCAATGAACAACCACCGCTCACGGAACCCGGCTGAAGGCGGAGGGAGGTTGAAGTCGATACCAGAGGCCGCAGTTTCGGGCGAAGCTACGAAGCTCACGCATGTCGAGCATTGAGCGGGGTCGACCAGGCGCAAGGAGAATAAATGGCGCAGCAAGGCAACAGAAGGAGGGATGCCCATCAGCGCCTCGCAAACAAAAGCAAAAACCGAGAGGAGGGCAATGGATTCAGGACCCAGATGCATCATGTGGATCTAGTAATGGGTGAGGACGGCGTTGAAGAAATCAGAGAAAGGAGGAACCAGACCCGCCCACAAGGCGTCGGCAAAATAGTGAACCTCGGTGATAATCCTGTCCGTGGGGAAGTGGGACGTAGGCTAAGCTGTCGTCCTCCCACACTCATTGAAGACGGTGGCCAGAGCAGGACTGAGCTTGTCCAGGCACTCCAGATTGAGTATGATTGAGTGGCCGACGGCAGGAGCCACCGGCGGCGGCGGGCGAGATGGAGGCGCAGGCTTTTTCCCTTTCTCTTTCTTCGTCGGAGCCATGGCGGTGGACGGGAGAGAGGAGATGTGAGATGGGATTAGAGGCAAGAGTCAGAGTTCGAAGGAAGGAAGAACAAGGGACAGTCGAGCAACAGGAAGAGGGGCGGCTGTGTACAAACGTGGGGCAACCTAGCGCGGCGCAAAATAAGGGAGCGTGGGCAAACAGTACCGCCCATGCCCAATCAACCGCCACACGGCGCCCAAGGCCGCAGGCTGTTAGGGCCCGCGGTGCTTCGCCCTTACCCTTTCGCCTTTCAACACGGCCAAGTCCATGCGCGCCTTGGGCCCGGGGGCTACTGTCGGCGTTCTAGGAACAGGGGTCCCCAGACTTGCCTGCCTGCGGCTTGCAGCGTGGCTCGAATGGGGGCCCAGCGCGGCCCATCTTCACCAACACAAGACCCAAGACCCTCGCGAGGGGCCAAGCCTCCCGAGGCGGACGACATGGTGCTTCCTCAGGCGCGGCCTCCTCAGGATGGCTCACGAGGAGGCGGAGAGATCAAGGCAGGGTACCTCGCGAGGTGCCCATGACGCAAGCCATGACGACCAAGGGTGCCAGGCGGGCGCCAGCCCGCGCAGCGTTCCCCTTTCCTCTTTGGTGCAAAGGGGGCAAGCGTAGGCGAGAGGATCAAGCAAAGACACCCATTTCAGTGCAACAAGACCAAGACCAGTCCAACGGTGGGAAGGAGGTCACCATGGAGCCCAGAACGGCGTCACCATAGGGCCTTTGGTAGGTGAAGACTAACTTTAGTCAGGATAAGTGTACTAGATGTTCCCCTTCGAATTGGCCAATTGTTGGCGCCCTTCCCGCTCAAATATTTGGGAAGAGGCCCAGGGCCTTTTCCTATAAATAGGAATAGCCACCCCCAGGGTAGAGGGGGGAAGAAACCAGCTAGAACGTAGCATCCACAAACAGAGCTAGCAACACACTTAGAGAGAGAGAAGGGCGATCGAACTCCCCCAGCAGTTCATCCCCGAGCCAAGAACAGACCCTCGCGAGGCTGTTCTTCCTTGTACTGTTCATCCTCATCAGCCCAAGAGGCAATCCATCCACCACAAACTAGAGTAGGGTATTACACCACAATGGTGGCCCGAACTAGTATAAACCCTGTGTCTCTTGTGTTGTTCGTCCTGTAGTTTAGATCCTTGCGAGACGGAGAGGTAGAGGGCATAATCTCCGCGCGCACCCCAGAGTTCGAACCTTAAGGGTCTGCCGGAACCCGTGATCCGACAGGTACCCGGCTCTGGCTCAGTTTATGGCGGCGACCCGTCCGGCCTATAACCTCATGAAGATGCCCGGGATCAAGGACGTCCTCACCGTAGTCGGAGACACCAAGGAGGCCCTGGCGGCGCGACCAGCCGACGAGGCCACCCCTGGAGCTAAGGAGGCCGCGCCAGCAAAGAAGAAACATTTGTTCACTCAAGATCGGGCCGAAACTAAGCAGGTGTCGGGCGAGGAAGATGGGGCTTCAGGAGCCACCTTCATCATAGGCGCCAACCTTGACTCGGATCAAGAGGAGGCATTGGTGAGGTTCCTGTGCGCGAACAAGGATGTATTCGCCTGGGAACCCAAGTAGCTAGTATGGGTCCCGAGGGGGGTGATCGAGCATCACTTGAGGGTGTGCCCCAATGTGCGCCCTGTGAAGCAGAGGGCGCAGCGATAGTCCACGGAGAAGTAGTCCTTCATCGTCCAGGAAACTCGCAAGCTGGAGGCAGCAGGTGACATCCGCGAGGTTCAGTGCCCTGAGTGGCTGGCGAACCCCGTCGTCGTATAGAAGAAAGGCGGGAAGGAACGCATGTGTGTCGACTTCACCAACCTCAACAAGGCCTGTCCACAAGACCCGTTCCCGCTTCCGTGCATCGACCAGATTGTCGACTCCACCGCCGAGTGCGACCTGCTGTGCTTCCTAGATGCGTTCTCAGGCTATCACCAGATCAAGATGGCAGTGGAGGATGTGGAGAAGGCGGCCTTCCTGACCCCATGTGGGGTGTACTGCTACACCTGCATGCTATTTGGATTGCGCAACACGGGGTCGACCTTCCAACGACTGATGCACATCGCACTAGGCCAGCAGCTAGGAAGGAACGCAGAAGCCTACGTCGACGACATCATGGTAAAATCTTGGGAGGCGAGGACCCTTATTCAAGACCTGGAGGAGACTTTCGCCAGCCTGTGCCGGGTGGACCTGCGGCTCAACCCAGAGAAGTGCGTGTTCGGTGTCCCTTCCAGCAAGCTGGTGGGTTTCCTTGTGTTGCACCGAGGGATCGAGGCCAACCCGGAGAAAGTCAAAGCAATAGAAGACATGAGCCCACCATAGACCCTGAAAGAAATGCAGAAGCTCGCGGGCCGCGTGACCTCGTTGGGATGCTTCATCTCCAAGCTGGGGGAGCGCGTCTTGCCGTTCTTCAAGCTGATGAAGAAGAAGGGTCCGTTCGAGTGGACTCCAGAGGTCGACCAGGCATTCCAAGACCTCAAGAGATATTTAACCAGCCCGCCAGTAATGGTAGCGCCTCGCCCCCTCGATCCCCTAGTGCTTTACCTGGCTGCCACGCCTTACTCGGCAAGCGCGGCGTTGGTAGCTGTCCGGGAAGAGCGCCAGGTCAAGGGCATGCAGCGTAACACCGCACTGACAAGCAAGACAGCACAGAGCCAAGATAGTCCCAATAGAGCCACGGCAACGCCAGCAGATGACCAAGCCCTGTAAGACGGCGCTGCAGGGCCTGTGGAGGCCCTGATTGGTGACCAAGCTCATCAGGACCCCTCGCCTCAGGCGGTGTCCCAACCTCTTGAGGCCTCGGGCTCCATCGACGCTCCCGCCCTCGTCGAGCACCCAGTGTACTTCGTCAGCACGGTACTGCGGGATGCGAGGGCACGGTACCCCATGCCCTAGAAGATCTTGCTCGCGCTCTTGGTGGCCTCGCGTAAACTGCGTCACTACTTCCAAGGTCACCCAATCAAGCTTGTCTCGGCCTACCCGCTGGAGAGGGTGCTCCGGAGCCCCAATGCTGCTGGAAGAGTGGATGAATGGAACATCACTTGCAAGCATTCCAGCTAGAGTTCAGCACAACTAGGGTCATCAAGGGAGCTGCGTTCGCTGACTTCGTGGCAGAATGGACTGACATCCCGGGACTCGAAGCAGGCGAGGACCGATCCCTCTCACCGGGAAGTGAAGCACCTGATGGCTGGGTCATGCATTTCGATGGCACGTTTGCACGCTAGGGCATGGGGGCTGGAGCAGTGCTCATCTCGCCCACTCAGGACAAGCTCTACTACGCCGTGCAGCTCTACTTCCAGCAGGGCGAGAAGGTCTCCAACAACATCACGGAGTACGAGGGCCTCATTGCTGGCCTTAGGGATGCGGTGGCCCTAGGGGTGAAGCGCCTCACCATCAAGGGCGACTTGTAGCTTCTTGTCAACTTCTCCAACAAGGTGTATGGGCCGAGGGACGAGCACATGGAGGCATACCTCGCAGAGGTACGCAAAATGGAAAAGCAGTTCTTGGGCCTGGAGTTGCAGCACATGCCCCGTGGCACCAACAAGGAGGCCGACAACATCGCCATAAGGGCATCCAAGTGCCAACCCCAAGACCCTAAGTTATCTCTACACGCCTACATAAAACATTGATGCTGCAACACGACAAAGGAACAATAAACATAACATAGCGAATTGGAAATCACGGTTCGTTGCACGCCCTTGCAGGGCCCCATACTTGTTTATTTTTCAAATGCAGGAAGAAAGGAAAGAACAAAACAAAAGCGGCGCGTGCCCCCATAGTGGTTCATGAGGGTAGGCCCTCGGCGCTCTCCTGGACTCAGCCAGACCCCTCATCGCGCTTCACTAGGGCGCGGCGACGAGACGACCCGCTACCGCCTTCAAGGCGGGCACGGCGGCGTGGCGGCTGGTCATAGCCGCTGCTGCTGGAGCTGCCGCCGAAGGAAGAGCCGCCGTAGCTGGACGAGTCACGGCCGGCACCGAGGGCAAGTCCACCTTCACCCTCTTCACGACCGTCGCCAAGGCTGAGCACCTCGCCGCGGTCGTTGTCCTCGGCGCAGCATCCGACGCCACAACCATGTTCCCCGAATACCCGCACGTAGAGGGTCGCGTTGCCGTCGTACTTGAAGTGGAGGGTACACCGCCTACCCAGGCCGCGCGCGGGGGCAAACGTCTGCCAGCCACGAGCCAGGGTTGTGTTGCCTGCAACGGAGACTTCCACCGCGACCCAGGAAGCCTGACTACAGCAGCCGTCCGCCTGCAACCAGAGACCGCCTGGACCTGTGGCCGGCAGTTTGCCGGCGAAGAAGCGCGGGAGCGGAAGCCGGGTGCCGGCCGGGTTCTCCGACCACATGATGAACTCTGGCAGCACCTCCGCCGAATGGAAGCACGGCCGGGGAGGCCGCGCAACCATGGCGCGCCTTACTTCATCGACGGGACTGCCACGACCTGGGCGGCTCCTACTGCGCGGGGAGGCGCCGCGAGGGGCCACGGTGGGGGTCGCGACGTGCTTACGTGGGCGACCGCGCCCCCTCTTGGGCGGCAGCGAGCCTGGCCCCTCCTGGCGGGCCTTCCCCTTCTCTGTGGCCGAGAACCTCTTCACCGGTGCCATGGGAGTCGCTGCTGATAGTGAAGCAAGGGAGAAGAAGCGAGCGAAGCAGGAAGAGATGGGCGACGGGGGCTCCGCTCCCCTCCTCATTTATAGCAGGGGAAGGCCAACCAATGACCCCCACGATCATAGGTAATGATGGTTTTTCTCTGCACGCATCAGGGACTCGTCAAATCGGGTAGTTGCCGAGGCAGCGTGGGGAAGCGGAGACGCCCACGTCCCATCAATCTCCACGCATCAACCGAGGCCGCAGGCTGTTGGGGCCCACGGCGCTCCACCCTTGCCCCTTGGCTTCCCCTCGAAGCCAAGTCAAAGCGCGCCTTGGGCCCGGGGGCTACTATCGGCGTCCTGGGAACGGGGGTCCCCAGACTTGCCTACCTGCGGCCCACAGCATGGCTCCACCAGCGGTCTTGTACGGCCCATCTTCATTAGCAAACACTCAAGACCCTCGCAAGGGGCCAAGCCTTGCAAGGCGGAGGATGCAAGACCTCCTCAGGGGCGGCCTCACTAGGCTGGCTCGCGAGGGGCAGAGAGATCAAGGCAAGGGGCACCTTGCGAGGTCCCTGTGACGCAAGCCATGACGACCAAGGCTAGGCGGGTGCCAGCGCGCAGTGTACTAGTTCCCTCTTTGATGCTAAAGAGGCAAGTGCAGATGCAGAGTCCCGAGGCATCAGGGAAAGGTTTCCATATCGGTGCAACAAGATCAAGACCAGCAGGACGACAGGACGGAGGTCACCGTGGAGCCCAGGACGGCGTCACCACCAGAGCCTTCGGCAGGCGAAGACCACCTTTAGTCAGGATAACTTGTACTGGTTGTCTCCCTTGAAATTTGGCCATTGTTGGATCCCTTCCCACCTACATTTGGGAAGAGGACCAGGGCCTCTATAAATAGGACTAGCCACCACAGTAGGAGGCAACTGATCCGGGATCACATCCATTCCATCCACACACACGAGCTCACCGAGCTCAAGAACACCTCTCCGCAGGAGGCTGTTCTTCCCTTGTACTTGTTCATCCTCAGCCCAAGAGGCAATCCACCACACCACACTGGAGTAGGGTATTACACCACATCGGTGGCCCGAACCAGTATAAACTCTGTGTCCTTTTTTATGCGGGTTCGATGCGCTGAGCCTTGGGATCGTGGGGAGTGGGTGAGCTAGGGAAGGGAGAGATCTTCGTGCGCACCCCAGTGTTCGAACCTCGAGGGATTTGCCGGAACCCAAAATCCGACAGACCCGGGGGCCATAGGTTTCACTAGTGGCTTCTCTCATGATAGCATGTATTACGGTGGGTGAACAAATTACTGCCAAGCAATTGATAGAAAAGTGCATAGTTATAATGATATCTAAGGCAATGATCATGAATATAGGCATCACGTCCGTGTCAAGCAGACTGAAACAATTCTGCATCTATTACTATTACTCCACACGTCGACCGCTATCTAGCATGCATCTAGAGTATTAAGTTCATAAGAACGGAGTAACGCATTAGGCAAGATGACATGATGTAGAGGGATAAACTCAAGCAATATGATATAAGCCCCATCTTTTTATCCTCGATCGCAACAATACAATATGTGTCATTTCCCTTTCTGTCACTAGGATCGAGCACCGCAAGATTGAGCCCAAAGCTAAGCACTTCTCCCATTGCAAGAAAGATCAATCTTGTAGGCCAAACTAAACCGATAATTCGAAGAGACTTGCAAAGATATCAAATCATGCATACAAGAATTCAGAGACGAACTAAATAATATTCATAGATAATCAAGTCATAAACCCATAATTCATCGGATCTCGGCAAACACACCGCAAACGAGTATTACATCGGATAGATCTCCAAGAACATCGAGGAGAACTTTTTATTGAGAACCAAAGAGAGAGAAGAAGTCGTCTAGCTAATAACTATGGACCCGGAGGTCTATGGTAAACTACTCACACATCATCGGAGAGGCTATGGTGTTGATGTATAAGCCCTCCATGATCGAATCCCCCTCCGGCAGATCGCCGGAAAAGGCCCCAAGATGGGATCTCACGGGTACAGAAGTTTGCGGCGGTGGAAAAGTGGTTTTGTGGCTCCCTTGGATGTTTTCAGGGTATGAGAGTATATATAGGCGAAAGAAGTAGGTCGGTGGAGCTATGCGGGGCCCACGAGGGTGGGGTGCATGCCTACCCGCTAGGCGCGCCCTCCTACCTCGTGTCCGCCTCGTTGCGTTTCTGACTTCCACTCTAAGTCTCCTGGGTTTCATTTGTTCCAAGAAAGATCCTCGCGAAGGTTTCGTTCCATTTGGATTCCGCTTGATATTTCTTTTCTATGAAACATTGAAATAGGCAAAAAAAACAATTTGCACTAGGCCTTTGGTTAATAGGTTAGTCCCAAAAATAATATAAAAGAGCTTATTAAAGCCCATTAAACATCCAAAACAGATAATATAATAGCATGGAACAATCAAAAATTATAGATACGTTGGAGACATATCAAGCATCCCCAAGGTTAATTCCTGCTCGTCCTCGAGTAGGTAAATGATAAAAACGGAATTTTTGATGTAGAATTCTACCTAACATAATTTTCAATGTAATTCTCTTTATTGTGGCATGAATATTTAGATCCAAAAGATTCTAGACAAAGGTTTAATATTGACATAAAAATAGTAATACTTCAAGCATGCTAACAAAGCAATTATGTCTTATCAAAATAACATAGCCAAAGAAAGCTTATCCCTACAAAATCATATAGTTTGGCCATGCTTCATTTTCGTCACACAAAATGCTCCCATCATGCACAACCCCGATGACAAGCCAAGCAATTGTTTCATACTTAGCCTTTTAAAACTTTTTCAACTTTCACGCAATATATGAGCGCGAGCCATGGACATAGTACTATGGGTGGAATAGCATATGATGATGGAGGTTATGTGAGAAGACAAAAAAAGGAGAAAGTCTCACATTGACGCGGCTAATCAACGGGCTATGGAGATGCCCATCAATTGATGTCAATGCGAGGAGTAGGGATTGCCATGCAACGGATGCACTAGAGCTATAAATATATGAAAGCTCATCAAAACAACTAGGTGGGTGTGCATCCAACTTGCTTGCTCACGAAGACCTAGGGCATTTTGAGGAAGCCCATCATTGGAATATACAAGCCAAGTTCTATAATGAAAAAATCCCACTAGTATATGAAAGTGACAAAATAGGCGACTCTATGATGAAGATCATGGTGCTACTTTGAAGCACAAGTGTGGAAAAAGGATAGTAACATTGCCCCTTCTCTCTTTTTCTCTATTTTTTTGGGCTTCTTTGGCCTCTTTTTTTTTACTATTTTCCGTCCGGAGTCTCATCCTGACTTGTGGGGGAATCATAGTCTCCATCATCCTTTCCTCACATGGGACAATGCTCTAATAATGAATATCATCACACTTCTATTTACTTACAACTCAAGAATTACAACTCGATACTTAGAACAAAATATGACTCTATGTGAATGCCTCCGGTGGTGTACCGGGATGTGCAATGAATCAATAGCGACATGTATGAAATAATTATCAAGGTGGCTTTGCCACAAATACGATGTCGACTACATGATCATGCAAAGCAATATGACAATGATGGAGCGTGTCATAATAAATGGAACGGTGGAAAGTTGCATGGCAATATATCTCGGAATGGATATGGAAATGCCATAATAGGTAGGTATGGTGGCCGTTTTGAGGAAGATATAAGGAGGCTTATGTGTGATAGAGTGTATCATATCATGGGGTTTGGATGCACCGGTGAAGTTTGCACCAACTCTCAAGGTGAGAAAGGGCAATGCACGATACCAAAGAGACTAGCAATGATGGAAGGGTGAGAGTGCGTATAATCCATGGACTCAACATTAGTCATAAAGAACTCAGATACTTATTGTAAAAATCTACAAGTCATCAAAACTAAGCACTATGCGCATGCTCCTAGAGGGATAGATTGGTAGGAAAAGACCATCGCTCGTCCTCGACCGCCACTCATAAGGAAAGCAATCAAAGAACACCCCATTCTTCAAATTGGTCACACAATGTTTACCATACGTGCATGCTACGGGACTTGCAATCCTCAACACAAGTATTTCTCAATTCCACAATTACCCAACTAGCATGACTCTAACATTACCACTTTCATATCTCAAAACAACTATCAAGTATCAAACTTATCATAGTATTTAGTGCACTCTATATGAAAGTTTTTATTATACCCATCTTGGATGCCTATCATATTAGGACTAATTTTATAGCCAAAGCAAATTACCATGCTGTTCTAAAAGACTCTCAAAATAATATAAGTGAAGCATGAGAGATCAATAATTTCTATAAAATAAAACCACCACCGTGCTCTAAAAAGGTATAAGTGAAGCACTAGAGCGAAATTATCTAGCTCAAAAGATATAAGTGAAGCACATAGAGTACTCTAATAAATTCCGATTCATGTGTGTCTCTCCCAAAGGTGTGTACAGAAAGGATGATTGTGGTAAACTAAAAAGCAAAGACTCAAATCATACAAGACGCTCCAAGCAAAACACATATCATGTGGTGAATAAAAATATAGCCTCAAGTAAAGTTACCGATAGATGAAGACGAAAGAGGGGATGCCTTCCGGGGCATCCCCAAGCTTAGGCTTTTGGTTGTCCTTGAATTTTACCTTGGGGTGCCTTGGGCATCCCCAAGCTTAGGCTCTTGCCACTCCTTGTTCCAAAATCCATCAAATCCTTACCCAAAAACTTGAAAACTTCACAACACAAAACTCAAACAGAAAATCTCATTAGCTCCGTTAGTATAAGAAAACAAATCACCACCTTAAGGTACTGCAATTAACTCATTCTTTATTTATATTGGTGTTAAACCTACTGTATTCCAACTTGTCTATGGTTCATACCCCCCGATACTAGCCATAGATTGGTCCAAATAAGCAAACAACACACAAAAAAACAGAATCTGTCAAAAAACAGAACAGTCTGTAGCAATCTGTATCAAACGTATACTTCTGTAACTCCAAAAATTCTTAAATAAATTGGAGGACGTGAGGAGATTTTCTATTAATCATCTGCAAAAGTAAGCAACCTAAAAGCACTCTCCAGTAAAAATGGCATCTAATCTCGTGAGCGCAAAAGTTTCTGTTTTTTATAGCAAGATCGCAAAGACTTCACCCAAGTCTTCCCAAAAGTTCTACTTGGCACAAACACTAATTAAAACATAAAACCACATCTAAACAAAAGCTAGATTAATTATTTAATACTAAACAGGAACAAAGATAAAATTGGGTTGCCTTCCAACAAGCGCTATCGTTTAACGCCCCTAGCTAGGCATAAAAACAAGAATAGATCTAGGTATTGTCATCTTTGGTATGCAATCCCTAAGTGGCTCTCATAATAGATTCATAAGGCAATTTAATTTTCTTCCTAGGAAAGTGTTCCAATCCTTTCCTTAATTGAAACTTGAATCTAATATTTCCTTCTTTCATATCAATAATTGCACCAATCGTTCTATGGAAATGTCTACCAAGAATAAAAGGACATGTAGGATTGCAATCTATATCAAGGACAATGAAATCTACGGGCAAATAATTCCTATCTGCAACAATAAGAAAATCATTAATCCTTCCCATAGGTTTCTTAATGGTGGAATCCGCAAGATGCAAATTTAAAGAACAATCATCAAAGTCACGAAAACCTAGCACATCACACAAAGTTTTTGGAATCGTGGAAATGCTAGCACCCAAATCACATAAAGCATAGCATTCATGATGTTTAATATTAATTTTAATAATATGTTCCCACTCATCATAAAATTTTCTAGGGATAGAAACTTCTAATTCAAGCTTTTCTTCATAGGATTGCATTAAAGCATCAACGATATGTTTGGTAAAAGCTTTATTTTGATTATAAGCATGAGGAGAATTTAACATGGATTGCAACAAGGAAATACAATCTATCAAAGAATAGTTAACATAATAAAATTCCTTGAAATCCAAAATAGTGGGTTCATTGCTATGTAAAGTTTTGACCTCCTCAATCCCACTTTTACCAATTTTTGCATCAAGATCTAAAAACTCCGAATCAATGGGACGCCTTTTAACTAAAGTTGACTCATCTCCAGTCCCATCTTTATCAAGATTCATATTGGAAAAGAAAGATTTAATAGAAGACACATCAATCACTTTTAGATCTTCATCATTATTATCATATAAACTAGAAGAACATGCTTTCACAAAGCAATCTTTTTTAGCACGCATCCTAGCGGTTCTTTCTTTGCACTCATCAATGGAAATTCTCATGGCTTTGAGAGACTCATTGATATCATGCTTAGGTGGAATAGATATGAGTTTCAAAGAATCAACATCAAGAGAAATTCTATCCATGTTCCTATCCAACTCATCAATCTTAGGACATTTTTCTTCAAGCAGAGCATTGAAATTTTTTTGCGAATTCATAAATTCTTTAACACTAGTCTCAAAGTCAGAGGGCTTTTTATTAAAAATTCCATAAGAGTTGTTGTAGTAATTACCATAATTATTAGAGGAATTACTAGGGAACGGCCTAGAATTAAAATTTCCTCTATATGCGTTGTTACCAAAATTGTTCCCACCAACAAAATTCACATCCATAGATTCATTATTATTCTCAATCAAAGTGGACAAAGGCATATCACTAGGATCAAAATAAGCACTTTTACTAGCAAACAATTTCATAAGTTCATCCATCTTTCCACTTAAAACATAGCATGAACTTTTTTACTAGTGGATCTTTCGGTGTGCCACTGAGAATAGTTAACAATAATATCATCTAGGAGTTTAGTAGGTTCTCCTAAAGTGATTTCCATAAAGGTGCCTCCCGCGGCCGAATCTAAAAGATTTCTAGAAGCAAAATTCAATCCAGCATAAATTTTCTATATAATCATCCATAAATTCAAACCATGTGTAGGGCAATCACGTATCATTACTTTCATCCTCTCCCAAGCTTGTGCAACATGCTCATGCTCAAGTTGCTTAAAATTAATAATATCGTTTCTAAGAGAGATGATCTTAGCGGGAGGAAAATACTTAGAGATAAAAGTATCTTTGCACTTATTCCATGAATCAATACTATTTTTAGGCAAAGAAGAGAACCAAGTTTTAGCACGATCTCTAAGAGAAAACGGAAATAGCTTCAATTTAACAATATCATTACCCACATCTTTCTTCTTTTGCATATCACACAAATCAACGAAGTTGTTTAGATGGGTAGCAGCATCTTCACTAGGAAGGCCAGAAAACTGATCTTTCATAACAAGATTCAACAAAGCGGTATTGATTTCACAAGATTCAGCATCAGTAGGAGGAGAAATCGGAGTGCTAATAAAATCATTATTGTTGGTATTGGAAAAGTCACACAATTTAGTATTATCTTGAGCCATCGTGACAAACAATCAATCCAACACACAAGCAAACAAGAAGCAAGCGAAAAGACAAGAACGAAAAATGGCGAATAAAACAGCAAAGGTGAAGTGGGGGAGAGGAAAATGAGAGGCAAATGGCAAATAATGTAATGTGAGGGATAAGAGTTTGTGATGGGTACTTGGTATGTCTTAACTTGGCGTAGATCTCCCCGGCAACGGCGCGAGAAATCCTTCTTGCTACCTCTTGAGCATGCCTTGGTTTTCCCTTGAAGAGGAAATGGTGATGCAGCAAAGTAGCATAAGTATTTCCCTCAGTTTTTGAGAACCAAGGTATCAATCCAGTAGGAGAATACACGCAAGTCGCCTAGTACCTGCACAAACAATAAAGAACCTTGCAACCAACGCGATAAACGGGTTGTTAATCCCTTCACGGCCACTTGCAAAAGTGAGATCTGATAAAGATAATAAGATAAATATTTTTGGTATTTTTGTTGTATAGATTGGAAAATAAAGATTGCAAAATAAATAGTAAAATAGAATTGTAGGTTGGAAACTTATATGATGTAAAGTAGACCCGGGGACCATAGGTTTCACTGGTGGCTTCTCTCATGATAGCATGTATTACGTGAATGATACGTCTCCGTCGTATCTATTTTTCCAAACACTTTTGCCCTTGTTTTGGACTCTAACTTGCAAGATTTGAATGGAACTAACCCGGACTGATGTTGTTTTCAGTAGAATTGCCATGGTGTTATTTATGTGCAGAAACAAAAGTTATCGGAATGACCTGAAACTTCACGGAACATCTTTTCGGAAATAATAAAAAATCCTTGCCAAATATGAAGACCAGGGGGCCCACACCCTGCCCACGAGGGTGGGGGCGCGCCCTCCCCCCTAGAACGCACCCCCTACCTTTTGGGCCCCCTGAGGCTCCTCCGACGCCAACTCCAACTCTATATATTTGCTTTCGGGGAGAAAAAAATCAAGGAGAAGAAATCATCGCGTTTTACGATACGGAGCCGCCGCCAAGCCCTAAAACCTCATGGGAGGGCTGATCTGGAGTCCGTTTGGGGCTACGGAGAGGGGGATTTGTCGCCGTCGTCATCATCAACCATCCTCCATCACCAATTTCATGATGCTCACCGCTGTGCGTGAGTAATTGCATCGTAGGCTTGCTGGACGGTGATGGGTTGCATGATATCTATCATGTAATCGAGTTAGTTTTGTTAGGGTTTGATCCCTAGTATCCACTATGTTCTGAGATTGATGTTGCTATGACTTTGCTATGCTTAATGCTTGTCACTAGGGCCCGAGTGCCATGATTTCAGATCTGAACCTATTATGTTTTCATGAATATATGTGTGTTCTTGATCCTATCTTGCAAGTCTATAGTCACCTACTATGTGTTATGATCCGGCAACCCCGAAGTGACAATAATCGGGACCACTCTCGGTGATGACCATAGTTTGAGGAGTTCATGTATTCACTATGTGCTAATGCTTTGTTCCGGTTCTCTATTAAAAGGAGGCCTTAATATCCCTTAGTTTCCATTAGGACCCCGCTGCAACGGGAGGGTAGGACAGAAGATGTCATGCAAGTTCTTTTCCATAAGCACGTAGGACTATATTCAGAATACGTGCCTACATTACATTGATGAATGGGAGCTAGTTCTGTGTCACCCTATGTTATGACTGTTACATGATGAACCGCATCCAGCATAATTCTCCATCACCGATCCAATGCCTACGAGCTTTTCCTATATTGGTTCTCGCTTATTTACTTTTCCGTTGCTACTGTTACAGTCACTACAAAACACCAAAAATATTACTTTTGCTTCTTTAGTTTTGTTACCGTTGCCACTGCTATCATATTACTTTGCTACTAAATACCTTGCTGCAGATACTAAGTTATCCAGGTGTGGTTGAATTGACAACTCAATTGCGAATACTTGAGAATATTCTTTGGCTCCCCTCGTGTCGAATCAATAAATTTGGGTTGAATACTCTACCCTCAAAAACTGTTGCGATCCCCTATACTTGTGGGTTATCAAGACTATTTTGTGGCGCCGTTGCCGGTGAGCATAGCTCTATTCTTTGAGTCACTTGGGATTTATATCTGCTGGACACTATGAAAAACTTGAAAGACGCTAAGACAACAATTTAACCCTCAACTACGAGGGGAAGTAAGGAACTGCCATCTAGCTCTGCACTTGATTCACTTTCTGTTTTGAGTAAGCTTGTGACACCTAAACCTGCTTCTGATATTCGTTCTGATATGTCATGTTATTGATGATGCCACTTCTGCTATGCATGATACTTATGATGAAACTACTTCTATTCTTGATACTACTGTGCCACTTGGTGAATTTCTTGATGAACAAATTGCTAGGGCTAGAGAGAATGAAATTATTGAAAATGATTATATTGATGAAAGTGATGATGAAGATATGCCTGTTATTCCTAAGGGTTATGTTTTTGATATATAGAAGCTTCTGCAGCTATTCTAGCTTGAAAAGATAGATATGAACTCAAGATATTATTGACTGGATGGAATAAGCAATCTCTTAAAGATAGAATGAAACCTGACCCTGCTTTTGCAACTTCACCTATCTGTGTTGCCAATAAGGATTATGAATTCTCTGTTGATCCTGATATAGTTACTTTGGTTGAATCTAATCCTTTTCATGGCTATGAATCTGAAACTATTGTGGCACATCTTACTAAATTAAATGATATAGCCACCCTGTTCACTAATGATGAGAGATCTCGCTACTTTTATATCCTTAAAATATTTTTGTTCTCGCTAAAGGGTGACGCTAAGATATGGTTTAATTCTCTTGATCCTAGTTGTGTGCATAGTCCCCAATATATGATTTACTACTTCTCTGCTAAATATTTCCCTGCTCATAAGAAACAAGCTGCTTTGAGGGAAATATACAACTTTGTGCAAATTGAAGAAGAGAGTCTCCCACAAGCTTGGGGGAGGCTTCTCAAGTTACTTAATGCTTTGCCTGATCATCCTCTTAAGAAAAATGAAATACTTGATATCTTCTATAATGGACTAACCGATGCTTCCAGAGATTACCGGGATAGTTGTGCTGGTTCTGTTTTCAGGGAAAGAACACCGGATGAAGCTGAAATTCTATTGAATAATATGTTGACAAATGAAAATAATTGGACACTTTCTGAGCCAGCTCCTGCTCCAATTAATGAGCCTATTCCTAAACCAACTCCAAAGAAGAGGAGTGTTCTATTTCTCAGTCCTGAAGATATGCAAAAGGCAAAGAAATCTATGAAAGAAAAAGGTATTAAAGCTGAAGATGTTAAGAATTTACCTCCTATTGAAGAAATACATGGTCTTAATCTACTGCCTGTTGAAGAAACATATAATCTTAATCCATTACCTATTGAAGAACCTCCTGGTCTTGATAACCCGACACAGGTAGTAAAGGTAAATTCTCTCTATAGATATGATAGAGTTGAAATCCCTCCTACTAAAATTGCTAGCCAATGCTTGGATGAGTTTGATAACTTTATGGTTAAGAAAGCAGATTTCAATGCTTATTTTGGTAGACATTAAAACAAAATGCTTATATGATTAAACACTTGGGTGATTATATGGCTAATATTAGAGGTGAACTTAAACTCGTTAGCAAACATGCTTCCGTGGTCACCACTCAAGTAGAACAAGTACTTAAAGCTTAAAATGATTTTCTTAATGAAATGAATAGTAAACAAAATGATTATGCTGTTAGAGTGGCTACTAGAACTGGTAGAATGACTCAGGAACCTTTGTATCTTGAAGGCCACCCTAAGAGAATTGAGCAAGATTCTCAGAGAAATAATATTGATGTACCTAGTTCTTCTAAAAAGAAGAAAAAGAAAAAATGATAGGACTTTGCAAACTTCTAGTGAACCTATTGTTGAACCACCAGAGAATCCAAATGATATATATATCTCTGATGCTGAAACACAATCTGGTAACGAACATGAACCTAATGAAAATGTTAACAATGATGTTCATGATGATGCTCAACCTAATAATGATAATGATGTAGAAATTGAACCTGTTGTTGATCTTGATAACCCACAATCAAAGAATCAACGTTATGATAAGAGAGACTTTGTTGCTAGGAAACATGGTAAAGAAAGAGAACCATGGGTTCAGAAACCCATGCCTTTTCCTCCCAAACCTTCCAAGAAAAAGGATGATGAGGATTTTGAGCGCTTTGCTGAAATGATTAGACCTATCTTTTTGCATATGCGATTAACTGATATGCTCAAAATGAATCCTTATGCTAAGTACAGGAAAGAAATTGTTACTAGTAAAAGAAAGATACCGGAAGCTGAAATTTCCACCATGCTTGCTAATTATACTTTTAAGGGTGGAATACCAAAGAAACTAGGAGATCCAGGAGTACCTACTATACCATGCTCCATTAAAAGAAATTATGTTAAAACTGCTTTATGTGATCTTGGAGCCGGTGTTAGTGTTATGCCTCTCTCTTTATATCATAGACTTGACTTGAATAAGTTGACACCTACTGAAATTTCTTTGCAAATGCCTGATAATTCAACTGCTATACCTGTCGGTATTTGTGAGGATGTGCCTGTTGTGGTTGCAAACGTTACTATTTTAACGGACTTTGTTATTCTTGATATTCCCGAGGACGATAGTATGTCTATTATTCTTGGAAGACCTTTTCTGAATACTGGAGGTGCTGTTATTGATTGCAACAAAAGCAATGTCGCATTTCATGTTAATGGTAATGAGCATACGGTAAAATTTCCGAGGAAACAACCTCAAGTTCATAGTATCAACTCTATTGGAAAAATTCCATCGATTATTATTGGAGGTTTTGAATTTCCTCTCCCTACTCTCAAAAACAAATATGATATTCTTATTATTGGGGATGTGCATATCCCCGTTGAGGTAACATAGTGTCATTCGAAATTAATCCGGTTCCATGTTATTCGGAATGAGTTTGTTAACAAGACTTGATCAACCTTGTTAGTAGATTCTTTTTGATGAGCATGAGATGGATGAAACTAGAAGGCACAACCTTCTGTACCCTCTCTCTACTTTCTGTAATTTAGTTGAAATAAAGTAAAATAGTATTTTTTTGTCTGTTTTCTGATTTATACGTGCAATATAAAAATACCCCAATAATAAAAGTTCTTTGAATGCCCTGAACATGAAATATGATTTTTTTTTCTAGAATATTTGAGGATTTATGGAACTGAGAACACAAGGTCAATTACCTGGGCACGAGGGTGGAGGGCGCACCCTACCCCCGAGGGCGCGCCCCCTGCCTCGTGGGCCCACGCTAGCCCTCCTCCACTTATTCCTGCACCCACACAGTTCTTCTTCCTCCCACAAACACGAATATCTAGCTCAAGCACGAGTTCTAGCTCACTTTGCTGTGATTTTCGATCTCCTTGCTCAAAGCACCTCTCACAAAACTGCTTGGGGAGATTGTTCCTTGGTATGTGACTCCTCCATTGGTCCAATTACTTTTTGTTCTAGTGCTCTATTCTTTGCAAATTTGTGCTGCCTAGGTGACCATGTTCTTGAGCTTGCATGTCAAGTTTATATGGTTCCAAGTAGTTCTAATGCTTGATATAGTCTCTAGGCACTTGTAGGAGTAGTTGCTATCAATTTTTTGAGCTTGGTTCACTTTTGTTTGAAGTTACTAAAAATTTCAGAAATTTTTCAGAGGAAGAAATATGTTTAGGAAAATATTCCAAGGCGGTTCTTCAAGGAAGCAAGGACCCAGGCTTGCAATACGTGACGCTGACGAGGAGCCACCAAGAGATGCTCCAGTGCCGCCCTGTGAATGGCCTTCAAAAAATTTTATGGATCGAGCGGGAATCAAAGAGGAATTTAACGCATATTTGCGCAACACCGATCTTGTGAGCTTAGAGGCAGACAAATGCCCACAGTACCATCATCTCACTAGTTCATTTGTGAGGAGGTTTGAATTTTCATCTTCACGTAATTCTCCAACAGTCATGTTTGATCTTTATGAAAAATCTTATACCATGCACTTAGAGGATTTTACTTCTGCTTGCAAACTTCCACAATGGGGTAGTGTTAGTGATCCCCGTAAATCTGAATTTAGAGGCTTTCTTGCTGATATAACTGTAGGGGAATCTAGAGATATAGGACAAGCTACCATAGGGAGCATTCATTTTCCTGCTATACATTATTTTGCTCTCTTCATAGGTAGGTGCATAAATGGTAAGGATGAAGCATGTCATATGTGTGTGCCTGACCTCAGTATTCTTAGGAGTGTTGTGTTAGGAGACCAATCTTATAATTTGGGAGCCATTGTTGCACGTAGGTTGCATCATAATAGATTTAATAGAGATTTCTTTGGAGGAATTTATGCAACCCGCTTAGCTGATTTTGTTGATGTGGACATTCGTGAGGATGATATGCAGTTGAATCCTACTTATTTAGATTTTAATTCTATGGTCTATCACCAGTTTGTTGAGAGGAATGAATCACCTTGAGGGAGTCCTGGATTAGGGGGTGTTCGGATAGCCGAACTATACCTTCAGCCGGACTCCAAGACTATGAAGATACAAGATTGAATACTGCGTCCCGTGTCCGGAAGGATCTTTTCTTGGCGTGGAAGGCAAGCTAGGTGTGCGGATATTCGAGATCTCCTACCATTGTAACCGACTCTGTATAAACCCTAACCCTATCCGGTGTCTATATAAACCGGAGGGTTGTAGTCCGTAGGACAACCATCATCATACACAATCATACCATAGGCTAGCTTCTAGGGTTTAGCCTCCTTGATCTCGTGGTAGATCCACTCTTGTACTACCCATATCATCAATATTAATCTAGCAGGAGTAGGGTTTTACCTCCACCGAGAGGGCCCAAACCTGGGTAAAATAAAGTGTCCCTTGTCTCCTGTTACCATCCGACCTTGATGCACAGTTCGGGACCCCCTACCCGAGATCTGCCGGTTTTGACACCGACATTGGTGCTTTCATTGAGAGTTCCTATGTGTCGTCTCTTCTAGGCCCGTTGGCTCCTTTGATCATCAACAACGATGAGGTCTAGGGTGAGACTTTCCTCCCCGGACAAATCTTCGTCTTCGGCGGCTTCGCTCTGCGGGCCAATTCGCTCGGTCATCTGGAGCAGATCGAAAGCTACGCCCCTGGCCATCAAGTCAGGTTTGGAAGCTTAAACTACATGGCTGATATCCGCGGAGACTTGATCTTCGACGGGTTCGAGCCACAGCCAAGCGCGTCGCGCTATTTCGAGGGGCATGATATAGCTCTGCCTCCGAATAGCACCCTGCAGGCCGCACACGCTTCGGCCCCGATCTTTGACTCGGAGCCCGCTGCGTTCTCTGAGGATGAATGGTTGGACGTCACCTCGGGGGCTGCGATCTCAAAGGCGATCGAGCCGAACGCCAGCCCCGTACTCCGCACGGCCCAGGACTCCAAGGAGCCGGACTCTTCTCCGAACCCCGAGCCTTCCGCGCCCCCGCCGATCGAATCTGATTGGGCGCCTGTAATGGAGTACACCGCCGCGGACATCTTTCAGGGCTCACCTTTCGGTGATATCCTGATTTCTCTCAAATCTCTCTCTTTATCAGGAGAGCCCAGGCCGGACTATGGTCTGCGAGGTTGGGATTCGGACGACGAAGAAATTCAAAGCCCACCCACCACCCACTTAATAGCCATTGTCGACGATTTAACCGACATGCTTGACTTCGGCTCCGAAGACTTCGACTGTATGGACGACGAAGGAGGAGACGAACAAGAACCAGCACCTGTAGGGCGCTGGACCGCCACCTCGTCATATGACATATATATGGTGGATGCTCCAAAGGATGCGGATGGCGATGGAGCAGCGGAAGACGACAACTCGAAAAAACCGCAAAAACGTCGGCGCCAACGGCGCCGCTCTAAATCCCGCCACAGCAGAAACGGTGATTCCGGCCCGGGAGATAATACTACCCCGGACAGTGCCGAAGAACACCAGAACCAGCAAGATTCGGCGCAGGAAGATGGAAAAGCCAGCCCGCAGGAGAGAGCGGCAGAGCAAGAGGTTGAGGATGATAACTACATGCCTCCCTCCGAAGACGAGGCAAGCCTCGACGACGACGAATTCGTCGTACCATCAGACCCCGCCGAACAAGAGCGTTTTCAACGCAGGCTTCTAGCCATGGCCAACAGCCTAAAGAAAAAGCAGCAACAGCTTAGAGCTGATCAAGATTTGCTAGCTGATAGATGGACTGAAGTCCTTGCGGCCGAAGAGTATGAACTCGGGCGCCCCTCCAAAAATTATCCTAAGCGCAGGCCGCTACCCCAATCAGAGGGGGAAGCATGTGACATGGCAGACCGGCCACCCCGTGGCCGCGACAGAGAGGCCTGCCGAGCCCTTAAGCAAGCCATGCCCCGATGCCGCTCGAATAAGGCACGGGAAAACGAGCCAGACCTACGAGACGTACTGGAGGATAAAGCAAAGCAAACAAGATCGATCTATGGATCGCGCGGACGCCCGAAGACACGTGATGATCTTCACTCCGGACACAATAAATCCGGCCGGGTCGAACACAGCAGGCACAGCTCTTCCGAGCTGCATCGTGACATAGCCCAGTACAGGGGCGCCGCACACCCACTATGCTTCACAAACGAAGTAATGGATCATAAAATCCCAGAGGGTTTTAAACCCGTCAATATCGAGTCATACGATGGTACGACAGATCCGGCAGTATGGATTGAGGATTATCTCCTTCACATCCACATGGCACATGGCGATGATCTGCACGCCATCAAATACCTACCCCTTAAGCTTAAAGGACCAGCCCGGCACTGGCTTAACAGCCTACCAGCGGACTCAATCGGTTCTTGGGAGGACCTGGAAGCCGCATTCCTCAACAACTTTCAGGGGACCTATGTGCGGCCACCGGATGCCGACGACCTAAGCCACATAATTCAGCAGCCAGAAGAATCGGCCAGGCAATTCTGGACATGGTTCCTAACAAAGAAAAATCAGATAGTCGATTGTCCGGACGCAGAGGCCCTAGCAGCCTTCAAACATAACATCCATGATGAGTGGCTTGCCCGGCACCTGGGACAGGAAAAGCCGAAAACCATGGCAGCCCTCACGACACTCATGACCCGCTTTTGCGCGGGCGAAGATAGCTGGCTAGCTCGCAGCAACAACTTATTGAAGAAGCCCTGTAATTCGGATACCAAGCACAAAAGTGTCAGGTCACGTCGAAATAATCAAAAGCGCCGCGTTAGCAGCGACAGCAATGAGGATACGGCAGTCAATGCTGGATTCAGAGGCTATAAATCTGGTCAGCGAAAAAAGCCATTTAAGAAGAATACCCAGGGCCCGTCCAGTTTGGACCGGATACTCGACCGCTCGTGCCAGATTCATGGCACCCCCGAAAGGCCAGCCAATCACACCAACAGGGATTGTTGGGTGTTCAAGCAGGCAGGCAAGTTAAGAGCCGAACACAAGGACAAGGGGCTGAACAGCGACGACGAGGAGGAGCCCAGGCCGCTGAACAACAATGGACAGAAAGGATTTCCCCCACAAGTGCGGACGGTGAACATGATATACGCGACCCACATTCCCAAGCGGGAGAGGAAGCGTGCGCTACGGGACGTATACGCGATGGAGCCAGTCGCCCCAAAGTTCAACCCATGGTCCTCCTGCCCGATCACTTTCGATCGAAGGGACCACCCCACTAGCATCCATCACGGCGGTTTTGCCGCACTGGTCCTCGACCCAATCATGGACGGATTTCATCTCACAAGAGTCCTCATGGACGGCGGTAGTAGCCTGAACCTGCTTTATCAGGATACAGTGCGGAAAATGGGCATAGATCCATCAAGGATCAAGCCCACAAGGACGACCTTTAAAGGCGTCATACCAGGTGTAGAGGCCAATTGCACAGGCTCGATAACACTTGATGTGGTCTTCGGATCTCCGGATAACTTCCGAAGCGAAGAGTTAATCTTCGATATAGTGCCGTTCCGCAGTGGCTATCATGCCCTGCTCGGACGAACCGCATTCGCTAAATTCAATGCGGTGCCGCACTACACATATCTCAAGCTCAAGATGCCAGGCCCTCGAGGAGTAATTACGGTCAGCGGAAACACAGAGCGCTCCATCCGTACGGAAGAGCACACAGCGGCCCTCGCAGCGGAAGTACAAAGCAGCCTTTCAAGGCAACTCTCCAGTCCGGCCGTTAAAAAACCGGACAATGCAAAGCGCGCCCGGAGTAACCTGCAACAAGACCACCTGGCACGATCAGAGCAAGCATAGCAATACGGACCCGACCCTAGCCATCGCAACATAGCGGAGCAAGTACCTCGAGTACACAATTACGCCCTTAAAATTCCATGGGCACAGGGGGACGGGCACATTAACGGCATGCCTACAACACGGCGTCAAACGTACTAGGGGCTGCCGGATTTTTCTTTTTTACTTTTAGGACTCCATACTCTGGATAACCTGTTCGGCAGTATTGCCGCACAGACGATGCAAGATCAAGGAAAGCAGACAAAGCTACGCCGCATTCCGGAACTCTCAGGTGGTCTCTATTTTGAGCGATATATCTGTTTCTAAATTCCGCGGCCTGTGCCTGGTCAGGACATGTTAAATAGTCTAATATCTTTTTTTTTTGCTTATCGCACTACTTGTATCGTTCGGCTTTGATAAATAGCCTCTTTATAAAACAATGCATAGCTTTTTGTCTATTTTTTGCATTGTCCCCTTTGAATATATGTGTTTATTACATAACATGATCGCACCCGTACACCATGGTACGGCAAACCACGCCAGGGGCTTCATTACCCTTTTATCTGGTGTGAGAAGTCCGTACACTTTCACAAAGTGCGGCACCCCGAACTTATAGCACTATATGCATCGGCTCCGAGTCATGATTTTGGTCACATGTTGGGTTTGCCCGGCTCCTATGTTTTGGTACCTTACGTTCCGCTCTATCGGCTAAGGTAGCACTAGGAGAACCACTGCGATTGTGCCCCAGATCAGGTGGGTTGAGCACCTCAGTGGAGAAAGCTAAAACAGACTGTAATGATAGGGTGTGAGACCGGTCGCTGTTCGAGAGGTTTTTCGAGTCCTTAAAGGCTTATGCCGCTTTGAGCGAGGAGCTGGCTATGTCCGGCCAAAGGCATGGATAGCGCCCCGAATTCGGCCTTCCGAACTAGGGGCTTTGCCGAAATTTAAAACTATAACGTTCTATGGCTAAGTGAGAGTGTTCAAGCATTATAGTCCGATTGCCTGGTTCGCTGTGCTGAGCGCCTCCCTCGAAGGACCCAACTATGGGAACAAGAGCCCTCAGGTTTATCCTGAACACCCCAGCACTAGTGGCATGGGGGCAGAAGTCGACAACTCGCCATCTCTCAATTTTTGATAAACGGCCGCACAGAAAATAATATTTTAAATTAAACAAGCATTGCTTTGCGCATATGAACAAGTTTTCAGCGCACAGGATACAAACGAGCGAGTTCACTCAAATATTACATCTTTAGCACATTCATCCGTGACAAGGCGGGCTCCGGCAAGAACATCCTTGTAGTAGTTCTCGGGCTTGCGATGCTCCTTCCCTTGTGGCGGGCCGTCCTTCACCAGCTTCTCTCCGTCCAGCTTACCCCAGTGTACCCTTACACGGGCAAGGGCCCTCCGGGCACCTTCAATGCAAACGGAGCGCTTGATGACCTCAAGCCGCGGACAGGCCTCCACCAGCCGCCGCACCAGCCCGAAATAGCTCCCAGGTAGGGCCTCTCCAGGCCACAGCCGAACTAGTAAGCCCTTCATGGCCTGTTCGGCCGCCTTGTGGAGCTCGACCAGCTGTTTCAGCTGATCGCTTAAAGGCACAGGGTGTCCGGCCTCAGAATACTGAGACTAGAACACACTCTCCGTCGAGCTGTCCTCTTCAGCTCGGTAGAACGCGGCGGCGGCGGATACGCTGCGGGGAAGATCGGCGAACGCCCCTGGAGAACTCTGGATTCGGGAAAGTAATAGGTAGTTTACTTTTATATTCCTACTCTGCATTGAGAATGCCTTACTCGTTGCTATCTTTTTCACCTCCTCCAACTCTTGGAGGGCCTTTTGGGCTTCGGCCTTGGCACTCTTGGCGGTCTCGATGGCCGAGGCGAGCTCGGATGCTTGCGCCTTCGCCTCATGCTCCAAACCCTCATGTTTTTTCATGAGAGTTTGCAGCTCTTGCTGCACCTCGCCGACCTGAACCCCAAGCCTCTCTCGCTCGGCGCGCTCCTCGGCCGTTTTCTTTTCGGCCTCAGCCAGCGCCTGCTTCAGGGTTGTCACCTCGTTTGTGGCCCCTACAATAAGCAATACAATCCTGTTATTTCCTTCTGCAATCGAGCCTCTCTATAGGCACCTTTTTTCTTCTTTTTCTTTTTTTAGGTATTTCTTACCTTCCTTCTCCTCGAGCTGCCGTTTGGCAAGGCCGAGCTCTTGCTCGGTCCGCCCGAGGTCCTGTTTCAGGACATCCACCTGCGCAGTAAGTGCGGCGGTGGACAGCAGTGAAGCCTGCATACGCATATTTGACCTTTTTTTGTTAGACTCCTGCGAAAATTATTAGATCCTCTATCCGACTTTTCTTTCCGAACACCGAACAGAGCATCAGGGGCTACTGTCTATGCGGTAAATAAATTGACATATTTTTACTTACCTCGAAGCCTGTTAGAAGGCTAGCGCAAGCTTCATTCAGTCCGCTCTTGGCGGACTGAATCCTTTGGATCACCGTACTCATAACAGTACGGTGCTCCTCATCGATGGCGGCGCCCTTAAGCACCTCCAACAGATTATCCGGCGCCCCCGGTTGGACGGAGGCCGCCGGCTCAGATGGCTTACTCCTCTTGGAAGGAGTTCGCCCACCGCGGACCGGGACTGTCGAGTCCGGCGCGGTGTCCGGCACAAAGCCGGACTTGGAGCCCTGGGGGGTTTCATCCCCTTCACTCCTGGGGTCCGGAGGATTGCCTTGTGGCTCCTCCAGGTCCATCTCCTCCTGCCCCGAAGCTTGGCGGGGCGCCACTTCGGCGTCGTCCGCCCCGCGGGGGGAGAACGCGGGCGGAGTAGAGTTCACATCCGACGAATCCAGGGAGCCGCTCGACGAGTCGTCGAGTTCGGCCCGGGGCGGGCTGCATAAATTACGTGCGATATCAGGGAAAGCCGCACACTAAAAGGATATCATGAATCACCCTGGTATATAAATACTTACGATTTCGTCGGACGCTTGGTTCTGTCTGGCCACTCCTCTCCGCCCTCTTCGGCGTCGTGGGAGTAGTCCGGCGGAGGGGTCTTCCTTTTCCTTGACCCCTCGGCCTCCCCCGTTGGGGTGGCCTTCTTCTTCTCTGCTCCCCTCGCTGGAGGGGGAGAGCTTCCTTGTTCCTCCTCCTCGTTTTCACGAGAGGAGGGCGTTGCGGACTCGTCGGACGACGAGTCCGACACCACCATGTTGCGGGAACTTTTTCGAGTCCCGGTGGTTTTCTTCTTCTTGGCCTTCCTCTCCGGCACCACGTAAGGTGCCGGAGCCATTAGCTTCACCAAGAGAGCTGGGGCCGGGTCTTCGGGCAGAGGAGCCGGACAGTTAATTGGTCCGGATATCTCCTGCCAAGCCTGTCAAAGGTAAAAGGGAGTTTAGATCCCGCATAGAGTTAATCTGTGTACAAAAGCTTAACGAACCTGTCAAAGGTATAGATAGCTTACCTCTCCAGCGTTACGCTGCGAGCTGTATCCGTGATCCTCGGAGGCGGATGTGGGGGACTCAGCGCCTTTGGTCAGCACCTTCCAGACATCTTCATACGTCTTGTCGAAGAGCCTACTGAGGGTTTGGTGCTGCGCCGGGTCGAATTCCCACAAAGTAAAGTCCCGTTCTTGGCACGGGAGGATCAGGCGAACGAGCATGACCTGGACTATTTTGTCAAGCCGGATTGGCTTGTTCACCAGGGACTGGATGCATGTTTGCAACCCAGTCACTTCTTCCTCGTTGCCTCACGACAGGCCTGTCTCTTTCCAGGACATGAGCCGCGTGGGGGGTCCGGATCTGAACTCAGGGGCCGCGACCCATTTCGGGTCGCGGGGCTCGGTGATGTAAAACCACCCAGCCTGCCACCCCTTTAGGGACTCCACGAGGGAGCCATCGAACCAGAGGACGTTGGCTATCTTGCCAACCATAGCGCCTCCACACTCCGCCTGGGTGCCGGACACCACCTTGGGCTTGACGTTGAAGGTCTTGAGCCAGAGGCCGAAGTGGGGGCGGACGCGGAGAAAGGCCTCACACACGACGATAAACGCCGAGATGTTGAGAACGAAGTTCGGGGCCAGATCGTGGAAATCCAGGCCATAGTAGAACATGAGCCCCCGGACAAATGGGTGAAGTGGAAAGCCCAGTCCGCGGAGGAAGTGGGGAAGAAAAACTACCCTCTCATGGGGCCTTGGGGTAGGAAGAAGCTGCCCCTTATCAGGAAGCCGATGCGGGATGTCCTTGGACAAGTATCCGGCTTTCCTTAGCCTTTTTACTTGAGCCTCCGTAACGGAGGAGACCATCCACTTGCCTCCCGCTCCGGACATTGTTGGAGAAGGTTGAGGAAGCGAGAGCGGACTTGGGCGCTGGAGCTTGAGTGTGCGAGAGATGGATTGGAAAAGGAGGAAGGAGGCGTAGGTTGAAAAGGTGAATCCTTATCCCTTTATATAAGCAGGTACGGTTAGGCGTCCTCACCTACCTAATAAAACTCACTTGCCTCCCAAACGCCGCGGTAAATGGCGTGGTTGGGTTACCCACGTCCGTATTAATGAGAATCCTGTTAAAGGGGGGCACATGATCTCTGCTTCGACAAGACGTGCCAAGGAAACCGCCTCGCTAAACGAGCTGAGGTGGAACAATGAAAACAATTTATATAGAACGCTTGGCCGCAGTGTTATGACGCACTGCGGGATACGTCAGCAGATTTGATTTGTGTTAATATTATTCTCTGTATGGCAATATGTGGAAACTTATTTTGCAGAGCCGGACACTATTCTATGGTGTTTATAATCTTCTTGAAGAACTTGGAGGAGGAACCTGCCTTGCAATGCCGAAGACAATCTGCGTGCCAGACTCGTCGTCATTGAAGCCTGGTTCAGGGGCTACTGAGGTAGTCCTGGATTAGGGGGTGTTCGGATAGCCGAACTATACCTTCAGCCGGACTCCAGGACTATGAAGATACAAAGTTGAAGACCTCGTCCCGTGTCCGGAAGGATCTTTTCTTGGCGTGGAAGGCAAGCTAGGTGTGCGGATATTCGAGATCTCCTACCATTGTAACCGACTCTGTGTAACCCTAACCCTATCCGGTGTCTATATAAACCGGAGGGTTGTAGTCCGTAGGACAACCATCATCATACACAATCATACCATAGGCTAGCTTCTAGGGTTTAGCCTCCTTGATCTCGTGGTAGATCCACTCTTGTACTACCCATATCATCAATATTAATCTAGCAGGAGTAGGGTTTTACCTCCATCGAGAGGGCCCGAACCTGGGTAAAATAAAGTGTCCCTTGTCTCCTGTTACCATCCGACCTTGACGCACAGTTCGGGACCCCCTACCCGAGATCCGCCGGTTTTGACACCGACACACCTCTTCAGTTTCGACTAACCTTTGACAAACGGCGTGTTGTGCATATTACTCTCCTTGCTCCTGCCTTCTTTGATTATCAGGCAAAAGGAAGATATATTATTACCAGAGAGGAGGCAGACGAGTACGAGAGGAGGGCGGAGGCAGCTCGACGCCACGCTACAGCTCAGGAGGCGATAGCCTCTGCATCGTAGTACGACCCCAGCTACACCTACGGGTATCCGCCAGGCCATCCCTGGCAATGAACCAACTTAGGCCAAAAGCCTAAGCTTGGGGGAGTACGTATATCCCATCGACATTACATTTATGCTCACACACACTCATTGCTAGATGTCGGTGCTCATACTCTTTCACTGTAATATACATGCTAGTTTATTTTCTTTTTCTTGCTTTCTTCTTGTGTGTTTGATAAACCTTAAGAAAACCAAAAAAAATAGTAATAGCTTCTAGTTAGTTTACTTTCTTGCTGTAGTAGTAATAATTAAAAAGAAAACCAAAAAATATTTCCCGTTCTTCTTTTGCTTGTTGGGAGCTTTCCCGCATAAATAGTTTTTATTTCTTTTCTTTTCTTTGGGGGTCGATAGGAGAAAACCATAATTAAATTGTTGAAGTGGCTCTTATATGCTTTATTGTTGATTTAACCAAGAGCCCGTATTGCCTTGTCTTCTCCTGTTTATTGAATGCTCGCAGATTCCAGCTTAGTCTAATGCACGTGCATTATTATTATTATTCACATCGTTCGGTCGTGCAAGTGAAAGGCAATAATGACGATATTTGACGAACTGACTGAGATGAGAAAAGCTGGTATGAACTCGACCTCTCTTGTTTTGTAAATATGATGAGTTCATCATTCTTGATTCAGCTTATTATGAATAAACATGTTTTCAATGACAATTAGAGATCATAGTTGCTTATGCCATGCTTGATTAGCTATGAGTTATAATGGTTTACCTTGCGTGACAACATGCTATTAAAATGGTTGTGATGTGGTATGAAGGGGTGGTATCCTCCTTTGAATGATTTAAGTGACTTGACTTGGCACATGTTCACACATGTAGTTGAAACAAAATCAACATAGCCTTCATGATATTTATGTTCATGGTGGATTATATCCTACTCATGCTTGCACCCAATGTTTATTAATTTTAATGCATGTTCATGGTTGTTGTCGCTCTCTAGTTGGTCGCTTCCCAGTCTTTTGCTAGCCTTCACTTGTACTAAGCAGGAATATTGCTTGTGCATCCAATCCCTTAGACCCCAAAGTTATTCCACATGAGTCCACCATACCTTCCTATATGCGGTATCTACCTGCCGTTCCAAGTAAATTTGTATGTGCCAAACTCTAAACCTTCAAATAAACATTCTTTTTTGTATGCTCCAATATCTCATGTATCAACTAGGGCTGCCCTTATCTTCCATGTTAGGCGGGTTATTCTCAAGAGGAGTGGACTCCGCTCCTCACTCACGAGAAAATGGCTGGTCACCGGGATGCCCAGTCCCATGCTTTATGCAAACTAAATCAAATTAATTGCAAACAAAACTCCCCCGGGACTCTTGTTAGTTGGAGGCACTCGTTGTTTCGAGCAAGCCATGGATTGATGCTTGTTGGTGGAGGGGGAGTATAAACTTTACCATTCTGTTTGGGAAGCGCCTATAATGTGTGTAGCATGGAAGATATTGACATCTCTTAGTTGTTATGTTGACAATGAAAGTATGCCGCTCAAAATGTTATTTATCTCTATTTCAAAACTGAGCTCTAGCACCTCTACAAATCCCTGCTTCCCTCTGCGAAGGGCCTATCTATTTACTTTTATGTTGAGTCATCACCCTCTTATCAAAAAGCACTAGCTGGAGAGCGCAGCTGTCATTTGCATCCATTACTATTAATTTATATTGGGTATGACTATGATTGGAACTCTTTTACCATGAATTACAATGTCTAGTCAGTCCTTGATCTTTAAAGGTGCTCTGCATTTATGTTTTGCAGTCTCAGAAAGGGCTAGCGAGATACCATTTTGTTATATCAAATTATGATTGTTTTGAGAAAGTGTTGTCATCCGAGATTTATTATTATGGCTCGCTACTTAATTATGCTATTGATATGAGTAAATATTGGACCTGAGAATTATTGCAAATGTGGTTAGTCATAATCCTTGCTGAAAACTTGAATGTTGGCTTTACATATTTACAACAACAAGAGCAAACTGAGTTTGTAAAAGTTCTTCTATATAACTTTCAGTTTATCAACTAGATTGCTTGAGGACAAGCAAAGGTTTAAGCTTGGGGGAGTCGATACGTTTCCGTCGTATCTACTTTTCCAAACACTTCTGCCCTTGTTTTGGACTCTAACTTGCATGATTTCAATGGAACTAACCCGGACTGACGTTGTTTTCAGCAGAATTGCCATGGTGTTATTTATGTGCAGAAACAAAAGTTCTCTGAATGACCTGAAACTTCACGGAACATCTTTTCGGAAATAATAAAAAATCCTTGCCAAATATGAAGACCAGGGGGCCCACACCCTGTCCACGAGGGTGGGGGCCCGCCCTCCCCCTAGGGCGCCCCCCTACCTCGTGGGCCCCCTGAGGCACCTCCGACGCCAACTCCAACTCTATATATTTGCTTTCGGGGAGAAAAAAATCAAGGAGAAGAAATCATCGCGTTTTACGATATGGAGCCGCTGCCAAGCCCTAAAACCTCTCGGGAGGGCTGATCTGGAGTCCGTTCGGGGCTCCGGAGAGGGGGATTTGTCGCCGTCGTCATCATCAACCATCCTCCATCACCAATTTCATGATGCTCACCGCCGTGCGTGAGTAATTCCATCGTAGGCTTGCTGGACAGTGATGGGTTGGATGAGATCTATCATGTAATCGAGTTAGTTTTATTAGGGTTTGATCCCTAGTATCCACTATGTTCTAAGATTGATGTCGCTATGACTTTGCTATGCTTAATGCTTGTCACTAGGGCCCGAGTGCCATGATTTCAGATCTGAACCTATTATGTTTTCATGAATATATGTGTGTTCTTGATCCTATCTTGCAAGTCTATAGTCACCTACTATGTGTTATGATCCGGCAACCCCGAAGTGACAATAATCGGGACCACTCCCGGTGATGACCATAGTTTGAGGAGTTCATGTATTCACTATGTGCTAATGCTTTGTTCCGGTTCTCTATTAAAAGGAGGCCTTAATATCACTTAGTTTCCATTAGGAGCCCGCTGCCACGAGAGGGTAGGACAAAAGATGCCGTGCAAGTTCTTTTCCATAAGCACGTATGACTATATTCGGAATACATGCCTACATTACATTGATGAATTGGAGCTAGTTCTGTGTCACCCTATGTTATGACTGTTACATGATGAACCACATCCGGCATAATTCTCCATCACCGATCCAATGCCTACGAGCTTTTCCTATATTGGTTCTCGCTTATTTACTTTTCCGTTGCTACTGTTACAGTCACTACAAAATACCAAAAAACATTACTTTTGTTGTCTTTACTTTTGTTGCCATTACCACCACTATCATATTACTTTGCTACTAAACACTTTGCTGCAGATACTAAGTTTCCAGGTGTGGTTGAATTGACAACTCAGCTGCTAATACTTGAGAATATTCTTTCGCTCCCCTTGTGTCGAATCAATAAATTTGGGTTGGATACTCGACACTCGAAAACTGTTGCGATCCCCTATACTTGTGGGTTATCAGTGAACAAATTACTGCCAAGCAATTGATAGAAAAGTGCATAGTTATGATGATATCTAAGGCAATGATCATGAATATAGGCATCACGTCCGTGTCAAGTAGACCGAAACGATTCCGCGTCTACTACTATTACTCCACACAGCGACCGCTATCCAGCATGCATCTAGAGTATTAAGTTCATAAGAATGGAGTAACGCATTAGGCAAGATGACATGATGTAGAGGGATAAACTCAAGCAATATGATATAAACCCCATCTTTTTATCCTCGATGGCTACAATACAATACATGTCGTTTCCCTTTCAGTCACTAGGATCGAGCACCGCAAGATTGAACCCAAAGCTAAGCATTTCTCCCATTGCAAGAAATATCAATCTAGTAGGCCAAACTAAACCGATAATTCGAAGAAACTTGCAAAGATATCAAATCATGCATATAAAAATTCAGAGAAGAACCAAATAATATTCATAGATAATCAAGTCATAAACCCAAAATTCATCATATCTAGGCAAACACACCGCAAAAGAGTATTACATCGGATAGATCTCCAAGAACATCAAGGAGAACTTTGTATTGAGAACCAAAGAGAGAGATGATGCCATCTATATAATAACTATGGACCCGAAGGTCCGTGGTAAACTACTCACACATCATCGGAGAGGCTATGGTGTTGATGTAGAAGCCCTGTGTGATCAAATCCCCCTCCGGCAGATCGCCGGAAAAGGCCCCAAGATGGGATCTCACGGGTACAGAAGGTTGCGGCGGTGGAAAAGTGGTTTCGTGGCTCCCCTGGATGTTTTCAGGGTATGAGAGTATATATAGGCGAAAGAAGTAGGTCGGTGGAGCTATGAGGGGCCCACGAGGGTGGGGGCACGCCTACCCCCCATGGGCACGCCCTCCTGCCTCGTGTATGCCTCGTTGAGTCTCTGACTTCCACTCCAAGTCTCCTGGGTATCCTCGCGAAGGTTTCGTTCCGTTTGATATTCCTTTTCTGTGAAACACTAAAATAGGCACACAAAAAATAGCAATTGCACTGGGCCTTCGGTTAATAGGTTAGTCCCAAAAATAATATAAAAGAGCTTATTAAAGACCATTAAACATTCAAAACAAATAATATAATAGCATGGAACAATCAAAAATATAGATACGTTGGAGACGTATCATCGGCGCTGGCGCCACCAACCCTGCCGGTCTGCCCATGCGTCCTAGCTTAGATAATAAAGTTCAGGTGACCCAGCGATTCCCATACTGTCGCCCCCCTGAGTTTTTAAATGAGGCTTGCGGTGTCCCTCCCCGCCGGATCCACATCCCCTGCTCCATAGAGTCGCAGCCTAAGCCCGGCCATGTATCCCAGGGAGCCCGGCGAGCGTTCGGCCAAAAAGAGGTTTATCATGGCCTCTCCGGCAGACGTTGGCGAGGTGGCTGCCGTTTGTCCTGACCTGTCAATCTCGGAGCAACACCTCACCGCGTAAGCCGGCGAGGACGTTGACTACATTGCCATTCCGAAGACTTCACGTCAGTGGGCTACCGTATTATTGTATCTCGAGAAAGCTGGCTACGTCATCAAGCTCGTCGACAACGACGGCTTCACGCGGGCCATGTCGCAGGTTAAGTGGTCCATCCCCAACCCCTCTGGTTCAACCGCCATCGAATTCTTCGAAAACCCTGCCACTGATCTCCTCCGCCATGCGGTCAAGGATTTGCGATCGGTGTACGCCATCGAGCCCATTTTGTCATTTCTGAAGGACACGTTCTACGACGGCGGCTTGGGATCCTCAATTGCCAAGTCAGATCTCATCTACCACAACCACGAGGAGGGCACCCACGAAGGTTCTTCCAAGGTGATACAACCCATCTACGGTATCAGAGAGCGCATCATGGGTCTGTGCACATCCAACTGGAAGGATCCCATCCATGACAAGTGAGGCAACATCCTATCAGCAAATCTTACCTTTTCTAGATAGCCAACTCGTACCCTTTGTTGTAGTAGTTTTTGCCATGCGGTGTTTTGATTGTGTCATGTTTAATTATTTAGGTTATTGATACGTCTCCATCGTATCTACTCCCTCCGTCCCAAAATAAGTGACTCAAAAATGACTCAATTTTGTACTAACTTTGCTACAAAGTTGAGTCACTTTTGAGTCACTTACTTTAGGACGGAGGGAGTATAATTTTTTGATTGGTTCATGCCAATATTATACAACTTTCACATATTTTTGGCAACATTTTATATGATTTATTGGACAAACCTATTAATCCAATGCCTAGTCCCAATTCCTGTTTGTTGCATGTTTTTTGTTTCACAGAATATCCATATCAAACGAAGTCCAAACACGATAAAATTTTATGGAGAATTAGTATGGAATACTTGTGATTTTTGGGAGGTCACAAACGGGGGCCCACAACCACCACGACACCTGGGCACGCCAAGCAGCCCAGGTGCATGGTGTTGGGTTGTGCCCTCCTCGTAAGTCAGTTGGAGCTCTACTTCAGGCGCAAGTAAGCTTATATCCGGAAAAAATGTGTTAAAATCTCAGCGCAATCGGAGTTAGGGATCTCCCAGAATATAAGAAACGGTTTTCGGCCAGAAAGCAAAAACAAAAAACAGAAGAGAACAGAGAGACATATTCAATCTCGGAGGGGCTCTCACCCCTCCGCCGCCATGGCAAACATGGACCAGAGGGGGAACCCTCCTCCCATCTAGGGGGAGGCCAAGGAAGAAGAATAAGGAGGAAGGCTATCTACCCCTCTCTCCCAGTGGCTCTGGAACGTCGCCAGGGCAATCATCGTGTGACGGCGATCTACTCCAACAACTTTGTCATCTTCACCAACATCTTCATCACCTTCCCCCATCTATATTCATCGGTCCACTCTCCGGCAACCCATTGTACCCTCTACTTGAACATGGTGCTTTATGCTTCATATTATTGTCCAATGATGTGTTGCCATCCTATGATGTCTGAGTAGATTTTTGTTGTCCTATCGGTAATTGGTGAATTGCTATGGTTGGTTTAATTTGCTTGTCATTATGTGATATGTCTCCGTCATATCTACTTTTCCAAACACTTTTGCCCTTATTTTGGACTCTAACTTGTATGATTTGAATGGAACTAACCCGGACTGACACTGTTTTTAGCAGAATTGCCATGATGTTGTTTTATGTGTAGAAAGAAAATATTCTCGGGAAGTCCTGAAACTCCATGGAACACCTTAGAAAAAACAATAAAAAATCCTCGCCAAAGATGAAGACCAGGGGCCCACACCCTGTCCACGAGGGTGGGGGCGCCCCCCCCCCCCCCTATAGGGCACGCCCCCTACCTCATGGGCCCCCTGGAAACCCTCCGACGCCAACTCCAACTCTAGATATTGGCTTTCGGGGAGAAAAAATAGGAGAGAAGAAATCATCGTGTTTGACGACACGGAGCCGCCGCCAAGCCCTAAAACCTCTCGGGAGGGCTGATCTAGAGTCCGTTCGGGGCTCCGGAAAGGAGGATTCATGGCCGTCGTCATCATCAACCATCCTCCATCACCAATTTCATGATGCTCAAAGGCCGTGCGTGAGTAATTCCATCATAGGCTTGCTGGACGGTGATGGGTTGGATGAGATTTATCATGTAATCGAGTTAGTTTTGTTAGGGTTTGATCCCTAGTATCCACTATGTTCTGAGATTAATGTTGCTATGACTTTGCTATGCTTCATGCTTGTCACTAGGGTCCGAGTGCCATGATTTCATATCTGAACCTATTATGTTGTTATGGATATATGTGAGTTCTTGATCCTATCTTGCAAGTCTATAGTCACCTACTATGTGTTATGATCCGGCAACCCCGAAGTGACAATAATCGGGAGCACTCCCGGTGATGACCATAGTTTGAGGAGTTCATGTATTCACTATGTGCTAATGCTTTGTTCCGGTTCTCTATTAAAAGGAGGCCTTAATATCCCTTAGTTTCCAATAGGACCCCGCTGCCATGGGAGGGTAGGACAAAAGATGTCATGCAAGTTTTTTTCCATAAGCACGTATGACTATATACGGAATACATGCCTACATTACATTGATGAATTGGAGCTAGTTCTGTGTCACCCTATGTTATGACTGTCACATGATGAACCGCATCCGGCATAATTATCCATCACTGATTCGGTGCCTACGAGTTTTCCGTATACTGGTTTGCGCTTATTTACTTTTCCGCTGCTACTGTTACAATCACTACAAAATACCAAAAAACATTACTTTTGTTGTCTTTACTTTTGTTGTCGTTACCACCACTATCATATCACTTTGCTACTAAACACTTTGCTGTAGATACTAAGTTTCCAGCTGTGGTTGAATTGACAACTCAGCTGCTAATACTTGAGAATATTCTTTGGCTCCCCTTGTGTTGAATCAATAAATTTGGGTTAAATAATCTACCCTCGAAAATTGTTGCGATCCCATATACTTGTGGGTTATGAAGACCTTTTTCTGGCGCCGTTGCCGGGGAGCATAGCTCTATTCTTTGAGTCACTTGGGATTTATATCTGCTGGACACTATGAAGAACTTGAAAGACGCTAAGACAACAATTTATCCCTCAACTACGAGGGGAGGTAAGAAAGTGCCATCTAGCCTTGCACTTGATTCACCTTCTGTTATGAGTAAGCTAGCGACAGCTAAACCTGCTTCTGCTATTCGTTCCGATGTGTCGCATGTTATTGATGATGCCACTTCTGCTATGCATGATACTTATGATGAAACTGCTTCTATGCCTGATACTACGGTGCCCCTTAGTGAATTTCTTGAAGAACAAATTGCTAGGGCTAGAGAAAGGGAAATTGATGAATCTGTATACAATGATGAAAGTGATGATGAAAATATGCCTGTTATTCCTCAGGGTTATCTTTTTGATAAAGATTCTTCTTTAGCTATTTTAGCCTGCAAAGATAGATATGAGCTTAAGAGGTTATTGATTAAATGGAACAAAGAATCACTTAGAGATAAAATGAAACCTGGTCCTGCTTTTGCAACTTCACCTATTTGTGTTCCTGATAGGGATTTCTCTGTTGATCCAGATATAATTACTTTGGTTGAATCCGATCCCTTTTATGGCTATGAATCTGAAACTATTGTGGCACATCTTATGAAGTTAAATGATATAGCTGCCCTGTTCACTAATGATGAGAGATCGCGCTACTTATATATACTCAAAACATTTCCGTTCTCATTAAAGGGTGACGCTAAGATATGGTTTAATTCCCTTGATCCTGGTTGTGTGCGTAGTCCCCAGGATATGATTTATCACTTCTCTGCTAAATATTTCCCTGCTCATAAGAAACAAGTTGCTTTGAGGAAAATATACAACTTTGTGCAAATTAAAGAAGAGAATCTCCCACAAGCTTGGGGGAGGCTTCTCAAGTTACTTAATGATTTGCCTGATCATCCTCTTAAGAAACCTGAAATACTTGATATCTCTTATAATGGACTAACCGATGCTTCCAGAGATTACCTGGATAGTTGTGCTGGTTCTCTTTTCAGGGAAATAACACCGGATGAAGCTGAAATTCTATTGAATAATATGTTGACAAATGAAAATAATTGGGCACCTCCTGAGCCAGCTCCTGAGCCAGCTCCTGCTCCAATTACTGAGCATATTCCTAAACCAACTCCGAAGAAGAGAGCTGTTCTATTTCTCAGTCCCGAAGATATGCAAGAGGCAAAGAAATCTATGAAAGAAAAAGGTATTAAAGCTGAAGATATTAAGAATTTACCTCCTATTGAAGAAATACATGGTCTTAATTTACCGCCTATTGAAGAAACATATGATCTCAATCACTTATTTACTGAAGAACCCCCTGATCCCGATATCCCGACACAGGTAGTAAAGGTAAATTCTCTCCATAGATTTGATGAAGGTGATATCCCTCACTATAAGTCTGCTAGGCAATGCTTTGATGAGTTTGATAATTTTATTGTCAAACAAGAAAATTTCAATGCTTATTTTGGTAGACAATTGAAATATGACTCCGATATGATCAAATACTTGGGTGATTATATGGCTAATATTAGAGATGAACTTAAACTGTTTAGCAAACATGCTTCCATGGTTACCACTCAAGTAGAACAAGTTCTTAAAGCTCAAAAAGAATTGCTTCATGAAATGAATAGTAAGAAAAATGATTATGTTGTTAGAGTGGCTACTAGAACTGGTAGAATGACTCAGGAACCTTTGTATCCTGAAGGCCACCCTAAGAGAATCGAGCAAGATTCTCAAAGAAATAATATTGATGCACCAAGTTCTTCTAAAAAGAAGAAAAATAATAATGATAGAACCGCAAACTTCTAGTGAACATATTGCTGAACCACCTGATAATCCAAATGATATCTCTATGTCTGATGCTGAAACACAATCTGGTAATGAACATGAACCTAATGAAAATATCAAGGATGATGTTCATGATGATGCTCAACCTAGTAATGACAATGATGTAGAAATTGAACCTGTTGTTGATCTTGATAACCCACAATCAAAGAATCAACGTTACGATAAAAGAGACTTTGTTGCTAGGAAACACGGTAAAGAAAGAGAACCATGGGTTCAGAAACCCATGCCTTTTCCTCCCAAACCATCCAAGAAAAATGATGATGAGGATTTTGAGCGCTTTGCTGAAATGATTAGGCTTATCTTTTTACGTATGTGATTAACTGATGTGCTCAAAACAAATTCTTATGCTAAATATATGAAGGATATCATTACTAATAAAAGAAAGATACCGGAAGCTGAGATTTCCACCATGCTTGCTAATTATACTTTTAAGGGTGGAATACCAAAGAAACTTGGAGACCCCGGAGTACCGACTATACCTTGCTCCATTAAAAGAAATTATATTAAAACTGCTTTATGCGATCTTGGAGCCGGTGTTAGTGTTATGCCTCTCTCTTTATATCATAGACTTGACTTGAATAAGTTGACACCTACTGAAATATCTCTGCAAATGGCTGATAAATCAACTGCTATACCTGACGGTATTTGTGAGGATGTGCCTGTTGTGGTTGCAAACATTACTATTTTAACGGACTTTGTTATTCTTGATATTCCCGAGGATGATAGTATGTCTATTATTCTTGGGAGAACTTTTCTTAATACTGCAGGGGCTGTTATTGATTGCAACAAAGGCAATGTGACTTTTCATGTTAATGGTAATGAGCATACGGTACACTTTCCTAGGAAACAACCTCAAGTCCACACTATCAACTCCATTGGAAAAATCCCATCGATTATATTTGGAGGTTTTGAATTTCCTCCTCCTACAGTCAAAAAGAAATATGATATACTTATTATAGGGGATGTGCATATCCCCATTGAGGTAACTTACTATTATTCGAAATTTCTCCGGTTTCATGATTATCGGAATGAGGTTGTTAACAAGACTTGATCAACCTTGTTAGTGGATTCTTTTTGATGAGCATGAGATGGATGAAACTAGAAGCACAAACTTTTGTACCCTCTCTATATTTTCTGTTAATTAGTAGAAATAAAGTAAAAATAGTATTTCTCTGTCTGTTTCCTGACTTATCCGAGCAATATAAAAATATCCCGAAAATAAAAGTCCTCAGAATGACACGCCAATTTAATATGATTTTTTCGGAATATTTGAGGATTTACTGTGCAAAAAATACCGCAGGAGGAGCTGCCACCTGGCCACGAGGGTGGTGGGCGCCCCCCCCCTATAGGGCGCGCCCCCTGCCTCGTGGGCCCACGGTGGCCCTCCTCCACTTATCTCAGCACCCATCTTCTTCTTCTGTCTCACACAAACCCGAAAAACCAACTCAAGCACGAGTTCCAGCCACTTTTGCTGTGATTGTTGATCTCCTTGCTCAAAGCACCTCTCACAAAACTGCTTGGGGAGATTGTTCCTTGGTATGTGACTCCTCCATTGGTCCAATTAGTTTTTGTTCTAGTGCTTTATTCTTTGCAAATTTGTGCTGCATAGGTGGCCATGTTCTTGAGCTTGCATGTCAAATTTATATGGTCCCAAGTAGTTCTAATGCTTGATATAGGCTCAAGGCACTTGTTGGAGTAGTTGCTATCAGTTTTATTGAAGTTGGTTCACTTTTGTTTGAAGTTACTAATAATTTCAGAATTTTTCAGAGAAAAACAATAAGCTTAGGAAGATGTTCCAAGGTGGTTCTTCTAAGAAGCAAGGACCTAGGATTGCTATGTGCGATGCTGATGAGGATCCACCAAGAGACGCTCCCGTACGGCCTTGCGAATGGCCGTCGGAAATTTTATGGACCGTGCGGGAATTAAAGAAGAATTCAAAGCATATTTGCACAATGCCGGTCTTGAGGATTTTGAGGCTGACAAATGCCCCTAATATTATGATCTCACAAGTTCATTTGTGAGGAGGTTTGAGTATTCATCTTCGCGTAATTCTCCTTCAGTCATGTTTGATCTTTATGATAAATCTTATAGAATGGACTTAGAGGATTTCACTCTTGCTTGCAAACTTCCATCATGGGGCAGTATTAGGGATCCCCCTAAATCTGAATTTAGAGACTTTCTTGCCAGTATAACTGTAGGGGAATCTAGAGATATAACGCAGGCTACCATAGGGAGCATTCACTTTCCTGCTGTACATTATTTTGCTCTTTTCATCGGTAGATGCATAAATGCTAAGGATGAAGCATGTCACATGTGTGTCCCCGACCTCAGCATTCTTAGGAGTGTTGTGTTAGGAGACCAATCTTATCATATGGGAGCCATTGTAGCCCGTAGGTTGCATCATAATAGACATAATGGAGATTTCTTTGGAGGAGTTTATGCAACCCGCTTAGCTAATTTTCTTGAGATAGATATCCGAGAGGGTGATACGGAGTTGCCCACTGCATATTTAGATTATGACTCCATGGCCTCACATCATTTTGTTGAGCGACCCGAATCACCTCTTTTTTATTGTTTAATTTTTAACAAATGGCATGTTGTCCATATTACTCTCCCTACTCCTGCCCTTTTTGATTCACAGACAAAAGGAAGATATACTATTACTAGAGAGGAGGCATATGAGTACGAGAGGAGAGTGGAGGCAGCACGACTCCATGCTGTAGCTCAGCAGGCGATAACCGCTGCACATCAGTATGATCCCAACTATTCCTCGTCGCAGTACGACCCCAGTTACACCTACGGGTATCCGCCAGGGTATCCCAGGCAATAGACCAACTTAGGCCAAAAGCCTAAGCTTGGGGGAGTACGTATTTCTCACTGACATTACATTTATGTTCACGCACACTCATTGCTAGATGTCGGTGCTCATACTCTTTCACTATAATATCCATGCTAGTTATTTTCCTTTTTCCTGCTTTCTTCTTGTGTGTTTGATAAACCTTAAGAAAACCAAAACAAAATAGTAGTAGATTACTTTTCTGCTGTAGTAGTATTAATTAAAAACAAAACCCAAAAATATTTCCCATTCTTCTTTTGCTTGTTGGGAGCTTTCCCGTGTAAATAGTTTTATTTTATTTTCTTTGGGGGTCAGTAGGAGAAGACCATGATTAAATTGTTGTAGTGGCTCTTATATGCTTTAATGTTGATTTAACCCAGAGCCCATATTGCCTTGTCTTCTCCTGTTTCTTGAATGCTCGCATATTCCAGCTTAGTCCAATGCACGTGCATTCTTATTATTATTCACACCGTTCGGTCGTGCAAATGAAAGGCAATTATGATGATATATGATGGACTGACTGAGATGGAGAAGCTGGTATGAACTCGACCTCTTTTGTTTTTGTAAATATGATGAGCCCCTCGTTCTTGATTCAGCTTATTGTGAATAAACATGTTTGCAATGACAATTAGAGATCATAGTTGCTTGTGCCATGCTTGATTAGCTATGAGTTATAATGGTTTACCTTGCGTGCCAACATGCTATTGAGATGGTTGTGATGTGGTATGATGGGGTGGTATCCTCCTTTGAATGATTTAAGTGACTTGACTTGGCACAAGTTCACGCATGTAGTTGAAACAAATCAACATAGCCTTCACGATATTTATGTTCATGGTGGATTATATCCTACTCATGCTTGCATCCAATGTTTATTAATTTTAATGCATGTACATGGCTGTTGTCGCTCTCTAGTTGGTCGCTTCCCAGTCTTTTGCTAGCCTTCACTTGTACTAAGCGGGAATACTGCTTATGCATCCAATCCCTTAAACCCCAAAGTTATTCCAGATGAGTCCACTATACCTTCCTATATGCGGTATCTACTAGCCGTTCCAAGTAAATTTGTATGTGCCAAACTCTAAACCTTCAAATAAATATTCTGTTTTGTATGCTCGAATAGCTCATGTATCAACCAAGGTTGTCCTTATCTTCCGTGTTAGGCGGGTTATTCTCAAGACGAGTGGACTCCGCTCCTCACTCACGAGAACATGGCTGGTCACCGGGATGCCCAGTCCCATGTTTTATGCAAACTAAATCAAAATTAATTGCAAACAAAACTCCCCCTGGGACCTGATGTATGTTGGAGACACTCGTTGTTTCGAGCAAGTCATGGATTGATGCTTGTTGGTGGAGGGGGAGTATAAACTTTACCATTCTGTTTGGGAACCGCCTATAATTTGTTTAGCATGGAAGATATCGCCGTCTCTTAGTTGTTACGTTGACAATGAAAGTATACCGCTCAAAATGCAATTTATCTCTATTTCAAAACCGAGCTCTAGCACCTCTACAAATCCCTGCTTCCCTCTGCGAAGGGCCTATCCATTTACTTATATGTTGAGTCATCACCCTCTTATTAAAAAGCACTAGCTGGAGAGCACAACTGTCATTTGCATTCATCACTATTAATCTATGTTGGGTGTGACTATGATTGGATCTCTTTTACCATGAATTACAATGTCTAGTCACTCCTTGATCTTTAAAGGTGCTCTGCATTTATGTTTTGCGGTCTCAGAAAGGGCTAGCGAGATACCATCTTGTTATATCATATTATGATTGTTTTGAGAAAGTGTTGTCATCCGAGATTTATTATTATGGCTTGCTAGTTGATTATACTAATCATATGAGTAATTATGAGACCTGGGAATTATTGCAAATGTGGTTAGTTATGATATATGATGAAAACTTGAATGATGGCTTGACATAGTTACAACAACAAGAGCAAACAGAGTTTGTAAAAGTATTTCTTTTTCTCTTTCAGCTTGTCAACTGAATTGCTTGAGGACAAGCAAGGGTTTAAGCTTGGGGGAGTTGATAAGTCTCCGTCGTATCTACTTTTCCAAACACTTTTGCCCTTGTTTTGGACTCTAACTTGTATGATTTGAATGGAACTAACCCGGACTGACGCTGTTTTCAGCAGAATTGCCATGGTGTTGTTTTATGTGCAGAAAGAAAATATTCTCGGAAAGTCCTGAAACTTCACGGAACACCTTAGAAAAAAACAATAAAAAATCCTCGCCAAAGATGAAGACCAGGGGGCCCACACCCTGTCCACGAGGGTGGGGGCGCCCCCCCCCCCCCCTCTAGGGCGCGCCCCCTACCTCGTGGGCCCCCTAGAAACCCTCCGACGCCAACTCCAACTCTATATATTGGCTTTCGGGGAGAAAAAATAGGAGAGAATAAATCTCGCGTTTTACGATACGGAGCCGCCGCCAAGCCCTAAAACCTCTCAGGAGGGCTGATCTGGAGTCCGTTCGGGGCTCCGGAGAGGGGGATTCGTCGCCGTCATCATCATCAACCATCCTCCATCACCAATTTCATGATGCTCACCGGCGTGCGTGAGTAATTCCATCGTAGGCTTGCTGGACGGTGATGGGTTGGATGAGATTTATCATCTAATCGAGTTAATTTTGTTAGGGTTTGATCCCTAGTATCCACTATGTTCTGAGATTGATGTTGATATGACTTTGCTATGCTCAATGCTTGTCACTAGGGCCCGAGTGCCATGATTTCATATCTGAACCTATTATGTTTTCATGAATATATGTGAGTTCTCGATCCTATCTTGCAAGTCTATAGTCACCTACTATGTGTTATGATCCGGCAACCCCGAAGTGACAATAATCGGGACCACTCCCGGTGATGACCATAGTTTGAGGAGTTCATGTATTCACTATGTGCTAATGCTTTGTTTCGGTTCTCTATTAAAAGGAGGCCTTAATATCCCTTAGTTTCCAATAGGACCCCGCTGCCACGGGAGGGTAGGACAAAAGATGTCATGCAAGTTCTTTTCCATAAGCACGTATGACTATATACGGAATACATGCCTATATTACATTGATGAATTGGAGCTAGTTTGGTGTCACCCTATGTTATGACTGTCACATGATGAACCGCATCAGGCATAATTATCCATCACTGATCCGGTGCCTATGAGTTTTCCATATACTGGTTTACGCTTATTTACTTTTCCGCTGCTAATGTTACAATCACTACAAAATACCAAAAAACATTACTTTTGTTGCCGTTACCACCACTATCATATTACTTTGCTACTAAACACTTTGCTGCAGATACTAAGTTTCCAGTTGTGGTTGAATTGACAACTCAGCTGCTAATACTTGAGAATATTCTTTGGCTCCCCTTGTGTTGAATCAATAAATTTTGGTTAAATATTCTACCCTCGAAAACTGTTGCGATCCCCTATACTTGTGGGTTATCATTATGTTGTTGTCCTTTGGTGCCCATCATATGAGCGCGCGTGCGGATCACACCATAGGGTGAGTTGTGCATTGATAGGACTATGCATTGGAGGGCAAGGGTGACAGCAGCTTCAGCCTAAACATAGAAATAGATACGTACGAGATTGAAGGGGGGCCAATACTGATGTGGAATGAATAGAAGAATTTGTTGCTTTTAAGGGTACTTATGAAATTGAATCTTTGTTTGAAAAGAATGAAGCTTTTGACGATGATGTTTATAGACCTGAAAAATTTTCTATACTTAAATATTGCTACGAAAATTATAAATACAATTCCGATATTGATGTATTTATTGAGAAAGTCTTCGCTGTCCAAGAAGAGACTAATATTTCGGAGTCTATGGAAGAAGGAATTGATGAAACTATGAGCTCATTGGATGAAAAAGATGACGAGGAGAGCAAAGAACAAAAGGAGGAAGAGCAGATTAGCTACCCATGCCCACCTTCTAATGAGAGTAACTCTTTGACTCATACATTATTTAATGTCCCCTCATTCTTACCGAAGGATGAATGCTATGATAATTTCTATGATCCCATTGATTCATTTGAAATATCCCTTTTTGATGAAATCGATGCTTGCTATGCTTGTGGCCATGATGCCAGTATGAATTATGCTTATGGAGATGAACTTGCTATAGTTCCTTATGTTAAGAATGAAATTGTTGCTATTGCACCCACACATTATAGTCCTATTATCTTTTTGAATTCTCCAAACTACACTATATCGGAAAAGCTTGCTCTTGTTAAGGATTATATTGATGGGTTGCCTTTTACCGTTGCACATGATGATTTTGATGAATATAATATGCATGTGCTTGCTGCTCCTACTTACAATTATTATGAGAGAGGAACTACATCTCCGCCTCTCTATGTTTCGAACACGATAAAATTGCAAGAAACTACTTATGCTATGTATTGGCTTTTACTTGATGTGCATGAATTGTTCTTTTATGACATGTCGATGCATAGGAAGAGAGTTAGACTTCGTCATTGCATGATATATGTTGCTTTGTGCTCACTACTAAATTATAAATCATTGCTAATAAAAATTGGCTTTGATATACCTTGGGATCCGGGTGGATCGGTTACTAGAGCACTTTATGCCTAGCTTAATGGCTTTAAAGAAAGCGCTGCCAGGGAGACAACCCGGAAGTTTTAGAGAGTAATTTATTTTCTGTTGAGTGCTTTTATAAAGTTTTAAAACAAAAAAATATAGAGGGAAACTTAAAAACTTCTTCAAAAAGATAAGCGGTTGAAAGGTGATGCATTGGAGACGTGAGGGTCGACCTTGAATACTTGTGTTCATGCTCATGGAAACAATGTAAATTTTTCATGGAAGCTTCTCACAAAAATATTTATCCACTTGTACAAATCCATTGTATTATAAAAATAATGTGCCAAGGTTTGCCTTTAGGATGATTAGATTTCTTGTTGGTATGTGCGGTGCAAAAACAGAAACTTTTGCTGCAGTGCATGAATTAACATTTTTTACTCGAGCATGCAAAAATTCTGAAATTTTTACACAATATTTCTATGCAATTTTTTTGTTTTTTCCTAATTTGTTAGAATTTTTGGTGTTACATAAGTATGTTGAATATCCAGATTGCTACAGACTGTCCTGTTTAAGACAAATTCTGTTTTTGATGCATTGTTTTGCTTGTTTTGATGAAATTATCGATTTTATCGTTGGTATAAGCCATGGAAAAGTTATAATATAGTAGCTACAATGAAAAAACAAAATATGAATGGGTTGGCAACAATACTTAAAGTAGCGATTTTCATTATTATACTAACGGATCTCATCGAGTTTTCTGTTAAGTTTTGTGTGGATGAAGTGTTCAAAGATCGAGGGGGTCTCTATATGAGGAGAAGGAGAAGAGGCAAGAGTTCAAGCTTGGGGATTCCCAAGGCACCCCAAGTAAATATCAAAGGAGACTCAAGTGTCTAAGCTTGGGGATGCCCCGGAAGGCATCCCATCTTTCTTCAACAAGTATCGGCATGTTTTCCTTTTCGTTTCGTTCACGTGATATGCGTAAATCTTGGAGCATCTTTTGTGTTTAGTTTTCATTTTTATTTTATGCACCATGCTGGTATGAGATATTTCATGGTTGTTTTTTAGAATACTCATTGCACTTCACTTATATCTTTTGAGTATGGCTTTATAGAATGCTTCGTGTGCTTCACTTATATCATTTGAAGTTTGGATTGCCTGTGTCTCTTCACATGGAAAACCTTTATTTGTTGAATGATCTTTTGCTTCACTTATATTTATTAGAGCATGGTCTTTTGTAGAAAGAATTAACCTCTCATGCTTCACTTATATCTATTTAGAGAGTCAAAAGGGGATTGGTCATTTGCATGGTTAGTCATGAAATACTACATAAAACTTGTGGATCACTGAATATGATGTGTTTGATTCCTTGCAATAGTTTTGCCATATAGAGATGATAATATGTGGTAAGTACTAGTAAATGGTTGTTTTTAGTAGGAGTATTGGTGTTAGGCTTGTGATTCCTGAAGCATGCACGTATAGTCTCCCATTATGCTATGAAGTTGGAGCATGATTTATTATTGATTGTCTTCCTTTATGTAGAGGTCGGGGGCGCACGATGGTTAACTCCTACCAAACTCCCCCGTAGGGGCATGCATAGTAATACTTTGCTTCAAGAGATAATAAACTTTTCCAATAAGTTTATGAGTTCTTTATGACTAATGTGAGTCCATGGATTATACGCACTCTTACCTTTCCGCAATTTGCTAGCCTCTACGGTACCGTGCATTGCCCTTTCTCACATCGAGACGTGGTGCAAACTTTGCCAGTGCATCCAAACCCCGTGATATGATACGCTCTATCACACATAAGCCTTATTATATCTTCCTCAAAATAGCCACCATACCTACCTATTATGGACTTTCCGTAGCCATTCCTAGATATATTGCCATGCAACTTCCACCGCTTACGTTTTGATGACTTGAGCATTCATTGTCATATTGCTTTGCATGATCCTAAGATAGCTAGCATGATACTTCCATGGCTTGTCCGTTTTTTGATATCTCTGCTATGCTAGATCATTGCACATCCTGGTACACTGCCAGAGGCATTCATATAGAGTCATACTTTTTTCTAGGTATCGAGTTGTAATTTTTATTTCTTTTGAGTTTTAAGTTAATAGAAGTGTGATGGTCATCATTATTCATTATTAGAGCATGTCCTAGTAAGGAAAGGATGATGGAGACTATGATTCCCCCCACAAGTCGGGATGAGGCTTCGGACAAATATAAAATGAAAAAAGAAAAAATGAAAAGGCCAAAAAGAGCCCAAGAAAAAAAAGGAAAAAGAAAAAAAGGAAAAAATAGAGAGAAAAAGAGAGAAGGGGCATGCAAATACCACACTTGTGCTTCAAAGTGGCACCATGTTTTTCATATAGATAGTCTCCTATGTTGTCACTTTCATATACTAGTGGGAATTTTTCATTATAGAGTTAGATGCACACCCACTTAGTTTTCATGTTGAGCTTTCATACACTTATAACTCTTTGTGTGTTCATTGCTTGGCGATCCCTACTCCTCACATTGATATCAATTGATGGGCATCTCCATAGCCCATTGGTTAGCCGCGTCGATGTGAGACTTTCTTACCTTTTTGTCTTCTCTATATTTACCCCTATCAGCATACTCTATTCCACCCATCTATATCCATGGCTTGCGCTCATGTATTGCGTGAGGGTTGAAAAAGCTGAAGCACCTTAAAAAGTATGAACCAACTTCTTGGATGGCACCGGGTAGTACATGATAAATACTTTGTGTCAAGAAGACAGAGCATGACAAGACTATATGATTTTGTAGGGATAGCTTTCTTTAGCTTTGATATTTTGAAAGACATGATTGTTTATTGGGATGCCTCAGTATTGATGTCTTTATGTCAAATTATAGACTATTGCTTTGAATCATTCGTGTCTTAATATTCATGCCATGATTAGATATATGATCAAGATTATGCTAGGTAGCATTCCACATCAAAAATTATCTTTTCTATCATTTACCTACTCGAGGACGAGCAGGAATTAAGCTTGGGGATGTTGATACATCTCGTTGTACCCTCTACTTGAACATGGTGCTTTATGCTTCATACTATTATCCAATGATATGTTGTCATCCTATGATGTCTCAGTAGATGTTTTGTTGTCCTATTGGTAATTGGTGAATTGCTATGGTTGGTTTAATTTTCTTGTGGTTATGTTCTTGTCCTTTGGTGCCCATCATATGAGCGCGCGTGTGGATCACACCATAGGGTTAGTTGTACGTTGATAGGACTATGCATTGGAGGGAAAGGGTGACAGCAGCTTCAACCTAAACATATAAATTGATATGTACGGGATTGAAGGGGGACCAATATATATCTTAATGCTATGGTTGGGTTTTACCTTAATGAACGTTAGTAGTTGCGGATGCTTGCTAATAGTTCCAATCATAAGTGCATAGAATTCCAAGTAAGGGGCGACATGCTAGGAGTGGCCTCTCCCACAAAAAAAACTTGCTATCGGTCTAGTAACGTAGTCAATTGGTAAGGGGCAACTCCGCAAATCCTACCACCACTAAATCACACTCGTTTTACTAAGTTAATTGTTTCTTTATTTAAACAGCACCTAACTTTTAGTTTCACGTTCTTTATTATCTTGCAAACCTATCCACACCTACAAAATACTTCTAGTTTTATTCTTGTTCTAGGTAAAGCAAACGTTAAGCGTGCGTAGAGTTGTATCAGTGGTCGATAGAACTTGAGGGAATATTTGTTCTGCCTTTAGCTCCTCATTGGGTTCGACAATCTTATTTATCAAAAAAGGCTACAAATGATCCCATATACTTGTGGGTTATCAGTTATGCAAAAATGTAATGTTCAATAGGGCTATGTGGTGTTTAAGTATGAATTGTCCACTTCAGTTCCATGAATGGCTATATTTGGTTGTTTATAGTGAGTAGATGCCTTGTTTATCTGTATATGGTTGTTAGGTATGTTGCAGTGAGTAGTTGTCCAAGTATCATGCAGATGCCTTGTTTATCTATATTTGGTTGTTAGGTTGGTTGAAGTGAGAATTTGTCCAGCTTTCAAGCAGATACCTTGTTTATCTGTATTTGCTTGTTAGGTTGGTTGTAGTGAGCATTTGTCCAATTTTCAAGCATATGCCCTGTTTATCTGTATTTGCTCGTTAGGTTGATTGCAGTGAGACTTTGTCCAGTTTTCAATGGCTATATTTGGTTGTTATACTGATCATTTATGCCTTGTTTATTTCAGTCATTCACAATTTGATGTTCATTATGTGCAAGTTGGAACTGTGCAACTCGATTTCATCAATACCAGTTTGAACTGCTATATTTGGTTCCAGTTATGCCTGGTGTAGTTAACACATGCCCTTTATTTCATTTCCCAAAAAGTATGTTTTTGTCCCTCGAGTTCCCAAAAAGTACATACTTCATCCTTCAACTTGTTTTGGTCTCCTTTTGGTCCCTCAAGTTTCAAAACCGGTCAAGTTTCATCTGAAATCCGGTTTCACTAGAAAACATGACACGTGGCGTGGTATTCTCCCTCCCCCACTTGCCACGTCGGACCCATTGTTGGGTCAAACAGACTGCTCGCGCGACGCCGTCTTCACTCTCTCCCCCTCTACCTTTCCTCTTTGACCTCTCTCCCAAACCCTAGACTTGGCGACGGCGGATCCCGATTTGGTGTGGTGGTTGGCGTTGGCGTCGGAGCCAGGGTCGGCGGCGCCCTTGAGAAAAGCTGTGGCGATGCCGATCGAGTATACCTAGGCGCAGATCTACGCGGCGGCGTGGGTGGTGTAGTGCTGCGGCTGCAGTGGCACCGATCCAGTATACATCGGCGAGGACGAGAACTATCAGGACAGCGACCACCGGCAGACCTTCAGGTATGTTTTTTGCGTATATTCTTTTGGATTTGTAGGTAGATGTCGTCCATTTAGGTTGTAGCCGAATCTGAAATTTGTCTCCATCTATTATAGGGAGTAATGGACCCTCTGGATTTAATTCATGTCATGTTCCATTACAATGGCGAATTTGTGAAGAAAGGGAACCACATGATGTATTTGGGAGGCAGTGAAGCTATGTCAGACATTGAAAGAGATAAGCTTTCTTTGCCCGAGCTTTTGGGGCATTTAAGAGATCATTGCACTGATGTGGAGGGGATACAATGTCAGTTTTATTGGTTAGTTCCAGGAAAAGAGATGAATGATGGACTTGTTTTTCTGCATGATGACAACACTGTTCTTAAGATGGCTGAGTTTGTTTGTGATGGAGGAGTTGCAGATGTGTATGTTGAGAAGCATGCTCCTGCTGATGGCTGATAGTGATTATGAGGAAGAATCAGTTGCAACAACAGGCTATGATGGAGAGGAAGAGGAACAGTACACCCCCTTAAGTGTAGTCATGCCAGAAGAGCAATTGCCCAGATTAGAGGGGGATAGTGATGCACAAGGTGAAGAGTCTGATGAAGAGGATAGTGATTACATCCCTGATGATGAGTCAGCATCTGAGGATGATGAAGAAGCAAGAAAGATCAATGTTGACTATGTGGAGTACAAGAAGAAACACAGGGCTGGCAACATAGACATTTTAGATGAAGTGTCCATTACAGATGCGATAATAGGTTAAAGGGAAAATGTTGGAGAGGATGCAGCTGCTGAAAGCTACTCAGACAGCTCAGATTCTAATGACTCTTTCGAAGAAAACAGTGATGGAAAGGCTGTCACCAAACCTAAAAAAATTCATGTGTACAAAGACAGGGGAGAAGTACCATAGTTCTATCTTGGTATGAAATTTGAATCAAAGGAAGAGTTCAGAAAAGCAATAATTACTTATGGACTGCATCACAGAAGGTTAATTAGGTTTAAGATAAATTATTCTGTAAGGTGCAGAGCAGAATGTGATTGGGGGACATGCCCCTGGTTCTGTTTACTTAGTAGGACAAGTAGGTGCAATAGTTGGCAGGTGAAATCTTTCAGAGATAAGCATTGTTGCCCAAAAAGGAAGGACAACAAGCTGGTCACTTCATTTAGGATTGCACAAAAATATGATAAGCTCATTAGAGGCCACCCAGGATGGAAGATTGACATCTTGAAAGCACATGTGCAAGAGGACATGTTTGCAAATGTGAGCACAACACAAATTAAGAGAGCAAAACAAATTGTGAAGCAGAGAGTGTATGATTCCACCAAGTTCCAATACTCAAAAGTGTTTGATTATCAGTTGGAATTGTTGAGGAGCAATCCAAGAAGCACTATTGTTGTCAAACTTGATCCAAAGGAAAGAGTACCAACATTTTTGAGAATGTATGTGTGCTTGGCTGCTCTGAAAGAAGGTTCCAAGGCAGGTTGTAGACAAGTAGTAGGAATGGATGGATGTTTTTTCAAAGGAGCAAAAAATGGAGAGCTTCTCTGTGCTATAGGAAGGGATGCAAATAACCAGATGTACCCAATTGCATGGGCTGTAGTTGAGGAGGAGAATAATGACTCATGGGATTGGTTATGTGATTTACTGTTTAGAGATTTTGGAGTGGAGGATGGTCAAGGCTGGGTGTTCATATTTGACCAGCAGAAAGTGAGTGCTACATTAATCTGCCCATCTCATAATTTAGAGATCTTCATAATTTATTGCTACTTTTTTCAAATTGCAAATGCTAATTAACAGTTTCTTTTCTTAGGAAATTATAACAGCAGTTCAGAATTGGGCACTATTGGCTGAGCATAGGAATTGTGCCAGAATATATATATGCTAACTGGAGACTTAAATTCAGAAACAAGGACTGGCAGAAACTGTTCTGGAGATGTGCAAAAGCATCAAATGTAGCTCTGTTCAATCATGCTGGGGAGAAGTTGGCCAAGGAAACTGTTATGGGTGCGAGGGCTGTCACTAAAACAGACCCATGTCACTAGAGCAGAGCATGGATGAGGTTAGGATCCAATTGTGATAGTGTAGACAACAACATGTGTGGGAGCTTTAATAAGTGGATTGTGGAAGCTAGATTCTTTGTTGTTATTACTATGCAAGAGACCATTAGAAGGAAAATCATGGTAAGGATACAAGAGAACAATGACAAGTGGCCAAAGTGGAGTGGTACTATCTGTCCAAACATTATGAAAAGACTTGAAAAGATGATCAATGAGTCAGCTCATTGCACTGCCATATCTAATGGCAATAACTGCTTTCAAGTGACACAAAGAGTGCAATATAGATTCAAAGTTGATTTGACCAACTGGACATGTAGCTGTAGGTACTGGCACCTTTCTGGTTTACCATGTGCACATGTTGTGTGTGTTATACACATGGTCACAAATGACATTTATGGCTATGTTGCTAGCTGCTTTTCAGTGAAGAATTTCAAGGCAACATACTCACACTTCCTACAACCAGTAGATGGTATGGCAACTTGGCCTGAATCCAACAGACCTAGGCCAGCAGCTCCAAGATATGTGAAAATGCCAGGAAGGCCAAGGACTGAGAGGAAGAAAGGGAAGGGAGAGAAACCCATTGCACCTAAGCACGGGATGGGTAAAGTTGACACAATCAATAGATGCTCTATTTGCAAATGCATAGGTCACAACAAAAACAAAGTGTACTGCTCCTAAACCATCTACTAGCAGTGCCCCAACTGCTAGGAATTCTAGTGCGAAGCCAACTACAAAGGGCAGTTCTAGGACAGCTACAAAGGCTAGTTCTAGGCCAACTACAAAGTGAGTGTTTAGCTATGTTCCTAGCTTATTTTCAGTGTAATAACACTCCTTTATGTGAAACATAGCTTGATGAAAATGCTTGCAGGGTCCTGTGCAACCCTCACAGAAAAGCACTAATGTGAGTAGCAAGAGAAAAGCTCCATCAGACATTCCATCTACTTCAAGAAGGCCACCTTCAAATGTTAGCAGATTCAAGCCTTTCAAACCACCTCGGAGCAAGGTCACTGCTACCTCAAAGGCCACTGTGAAGAATGTTCACGTCAATGTTAGTAGCAGCTCAGGAGTTACTATAGATTTCAGTTCTGGAGCTGCTAACACCAACTTCAATGGACCAAATAAAAGAGCAAAAAAGTGCCCAACAAGTTGCTTGAGTGAGTACAGTGTGTATGTTCAGGAAACTTGTGTGTTTGTTTCCTTCTTATCTCATGTGTCTAGTTAAATTTGAACACTGTTGTTTGTGTACTTCCTCTCATTTGTTGTTGAACATGTGTGCCCCATTTAGTATTGAACAACATGAACCTGGGCTATGTTTCTTAAGTTGAACCTGGGTTGTGTTTCAAGCACTGAAACTTGTGTGCTTGCTCTCATTTCTTGTTGAATATGTGTGCCTACTTGATGTCCAACTGTCAAAGAGAGATCAAGCCAATATGTAGCAAAGCATAGAGCACAATTTAGTACAGAATAATTCAGTGCTTACAATGTCAACTGAAACAGGTACAACTGGTCAGTGCTTATATTAAGCACAACAAACTAACATAGATAGCATCTTAACCTATTACATTCAGTTCTTGGCAACAGCTAGCACTGCCACTTACTAAAACATTACATTTTTAGTCCAATAAGCACTGCAAATAAAGCTATATTTATACCAAGTAACACCCAGATAAACAGATCCGTCTTGTTTAGCTCCATCTTCATTGCCTTCATCTTGGATAACATCTTGTGCATTCTTCTCTTTTTCTTCCATGTCAGATAACTTATCGGCCAACATGAGCTCCAATTCCATCTTACAATCTTTAGCCTTCAACTTATCTGCATAAAGTGCATTGATAGATCTCTCCATTGGTGCAGACCATTCAGGATCATACCACATCGGAAAATCACATGCTTGTTCATCCTAAAATTCAAATAAATTGCATTAGTTCATTTGAACATTCTCATACAGATTTGGTAGAAAGAAATGAATGCGACAACTAAATTCACCTCCCGCATGCAACAAAGGAACCGTCTGCCAGTGTTAACACCTTCATAAGCAACCTTTCTCACCGGCAAAAATCCACAAAAACAACTAAAATTGCTCTCACTTTCCAGGCCGTGGAACTTTGGATCTTCGATTGCGAGTGGCACTTTGCCAGATATCAGTTCGGCAGGCATATAGACCTATTCAACGAAACATAGGAAGAACCCTAAATCACCAAGGAAGAACCCTAAATCCCCAAATCACTAACCCTAGATCACAAATTTGCACTTACCTGTGTAGGAGCACAACTGCTTCTGTCCTCACTCATCCACCCAAGGATCTCCTCACGAGTTCGCATGGCGCCGACGGCGAATAAGGCATTGGCGGCAAGCAAGGCGTTGGCGAAGTCGGGAGAGAGAGAGAGAGAGAGAGAGAGAGAGAGAGAGAGAGAGAGAGAGAGAGAGAGAGAGAGGAACAAGAGAAGAGCGCGAGGGGAGAGTGAGCTGACGGCATCGCGCGGGCGGTCTGTTTGACCCAACAGCGGGGTCCGACGTGGCAAGTGGGGGGAGAATACCACACCACTTGTCCTGTTTTCTAGCGAAACCGGATTTCGGACGAAACTTGACCGATTTTGAAACTTGAGGGACCAGAAGTAGAACAAAACAAGTTAAAGGACGAAGTATGTACTTTTTGGGAATTTGAGGGACGAAAAACATACTTTTCTCTTACACATTTATCCAGTGTGATGTTTAAGCATGAGCTACGTTCTATTCATTTTCAACAATACCAGTTTTAAGCCTGTTGTAGGTAACATTCCCTTCCATTTTATATCCGCTTTAACAGCATGCTAAAACCAACACATTCAAGCTATCATTTGGAGATGATGTTGTTTACCTTGGCTATATTTGTTTGATGTTAAGGTTGCTGATAAGGATATAGCAAAAAATACGAACGGTGACAATCAAATTATTTGTTTACGCTCTATCTAACCACAACAGTGAGCTATTATTTGTTTACGCTCTATCCAATACAACAATGAGTTGTAGGATGGTAACTACAAACTCCGTAGCCTTCTCTTTGTATTGTCCATAATGAGTTGTTAGACAACAATGTCTGAACCTTTTTGGTTTGCAGTGGTTCCCAAAGAAGTTTACTCAAGATTACCTCATAAAGTACAAGATTGGTGGACACGCAATGAAGGTTAAAGTATTTCATCGACACTGCAGTGAGCATGGAGAAGTCCTAATGAAGACAGTGAAGGATGGGTGGGCAGCCATCACAAGGGGTTGGCCTAGAGTCGTGTGCGCATTATGCATGGAGGAGGGCACAATATAGGCATTCCGCTTCACCTTCTCCAGCAACCAGAATGTCTTTCGCCTCTCTCTTTACAGTTTTTAGTACAACTGTGGTTCATCATTCTTTACTTGGTACTTCTGTAGTTCTTCAGTATATGTACATGTGCATCAAATTATGCATTCGTGCTTGAACCTATATTTGTAATAAACATGTTTTGATATGAAATAAGTGATTGCCTACTTTCAAATTCAAAATCTGTGATTTTTAAATGCATGGAATAAATTAGGGAATTAGGGATTACACCGCACACGGTTTGCGAAAGCAAAATGTCTGCAATAAACATGGAGATCAGTCACGTTTCTCGGATCCACTACGTGTGCGATCAATCTCTACTGCACACACGTTCAGCCAAGAAAAAAAATGTGCGAGATTAACAACAGCATCGCACACAGTTCCTTCTTATTAAATGTTTGCGAAAATCACCTTATCACACACGCTTGGCAAGTATGGATTGTTTATGATGTCTTGCACATCACAAACTTTTGCTCATAGAGGAACACGTGGATAGGTATTCATCCGACGCGGGTACGATGGATGAATCATGTGGGATATATTCAAACTTCGCATATAGTTTTATAGGCACAAATGTACATCGATTCGCATATCTATATCTATACTCATATATACCAATAGCAAGTCATATGGACCGTTGGATCTTTCTAATAAGACGGCTCAAATTTAATGGCTTGTGGTACAATTCTACGCAGATGCATATGGACCGTTGGATATGTCAATATGACGGTCAGCATTGCAGGGATTCACTGCCCCTTCCCCTGTGCTGCCAGCCTGCAACTCACAGCTGTAGTAGTAGTAGTTTCCAGAATGTGCATGTGATTCTCCCTGCTTTCTTTGTAGCATGCTATTGTTCAGAAATTTCCAGCACTCCCGTGATACATGCAGCAGTAGAGTATAGTAGGACTAGGAGTACTAGCAACTACTAGCAAGCACGCATAATGATGAGAGAGATAAAGCATGTGATGGTGCAGCCTGGGTATAGGCGCACAAGCCGAAACCAAAATAAGTTTGGGTAAATGCAAACAAAGTAAAAATGTAATACATGTTACAGCTAAATAGTTTTTACTTTCTCTTATAAAGTTGTTTTACAAATATTATTACCATTGTTTTTCTTACCAATAAATTATGTGAAAAATTCACATCAACAAAACAGACATAATTAATGTTTATATTATTATTTTCTTTCTAACTACAAATAACTTGCAAATAGCACTCTTTCCATTGCTCAATCTAATATGTATTAAATTTTATTAGGACAAAGGTTTAGGGATGAAGTGGGTATGCTTTTTCTCATGGTATTCTAAATTGTGTAAATTTAGTATTACACAGAAACATATTAAATTGTTTATAATTTAACGATTAATTAACTGATGAGTTGCGTGACTCCACCTATGGTAGTTCAAAATATGAAAGTACTATTTAAAATTACCGATATTTTTTCGCATGTATGTGTGTTAATAACTATCGCTACACGTGCATCATGTGCCATTTACTAGTACGGTCAAGGAAAAGTAAATGTACGTGATTGTCTGCTTATCGCACATGTTCTATAATCGTGTGTTTGTGGTGGGTCGCGCATCATAAATTTAGCACCATAAAATACCGACTGCGATGGTAATGCGAGCACAAACGAGTAGTAAGGATGGAGCGTTTGAGATATTCGACATATCAGAAACAATTGTCTGAAGACTCACGTCTGTGATAGATGTCGGCATCGCATATGTTTAGTTATACAAAACGTATGCATCATGGCTCCCTATCCCCGCTGTTTCTGGTCGTGTGGGAAGGACCCCCTATCGCACGCACTCACCTGACGGCGGTTTAAAATGCCGTCATGGAAAGGTTTAAAAACCGTTTGTATAGCAGCTCGTTGTACCAGTGATGACTCCCTTTTATAGTGGGGAATGAAATCCAACAGTTATGCACCCACAGCTAGTGCACAAGCGGGAGTACCGCTCATCCAGCTGGCACGGAAGATCCAGGCATTGCGTTCAACTGAGTAGGTCAGGGAGGCGGTAGTGCCGCTGAAGTGGTACTTCCGCTTAGTGTTGAACAACACCCGAAACCAGCTGTAGTAGATAAAGGCGGGGCGGTACTACAGCTGGCAACTGCTCTACTTCCGCTTGAGGGATAGAGCTATCCAGAGAGCAAAATATAAGCATACTCCATGCGGTAGTGGAACAATGGTAGTTCCGCCGGAGCGGTACTTCTGTTGTAGAGATAGGACTCAGGAGATCCGCGGTAGTGGATGCTAGTCAGGGTCATAGTACCGCGCGAGCTGTACTACCGCGCTGAACTACTGCTCCCACTACCGCTCATATCCAGAGAGCTAAAAACAAGCTGGAGTGTTGGTAGCACTAAACTGCGGCAGTACCATTGGAGCGGTACTACCGCTGAGCAGAGCGGTACTACCGCTTAAGTGACTCTGGGAAGCCCATGCATAGAGGAAGGACAAGCTCAATTGCTGGGAAAGAAAGAGGGCGCAAAAGACTGTGTACGTGTTGATTCTACCCAAACCTTTTCAGAGCGGATGCCCTCTTAATAGTATGGTGATCCTACGACTCAAATCCACAGAAAATGAAACTCAAGAAAAACTCTGTCTTCGCGATAGCTTCGACGGGCATGAATCATCTTGTGCCATATGATAGATTCTCTGAAATGCTCAATGCAGACGATTAGTCCGCAAATGCATTTTCATCAATCACCAAAATCACTAAGGGAGAAATATGCCCTAACAAATGGGATGTGCCAGCCCTGACCCTCGGCGTAATCAAGATGAAGATCTTCTGGAGGTTTGGCGTACACTTCAAGCGTATTTGAATAGTTGACATGCTTGTTCCTACATTGTAACCGGCCATGTCTAAACCCTAGGTACCTCGGCATCTATATAAGTTGTGGGTTTAGTCTGTAGAGGCCCGCATGCTCATACACATGCACCTTAGCAAGGTTTAGAGCATAGAGACAAACTCATACGATCTCGAGGTAGATCAATCTGTTTTTTGTACCCCATCACAGTAAATATATAAGAAGCAGGACATAGGGTTTTACCTCATCAACAGGGCCCGAACCTGGGTAAAATGACGTGTCCCTACTCTTCCTGTTACCATCTAGCTCAGATCACCAAGCTTGGAACCCCCTACCCGAGATCTGTCGGTTTTAGCATTGACACCAAGTCAGAAGAATGTTGTATTTTGGTGGGTAATACCCATGATAGCCTCATTAAGGAAGTTCACAGTGGATGAGTAATCCATTTGAAAGTAACCCTGGTGTTGGATGTGATACCAAAGTGATACTGGGCAATTAATTGCAATTTTAAGTGTTGAAGGCCCTAAGAAAAAATCTCATCGGGAAGAAGTATGAAGCAAAGGCTATCTTGGATTGATATATAACACAAGAAATGGTTTAAAGAAGGCAAGAAAGAACAATTATATGTGGTATGCTCTTTATATACAAGGAAACAATTACTTTGATGTTGGTTCAACATAGCCTATTTTGTCTGATGCCTTCTGCTAATTTTGTTTGTCAGCAACACAATGAAAAAGTTATTACAGGTTCCTTACAAGTGCTTCATTTGCAATTGAGTTGTAGCTAGCATCTCCAGTCGAGCATAGATGCTTTGCGGTTTTAAATGGTCTTTATTCTGAAGAATATTGTTGTTAAAGACTTGGAGGCACAAGATGACCTCTGGACAACCGGGATATTTTAAAGAGCGAATTCTAGTTTTTACCCCATACTATGACATTTTTTACGCCAATTACCTTAATTAATAACTTTTCATTTGAATTACCCCATTTAGCGAAAGTTTCGCCAATTTTTACCCTCTGAGTTTTTAGGTCGATGATACTTTCTCTAGTGGGGTTTTTGGCACACAATGTGTTGATGAAGTTAAGTTTAATATGATGCAGCAACTAGACACAAATGTCGTGTAGAAGAATGAGGTGTAAACAACTGAATCCTCCTTAAAAACGAATAGAGTTGTGTGATGTGAAGTAGTGTCTCATCAAGGTGAAGTGGTGCATACGTACACCTGATGACTATGGGAAAAAGAGTTGTGTTTGACTACGCCATTCATCTGGTTCGAGCTTAGGGAAAAACATCAGAAGAAAATTGCAATGCGGTGCATCATGTGTACATGATTATCAGGGCTCACCTGATAGATCACTAAATGGAATAAAATCTAGTAACACTTTGGTAGCAACTGGCAATTTTTTTGCTAAATGAGGTAATTGGAACGGAAAAAATGTTAAATTATTTCTTTGTCAAAAATATCAAAGTATATGGCAAAAAATGGAACTCACTCTATTTTAAATGGATGATGAGGAACATTGACCGATTTCAAACCTTTGAAGTTTGTTTTCATAGTTCAGATGTTTCATTTTAGAACACATTCACGAGTTTTAAAAGTGTTCATGATTTTTTAAATGTTCAATAATTTTAAAAACGTTTGCAGATTTTAAAAAAAGGTTTGTGAATTGAAAATTTGTTCATGGATATGAAAAAAATCTTCACCAATTTTAGAATGTTCATGAATTCTATAAATCTTTTCACAAATTTGAAAAAATGCATGAATTTGAACAAATATCAACAAATTTAATTTGTGTTCCTGTATTTCAAAACATATTCATAAATTTTAAAAATATTAACAAGTTAACAAATAAAAAATAAAAAAGGAAACCAAATATAAAAGCAAACAGGAAAAGAAAAAAATGTAGAGAAAAAAAGAAAAAACCGAATGGGACAGTTCGAAAACTCAAAGGACCGCCCTACACCCGTGGGGGCGGGGCGTGTTTGCTCAACCTCCTCAACATGTGGTTGAGTTGGTTAGGTGGACAGTGGTATCCCAACCCACCAGGATTCAAATCCTGGTGCTCGCATTATTCCTGGATTTATTTCAGGATTTCCGGCGATGCGCTTTCAGTGAGACGAGACATTCCCGTCGACGACGAGGCGCCTACGGTGACTTCGTAAATCTCAAGATGATATGCCGGATCAGTCTCTCGGGGTGAGTGTATGTGCGTGTATATGAGCGCTTGTGTCTGTACTGATGCTCAAAAAAAAAGCTATATGCGCGGAATACAAATTGCCACAATAACCCCTATTAGGAGAGAAAAATCAAACTAATTTCACAACAGAAGAATGGTGCAGGAAATCGCGCATTTCCCTCTAGTGTTGATGATGAAGAGTTTCATCTAGTTGGAGCATACAGCTTCGGAAGACGTCACTACAGAAATGGCGCCGGTTCAGATAATGAAGTATTTTTTCCCCACAGTTTGGCAAATTAGATCGTAGTCTCGTTTGGCACCTCCGAACATTTGATCACCCAAAACGAGATGCAAAGTCATTAGTCATTACTCCCTCCGTTTCAAAATAGATAACTCAATTTTGTACTAACTTTAATAACTTAGATAATAGATGGCCCAATTTTGTACTAACTGGGAGGGAGTACTTATTAGGCTGGCCAGGAAGAAGGGCGGTGCGAACACGTCAATCGGTGTGGGCTTGAATTGTGGAATGGCCGTGAGATAGTGCAGGTCCCAATCACAATTCACATCATCACACCTCCTCCTCTATCCATCTACTAGATTCAACACTTATAACACGCATTAGCTTCAAGTCGACCAGCACAAGCAGCCGGCCTTCTTTGATCAAGTCTATTGGTCTATTGGACGTACTGTGGTGTCTATTTTCTCTGAAGAAATATGATTGGCCTGGTGCGATCTTGTGTTGTTCGTCCCAGTTTTGTACTGTGATCTGTGTGATGTGAGCATGCTGTGTAAAATGTATGTTCACTATCCTCAAAAAAAAAATGTAGGTTCACTCCGCCACTTTTTTGAGAAAATAGTAAAATCATGCACGAGTAATGCACGTCTAGTTTGATATTTTCTTGAAAACCTTTACCACGTTGTGTTTTTTCACTTCCATGACTATCTTATGTCACCGCACAAATGCTTATTTTTTTTTAAACGGAGGCAAAAGATTTACCTCTTCAATTAAATAAGGAAGAGTAGAGTTTAGAGTTTTACAACGCACTCACAAATAAGCGGCGTGACAATTACTCGTACAATATGATGTTCCCTAGCTTTCTTGCGCCAGCAGTAACCCAAAGTTTAGTATCTTCTAAAATGTTCGTTAGGAGGACCGGCGGTGGTGCGCTTTTTCGACGAAATACGCGGGCGTTTCTCTCATTCCAAATGGTCCAAGAAACAAGCATGGTGAGGGAAGCCATTGCGTGGCGGTGAGGGTTGTGGTCGTCGGTTCTTTTTTGCCACCACTCAGTGACGGTTGCTTCTAACTGCCAATCGGAGGTGTCCATGTGCGTGAGCCCAAGCTTCTCGATGATTGATCTCCAGAGCCTAAGTGTGTAACGACACTTGACAAAGAGGTGTATTCCCGTTTCCTGTTCTCTTTTGCAAAGCGGGCAAGGGCCACAGTTTGGCCAACCACGCTTCTCCAAACGATCGGCAGTCCAAATCCTATCTTGCAAAGCCAACCAAGCAAAGAATTTAACCTTTGGAGGCGCTCAAGTCTTCCACACCATGCGGTCCATGGGGGACAGAGTCAGGCCTAAAAATTGCGCTTTGTAGGCGGTGCTCGCCGTGTAGATCCCATTGTTCGCATACTTTCAAATGATGTTGTCTTCGGCTTGCTCATCAAGGTGAAAGTCATGCACAAGCATCCAAAGGTTAAAGAATTACGAAATGTGGTTGACGGAGATGGCAGTGTCATGCTTGATCTTGAGGATCCAAGCGTTCCCCTTCAGAGCCTCACGCACCTTCCAATTCTTTCTCTTTGATGCCTCATAGATTAGAGCTGCAATGTCCTTGGGCTTGCGCCCCAGGAGCCAAGGGGAGTCCCAGAAAGGTGTTTTTGCGCCGCCACCGACAATGATAGTCGTAGATGCATAGAAGAACTGGAGGTCCTCTTCAGTGACAAATGCTTATGTCACTACACAAATACTAGTCGTTCAAAAATCTGAGCCATGCCGTGTACCAGTATGCTTTTGCATCAAGTGCAGAACACCCTAACTTCTTTATCAAAGGACGTGATGCGCCCTTCAATCTCAACTTCTTAGCGCGGCAAGATCCTGGCTCACAGCATCGGGTCACCATCATGGGTCATTCTGCTTCTCAGCTGCACCAGTCGAGTTGTATGTGCTTCTTCGCATGCACTGGTTCTAGTTGGGTGGCTGCAGCTGCCACTTGGACCAGGTGGCTTTGGTAGCCACACAGTCCACTTCCTCATAGTGCACTTTGATTATTATGTACATAATTACATTGTTTCCAAGATTAATTATAATTAGGGTTAATTGCATAAATGCCACTCGAATTCTGGAAATTTTGAAAAACGCCACTGCCATTTTCAAACTTTGAAAAACACCACTGTATATTTTTTAAACTTTGAAAAGTGCCACTGAAAATGGCATTTTTCAAAGTTTGAAAATTGCAATGACGTTTCCCGGAATCGCTAAAATTTGAATGGCATTTATCAAATTAACCATTATAATTTAATATAACCAAATGTTTTTTAATTAATTATGATTAATGTAATCAATGTTCTTTCCAGATTATTGGATGTGATGCCACATCATCAAAGTGGAGTGAGACATTGGATATAGGTGGTTGTATGGCTGATATCATTCATATACACAAAAATCATGCTTTTATAAGTAAAATGTAATTACAAAATTAATCGCAATGAATGAATTTAATGTTTTTCCAAGATTAATTGTGTTCTGGATTTCATGTGATGCTCCATAATTGCAGCGGCATGCGACGCTGGAGATAGGTGGTCGAATGGATAGGATCACTTGATTCATCCAACTCTTTTTTTAGGAATATTGAAAAAATATATCATTTGGATTCGTGGGAACTACAGGAAGAACGAAAACTGGCAAATAAAGGCGAGCAATTCGGCCGGGGTAAAAGACCACGCCCTTGATAATGGACCATGGAGCATGGAATGGAAGGCTTTCCAGCCAGCACCCGCTCCACGGTACAGAAAGTTGCGAGGCACTTCACTATTCTCCATTTCTAAATCTCCCTCCCCCCACCCGCCATCTCTGACTACTCTCTGCCCTCTGAACAAGAACAAGAACAGCAAGAAGACAGACCTCTCTTGCAGTCAATAATCCCATATTTACCTAGCTTGGCAGAAGAGAGACTTTCTTCCAGGGATAAATAAGAGAGACTTCTGAGTCCTGACTTGGCATCTCCTCCGTCTGAAACCCCAGCAGGCGACTGCTCGTCTGCCGGTGCAAACCACGATCCGGAGCCAGCGCCGCAGCGGTGGCGGCGATCCTTTCTCTCCGTCACCGCCGATCAGGGAGAGAAGAGCGGCGGATCAAGGCAAGATTCGCAGGCGTCTTCCAGCCCAGGTTTGCGCTAAGCCACTTCTCGAAATCCTTCTCCGTTAACCCCCTCCCCTGCTCAGTTCGCCTTCCGTTTCGGCCATGAATGAATACCTGAGAACAAGAGAGTCTGAACAACATTCATAATTGCCGCACATTTTCGTCTTAACTTAAGCAATGCTTGCGTTTGCTTAGCCTCGACCGTGTATTTTAGCGACTCCATGCCATGCTCTATGTGTGGAGTGGAACAGCGACGGCCATGCCTTGCCTGGTCCCTTTAGAGCTCTGTGGGTGCTTGCACTGTTGGATTGAGCTTTCCTCTTTCCCTTTTCACGTTCTTTTCTCTCCACCATTTCCTAAGAATTCACACGGTATGTTTGCTACGGAGCACTGATAGCGATGCCCCCATGGTCATTAGTTAAATCCAGCCGTCTCGAGCCGGTGGAAATTCCCTGCGCAGGACAAAATCACATGGATGACACCGAACCGTCTTGCCTTCAGTTGCTTATTTCTATGCTTGCTTCCATAGAGACTAGTTCATCCAAATTGAGTACCCTATTTTCACCAACAGAGAAATGGAAAGTAGTTGCTTTTGTTACCATATAATAATAACATAGAAAGTACTCACTCCGTTCACAAATATTTTTGAGCCGGAGGCTATGTTCTAACTTTCTTGAATAGGATGAACATAGACACATTTTACTATGTGTGTTCACTCATTTTGACCTGTACGTAATCCATATTGAAATATGTAAAACATCTTATATTTATCAATGGAGAGAGTAGGTTAAATGGTCACCTTATGCATCAATGCCTGGCAAGGTTGTGAAACTCTAGTGCTCCTTAGTAAATAGCATAGAACTATCACAATACAGATTTGGGTTCGAAGAAAAACAAATCCCTCCTATTCATATTAATTGTTGCAAAAGGTTGTACTAAAGTTGTGATAATTAATATGGATCGAAGGGGGTGCGTAATTTTTAAAAAGTGATAATTTTTTGAACCCCTAGCTTATATTATGGTAGTTTTATGCTATTTGTTGGTGTTCCAGACTTCCAGTGCATTGCTGTCGATCCGTACAAGCGAGGTGTCTAGCTAGTGTAGACAGCAATTCAGCCCCATCTACTTGACTGCATCCCTACACTGTTCCACTGTACTACTAGTATCTAAGTAGTGACAGTATATTCCTCACAGGGATCATTGAATTTTTGTAGGCCAGGCATCCATTTTCATTGGTCAGTTGCAATTAAGAAAGCTCACAGAAATGGCCAGTCGGCATCACTCTGATCCGGTCCTTCTGGTTGTGCTGCAGCGTGTTGACAATTTTTTTACACTTTCCAGACTTTGTCAAGTCGTGACATGTAAGATGACACTTCGACGTGTCCAACGATGAGCCATCGCAGCTGCAGGAGTATTTGTAACATACCGCATGCTGTTCTGAAGTCCCGAAGGCCTACTCCGCTACTCACCAAACAGTTCTACTCACTATCTGGGCAGGGCAGAGAGGGATGGTTCCCAACGACGCGAGCCGCGGCGGCGAGATCGTGGAGGTCGTCATAGGAGAGCCGGCCTCGCCGTCGGCCGCAATGCGGCTCATGGACTTCATCCCCATCTACATTCCCACCGTGGAGAAGGGAGCGCTGAGCAGGGGCGCGCGCAAGACGCGGTTCCTGGACTTCCTCCGCGCGCGCCCGTCCAAGGAGTGGTTCCTCCGGTCCACCTTCGTGGGACGCCTCCGCCGCAGGAGCCAGGTCACGGCCGGGGAAGAGGAAGACGGCCGGGACTCCGACGGTAACGCCGGTGGGTGCCGGCCGCGGAGGAGGCGGAGGCGGTTCCGCGTGCCGTTCGTGCGGAAGATCAGGTGGGGCAAGCTGTGGAGCCACGCGGTGAGCTGGTGCAGGCGGCCGGCCAACTTCGCGATGATCATCTGGCTGGCGTTCGTCGCGGCGGGGCTGCTGCTGCTGTTCCTGCTCATGACGGGGTTGCTCGACGACGCCATCCCGGAGGACGACCGGCGCAAGAAGTGGTCGGAGGTGATCAACCAGATCCTCAACGCGCTCTTCACCATCATGTGCCTGTACCAGCACCCCAGGATCTTCCACCACCTCGTGCTACTCCTCCGGTGGCGCCCCGACGGCGACCGCGAGGCCATCCGCAAGGTGTACTGCAAGGAGGGAGCCCCGGTGCCGCCGCGCGACCGCGCCCACATGCTGGTGGTGGTGGCGCTGCTGCACATCACCTGCCTGGCACAGTACTTCTGCTGCGCTCTGTTCTGGAGCTACTCGCGCACCGACCGGCCGAACTGGGCTCTCAACATCGGCTACGGCTTCGGCACGGGGCTCCCCGTCATCGCCGCCCTCTACCTGGCCTACAGCCCGCTGGGCCGGAAGCAGGCACGCGACCCGGACGCGGAGCCGTCGTCGTCGGGCGAGGAGGAGGCGAACGGTCACGGCGGGGCGCCGGAGAACGACGGCGGCGGCGTGGAGATCAGGATATACAACCGGTCCGTGGTGGTGAGCAGGCCGGAGTGGAGCGGCGGGCTGTGCGACTGCTGCGACGACGGGACGGTGTGCGCGCTGTCGGCGACCTGCACCTTCTGCGTCTTCGGGTGGAACATGGAGCGCCTCGGGTTCGGCAACATGTACGTGCACGCCTTCACCTTCATCCTGCTCTGCGTCGCGCCCCTCCTCATCTTCAGCGTCACGGCGCTCAACGTCTACGACGACGACATCCGGGACACCGTCGTGGCCGTGGGCGTGCTCCTGTGCTTCTGCGGCTTCCTCTACGGCGGCTACTGGCGGACGCAGATGCGGAAGCGGTACAAGCTGCCGGCAGGAGGCGGCGGGCGGCGGGCCGCGGTGGGCGACTGCGCCAAGTGGCTCTTCTGCTGGAGCTGCGCGCTCGCGCAGGAGGTGCGGACGGCTAACTTCTACGACTTCGACGACGATCGGTTCGTCGACCACGGGGCGCGCAACGAGGAGGGCCGCGCCGTGCTGGTGCCGCTGCCGCGGGAGGCGTCCACGTCGACGCACTCCCGGAGCCTGTCGTGCCCGCCCAAGATTGACGCCATGGCAGCACTGAGCGGCGCCGGCACGAGCGCACTGGATGAGCAGATGGTCGACATCGCGATGGGGAGGTCGGCCACGTACAATGCCATGAGCCCGCCTTTGCCGCCGATGATACAAATGGACAGGGAAGTGTAGTTGCGATCGCAACTACCTTTGCTCCATCAGTTCGCCATGACTGCTATATGTGGATGTGTTATAGTGCAGATGAGCTCTCCGTGTGCTGTTGCTCGATGATCTCATGCTATATGCGCGTTTGGCTGCGCCCAACTTAAAACATGAACACCATAAACGCAAAAAGGGCAGTGCTATACATAAAGATTTCCTTATGGGGACATAAAGTTTTATTACATTATTCAGTCGGGTGTGTCTAGCGCACATCTAGATGTGCTTTAGTTATTGCACATCTAAGTGAATGAATCAAGCATAAAGAGAGAGAAAAAAGGAGAAAAAATACTGACACGAATCTCAATGTAAGATCAATGACATATGACTTAGATGTGCAATACTTATGGCACATCTAGATGTGCTTTAGCAAAACTGTATTCAGTACATAAGCAGATGGATAATTCTTTCGGAGCACCTATGGCTCAGGTGCCTGCAAATTTTAGAGCAATGCTAAACCCACGTACAGTTACTTGAGGTTTTTACGTAAATGCTGATTTGAACGTAATTAATTGGTTTAGGATTAGTGGCTGGAGCCCACCCCGGTTAAAATCGGGGGGAGGAGAGTATGTATGGAAGGGTACGTAAGATTATGTAGGATCTTTTCGTAGGTGTAGAATTATCGCAAATTTTATCACTTCATCTGAACCGTTGCATTTACATGGAAAGTACCGCATGGAACGTTTGAATGATTTGCCAGGCATATCCTATTTGGCGCTTCAGGCGCCTGTGCGTTCGGGCACCTGAAGTCCTCCAAGCTATGTGTGGAGAGTCGAACCAAGGATCTCTTGTCCCCGATAAACTGCAGTAACCACCCAACTATAGTGCTTTGTTGTGATAACTTCTCCCTTTTCTTCTTTTTCTTATTTGTTTTCTTTTCTTTACTTAAATATTGTGAAATTTTTCCAAAATCGGTGAAATATTTTTACAAAATGATGATCTTTTCAAATTTGTACAGAATTTGATGAACTTTTTTCGAAATCAATGACCTTTTTATAAATCAATGAATTCTATAGGAAGTTCTGCAAAATCAATGAACTTTTTTCAAATTAGATGAACAATTTTTCAAAATTGATAAGCTTTTTCAACATTGATGAACTTTTTTAAAAATTGATGATATTTTTTTCAAATTCAATGATTTTTTTTTCAATTTCATGAACATTTTTTAGAAGTATGTAATTTTTTTTGAATTGACGATTTTTTTTCTTTTTTGTGATATGTTTTCCTTTTTTTTCTCAAATGCGACCTTGTACATGGGCCAGCCCACCAGCGCGGGCGCGTGGGCGCCTGCGAGCTTCCCGTAGCGCGCCTCAAGCTCCCGATTTGCAATACCAGGATGATCAAAGCCCAAAGCCCGACAAGGAAAAGGTGTATATGTTTACGCCCAAATTGGTCGAAGGCCAACAGATAACTGGATGGCAGGTGTTACGTAGTAGTAGTAGTAGTATTCCTTGAGAGAGAGACGTACTAGTAGTGCTAGACACTAGTACTAGGTATTAGTACGATATTATCTAATCTAGTGGCTAAAACTAAGGCTGGTCATAGCGGGGAGTAACTTAGACTAGTGTTATGCATATGACGCTAGTCTAAGTTACCATCTTCATAGTGCAAAGTAATATAGTAGTAGTGTCATATGTGGTCTCATTTATTAGCTTGTAGACTCATTTTGTCTTGAAAAGCGCTATGTTACGGTAACATATATGTTACCACTTCTCATTAACCACCTGCCACATAAGAAAGAAAAATTGAAGTGCGCTATGTTACTAGCTATGTTACTCCCACTATGACTAGCTTTACTATACATGCAAAGCACTTGTACAATTATTAGCACTTGTACAACTAGTTGCGTGGACAGGTATATTTATTTGCTTCACACACATACATCATAACTAAAAATAATAATAGAGGGGAAGGGGGGGGGTTAAGATCCAAATCTATTATATAATATTTAGCAACCATCATGCTAAATCTTTTAATTAGAATCACACAATTAATTGCATTTGTCATATAAAGATTCTTTAACATTTTACACCATTCGCTTTAAGATGTGAATTTGTGATCAACCCAACAAGTTGGTTAAACAAAATTGTTGTAGACCAAAATACTACATGCAAATTAAAGTACCATGTACTCAGTTAAATAACAAAACTAATAATTCCGATTCACATTAGTGAACTGAACAATCTACAAATGGGCAAGAACAAAAAAAAACGACGACTGTCTATTGGGCGTCTTATTTTTGACATTCAGTCAAATTTGTTGGGAATTTTTGATTGAAAATTAAAGGTCACTATTCATCTTGTTCTTCCATTCATATTTTGTCCTTGAAAATTAAAACAAAAACAAAATATAAAGTTTTCTAAGGATGAACAAATTACTGGCATTGGTATTAACCTTAAATTAAAAATTAAAAATAAAATAAAATAAGCAATGTTAGTGTAATTTTTGCACTCTAGTATATTTATGTGCACACTATATACTACTTGTGTGTATACCCACACAAACAAAATCTCTTTTTTTCAAATTTTCTAAGATAAAATGAATTAGTAGCATTGGTATCCCTTAAAGAAGAACAAAAAACTTAAAACAAATGAAAAAATTGCACACAATTTACACAAAAAATGCACTTATTAAAATATGCGATAATAAACATATAATAGTGAAAAAATACTTCCAATAAAATCTACACACATATTGTATAGTACTTGCATGCATGCACTTACACAAACATAAACATCGAAATATACACATAAAGGAAAATAAAGACCCACTGAAAAGGAAAATACATAGAGGCAAACACACATAAAAACATGAAAATTTTGATTGAACAAATTATATTTGCAGGCGCGTATCAAATAGGAAAACTTAAAAAAATAAAGTTCCATGATTACGCTAATTCAAATTATTTTGTCTGAACAAATTATTTTTCCAGATTACGCTAATTTAGATGTGACATAACCACCATGTGATGGAAGGTGTGATCCACGACACCGGTGGGTAGAAGCTGCAGTGCCCTTGCCCGAGCTTTGATCTTCTTCAATGTGAATCCTTTAAGGTCGTATACCCCGAGAACCTGAACATCTAAGGCATGGCGATCGCTATGTGAACTTGACTCGCCGTCTCTAAAGTAGACATGTCCAGTCTTGATATCTGGGCGCTCTAGTCGGCATAGAACCTTATGTGAGAAATAAAAAAGTAGGAAGCATGGCTAACACGAAATCCATGATTTGATGCTACCATGCACTAGAAGCATAGACATTTGATTTGATAAGTCTACATGCTTGCTGGGCAGAATTTGGGTGCACAAATTTAATGTTCTCGAAATATTGTTGTGTTGCAGCAATACATGTCTACCTTAGAAGCATACAATAAAAATCAGTACATATGAACCTGCCTGGGAGCATGGAAATAGATTGAAATTCAATCCGTACATAGGAAGTATGAATGCTTTGAAGAAAAAATATTTTGCTATCACTACATAAATAGGAAGTGTTGGAAGCACATAAATTTGAAGATGCACTAATATTCGGGCGCAGAAAATTATTGTCTCTTGTCCGAGGAAAATGGGAGAGGGTGTTAGAAGAGGATTTTATTTTTGTCTCTTGTCCGTGAGATGAAACATGAATCAAAGGTTTAGGTGTGGTCTGACGAGGGCCTCACATCAGACTACAGATAGAAAGCGTTTCCCAAAAATAAAACATGATTTTAGCCACTAGTAAGAGCAAGTGTAATAGGGTGACATGGGAAGGCTACAGGAGATGCCACATTGGATTTTGGATTCGCAACAAATCAAACGACAGATTTTTGGAGCAAGTATAATAGGATGACATGGACGGGCTACAAGAGAACGGCAGTTTTTTTAGCATGGGAAATTGAATAATTTTTATGGTAAATTAAGTTGTCGCGGGGATGGCAAATTTTTCGTTTGACAAGCATGATAAATCCTTGCAATGTTCAGTTTTTTACCGAGATTTATCACGCTTGCTAAAGGAATTGCCATCCTTGTGAGACGTTAGATTTTTTCCTATTTGAAGGAGTGAGAAGAGGTAAGAAGAGAAAAGGGTTATAGATTTGTAGCCAGCTTCAACACCCTCTCTAAGAGAGAAAAGTGGGCTACATATTAATGAAATACACTCTCTGTTATAAGATGTTTTTGACAATTTAAATTAAATTGCCAAAACCTCTTACATTTAGGAACAAAGATGTGCCAACCCATATAGCCATTTTTTTAGAACGAAGACGCCAGATGCGTCCGGCCCAACCCAATGGCAGAGTAGCACACCAACCAGTCTTAGAACAACCAAAAGCCACACCGGCCCACAACACAAAGTTCGGACGGAGCTTAACAAGCCACTATCGAATTACAAGGCATAGCCCGTACAGAGCGCGCAGGCTCGTCAAGCACTCAAAAGAGACCACGGAGGCCACCGTAGTCAAGGCTCCCTAGCCGATGCGTACACTTGCAAGATTCGTTGTTGAGCGATCTTGATCATTTCAGCATCCTTGCGCCTCCCCAACGGACTCCACTGCTGCAAAAGGAGATTGCATTTGAAGATGATATTAGCCGGATGAGTTGGGAAACAACCCTGATCGTGAATTTATTCCTAGTTAGCCACATGGACCAAAGAAGTGCCCCAACACAACTCCACACCACCCGTTTCGCTGGAACCTGCAACGCCTCTAAGATGAGAATAAGCTCCGCAGCCGAACGCGGGTCCCATTGGACTCCAGCCGCAGACCGCACTATGCTACACGCAAACCGCGCTAGGGGGCACCGGAAGAACACGTGGTTCGCATCCTCTGGGTCTCCGCACAACGCACACGGACCGTTGGCCGGTCCATTGCGTTTGGCCACGTTCAGGGAGGTGGGCAACTTATCACGGAACAATTGCCAAAGAAAGAGTTTGATCTTCATAGGCAGCCGCGCTTTCCATAGCCCTGCAACCACAAGTTGCGACGGCCCTCGGCACATCTTGCGGTATAAAGAGTTGACCGAGAACTTCCCCGAGCTGGTGAGCGCCCAGCTCACCGAGTCCGGTCGGTCCGAAAGGCCCACCTGGTCGATCAACTGCAGCAGCGCCGCGAGGCTAACCTGCTCTTGCCCATGGAGTTCTCGTTTGAACTGAATCTCCGGTGGTGTTGACCGCGGCGCATCGGCCACCGACATGTCTGGATCCACAGCAATGTCGTATAAGTCTCGGAATTCCTCCCATAAGGGACGGGTTCCTATCCAAAGATCTGTCCAGAAACAGGTTGACCGACCGTCTCCAATCGAGAATTTAGCCCCCAAGGCAAACGCCGACTTGATCGCCTGGAGGTCATTCCAGAAAGGTGAGCCCCTAGCACTACCCTCAAAGAAATTCCCATTATGGAAGTACTTGGCCCTAAGGAGATCAACCCACAAACCTGTTGCCCCCTGGACAATTTTCCAGATCCACTTACACATCATAGCGATGTTAAGTAGTCTCGAGTTGGTGATCCCAAGGCCCCCAAGTCCTTGGGTCGACACACCCAGGCCCATTTAACCATATGGTATTTACGGTTCGGGCTAGTTCCTTCCCAAAAGAACTTAGTGCGGGGTGTGTCAAACTTTGCATGCACCCCCTCTGCAAGCAAAAACAGGCCCATAGCAAACATTGGCAAGGAGGAGAGACTAGAGTTCGTGAGAACTAGCCTGGCCACTTTTGACAGGAATTTACCCCTCCAAGGGCAAACCCTCCCCCTCACCTTAGCACACAGAGGTTCGCAATCCTCTATCATGGGCCTTTTGGTGTCAACTGGGAGGCCGAGGTATGTGAGCGGGAATTTGCCCATCTTACAATTGAGCAAATCGGCAATGCGCCTACCTTCCTCCAGCTCAACCCCCATCGTGAGCACCTCGCATTTGTGGAAATTTATTTTGAGCCCCGACATGAGCTCAAAACAGAGAAGAATCGCCTTGACCATCGCAATGCTGTGAAGGTCTGGGGAAACAATAGCAGCGTGTCATCTGCATATTGTAAATGCGTCACTCCCCCTGCAATGAGGTGGCCTACCAACCCTTGGATGTGACCAGCCGCGGCCGCTTTCCGGAGCATAGCGGATCTCGTCCACATCAAAATTGAACAGGAGAGGGGACATCGGGTCCCCCTGCCTGAGCCCGCGTTTGTTCCGAAAGAAATGCCCTATTTCTCCATTCACCGAAACTGCAGTTTGGCCTCCCGACACCAATTGCATAATTCAGTGTACCCAAACAGCGGAAAAGCCTCTGCTAGTAAGCACCTGCCGCAAGAAATCCCAATTCACGCGGTCGTACGCTTTTTCCAAGCCTAGTTTTAACAAGACAGCCGATTCCTTCATGCGTTTAAGTTCATGCACAATCTCTTGAAGGGCGAGCGGGCCCTCCAAAATGTTGCGACTGCGAATGAAAGCGGATTGGTTTCGATTAATCGAGCGGTGAGCGATTGGTCCTAGTCGAGTGGCGCACGCTTTAGCACAAATTTTAAAAGGCACGTTAATGAGCGCAATCGGCCGGAATTGTCTAATGTTATCTGCCCCTTGGACCTTCGGGATGAGCGTTAAGACTCCAAAATTAAGGCGCGCTATGTCTACCGTCCCATGCATAAAACCGTTGCAGATCTCAAAGATTGGTCCGCTAAGGAGAGGCCAAAAACGCTTGAACATAGCCACCGGCCACCCGTCTGGGCCCGGAGCAGTGTCCACTTTCATTCCCAAAAGTGCGGCGTCTATTTCTTCAGGCAGGAACGCGAGCCCCAGCTCGTCGTTCTCACATTCCAGCACTCGTTGTGAGGTCTCCCAAATGTCCGCACGCAGACCCGCCCCCGGGCCTCACACGTCCCCATCAAGTTGATGTAAAACTCATAAATATGACGGGAAATGTCCTCTTGTCACAACAAGAGCCCCTGCTCTGATTGCAACCTTAGGATAGAGCACTTTCGACGACGCCCGTTAGCATAAGCGTGGAAATACTTAGTGTTGGCGTCACCCTTCAGCATCCACTTCAGACCACTTCGTCGGTGCCAGTATTCTTCCTCCGCGCAAAGTGATGCTTCGATCTGACCCTCCATATCATAGCAATGAGCCCATTCCTGCTCCGAAAAGGCCCGAGCATCTGCCATATCACCAATCCTTGCGATTTCCGCTAGGATCGCGGCTCTGTGCTCTTTATCGCTCCTCCCAAGGTTTGCGCCCCATCCCTTGAGGCTAGCCCTGAGCCGTCCCCCGACAGTGTTCCAAAACTCCATCGGACCCCTCTGGGGTCCAATCGAATTAACACACGCCCACCATTTCTCCCTGAAAATCTCCTCGAAGCCTGCTACTTCGAATCAAGTTGTTCCGAAGAAAAAGTGTGCGCTGCGCCGCACCTGTTCCTCCCCCGAGGAATAGACGAGTGGTACATGGTCAGAGCCAATGCGTGTCTCCGCGACCAATGTACAAAGAGGGAAGCCCATTTCCCACTCCGGCGACATGAACACCCGGTCCAGCATCGATCGGGCCGGATCAAGCTGTTTGTTAGTCCATGTGAATCTCGCGCCCGACCTGGCCACCTCCCTTAGGGCCATGGAAGCAATGGCAGAGTTAAACATGGCCACCCGAGGCCAGTTTATGTTGCTATTTTTCTTATCGGCTCCCGATCTGATCAGGTTGAAATCTCCACCCACCAGGACAGGGAGCGCAGCCGCGGTCACCGTGGTGACTTTAGCCTGGAGTTCTCCCAAGAACTCCGCCGAACGGGAGGATCGGTTGGTCCGTAGACTTGAATGACTACTAACTCGTGAAGCGAGGCCCGTATGCGAAAATGTGCAGCGATAAAAAGCAAATCTATATCCCAGGCGATAATCTCGTATAAGGCTCGGCTCAAGCCCAACAACATGCCACCTGAGTGCCCTACATCAGGTACATGCTGCCACTCGAAACGCTCCAACGGGTCTAGCGCAAGCAGTTCGTGAAAACGAAAGTCCGCCTTTATCGTCTCATGTAACCCTACTATGTCGACGTCTTCTCTACGCATATATTCTTTAAGTTGAGTGCGACGCCCCGCATGGCCGAAACCACGAATATTCCAGAACAAGACTCGCATCTAAATCACGCGATTACGAAGCTGGACACCCCTGGAGGTGACCGCTTTTGCCACTCGCCTCACCTTGCTCCTGCAAGAGGCGTGGGAGTGGGGGCAACCCCTGTTGCCTGTCCCCCCTCATCGGGCACAGAGAGCGCCATGGAGTCCCCTCCCTCGGGTACCCGGGATCTCTGTTCAGCACGCTCTGCAGCTGCTGCCGCTAGCGCAGCCTGCGCCATCTCCTTGGCGCGCACAAGCGAAATTAGCTCTCTAACCCCTCCTACGCAAGAGGGATCCACTCTGCTCGCATCCAACACCTCATGCAAATGATCATCCGTAAAGGCATCAAGAACCGTAAACCGGGGAGGTGGGTTACCTGAGATCTCCATGTTCTTCTGCGCTTGGAGGAGTTGCGCCCGCTGCAGCGACGGCATGTTGCCCTTGGCCCCCTTTGAACGCGAGCTAGTACGCACCGGCGCCGCCGGCACCGTCTTGGTGCGCTTGGCCTTGGAGAGCATCGCCGTCTTGGAGGCCTCATGCAGCAGCGGATCAACGGGGGTTGGCACAGTCGGGGCCGCCAACGCCATGACCGACTATCTTGGAGTGGGAGGCGCCCCCAGCGTCTCCATCGCGCGCACCGCCTCCGCACAAACCTTGCGCACCGCCGTCTTCTTCATTGGCTTCGCCGAGCCGCTGAGGGTGGAGCCGCGACCACCATAGGCAGGAGACCCGGCCGGGTGAAGGCGCGAGGGGGTGGGGGAGAGATCAAGCGGGGACAGACCACCACTCACACCCGTAGCCACCTTAGGGGCCGCACACATGGGGGGAGAGGAGACCGACCCCAAGTTTGACCCATATTGGTTGGGGATCGAGAGCGTCACCCCAACCGAGCCCACACCCACAGCCTCAGCCGCCCGCGCCATCGTTGCCCCTTCCACCTGAGCAACAGGGCCCGACGCGGAGATCCCGAGCTTGTCCCACACCGTCGTGTCGATGGAGTCATCCTCCTCCATGCTAGCATCCTTCTCATGGTCCTTGTCCTTGCGCTTGTCCTTGTCATGATCATCGGGCCCTCGACCGCTGGGAGGAGGAATGTTGTACCCTTCACCATTGAACCAGATCTGAACGGAGCCACGAAGCTTGGCCGACACACGGCATACGGAACGCATGCGCACCGGGTTCGAGCGGATCAGGGACAACTCGTTCACCACCAGGGGCCGCCCGATCATGGTCGTGGCCGCCATTAGACGCTCCGCGCGCCGCTGCTTCGGGGGGATGCCCCACATCTTCACCCACACTTCCGGCATCGACAACGCCTTGGGCTCGGCGAGGACCGCGTCGCGAATATCCGCCGTGATGTTGTTGATGGAGAGAAACATCTTGCCACTGCGCGTCGCCATCCTCAGCATGGCCGGATCTGGAAACGCAACAGAGAAGCAGTCCGAGTCGGACGGAGCCACCTGCCAGTCCCACTCCCCCTCGAAGAGGTGGGGGAGCTCCGCCTCCAGGTTCTCCCTTGTCAGGACGCCGGGCGCAGCCGACACCGGAGCCGCGTTGGCCCCAGCAGATCCATCGCCCCCGCATGCGCCTCCTCGGGGTACGGCAAGCAGAAAAAGCCGCCCCCGGAGAACGCGTGACCCATGGTCTGGAGCATCAGCTGCTTGCCGCGCGTAGGGCAGTACGCCGACGCATGGCCCTCCATGCTGCAAAGCACGCAAAGCTGCTGGAAGGCGCACTCGTTCTGGTAGTGGCCCGTGCGCCCGCATCTGAAGCACTCCGGCTCCGCCGTCTCCTCGACTGGGATTGGCTCCGCCGCCGTGCCTTTGGAGGAGGAGGGCTTGGAGGCCGCCTTCATCGCTGCACTACTATTCTATTGGGAAGTGAACCACACAGATCGGACAGATGTGTGATCAAGCGTGTTGCTCACTGGCCGACGCTGCCGACCATTCAACCAGAGCCCTGAACATTTTCACAGCCAGGCGTCAACGATGCATCTGCCGGCTAACAACGACTGCTCCTGACAAAAAGGACGCAACTAAGCAAAGTATAATGCGCGTTGATCACCGACCTATCAGGAAACCACGTGCACATGCAAATGATAGAAGGGCCGGCATTTTCACCGAGATGTCCGTATCGGGTGTGTGGCGCGGGGTCGATGCCGAAAACGTTATCAACCTCGCAGTGCGGGTGACACCACCACCGCAAATTTAGTTTAGCAGCGCCAAGCGTTCGTGTCTCCAGGAGTTTTTGACCTTGGCTAACGGAGGAGCTAATGGGCGGCCCGATCATCCCCCAGCTTTTCACCGAACCACCGAAAGCAATGCTTTACATGGGTGGGATGGGTGCATATACATGCGTCTGCAGGATCGACTCTTGTTTATACAGTCCCCTTGTTGGACCTAATTACTTCCATCAATTGCAGCAGCAGTAGTATTTATTATCTTTCTTCTCACTGCAGGCAACGAGGCGAATGAGCAGGCCAGCTTTTGACGAGGGAAGGTGAGGATGAGGCGCGCCGCGCCGGCCTGATTCGAGCAAGAGGATGCGGCGCCGATTAGTGGAAATGAATAGAGGCGCACTAACTCTACTTAATTAATTACTCAAGCCTAAAAGCAAGCAAGTGTCAACGTGTAATGTCATAGATTATTCTCTTGTGTTGCGTCCCTTTGTCGCCGATCATCGTCAGTGGTCTTCTTATGCAAGTAATGGTAACAAGAGATTTTGTAAAATGATACTATTGTCTTGTCTGCGCAACGGACAGGCCAATGCAAGCAATTTGCACTCCTAGAAAGTCAATCCACTTACAGCTACACCAATTAGATGTGGTTACATAGATGATACGCTACACGTTGCTACGGGGTTCGGTTGCAACTTATTTTATAAAAAATTGATATGAAACATGAAATTTTAAATCAATACTCCCTCCGATTAAAAAAGAAGTATCGTGGTTTTAGTTCAAATTTGAACTGCATTTATTTTGGGTCGGTGGAAGTAACATTTAAAATTAAATTGAAAGTATGTACTCACTATGATTCATACTTGTCGCTGCTTTACTACAACTGAGGGAGTATTACATATTGTATTTGATTATTATATAATTGAAAATTAGTAACTGAATATAAGTAGCACAACATAATTAAATCTTTTTTGCATATACGTTGTGGGTCTTTGATAAGGTGACATATGTGGTGATGGAGGATGTGTGCACATGTTGAGATAATTAGTGGGGATGAGCTAATAATGGGGGGGGGGGGAATCTATGCATATTGAGGTGAGCCTTTCATAAGATGGCATGGGTATACTAGGCGTAAATACAGGGACTATGGATGTTTTGGCTAGTTCGAATGGTGAGTTTCACGTTAAACTCCATATTCGCAACAAGGCCGACAACTTCACATGGACCCTCGTCGTCGTGTATGGGGCAGCCCAGGATGAGTTCAAGGCCGGTCTTCTCCGTGAATTGGTTAATCTGGCGAAAGATAATCCCTATCTCATTCTTATAGGTGGGGATTTCAATCTGTTTCGATTTCCGAATGAGAAAAGCCGCGGTAGGTTTGATAATCATTGGCCTTTCCTTTTCAACGCTGTCATCGACAGTCTAGACTTGCGAGAGGTCTCCATGATTGGAAGACAATTCACTTGGGCGAACAGTCTTCCGAAACCGAGATATGAGAAACTAGATCGCGTTTTAATGGATACCGACTGGGATTCTAAATTTCCTATGGTGTCTGTTCATGCTCTACCACGTAACGAGGCCATATCAGACCATGCACCCATTCTCCTAACTACTGGTTTGCCAAGACCCCAACATAGACGCAAGTTCAAGTTCGAACTTGGGTGGTTGCTTCGGGATGGCTTTCATGAGATGGTCAAGGAGGTGTGGGAAAAACCCATGGCCGGGCCTACCCCAATACATAGATGGAATAACAAAATGCGTGCATTACGCAAATTCCTTGGTGGTTGGGCTAGGCATATGGTGGGTATCCTTAAAAAGGAGGAGCTTCGTCTTTCATCTATCATTGATGAATTAGAAGTTTTGGCAGAGGTTAGACCTCTATCTGAGCATGAAATCGAGATCAAGAATCATTCGAATGCACAGATAGCTAACATGTTGCGTGAAGTGGAACTCAAATGGTACAACATTCTAACTCTCGTTTATCCTGAAAGGTGATTCGAATAATAGATATTTCCATGGAGTCGCCAATGGCAGACACCGGAAGAAAATTATTCATTCTCTACAATAGGATGAGGGCATGATTGAGGGGCATGAGAAACTTAAATCTTATATCACTAAGTATTATAAAAATCTGTTTGGAGCCCCGAAAGAGGGAAACTTCTCGATGGATGAGTCACGAATAGATGACATCCCCCAGGTCTCTGATGAGGAAAGAAACCTTCTAACAGCCCAGTACTGCGAGGAGGAAGTTAGAAAGATGGTTTTCCTAATGGAGCATAACAAAGCCTCGGGTCCGGATGGTTTGCCCGCAGAGTTCTATCAAAACTTCTGGGAAGTCATCAAACCAGATCTCCTACTCTTGTATAGTCACCTACATGCTGGCCAACTAGAATTGTTTCGCTTAAACTTCGGTGAGATTATTTTATTACCTAAGGTTAATGAGGCTGAAAGTATACAACAGTATAGACCTATTTGCCTCCTTAATGTTAGTTTTAAAATATTCACGAAGGTTGCGACTATTAGGCTAAATTCGGTTGTTGAACATGTGATTCGTCCTTCACATACAACTTTTATGCAAGGCAGACACATCCTAGATGGAGTTGTTATCCCTCATGAAACAGTCCATGAATTACACCGGAAAAAGCTAAATGGGGTGGTACTCAAAATAGACTTTGAAAAGGCTTATGACAAAGTCAAGTGGCCCTTTCTACAATAGACTCTCGAAATGAAAGGATTTTCTGCAGAGTGGCGTGCTATGATCCATAGCTTCATTTTTGGAGGTAGTGTTGCCATTAAGGTCAATGATGATGTTGGACACTATTTCCAAACGAAGAAGGGTTTGCGACAGGGTGACTCGATATCACCCATGCTATTTAATATAGTGGCGGATATGCTAGCGGTCATGATTGAGCGTGCCAATGTTGATGGCAAATTGATGGTGTTGTTAATCATCTAGTTGATGGTGGTCTCTCTATACTTCAATATGCCGACGATACGATTCTCTTCATGGATCATGACCTCGAGAAAGCGAGAAATATGAAACTGATTTTATCAGCATTTGAGCAACTCTCGGGCCTTAAGATCAATTTTCATAGAAGTGAATTGTTTTGCTTTGGCGACGCTCAAGACGAGGCCAATCTGTAGGTTGAACTGTTCGGATGCGGGTTTGGCCAGTTTCTGATCACATATTTGGGGATACCGATACACTATCGGAGACTCGCAAATGATGAATGGAAACACGTAGAGGAGAGACCGCAAAAAAGACTTAGCAGTTGGAAAGGTAAACTGCTATCTCTGGGTGGAAGATTGGTCCTCATAAATTCAGTACTAAGTAATATGGTACTATATATGATTTCCTTCTTCCAGTTGCCGAAAGGAGTTTTACATAGATTGGATTATTTCCGATCAAGACTCTTTAGGCAAGGAGACAGGGAGCGAAAGAAATATCGCCTGGCTAAATGGAGTGTGGTTTGTCGTCCCAAATACCAAGGCGGGTTGGGCATTCATGACCTTGAGGTTAAGAATAGGGTCCTTCTAGGAAAATGGTTGTTTAAATTACTGGCTGAAGATGGTGTATAGCAAACCCTCCTAAGGAGGAAATATGTGGGGTCCAAGGCGATATCCCAAGTATACTGGAAGCCTAGGGATTCCCACTTTTGGTCGGGTCTAATGGCTACGAAGAAATATTTCTTCTGCTATGGATCCTTCTCCGTTAAGGATGGCTCGGAAATTAGATTCCGGGAGTACAAGTGGCTAGGAAATGCCACACTCCGGGAACAATATCCGGCTCCATACAACATTGTGTGCCACAAGGGTGACACTATCGCCACGGTAATGGAATCATTTCCGCCAAATGTGACGTTCAGAAGAAATTTAATCGGACACAGACTCCATTCGTGGAACATCCTACTCCAGCGGTTGTCCACGGTGCAATTGTCACATGGGTCTGATGTACTCCGATGGAACCTCCATGAGAATGGACAATTCTCAGCTGAGTCCATGTATAGAGCGTTAATCTAGTCTGATGTGCGAGTTGATAATAACAAGAAGATCTGGAAGATGAAGATACCTCTTAAGAATAAAATCTTTGCATGCTATCTTCGTCGCGGAGTCATTCTTACTAAAGGTAACCTTATTAAGAGAAATTGGCATGGAAGTCTGCAATGTGTCTTTTGTCACCATGATGATATAATAAAACATTTATTCTTTCAATGCAAATTAGCTCGTTCTATATGGTTAGTCATCCAAATAGTTTTTGGCTTGTATCCTTCTTGTAGTGTTGCTAATGTATTTGGCAACTGGTTACATATGTGATTGATTACAGGTTTAGAACTCTTCTCAGGGTGGGAGCGCTAGCCGTTATTTGGTCGTTTTGGCTAAGTAGAAATGATAAGGTTTTCAATGATAAAAGTACTTCTCTGATGCAGGTTATCTACAGATGTATCAGGACTCTTCGTTCATGGTCCTCCCTACAACGCGTGAAGAATCGAGACCTGTTTACGGAGGTGTGTACACGATTGGAGGCTACGGCGAGGGATACTTTTATCCAACATGGGTGGCAACATAATCTTAGGATTGGCCCCAGTTCGATTTAGGCGTTATACAGACTCTACATGTCTCTTTTTATTTCGCCTTTCTTTTCGTTTGTGTGAGAGGATATTATTTGACTGTGTGCATCATAGTTATGCAGAGGTCAGGTGTATTGCTTAAATTTTTTAAGTAATGAAGGGCCCCTTTTCAAAAAAGAAAACTATAAGTAATAAGGATAACATATTACTTATATAGCAAAATATACTACTCCTTTTGTTCCTAAATATTTGTCTTTTAGAGATTTCAAATGAAATACCACATTCGGATGTATATAGACATATTTGAAAATGTGGATTCATTCATTTTGCTTCGTATGTAGTCATTTATTAAAATCTCTAAAAAGACAATAGGATACAATACACAAATATCTATGTCAGTACAAGAGCAGAGTTGACGTGACCAATTGGAGTCCAGATCAGATCATGTTGATTATCCACACGGACAGGGTGGAGGTGATTATAGCCCAGCGCTGGCGGGGTAAAAAGCCAAAAGTAAGTAAAGGACAAAAGCGGGCTAGTGGGCGATTTGATTTGCTGCTGCAGTGGCTACTGGTGAGGCCAACTCACCGCACGACTTTAAACGGACGTTTGTTTTATCTAGATTCGGTGTGTTTGGGATGGCAATGGGTGCGAAAACGGACATGTGTGTCCGGCTTTCGTTGGAGGTGCCCACCACGGCAGCCGATCTAAAATTGTTGATTTTTTGTCGAAAAAGACCACTAACCCAACAGAATTGATAGAAAAGACCGCCTCTGAAAAAATTGACAAAAAAAGACCCCCTGGCCGTGGCGGCAGGTGCGCCAGGCGACACGTGGCACCTGCCGCCACGGTGCGAGGCGGCAGCCCCAGCCGCCACCGGGCCAGGCGGCAGGCTGCTCGTAACTGGAATCGAAAAATAGCAACGGAACGGGGCTGACGTGATGGGCCCTGCCACCTCAGGGGCAGGCGGCAGCACTATGAGATGCAGTGCAATATTATCTTTTTGCCGATTCTCAAAAAAGAAAATCCTTTTGCCTTGGTTTTACTACTTTCTAGTTTTCACCCATAAACAAACTGCTGCCTTTGAGCCTCGCTGCCTTCCTCCTCGTGCAATCTCATGCATGTAAGATGCAGTGCAAGACCAGTTACTCCATGCATGCACGCACGTTCTGCCGTGCCAGTTGCTAGCTAGCTTAAACATACTGATTATAATACAATATATTTGAAAACTAAAACGTACAGCGAGACTGAAACTTGAGTGCAGACGCGAGCCCGTGAGGCGGCAGGGCCAGCAGCTAAAGTGCTGCCGCCAGCCACTGAGGCGGCCGGGCCCACCATGCCAGCTCCGTTCCGTCGCGACTGCTGATTTCAGTTATGGGCAGTCTGCCGCCTGGCCCGTTGACGGCAGGGGCTGCCGCCAAGCACAGTGGCGGCAGGTGTCACGTGTCATCTGAGCGCCTGCCGCAGGCACAGGGGGTCTTCTTTGCCAAGGGGGTCTTTTCCGGCAATTCGTTGGACAGGTGGTCTTTTTGGACAAAATATCAAAATTGTCCGCCTGCCACGCATCGTCCCCACGCGCTCCGCCACGCAACGCCCGCCGCACCGCCCGCAGCAGCTCGCGCCGCGCCTGTGCCCTGCTACCCCTCCCGTCGTGAGCTCGAGCACGCCCTCCGCCTTACAGCGACGCGCCCCGACCCCAGCCGTCGCGAGCTCTGCAGCGCCCGTGCGCGCTCCGCCCCGCCCTCCACCGCGCCGCGCTCGCGCCCTGCGGCCCCGCCCGCACCCTCCACCGCGTCGTACTCGCGCCCTGCAGCTCGCCCGCGCCCTCCACTGCGCCGCACTCGCGCCCTGCGGCCCCGCCCGCGCCCCGCTGCGAGCTCGGCCGCGCCTGCGCGCTCCGCCCCGCGCGCCCGCGCCCTCCACCGTGCCGCGCTCGCGCCCAGCCGCGCCTGCGCGCTCCGCCCACGCACCCGCGCGCGCTCCGCCTTGCACCGCCAGCCGCGCCACGCCCGCGCCCTGCCCCGGCTCGCGCGCTACCCCCCACCCGCCCGTGCCACGCCCCGCCGCCGCCCGCGCACGCCTCGCGCGCGCCCAGCTCGCCGCCAGCCGCCCGCGCCAAAGCCGTCCTCGCCGCCGGCCACGCCTCGCGCCACCAAGCCCGCGCCCGCCTCGCCCTGCCGCCTGTCGCCCACCACCACGCCCGCAGCCGCTCCCCGCCGCCCGTCACCCCGTCGTGGCCGCGTGGAGGTGGCCGCCGGCTGCAAAAGAAGAGAGAGGAAGAGAGAAGGACGGGTGGGTGGGCAGCCGGGCCCATCTGGTTCCAATGACAGGTGGGCCGGGGTCACATGCAAAGGGATAGGGGCGGACGAGGACCACGCAGGAAACGTTCGTGCGTGTCCGTTTCAGACCCAAACCCAGACCAACTTTGCTCTGAGAATGTGTCGAGGCGGACAAGAAACAGACGTTTTTTTATGGGGTCGCGCGTTGGGACGTTTCATATGTCCGTTTTACCTCAAACGAACAGCCCCGGACGATTTGGGGTCATGCAGATGGACGGTGAACCGGACCATGTGTAGCAACTTGTTGCTTTATCTATGGATGTGTACTTGGCCACTTGCCTGGTCAGAAGACGAAGAAGAGTTAAAGAACTATTTGGACTGTTTGTATTTGAGTTCATTCAGTTAAGCCGGTGTTTGGCTGTAGGCAGATGCTCCGTCCGAAGGCTATCAATGCATGCACATACGTGGGGCGTCAGACAGCACAGCGGCTCGTCTCAACGGAGCAGTATATGCTAGTACCACTCATTTTCGGCTGTGGATTCTCTATTTTGCATTGGCCACAGTACCTCTACCTTTCCTCTGCCTACAGTACCTCTACCTTTCCTCATCTTTCGGACGTTGGATTGACAATGGACCGCCCAGATATGAAGTAACAGCACCAAAGGACAGCACCTCAAACAGTACCATGAACAGAACACAAGTTGTACCCGTGCTATGGTATCACAAACAGTACATGTGCTACAGGAATTCGGTCGATCTGGACGGTCGTCTCCTAATCCAACGGCTCTCCGGCAAAGGTAGATCACTGTAGCTCTCTGCCTTGGCCACGGCAAGGTAGAGAATCTACGCCCCTCATTTTTCTGGCTGAAGATTTTGCTGCTGCATCGTGAGCGCCCACCAACCAACCAATACATCGAACTGGGTGTTTTTAACATCATTTTTGCTCCTCCTCCTCCTCCTCCTTTCCCCCCAACAGAATTCACTATTCCGTGGTGCGGCGATGCTGGCGGATGAGCTGCTAGTACGTAGTACGTGCTCTCGGTCTCGGCCGGTCCGGTGACGAGTGACGACTCTGCCTGGCTAGGCCTCCCCCGATTGCCACGCCCCCGGCAGACGACAAACCATGCTGCCTAAAAGGCGCCGCATTATTGCGAGTATTCTACTGCTCCTGCTGTGCCATGCCCTAGTGTCATGCATGCATGCCACAGCGTACGTGCGTGCGTACGCTCCTACCCCTCAAGATGCAGCCGCGCTGGGCAAGGGGAGCACTGGATTGGATCAGATCAGATCGATAGGTGCAAATGGTGCTACTCTAGGCTAGACACACGACATGGCGGGCGATCATTCTTTGAGAAGGAACCACTTTCCTCGGTCCTTCGCTGAGACACTGACGCTGGCTCCGCCCGTGGCTACGGACCGAGCGAGCGACACCTACCCCGAAGCTCGCCGCCCCAAGATGTGGCTGGGGCCGCCTCTGCCTTCGGACAAGTGACGGCTCACGAGCCCATCTCCTTTCAAAACTGTTTATGTTGTACTAATCGGCCCTTTGGCAGCACATGTTTCTCCACCGGCGCAAGCTTGTGCCCGCAGATTGTTAGGCCAACTCCACCGCGCGACCCTATCCTGTCCGGCCTTGTCCGTTTGAGGTAAAAGTGATAAAAAAGGCGGCCCAGCGCGCGAGAGCAAACGGACTTTTGTCCGCTTTCGACCCATCCCCGCTCCAAACTTGCGCTGGTTTTGGGGTGAAACGGACAGCGCGCGGACGGGCGGGACGCGCGCGCTTGTCCTTCCCTGGCCCGCCTGTCCGGGACACTAGCAGTCCCTCCGCTCCCAACGCTTCACCCTCTCTCCCCACCCCGCCCCGCCGTCGGCGCCGCCGCTATTCTCCGGCCGCCTCCTCACCGCGCAGCCCCCCGCCATCCATACCAACCCAAGTCTCGACACGGCCGCCACCACGCCCGCGCTTTCGCCGTAGTTTTGGTCGTCGATCGGAGGAGGTTTGGCCGTGGCCGTCCTTGCCGGTGGCAGAGCGGGCACGACTGTCGGTGACGTACCACGACGGCCGAGGCAGATTCTGACGAGAGCTCAAGAGCGGCCTGTAGCCGGCCGGCAACCACCCTGCTGCGTCGAGGTGATCATCGCGGCCTCTTCGCCACCACGACCGCAAGGTGTTCGACCTTTTGCCAACAAAGGTATGGACAGTGAAGACGAGTTTTTCTTCCATCACTTCCTTTGTTCATCGGACGATTCATCGTCGAATGATGACGATCTTGTGGTGGCTGCACTGGTCGTTCACGACCATATTCAACGGCAGCTTCCTCGGTACAGGGGGTCACTCCCTGGCCGTGTTCCCAACCTGAACCGCAACAGGGAGAGAGGCCACGCCCTGCTCTATGCAGATTACTTTGCCAACACCCCGCTCTTCAAGCCAGATAAATTTCGTCGCCGTTTTCGTATGTCAAGGCATGTGTTCAATCGTATCCGAGAGGGAGTGGTTGCTCATGACCCATACTTTGAGTGCAAGACGGATGCCCTTGGCAAGCTTGGATTCTCCTCCTACTAGAAATGCACCGCGGCCATCCGCATGCTTGCATATGGAATTCCAGGCGATCTGGTAGATGAGTATGTGCGTATGAGTGAGACAACATGTCTGATGTCAATGTACAAGTTTTGCCAAGCTGTGATCGAGGTCTTTGGGCCAGAGTACTTGAGGCAGCCAACTGCCGCTGATACAGAGAGATTGTTGGCGACCAACGCAGCTAGAGGATTTCCAGGTACGCACTGGGAGTGGAAGAACTGTCCATTTGCTTGGCAGGGCCAGTACAATGGGCATGTTAACGGATGCACTGTCATATTAGAGGCGGTGGCATCACAAGATCTTTGGATATGGCATTCTTTCTTCGGCATGGCAGGTTCTCACAATGATATCAACGTGCTGCAGCGTTCTCCAGTCTTCGCGAGGCTTGCAGAAGGCCACTCCCCACCTGTCAACCTTGAGATCAACGACCACCATTACAACAAGGGATACTATCTAGCAGATGGTATATATCCTCAGTGGTCAACTTTTGTGAAGACAATCTCGAAACCCCAAAGTGAGAAGAGAAAGAGATTTGCCCAAATGCAAGAGAGTGTTAGAAAGGATGTGGAACGTGCTTTTGGTGTGCTTCAATCCCGGTGGGGTATCGTTCGAAACCCTGCACTGTCATGGGATGAAAGAAAGCTTTGGGAGGTGATGGCTGCTTGTGTGATCATGCACAACATGATCGTCGAGGACGAGCATGATGGGAGTATCTTCGACCAAGGATTTGATTATCAAGGTGAAAATATTGAGCCCCTGCACCAAGACCCGGCCACATTTGAACAGTTTGCCCAATTCCACCGTGAGATGCGTGATTGGCACACTCATGTGAATCTTCAAAATGACTTGGTTGAGCATGTGTGGGAGCACGTTGGCAACCAATAGATGTATTTGTCCATTTTATGTTCAGTCGAGACAATTTCGATTTGGTTGTAAAACTATTTTATTAAAGACAATTTCAATTGGGTTGTAAAACTATTTTAATTTTCACACAAATATTTGGGTTCGAAACTAGTTTTAATGCAAATTTGGGCAATTCTTGGCCCTGACGGACAGGATGGGGCAAAAGGATGCGGCCGCGCGCTGGGCGCACGGCCATCGCATCCCAGGACAGGCCCGAACACGACCCCAAATCCCTACTCAAAGGGACAAAAACCGGACAAAACGGACGTCCGTTTGGGGTCGCGCGGTCGAGTTGGCCTTACGCAACACTGGCTATTGTGTACATCATCGATAATGGACTACTGCAGCTGTAGAGGTCTCATCCAATGGCCCACACATGGACTTGACCTAGCTAGCGTTGCACTAAGCCGGAAAAAAACGCATGTTTTTTTAGAAAAGGAGGATGACCCCATCTGGGCGATGCATACGACCATTTTATTAATTATTCTCACAAGACCTTACAAAGTGATACAACAGTAAGACTAAAACTACCGTCTAAGCAATAGACTGTCGCTACACCTATCCAGCTGATGAAGGGGCGCAGATAGCCTGGGCCTAATACCAAACAGACATCGCAGCCAAGCCTAGGCCTGAGACCCCAACCTAGCCACTTGCCGGGTCTGGGGCACACACTGGTCCGGCGTGCTCTCAGAGGCCGCCGCCGCCAACTGCCACCGCTCCATCTTCAGAACTGTACTCATGCATCAACCTTGCTCGGTCTAACTATCGTCGACGCCACCACGGCGCTCAACGGCACCTCCTCCCTGCGCGCAAACAGCTGAGCACGTCGCGGTCGCCACTGATACACCTTAGCGCCATGATGTCAAGTACCACCAGCCGACACAGTTTGAAGTCCTTGGAAGATCTGTCGTGCGTAGCACCTGCCGACCAGGCATGACAAAAAGCATAGCACCTGTCGATCAGGCATGACTTGACATCTCCACCGAAGCTCCGTGCAAGACGAAGCCGCTCCACCTCCTGCCTCTGCCTTCCAGCGCTGCTCCATAAACGATGCTCCCAAAAGAGAAACGACACCGCAGTGCCGCCATCGTCCGATCTGGAAAACCAGATCATAGGGTTTCCCTCGGAGCAACACGAGTGGGTCGACAGTAGTTACAGAACGATGCCTTCATCAAGGTAACGACGCAGAACGCCGCCATCGTCCGCCATCGGCTCGGTTTTCAGCAGCAACTATGTCTCCCCGACCCGCAGTCGGGACTAGATTACAGATCTCGAGATCCGATCATCCAATCTCAGGTCGACCACCTCCGACGTAGGAGATGACCACCATCGCCATAATCCTCGTGATGCGATGCAGACCCGGAGTGCTTCAGCGAGCCGTCGCGGAATCCGATGAGATGCAGCAGTTTGAGGACATAACCGCAGCCCGGGACGCGCCCCGGCCGCCGCTGCCGCCATCTCGTACTACTCCCGCCGGCTGCAGCCCCCCCCCACCCCCCCGTCGCGCCCCGGCCGCTGCCCGCCATCCTCGTCGGGAGGGAGATCCAAATCAGGCCGCCGCCGCCTCAGATCTCAGGACGCCAGAGGAGGTCCGCCGCCGCCGCGCCACGGGGCCTTCGCCCAGCGACGTTGCCGGCGGCGGAGGAGGGAGGGGGTGCACGGGGAGTCGAGGGGAGATCGGGATGTGGCCGCCCGGTGCGGCCCGGCGGTGGCCGCACGGGGTCGGGAGGAGGAGGAGGAGGGGTGCCTTGGGAGTTTTATGTAAAGTTTCTCGTTTCTCCAAAAACAAAAATCCGGGCGACATGATTTGTTACCGCATGTTTGTTACCGCTCCTAAACTTGGCCCCGACGACAGAAAGAGAAATTCACATGACAGAGACTCGCTAATAGTAACGCTTCAAAAAAAAAAACGCCCGCGCCCCAGGATAAGCACGCACAGGCACAGTAGGGAATAGGCGCATTCCTACCGCCCCGCGCGGCCTATATAAGCTGCTCCGCGCGCCGCTAAACCCTCCACCCTCTCTCCCGCTCCCAGCTCCAAGCTCTCGATCCATCGCCTACAACTCCAAGGCTCCAGTGCCGCGCTCCCGTCGCTTCCCAAGAGGCTTCCTCCCCTTCTTCAAGCAGCGGAGACCGGAGCCTACGCGGGGCTTCGCGCCAGGAGCTGGCTAACCATCAGCAGGCCCTCGCGGCGGCGCCGGCGCCGCACGTCGACACGGACGCGGAGCTGGCAGGGGAGACGGAGGAGCAGCGCGGCAAGTTCCTCGTGCTGCGCCTCTACGAGGCGCTCAACGCCCGCGACGCGCGCCGGGCGCAGGACCTGCTCGCCCCGGACCTCGAGTGGTGGTTCCATGGCCCGCCCGCGCACCAGCACATGATGCGCCTCCTCACCGGGGCAGGCACCAACGCCGAGTTCAGGTTCTGCCCCCGCTCCGTCGACGCCTTCGGCTCCACCGTCATCGCCGAGGGGAGCGCCGGCCAGCTCCTCTACTGGGTGCACGCCTGGACCGTCGGGCCCGATGGGGTGATCACCCAGCTCAGGGAGTACTTCAACACCGACCTCACCGTCACCCGCCTCTCCGCCGCGGCGGCCAGCAACAACGCCAGCGCGGGCTCCCCTAGCCACTCCTCCTCTTCTTCTGCCTCTTCCTCCCCCTCCTCGTCCACGTCCTCGGGCCTCTCCTCGCCGGCGCACACGCCCAAGTGGCCCAAGTGCCTGTGGCAGAGCCGCCGCACCGACCGCGCGCGCAAGTCGCTGCCGGGCCTCGTCCTCGCCATCTAACAACAACAGAGCCTACGCCTACGAATGAGTAAACTAGAAGTCAAAGGAGTTGCTTTGCGTGCTTGAATTAGCAGTGTGATTTATTTGGTCTAGAGATCATGGATTATGGTGTGTACTCCTGCTACTGCGGCAATGGCTTGCTGCTGGGGCTGAATAAAAGTATATTGTATTGGAGCCTTAAGCAATGTGTGACGTGTCACCTTCATTTTTTTTTCCTTGGTGTCATGACCGGTCATCAGCTGAACCGAGCTACTCCCTCTTGATTTGATTTGACCACAGATTGAAAACTAATTGAGTCAGGAACTGATGCTTCCTTAAGAGTGGCACCTCTCATGTATTCTTGGCAAAAAATGCATACGTTGGGAACAAATCCAAGCTTGCAGGAAACCAAAAGGTCTGGATAAACCCAGTACACGGATGCAGAGATTCATACCAGAGCGGCGGAAAGTCTCCCGTATCCAGGGGGGAAAGTTCGGGGTGTTGCTTTCAGCGTAGCACGCACCAAACAAATCCTTGATGTGAAGTTTGCTGGATTCCCGATGGCACTTGAGGAACACAACAAGTCTGGAATTTGCTTCACACAATTTGCCCACTTTACTGCTTTCTTTTCTTTTCCAACTGAACTGTCCGTTCCCAATTATTTCCGACGTGTAAAAGGTGATTGACCCAAAAGCCGTCTGGGCTTTCGTTTTGGATTTTCTTCTTTTCTCTTCTTTTCTTTTCTTGAGGCCTCGCCTTTGCTTGTGAACTGGGTCATCTGAACATGCTGTTGGAGAGCACTACAGGCTTTCAGCACCTTTTGTACAAAAAAGGAGCGGTTTTAAGAAAACCCAACAAGTTATACTTTACTTCCTTTAAGAAAACTTGAGGATTTCACTGCCTACACGAGACGCACATAAGCTTTTTGATCTTGTTGAGTATATGTACTGTGTACGTGTATATGTGTGCGTAGGGCCCACCTCCTGTGTTTTTGTATAGTTGAGGTTGTGGTCCACCTCTGTATTTATATATACGTGCCTGGTGCACCGATCAATACATCGCGATTGCACAGTCTATAACTTGTCCTTCTACATGGTATCTATCGCAGCAAGATCCTAACCCTAGCCGCCGCCGCCGCGCCTCCTGCCGCCGCCGCCGCCGTTCCCAGCCGCCGCCGCCGCCGCCGTACTCCCCTCGGCCGCCGCCGCCGCCCCTGGTAACCGCCGCCATCACCCACCGCCCTGCTTGCCGCCGCCGCCGCCTCCCATTCCGAGGCCGCCGCCGCCGCCAAGCCCTGCTTCCGCCTCCTTCCCAACCCGCGCCGCGCCTTCTCCCTCCCCCGCGCCGCGCGCCTCCTCCCCTCTCTGCACCCCGCGCCGCCCTCCCAACCCGATCACCGCAACCACCATGAGCTCCTCCTCCTCCACCGTCTCCAACCCGTTCGCCGATCCCGACGTCACCCTCGTCCGCGACCTCAACATCCATGAGCGCGTCCCGGTCAAACTAGATCACACCACCGCCTCCTACTTCGCGTGGAAGCGGTACTTTTCGCTCGTATTCCGTGAGTATCTTCTTCACGGCCACGTGGACGGCACCGTGGACTCCGCGCTCATGATCAACGACGAGGAGTGGATGATCCTCGACGCCACCATGATCCGCTGGTTCTACCTCACCATCTCCAGCGACATCTTCCACACCGTGGTGCACGACGAGGACGACGCCTACGCGGTCTGGACCAAGCTCAACGGCCTCTTCACCGACAATCGGTTGCAGCGCAAGGTCCTCCTCTATGGTGAGTCTTACGGGTGCCAGCAACTTGACTCGTCCATCGATGATTTTTGCATGCGCCTCAAGAAGCTCGCCGATGAGCTCCGTGATCTGGGGGAGAAGATCGGTGACGAGCTCCTCATCAGCACCCTCTCCAGCGGCCTCAACGAGGACTTCGGGAACGCCGCCTCCAACCTCACCCTCATCCCGGAGCCCACCTTTGGCAAGGTGGTCGCGTACCTCAAGTTGGAGAAACGCCGGATACGGGCGGCCAGGACGCGCGCGGCCCACACCGCCCTTGTTGCCGGCACCCGCGGGGGTTCGGCCCCGCCACTGCACCGCCCGACGCCGCCCCAGCCGGCGGCCCCCGCCTTCCCGCCCGGCTTCCCGCCCGCCCCACCCGCCCCCTTCCCGCCGCCCCAGCCGGCGGCCAATGGGGGAGGCCGTCGCGGCGGCCGCCGGGGTGGCCGCAAGCAGGGAGGCGGTGGCGGCGGCGGTGCTCAGGGAGGAGCACCTCGCCAGCAGCAGCCGGCCCCGCAGCCGGCGACCCCGTGGTACGCCGGCCAGAACCCGTGGACCGGCGTCGTCCACGCCTACTCCATGCCGGTTCCACGGGCTCCTTCCCCGGGTCTACTCGGCCCCCGGCCCCCGTCACACCAGGCGTACTACGCCGCGCCGTAGCCCTATGCGGCGCCCTACGGGCAGCCGCCGCCGCCCGGTGGGCCGCCGCTGCTGCCCCCGCCGTCTGCGTCGTCCCTCCCGCCGGCGCCGTGGGACCCGGCTCTCCTGGCGGCTCTCCACACCGCCCCTTCCCCGTCCAGCTACACCGGCGGCGGCGATTGGTACATGGACAGTGGCGCCACCGCTCATATGGCAGCTTACCCCGGTAACCTCCACTCTGCCCACCCTGTCCACACCTCCAACCGCATCACCGTCGGCGACGGTTCTTCTCTTCCTATCACTCATATTGGACATACATATTTTCCGTCTAACTCCACTCCTATATCCATGTCTAATATTCTTGTTTCTCCTGATCTTATTAAAAATCTTGTTTCCGTTCGTTCTCTTACACGTGAAAATCCGGTCACTGTTGAATTTGACGAATGTGGTTTTTCTGTTAAGGACGCTCGCACGCGGATGGTGCTCCACCGATGTGACAGCCCCGACGAGCTCTACCCGGTTCACTCCGCCGCCTCCACCACTTCTGCCGCCCCTGTCGCTCTCGCCACCGGAGTGGACCTCTGGCACGCTCGCTTGGGTCATCCTAATCCTGCCACACTTCGCCACATTCTTCAGAGTTTTTCTTTCACGTGTAATAAGAACGAGGATCACTCGTGTCATGCATGCCGCCTCGGCAAACATGCCCGTCTTCCATTTAGGGCTTCTTCCTTTGTTGCATCGTACCCATTTGAGTTGATTCATAGTGATGTTTGGACATCTCCTGTTGCAAGTAATACGGGCTTTCTTTACTATCTTGTCATTCTTGACGATTTTTCGCATTATGTGTGGACCTTCCCGTTGCGCCGCAAGTCGGACGCCATCTCCACTCTTGCCGGCTTCTACTCTTACGTACGCACGCAGTTTGGTCGACCCATTCTCGCGTTGCAGACTGACAACGGGAAGGAGTTCGACAACGCCGCTGTTCGTAGTCTTCTTACCACACATGGCACGATCTTTCGTCTCACTTGCCCGTACACCTCGCAGCAGAACGGTCGTGCTGAGCGCATCCTTCGCACTCTTAATGACTACGTTCGGACTCTTCTCTTTCACGCCAATGTGCCCCCGCGCTTTTGGCCTGACGCTCTAGCCACCGCTTCCCTCCTCATCAACATCCGCCCATGTCGTACTCGCGGGAACTTTACACCTCACCACCTCCTCTTCGGTGCACCCCCCTCTTATGACGGGCTTCGCATCTTCGGCTTCCTGTGCTATCCTAGCATCGCTGCCACTGCGCCTCATAAGCTCGCCCCCCGCTCCGTCGCATGCATCTTTCTCGGCTATCCACCTAACACTAAGGGCTACCGCTGCTACGATCCAGTCTCTCACCGTGTTTTTACCTCCCGACACGTTTACTTTGATGATATGGTCTTCCCGTTTCAGCAGCAGGCACCCCTTGTCGTCTCGTCGTCACCGGTCACCGGCGGCCCCTCGACGACCTCGTCTGGTGGACGAGCACGCCTGGTTCGTGGACCGCCTCCGGGCTTTGGCGGTCCCCGAGCCCCACTGCCGGCGCCCTCCCCGGCCGGCACTGATGGTGCGCCGCGGGGTCAGGCCCCGCCCTCACCCGCCGCCCCCGACTCGGGCGCCGCGGGGTCGGGCGCCTCCTCCACCGCAGGGTCGGCCTCGCCGCCGGCCGCCTCGCCTGTGGACTCGGCGGCCCTCTCGCAGGCGGCGACGCTCGCCGGCGCGCCGGCCGCGACGCCCGCCACCTCGCCGGCTGCCTCGCCGGCCGTCTCGCCGGTCGCCTCGCCGGCCCCGGTGGCCCCGTCCGGCCCTGTCACCCGTGCCCGCGCTGGCGTTCACTGCCCGAGTCTCCGGTACTCGCGGGACGAGTACGTCCTCGCCGCCTCTGCCATGGAGCCGTCACCCATTCCTGTGTCCGCCCGCGCCGCCCTCCGTGATCCTCACTGGCTTGCGGCGATGCAGGAAGAGTTCGACGCTCTTCAGCGGAACCTCACCTGGACCCTGGTTCCCCGGCCTCCCCGCGCTAACGTCATCACCGGCAAGTGGGTCTTTCGCCATAAGACCCGCTCAGACGGTTCACTTGAGCGCTACAAGGCTCGCTGGGTGGTCCGCGGTTTCCGCCAGCGCGCTGGAGTTGATTTCACGGAGACGTTCGCCCCGGTTGTCAATCCGGGCACGATCCGCACTGTCCTCCAGCTCGCCGTCTCTCGCGGCTGGCCTGTTCACCAGATGGATGTCTCCAACGCCTTTCTCCACGACCATCTTGAGGAGCAGGTGTTTTGTGAGCAACCCACTGGCTTCGTCGACGCTTCCCTTCCCGGCCATGTGTGCCTGCTGTCGCGCTCTCTTTATGGGCTCAAGCAGGCACCCCGCGCCTGGTACCAGCGGATCGCCGGGTTTCTTCAGACACTGGGCTTCAACGTCACTCGCTCGGACACCTCACTGTTTGTCTATCGCCACGGTGACACGACTGCATATTTGCTGCTTTACGTCGACGACATCATCCTGACAGCCTCCTCCGCAGCCGTTCTTCAGCAGATTACTCTCCGGTTGCGTGACGAGTTTGCTATCAAGGACCTGGGTGCTCTGCATTATTTCCTTGGCATTGAGGTCGTTCGGCGTCCGGACGGTTTCTTTCTTCATCAACAGAAGTATGCCCATGAGCTTCTTGAGCGCGCTGGCATGCTCAACTGCCATCCTGCTGCTACTCCTGTTGACACGAAGGCCAAGGTTTCTGCTCTTGCGGGTTCGCCTGCGTCGGATGCTCCATTCTACCGGTCCATTGTCGGCGCTCTGCAGTACTTGACACTCACCCGACCGGATCTTCAATATGCTGTCCAGCAGGTGTGTCTCCACATGCACTCCCCCCGTGACTCTCATTGGGCTCTAGTGAAGCGGATCTTGCGTTACATCCGCGGCACGATGTCCCTGGGATTGACACTCACGGCGTCCACTTCTCTGGAGATGGTGGCTTACTCCGATGCGGACTGGGCTGGCTGCCCGGACACTCGTCGGTCCACCTCTGGCTACTGCGTCTACCTCGGTCCTTCCCTCGTCTCGTGGTCGTCCAAGCGACAACCCACGGTTTCGCGCTCTAGTGCGGAGGCTGAGTACCGAGCTGTGGCCAACGCCGTCGCCGAGTGCACCTGGCTTCGACAGCTACTTCAGGAGCTACATCACGATGTCTCCCAGGCTACAGTCGTCTACCGCGACAACGTCTCTGCGGTGTACCTCTCCGCCAACCCCGTTCATCATCGCCGGACTAAACACATCGAGCTGGACATTCACTTTGTGCGCGAGCAGGTGGCTCTTGGACGCATGCGGGTTCTCCATGTGCCGACTGCTCAGCAGTTCGCTGATGTGATGACGAAGGGACTGCCGACTTCCACCTTTGAGGAGTTTCATTCCAGTCTCTGCGTCACTGGCGCCGCTTCGACTGCGGGGGGTGTTGAGTATATATATTGTGTACGTGTATATGTGTGCGTAGGGCCCACCTCCTGTGTTCTTGTATAGTTGAGGTTGTGGCCCACCTCTATACTTATATATACGTGCCTGGTGCATCGATCAATACATCGCGATTGCACAGTCCATAACTTGTCCTTCTACAGATCTTTGGCCCTCGGATGTGCGTGACAGCATGCCACCAGATAATCTGATATGATAGCTCTTCTCTCGGCAATGAGATCGACGGGCATTCTGGAACCTGGAGGACTGCGGGTCTGAAACATGTGCCTTGTTCGACTGAACTTTCATAGTTTCATACTCATGCGTGTACCTATCTGAATTATTAGGCGCTGTAAATTGTAACGGCGAGCCGGAAAAGCAGTACCCACGAACCAGCTCACTTGCCTTTCGGAGTCGACGTCCACATGCATGAGCTTTTAGGTATTTGTATGTATGTACTTGTGGCTGGCATCTGATTTTTGTGGTTTCTTATATATGTATGGTCAACTGTGGACCACCCTAATTATTAATTAACCAGTAGCTCTACATTATTGTACTATACTGTCCGAACTCAACTTATTACGATTTGACCAAAATGAAATCAATTTGTGCAGATAAATAATCGACGATGTACTTGGTCGTCTCATCGCCCTCCTTTCACGCTAAAGCCAAAGCTCTAAAACAGCAGTTGATGTCAAGCACTCCCACGCTATCGCAGGCCACTAGTACTCTAGGACGCTGGAATGTTAATTTTCAGCACTCAATTTATTTCATTCCAGTTGGATCGTAACATCGATGTCGTGCCAGCTATTGAAAAATTCAGCAAAACATCTAATCTTGCCTCAATGCAGAGGCCGGGGTTTGTCCTCCTTTTCGAAAAAAAACTAATATTGCCTCAGTTGGGGATCAATCAACAAAGCTGTACTCGACAACAGAGGAGGAAGGAAACGATGTGTCCTCTTCCAAGGATAGGAGAAGGAAATGTCTTAGCCAGTGGAAACTGGCGATAGCACTGCGTCGTAGTCCGTCCAGGCCAGCAACTCAGCGAGCATGAAGACTGTTCCCTGGATGTGCAAGTGACGAGTGAGCAGGAGGCCACTAGCTATACCTTCGATGACTAGGTCCCCAGACGAAACGAACGTGTCACGTTCGCTCCCTCGCTTTCTCCTATCCAGCTTGATCAAGTGGTGCCATGCGGCCGGATATTTCGTAACTAAAACTAGGCACAATGCATGCATGTGTATTTGGTCTAAGAGCAACTTCAATAGGGCGACCCATTTCGTCCGCCCGCGTCCGTTTGGGTCGCCGCGAACAAAAATGGTGTCCCAACGCGCCGACCAAAACTCAAATCTTGTCCGCCCGGCATCCGCGCCGACCCATTTTCGACCCAAAATTGCGCCTGGAATACGTCGGCGCGGACGCGAAGCGGACACGCTGCGCGTCTCCTCGCCGTCCGCCGCGTCCCCACCTGGCGGCCGTTCAACTATTACGGTCAACATAATTTATGACGACTGCCCACCTTGGGCCCACGCGTCAGCGACGGCGGTCGTCCTTTTTTAAGTCGGGCGTGCGGCGGGGCCGTCCTCATCCACTATCACTCGCCCCCCGTCCCCATCTGGCCACCCCTGCCCCCTCGCCGGCGACAACCCTAGCCACCGCCAGGATGGGTTTCTTCTCCGGCATCGGCAACAGCCGCAAGGGCAAAGCCCCCACCCGCCATTCCCCCTCCCTCCCCGCCCTCCCCGCGCCGACGCGCGCTACCCGGCAGAGGTAGCGCATCAACGTGCCGTTGCACCAGGCCGAGTGGCATTGGCACCACCGCATGCCTCTGCCGTATCCGGACGTGACGCTGCCGCACGACTGGCATTTGGATCCGGAGAGGATCCCAGTGCCGGCGGCGCCGCGGACGGCCAGGGCCCATGCAGAGGAGGTGCGGCACCGGCGGGCGTTGCTGAGCGAGGAGCAGCGCGCCGACCCGCGCTTCGTCGTCGACTCGCTCAACTGGGCTTGATGGTTCGCCATCGAGCACGAGGAGGCGAGGTGACGCGGCGTCCGCGGCGTTGACCACAGCCTGCCTCCGCCCGCGCTCGTCGTCCGCGACGAGGACCAGGAGGCCGAGGCCGCCTACCAGGCGGCCATCAAGGAGAGCGAGGAGGAGGAGCGGTGGTGGGAGGCGGACGAGGCGGCTTTCGAGGCTGCCATGGCGGAGGCCATGGCCCTCTCCGCGGCGGGCGACTGCGTCGTGCCGCCGGTGGCCTCGCCGTCCCCGTCCAAAGCCGAGTCGGAGGAGCCGGCCTACCTCGAGCGCTACTCCTGGACCGGAGTAGTCAGCGAGTGGGTCAGTGCTCCGCCGATCTGGCTCGGGGCGACGGAGAAGCAGGAGGCGGCCTACCTCGACCACTGGCGCCGCGTTCGGCTTACCGAGGACCGCTGGGAGGGCCAGCGCCTGCAGATGCTTGAGCGCGAGGCTGAAGAGGAGGTGCGCCAGGCCCAGGCAGCGGCGGCAAAGCCCGACATTGCCGCCGTCTGGAACACGGCGTTCCCCTGGGCCGGCCCTGCGCCGACGTTGATTGACCTCACCGGTCCCAACGCAGACGCCGCCGCCGACGAGGACGCCGCCGCCGACGAGGACGCCGCCGCCGACGAGGACGCCTAGGGCAGCGCGTCGTCTAGTTTTTAGTTTTTTTATGTTAATTAATGTAATGTGGACTTTCATCGGCCTTCGTGGCTGGCTTTTATGTTTAATTAAATGCATGTATTTATTTTTAAAATGCTTGCGATACTTTTTTTTGGCGCGCCGATGAAATGGGTCGGGTCAGCGCTGGGCGCTCGCGCCGACCCAAACACAGCGCCGGACGTTTGTGTCCGCCGGGCCGACCCAAACGGACAAAAAACGGACAAAAGCGAAGTCCATTTGGTTGACCCGTTGGAGTTGCTCTAAGGTGGGGATCGATCTATTGATCGATCGGTGATGTGAACCTGCCTGCTATCGGCCGTGAACTGATGACAGATAATTTGTGACATGTCTTTATTATTTATTTATTTTGAAAATTAAGGCTTTAGTACTATGGCCTTTGCATCAAGGCCATAATTTATTTCAAAGCTTACTGTAAACAGGGTCGAAATTGCCTAATGAAACAAAACGTAACATGCCACATTAGAATCAGTTTACGAACTGAAGGCCTCTCCAAAGCTAACCTGCAAATGTCTTCCGTATATGTCGGTTTTATGTCCGGACGTGGTCTGCGAACATGATGCGGGAGGGAGTCATCCAATGTTAATCGTAAAGTATCCGATTGGAAGAAGAAAAAGTAGATGGGGACTATGCATGTGGCGGGATATTTCTGATTTAGTGTCCGGTTGGGAAGAAAGAGAAGGCGGGACCATGCATGTGCGGTTGAGACGAGAGAGAGAAGAGAGGGATCATGGATGTGACTGGTCAAGTGCATGTCCGGACTTCGGCAAAGCCCCCTCACGTTTGTCTCTTGGATACCGAATTCGTACGTTCGGACTGCTAAGCGGACATATGCAAGTTCCTGTTGGATGGCAAAAGTCGTCCAGACACTACGGTCCGGACATATAGTGAAGATTTGAGGGTCCGCTTTGAAGATGCCCTAAGGAGTCTATTACATGCAAGCCAACCACAATACATAATTTTCAAAAAACAATAATAATAATAAAGGAGTTTAAACTGTCGGCATGTCCATCATTATAATGCACACACGAATCTTTTTATGAATTATTGAGCAGAGTACAAAAGAAAGACAACTATGGCTGAACCATTGTAAGATATGAATAACACCCACGACTAAGTCAAGTACTTCCCCAACAATGCGTTCAAGCAGCGATAAACACCCATGAGACATAATTTTGTTTTGTACTTCCGCCACATCTTTGTTGTTCATGCAAAAGTAAAAAGTTTCTACATTAAACACTTGCTCTTCCAATGCCCATTTTGCAATAGCTAGTGCGATATGTGGTATATCTTGGCTCCCAATCTTTATGATCTTATAGTATCTCTTATTTAGTTGGTCTTATAGTATTTTGAATTTGTACAAAAATTGGTGATCACTAGACAAAAGTACTTAAGGTCCAAACTGTAGTTGGAGTCTATGTTTTATGTTCAAGCCAGGTGAAATAGTTGCAATGATATTGCATTTAATAAACATAGAGTTGTGTTTTTATAGGTTACATGGTTGATCAACTTACTGCAAGCGGAATTGATCTGCATACGCCGCTTTTTGTACAACTTGCAAATTGCACTCATATCCCACAGACACAAGGTGCCGGCGAACTGCTTCGGAGGGTGCCTATTATTGTGCATCGAACAAGCATCAGACAAAAATCGGCGTTATGCATAGCACGGCTCTACTACAAGCAGAAATGCTACACCTGTGAAATTATTATGAATCTTACTTACAAAACGTCATCTCCTTCCCCAATCCCCACTAATCCCCTCTATGAATTTCAGGGTGGCCCTGTACTGTCCAATTAAAAAAGCCACATCACACGCACGCAATAGTCGTAGCTCACCTCACCGTAAGTGTAGCAAAGCTCTACTGCAAGTGTGGAGGCGCATGACACACAGAAATATCGGTACAACCACTCAAAAGCAGTAGTCTAGCAATAGGATGTGTTATGTGGAAGGCCGTGTTGGAATTAAGGTTAATGACGATATTGGTCATTACTTCCAGACGTAGAAAGGACTGAGACAGAGAGACCCAATGTTTACTATCCTTTTTAATGTTGTCGTCTATATGTTGGTTGTTCTCATTAATAGAGCAAAAGAGGATGGCCAGGTAGGTGGTCTAATACCACATTTGGTGGATGGTGGGGTTTCCATTCTACAATATGCTGACGATACCATTATTTTCATGGAACATGACTTAGCGAAGGCAAGGAACATGAAAGTTCTATGCCTCTTTGAACAATTGTTTGGATTGAAGATCAACTTTAATAAGGGCGAGCTGTTTTGCTTTGGGCGCGCCAAAGAAGAACATTATAATTACAAACAGTTGTTTGAGTGTGAACTAGGTTCTTTACCTTTTACTTATTTAGGGATCCCAATCCACCATCGCAAACTCACCAACAAAGAGTGGAAGTGTATCGAAGATCGGTTTGAAAAGAAATTGAGTTGCTGCAATGGAAAATTATTATCGTATGGAGGGAGGATGGTTCTTATTGATTTGGTACTCACGAGTATGCAGATGTTCCTCCTTGTTGGGGAACGCAGTATTTCAAAAAAATTACCCACGATCGCGCAAGATCTATCTAAGAGATGCATAGCAACAAGACGAGAGAGTGTGTCCACGTACCCTCGTAGACCAAAAGCAGAAGCTTTATGTTAACGCGGTTGGTGTAGTCGTACTCTTCACGATCCAATCACGATCCAACCGATCAAGTACCGAACGCACGACACCTCCGAGTTCTGCACACGTTCAGCGCGATGACGTTCCTCGAGCTCTTGATCCAGCAGAGGTTCGGGGATGTAGATGAGTTCCGTCAGCACAATGGCGTGATGACGGTGTTGATGATGTGATCCACGCAGGGCTTCGCCTAAGCACTACGACAATATGATCTGAGGTGTAATCTGTGAAGGGGGGCACCGCACACAGCTAAGACAATTGATTTTGTATGTTCTAGGGTGCCCCTGCCTCCGTATATAAATGAGGAGAGGGGGAGTGAGGGAGTCCTGGATAAGGGGTCCTCGGGCGTCCGGGCTATGTGACATGGGCCGGACTGATGGGCCATGAAGATACAAGATAGAAGACTTTCCCCCATGTCCGGATGGGACTTTCCGTGGCGTGGATAGCAAGCTTGGCGGCCGGACGTGTAGTTTCCTTTCTCTGTAAACCGACTCTGTACAACCCTAGGCCCCTCCAGTGTCTATATAAACCAGAGGGTTTACTCCGTAGAGGCAATCATAATCATACAGGCTAGACATCTAGGGTTTAGCCATTACGATCTTGAGGTAGATCAACTCATGCAACCCCTATACTCATCAAAGTCAATCAAGCAGGAAGTAGGGTGTTACCTCCATTAAGAGGGCCCGAACCTGGGTAAACACCGTGTCCCTTGTCTCATGTTACCTTCGATCCTCAGACGCACAGTTCAGGACCCCCTACCCGAGATTGGCCGGTTTTGACACCGACATTGATGCTTTCATTGAGAGTTCCTCTGTGTCGTCGATAGAAGGACCGATGGCTCCCCTTGTCGTCAACGACAAAATCACCTCTGGAAGGGCCCTAGCTCCTGGGCAGATCCTCCAGCTTGGCAATTTTACTATGGGCGCCGCTCGGCCATTAAGCCAAAGCCGGTCCCCCAAACTACCAAAAATCATCTCCGCATTGGCCTTGAACACTCCGACAAGATGGATCTGGTAGATATCTCGTCTTTGAATGAACTGCTAGACCGCATCGCCGCCCTGGGGGTCGCAACAGACTATAATTGGATCGGGCTTAAACCTGACCAGAGGGAAATCAGGTCCCCACCGATCACCCATCTGGTAGCGGCTGTGGAAGAACAAGCCAAAGATACTTCTCCCCCTATGCTGAGAACAAGCTATGATCGGATCTTCGAGCCCTGCGAGCTAGATACCTATCTTCAGGAAGAGACCCTCTGTCCTCCGAACATAGAACCAGACGTTGAGCCTAAAAACCCCAGGACACCCCGGATCCTGGGCCGGTGAGCTCAGAAATTCTTCAAATTCCGGATTCCACAGTGGGTCAGGGTTCGGATTTAAACCCACCCACCCATCACAAGCAATACTCTCCAAGCAATTCCGGTCCCCCGGACATATGAGACTTAATGCATGTGTGGCAGCAACCTCAGGAAATAGTCCATCACTTTTGGGCTAGATTCCTACTTGTTAAAAACAAGATCAAAGGTTGCTGCGACGACGATGCGATTTCAGTTTTTTGCCGCAACTGTACGGACGAGGGGATCCTCAATGCCCTCAACCGACGCCGCATACTACACTTTGTAGATTTAGCACACATAATACAGAAGTATTGCGCAATGGAAAGCGCCTGGAAAGCCCAGGCAGCTCGGTGGGAACCGCTGGCCTTTAAGCCACCCACCGGTCGGGCAAAAAGGATTCACCCTCACGGAGCATACTGATCATCACTTCACGGACAAGAAAATTAAGCCCTTAACGGGACACATAACTGTCCTTGATGAATGGCTCGACAAGCCTTGTCAGATACACACGATGCCGAATTCCGAACCAACACATAGCCTTCTGGCATGTTGGATACTCCGGCAGGTGGCTAAGAGCGGTGAGGCCATCCTCACCAACACTACCCCAGAGAAGTACTCCTCGAAGGATAACAATCTCAATGTATTTACGGTCTTCGAGACCTTTTCTTCAAATAATCAGCGCAAAAGGGCGCCCCGCGACCTCGCCGAAGTCAACCAAGTAGCCGCAATAAATCCTTGGAATGATATGGCGATAACCTTGAACGCTACTGACGAACCATGGGCCCGATCAGTCCGAGCACCAGCCGCTTTAGTTCTAAACCCAATTGTGGATGGTTTTCGGCTCACTAAAGTGCTCATGGATGGTGGCAGCGGATTGAACCTTATCTACGAGGACACGCTCGATAAAATGCAAATGGACAAGAGCCACATCGAGCAGAGCAGTACAACCTTTCGAGGCATTATCCCCAGTCGAGAAGCACGGTGTTCGGGAAAAATTAAACTTGATGTGGTATTTGGCACGCCTAAGAACCACATGTCCGAAGAGTTAATTTTCGAGGTGGCACCTTTCAACAGCGGATTTCACGCCCTGTTGGGGCGAGATGCATTCACACGCTTTCAAGCCATACCTCATTACGGGTACATGAAGCTCAAAATGCCCGGGCCCAACAGAGTTATCACTATCACCAGTGATCCGGACATAACACTCCGCGCCGAAAACAAAACCGCATCCTTGGCCCTCGAGGCGCTATCCGAGGCCCTCACGGCCGAGGAGCTCACCGTTCTGCGTTCCACAGTGGATAGAGACGACGTAATCCTCGATAAAAGGCCTAAGTCCATTTCTTTCAAGCCAACCGACAAAATAGTCAAATTCCAAGTCCAAGCGACGGATCCTAATGAAACATCAGCCATTGGAGCACAACTGGATCCGACGGTCGACACCGCTCTAAGAGCATTCCAGCGCGAGAATTGGGACATCTTCGCGTGGCACCCTTCGGATATGCCAGGAATCCCACGCAGACTGGCCGAACATAGCCTCAACATAATAAAGGGGTTCAAGCCAGTTAAGCAAATGTTGGAGCGATTTTTCGAACCCAAGCGACAAGCTATGGGGAAGGAGCTGGCCAAACTACTTGAAGCCGGGTTTATTCGGGAGATAAAACACCCGGACTGGCTAGCAAACCTGGTCATGGTGCCAAAGAAGGACAAATCCTGGCGCCTTTGGGTCGATTTCAAAGACCCCAATAAAGCTTTCCCTAAGGACCCCTTCCCACTGCCCCGCATTGACCAAATCATTGATGCAACTACATGACACGATTCATTGTGTTTCCTCGACGCATACTCCGGGTACCATCAGATTAAGATGAAGGAATCCGATCAGGCTGCAACGGCATTCATTACTCCGTACGGGCCTTTTTGCTTCAACATTATGCCTTTCAGACTAAAAAATGTCGGCGCCACTTACCAGCGCATGATCCAAACATGCCTCGAAAAACAAATTGGCAAGACGGTGGAGGCATATGTAGATGATGTAGTCATCAAAACCAAACATGTCGAATCATTGGTGGATGACTTACGCCTCACATTTGACAACCTCCGAACATATGACATACGACTCAATCCGGAAAAATGCGTTTTTGGCGCCCCGACCGGAAAGCTGCTCGGGTTCATTGTTTCCAATAGAGGAATCGAAGCAAATCTGGCCAAAATCCGAGCCTTGTCATAGTTGGCAATACCAACAGACCTAAAACAGGTCCAAAAACTAGCTGGGTGTGTGGCAGGCTTGAGCCGCTTTATTTCCAGATTAGGAGAGAAGGCGCTACCAGTGAAAACGGCTGAAGCTGGACCAGTGATAGACTTTATATCCGGTGTCGTACACCGTTATGGTGTCCCACACAGCACATTATTACTGATAACGGCTCTAACTTTACAGCCGACGAGGTGAAAACTTGGTGTGCTAATCTGGGCATTAAGCTCGATTACGGCTCCGTATATCACCCTCAGACAAACGGTCAAGTTGAACGGGCCAATGGCCTGATAATGAGCGTCATTAAACCCAGACTAGTACAATCCCTAAAGGAGTCGGATAAACATTGGGCCGAGGAGCTTGACTCCGTACTCTTGGGGCTGCGGACCACGCCCAATCGCATGACCGGATACACACCATTCTTCATGGTGTACGGCACAGAGGCAGTTTTGCCCCGCGATATTATTCATGACTCACCTCGAGTGCACATGTACGAGGAGAGAGAGGCCGAGCTCGATCGGCAAGACGACTTAGATGGCCTAGAGGAGGAGTGCGATGCCGCCAAAGCCCGTTCCGCATTCTACCAACAATAAGCTCGAAGATACCAAAGCAGAGAAGTGCGGGCAAAGACGTATAATGTCGGTGAACTCGTTCTACGCCTAACAGAGAACAAAAAGGACAAGCTCAAGCCCAAATGGGAGGGTCCCTTCATTATAGATGAAGTTCTCACTGGAGGAGACTATCGCCTTCGCAATGCATCGGATAATCGCTTGGAGCCGAACCCATGGAATGTTGTTCGGCTCCGAAGATTCTACGCCTAAGTCTGGACATACACCTTTGTTCGTCCCTTTTTTTCTCTCCTTTTCGAATTTCTCTTTTCTTTTTTTCTTTTCGTTTTCATACGATTTCTAGCATGTGTTCGGGTAATCCGCACACTTGCAGGGTATGCATCTTTAAATGTACACTCTCCATCATAACTGGGGGCTTCTCTCAATCGAAGCTTATTATTCCGCGCATAAAGCTCACCATCTATATGTGTTGTTTGATCACATACGTCCTGTCTTCGCCATTATATGCACCTCTATGACTTATGTTTTTGCCAAGATGGGTTGCCTGGCTCCTGTGCTTATGCCCTACGTTCCCTCTTGTTTAGCTAGGGCATAAAGGGAGCACCTCTGCGATTGTTACAACCGGGTCATCTGGACATGTACCTCAGACGGGTGAATCCGAAAGCTAGTGTTCTTAAGGGAATAATTGGTCGACAGACAAACGATGAACTGCCTTCGTTGCAACATAAAGTATCAAAATACAAAGACGCCAGTGATTCTTTTGCATCACGGCTTAGGCATGTATACATCACGCATGCTGACCTAGAGAGAGGAACCCTTAACAAAACTATTCTCCCTGGAAGATGTTTCTTACGTCAAAAAGTAATATAATATAACTCCCCTAATACAGTTTGTCTACTCAAGCTCTATGGCCGAATTGCCTGGTTTCCGAACATACTTGTTGTTTCCCACAGGTATAGTATTCGGAAACACTCCAACCCTTGGGTTTCGGAGATTGAAGCGGAAGGTCTGCCATGACAATCTTTTACAATTCGGCTCGAGATAAATTCGATGATAATCATATGGTTACATGAAATCACATGCCTACCCTTTATCCATGCCATCTATCAGCCTGTCTAGTTTACAGTCCTGCTGTGAGAATTTGGTGGCTATCTTTACTTGATCGTACACTAAGCTAACCAGAATTTCTTGTCCGTCTAGTCCCCGAGGTCTGAACCGGGCCATATGATTCGGATTAAGTCCGGTATACTGCGTTTTCACCATGGCATTGGCCTCTCGTGCACCTTCTCGACATGTTGATGCCTTCCACAGCTCAAAACGAAGACGAGCTCCTTGAATAACTCTGCAAGCTCCCCCATCATTCTGGGAGGAGAATCGGATGTCCATAAAGCCTTAGCCATGTTCCTCATTACTTTCCGAGCTCGCTCGTGCACTTTGGATAGCTCTTGCAACAAGTCGCCTTGAAATCCGGACACTTCTCCTTCGGGCCGCCCAGTTAACAAACCTACAGGAACAGATCTCGTAAAAAAATTCCATCAGGAGATCTTATGAAAAGTTGGGTTCAAGGACATACTAAATTTGCCGCCTTTCAGCTTTCTGTTCTCCTTCAAGGCATCCGCCAGTTGGGCTCTTATGTCCTTTAGCTCTTCGGCTTGCTTGATGTTGGCATCCTGTAGCTTGTTCTTCTCATTAATGGTCCGTGTTAATACACGTTGACCAGCGGCTTCTTGCCCTTCGACATGTTGCTTGTCCGCCTGAGCAGCCTTCAGCATCTCCTCCAATTGATCTGCCGATCCTGCAGCTGTAAACAAAACAATGCATATTTCAAATCATTGTTGGCACATCATAGTAGTTTGCAGACACTATTGAACTTACCATCCGACGCCTTCTTGGATTTCTTCAAATTTTCCAGTTCGGCGGTACCAACAGTTAGCTTGGTCTGGGATTCTTCAAGCTCCTTGGACAGCAAGTTATTTTTTCCGCGAGTACCTGATAATATAACGACCCTTAAATCAATTGGCCCAACTGCTTCAAGTCTCGGGGGCTACTGGCATATGATCATGGAATCTACATAAAAGTTCTTACCCGCATATCCTTTGAAAGCTGGTGAGTGGCTCCCGCAAGTCCATCCCGAGGAGCTCGGATATATGCATCCGCAGAGCTGAGGGCATTAAATGCCTCTTCGGTAAAACTCGGGTCGCGCATGGCCTCTTTCCATGGCCGATGATTCATCGCGCTCTCGACTTCGGAATTGGTGACAGATACATTATCTGAATCCTCTTGGAGATGACAATCCGGCATTTTCCCGTATCAACCCTAGTCCTCATGGCAGGGTCCGGGGCCGGATTCGTCGATGCACGACCAGCAAGGTCCCCGGATATAGTCCAGCGTATGCTCTTCCTGCGGTCCAACGGAAAGCGTCACAGTTCGGTGTATCCACCAGGTGAATGTTAAAAACTATACCTCTTTGGTGAGGGCAGGGGCTCGGTGGCGTCGTCGTGTGCCTTTATTTTCAGAGACTCGCCCCGCTTGGGCGTCGCCTTCTTAGAGGATGCCCTTGATACAGCTCGACGAGATGAGCGCCGCCCCTTCGGAGCATGAGACAGTGCGGTGTGTGAGGTGCGACGGGAAAACTCTTTTGGAGAAGGCATCTCTTGGGTGCTTACATGGGAGGAGGGGAGAAGGCCGGGGTAATCGGCTATAATGGCCACTTCCGTGCCATCGTAGCTCGCCTGATAAAAAAACTCCCTCCTTAAGCTCTATAAATATGTTCGGATCTTCTTCATATCCGGGATCCAGGTCCCGAATATGGTCCTCTGTGTTGGGGATCGTAGCAGAAATTAAAAATTTCCTACGGATCACCAAGATCTATCCATGGAGTATTCTAGCAACGAGGGGATAGGAGAGCATCTACATACCACTTGTAGATAGCAACGGAAGCGTTCAAGAAGAACTTGGATGATGGAGTCGTACTCGCCGTGATCCGAATCACCGATGACCTAGTGCCGAACGGACAGCACCTCCGCGTTCAACAAACGTATGATCGGGATGACGTCTCCTCCTTCTTGATCCAGCAAGGGGGAAGGAGAGGTTGATGAAGATCCAGCAGCACGACGGCGTGGTGGTGGATGCAGCAGAATTCCAGCAGGGCTTCACCAAGCGTCTACGGAGAGAGGGAGAGGTGTAACAGGGGAGAGGGAGGCGCCAAGGCTGCATGGTGCGGCTGCCCTCCCTCCCCCCTTTATATAGGCCCCCTAGGGGGGGGGGCGCCGGCCCTGGAGATGCATCTCCAAGGGGGGGCGGCGGCCAAGGGGGAGCCTTGCCCCCCAAGGCAAGTGGGGCGCCCCCTGCCCTAGGGTTTCCAACCCTAGGCGCAGGGGGAGGCCCATGGGGGGGCGCACCAGCCCACTATGGGCTGGTTCCCTCCCCACTTCAGCCCACGGGACCCTCCGGGATGGGTGCCCCCACCCGGTGGACCCCCGGGACCCATCTGGTGGTCCCGGTACAATACCGGTGACCCCCGGATCACTCCCGATGGCCGAAACGGCACTTCCTATATATAATTCTTTACCTCTGGACCATTCCGGAACCTCTCGTGACGTCTGGGATCTCATCCGGGACTCCGAACAACCTTCGGTTTGCTGCATACTAATATACTTACAACCCTAGCGTCACCGAACCTTAAGTGTGTAGACCCTACGGGTTCGGGAGACGTGCAGACATGACCGAGACGATCTCCGGTCAATAACCAACAGCGGGATCTGGATACCCATGTTGGCTCCCACATGATCCTTGATGATCTCATCGGATGAACCACGATGTCGAGGACTTAATCAATCCCGTACTCAATTCCCTTCGTCTATCGGTACGATACTTGCCCGAGATTCGATCATCGGTATACCGATACCTTGTTCAATCTCGTTACCGGCAAGTCTCTTTACTCGTTCCCGCAACACATCATCCCGTGAACAACACCTTGATCACATTGAGATCATTATGACGATGTCTTACCGAGTGGGCCCAGCGATACCTCTCCGTCATACGGAGTGACAAATCCCAGTCTCGATTCATGCCAACCCAACAAATACTTTCGGAGATACCTGTAGTGCACCTTTATAGTCACCCAGTTACGCTGTGACGTTTGATACACCCAAAGCACTCCTACGGCATCCGGGAGTTGCATAATCTCATGGTCTAAGGAATGATACTTGACATTCAGAAAAGCTCTAGCAAACAAACTATACGATCTTTGTGCTATGCTTAGGTTTGGGTCTTGTCCATCACATCATTCTCCTAATGATGTGATCCCGTTATCAATGACATCCCCATGTCCATAGTCAGGAAACCATGACTATCTATTGATCAACGAGCTAGTCAACTAGCTTACTAGGGACACATTGTGGTCTATGTATTCACACATGTATTATGATTTCCGGACAATACAATTAAAGCATGAACAATAGACGATTATCATGAACAAGGAAATATAATAATCCTTTTATTATTGCCTCTAGGGCATATTTCCAACAGTCTCCCACTTGCACTAGAGACAATAGTCTAGTTACATTGTGATGAATCGCACACCCATGGAATTTTGGTGTTGATCATGTTTTGCTCTAGGGAGAGGTTTAGTCAATGGATCTGCCACATTCAGGTCCGTATGTACTTTACAAATCTCTATGTCTCCATTTTGAACACTTTCACGAATGGAGTTGAAGCGACGCTTGATATGCCTGGTCTTCCTGTGAAACCTGGGCTCCTTCGCAAGGGCAATTGCTCCAGTGTTGTCACAGAAGAGAGTCATCGGGTCCGACGCATTGGGTATGACCCCTAGGTCGGTAATGAACTCCTTCACCCAGACTGCTTCTTGTGCTACCTCCGAGGCTGCCATATACTCTGCTTCACATGTAGATCCCGCCACGATGCTTTGCTTGCAACTGCACCAGCTTACTGCCTCTCCATTCAAAATATACATGTATCCGGTTTGTGACTTGGAGTCATCCAGATCTGTGTCGAAGCTGGCGTCGACGTAACCCTTTACGACGAGCTCTTAGGCACCTCATAAACGAGAAACATATCCTTAGTCCTTTTCAGGTACTTCAGGATGTTTTTGACCGCTGTCCAGTGTTCCTTGCCGGGATTACTTTGGTACCTACCTACGAAACTTACGACAAGGTTCATCGGGTCTGGTACACAGCATGGCATACATAATAGACCCTATGGCTGAGGCATAGGGGATGACACTCATCTCTTCTATATCTTTTGCCGTGGTCGGGCATTGAGCCATGCTCAATCGCACACCTTGCAATACAGGCAAGAACCCCTTCTTGGACTGATCCATTTTGAACTTCTTCAAAATCTTGTCAAGGTACGTACTTTGTGAAAGACCGATGAGGCGTCTCGATCTATCTCTATAGATCTTGATGCCTAATATATAAGCAGCTTCTCCAAGGTCCTTCATTGAAAAACACTTGTTCAAATAGGCCTTTATGCTTTCCAAGAATTCTATATCATTTCCCATCAATAGTATGTCATCCACATATAATATGAGAAATGCTACGGAGCTCCCACTCACTTTCTTGTAAACGCAGGCTTCTCCATAAGTCTGCATAAACCCAAACGCTTTGATCATCTCATCAAAGCGAATGTTCCAACTCCGAGATGCTTGCACCAGCCCATAGATAGAGCGCTGGAGCTTGCATACTTTGTTAGCATTCTTAGGATCGACAAAACCTTCCGGCTGCATCATATACAATTCTTCCTTAAGAAAGCCGTTAAGGAATGCCGTTTTGACGTCCATTTGCCATATCTCATAATCATAGTATGCGGCAATTGCTAACATGATTCGGACAGACTTCAGCTTTGCTACGGGAGAGAAAGTCTCATCGTAGTCAACCCCTTGAACTTGTCGATAACCCTTAGCGACAAGTCGAGCTTTATAGATGGTCACATTACCATCCGCGTCTGTCTTCTTCTTAAAGATCCATTTATTTTCTATGGCTCGCCAACCATCGGGCAAGTCATTCAAAGTCCACACTTTGTTTTCATACATGGATTCTATCTCGGATTTCATGGCTTCTAGCCATTTGTCGGAATCTGGGCCCGCCATCGCTTCTTCATAGTTCGAAGGTTCACCGTTGTCCAACAACATGATTTCCAGGACAGGGTTGCCGTACCACTCTGGTGCGGAACGCGTCCTTGTGGACCTACGAAGTTCAGTAGGAGCTTGATCAGAAGTATCTTGATCATCATCATTAACCTCCTCTCTAATCGGTGCAGGCACCACAGGATCATTTTCCTGAGCTGCGCTACTCTGATTTTCAAGAGGTAGTACTTCATCAAGCTCTACTTTCCTCCCACTTACTTCTTTCGCGAGAAACTCTTTCTCTAGAAAGGACCCGTTCTTGGCAACAAAGATCTTGCCTTCGGATCTGAGGTAGAAGGTATACCCAACTGTTTCTTTGGGATATCCTATGAAGACGCATTTTTCCGATTTGGGTTCGAGCTTTTCAGGTTGAAGTTTCTTGACATAAGCATCGCAACCCCAAACTTTCAGAAACGACAGCTTGGGTTTCTTGCCAAACCATAATTCATACGGTGTCGTCTCAACGGATTTTGACGGAGCCCTATTTAAAGTGAATACGGTAGTCTCTAAAGCATAGCCCCAAAATGAGAGTGGTAGATCGGTAAGAGACATCATAGATCGCACCATATCCAATAGAGTGCGATTACGATGTTCGGACACACCGTTACGCTGAGGTGTTCCAGGCGGCGTGAGTTGTGAAACGATTCCACATTTTCTTAAGTGTGTGCCAAATTCATGACTTAAATATTCTCCCCCACGATCTGATCGTAAGAACTTTATTTTTCTGTCACGTTGATTCTCGACCTCACTCTGAAACTCCTTGAACTTTTCAAAGGTCTCAGACTTGTGTTTCATTAAGTAGACATACCCATATCGACTCAAATCATCAGTGAGAGTGAGAACATAACGATAGCCTCCGCGAGCCTCAACGCTCATTGGACCACACACATCTGTATGTATGATTTCCAACAAGTTGGTTGCTCGCTCCATTGTCCCTGAGAATGGAGTCTTGGTCATTTTGCCCATGAGGCATGGTTCGCTTGTGTCAAATGATTCATAATCGAGAGACTCTAAAAGTCCATCAGCATGGAGCTTCTTCATGCGCTTGACACCAATGTGACCAAGGCGGCAGTGCCACAAGTATGTGGGACTATCGTTATTAACTTTACATCTTTTGGTATTCACACTATGAATATGTGTATCATCACGTACGAGATTAATTAAGAATAAACCATTAACCATCGGAGCATGACCATAAAACATATCACTCATATAAATAAAACAACAATTATTCTCATATTTAAATGAGTAGCCATCTCGAATTAACCGAGATCCAGATACAATGTTCATGCTCAAACTTGGCACTAAATAACAATTATTGAGGTTCAAAACTAATCCCATAGGTAAATGTAGAGGTAGCGTGCCGACGGCGATCACATCGACCCTGGAACCATTCCCGACGCGCATCATCACCTCGTCCTTCGCCAGTCTCCGTTTATTCCGCAGCTCCTGCTTTGAGTTACAAATATGAGCAACCGCACCGGTATCAAATACCCAGGAGCTACTACGAGTGCTGGTAAGGTACACATCAATAACATGTATATCACATATACCTTTGGTGTTGCCAGCCTTCTTATCCGCTAAGTACTTGGGGCAATTCCGCTTCCAGTGACCATTTCCCTTGCAATAAAAGCACTCAGTTTCAGGTTTGGGTCCATTCTTTGACTTCTTCCTGGCAACTGATTTACCAGGCGAGGCAACCTCCTTGCCGTCCTTCTTGAAGTTCTTCTTACCCTTGCCTTTCTTGAACTTAGTGGTTTTATTCACCATCAACACTTGATGTTCCTTTTTGATCTCCACCTCCGCAAATTTCAGCATTGAATACAACTCGGGAATGGTCTTTTCCATCCCCTGCATATTGTAGTTCATCACGAAGCTCTTGCAGCTAGGTGGGAGCGACTGAAGGATTCTGTCAATGACCGCCTCATCCGGGAGATTAACTTCTAGCTGAGTCAAGCGGTTGTGCAACCGAGACATCTTGAGTATGTGTTCACTGACAGAGCTATTTTCCTCCATCTTGCAGCTAAAGAACTTGTCGGAGACATCATATCTCTCGACCCAGGCATGAGCTTGGAAAATCAATTTCAGCTCCTCGAACATCTCATATGCTCTGTGTTGCTCAAAACGCTTTTGGAGCCCCGGTTCTAAGCTGTAAAGCATGCCGCACTGAACGAGGGAGTAATCATCAGCACGAGGCTGATGGGCGTTCATAACGTCCTGGTTTGCTGGGAATGGTGCATCACCTAGCGGTGCTTCTAGGACATAATCTTTCTTGGCAGCTATGAGGATGATCCTCAGGTTCCGGACCCAGTCCGCATAGTTGCTGCCATCATCTTTCAGCTTGGTTTTCTCTAGGAACGCGTTGAAGTTGAGGGTGACATTAGCGTGGGCCATTTGATCTACAAGACATATTGTAAAGATTTAGACTAAGTTCATGATAATTAAGTTCATCTAATAAAATTAATGAATGAACTCCCACTCAGATTTGACATCCCTCTAGTCATCTAAGTGATACATGATCCGAGTCAACTAGGTCGTGTCCAATCATCACGTGAGACGGACTAGTTATCATCGGTGAACATCTCTATGTTGATCGTATCTTCTATACGACTCATGTTCGACCTTTCGGTCCTCCGTGTTCTAAGGCCATGTCTGTACATGCTAGGCTCGTCAATCCAACCTAATTGTATTGCGTGTGTAAATCTGGCTTACACCCGTTATATGCGAACGTAAGAACCTATCACACCCGATCATCACGTGGTGCTTCGGAACGAAGAACCTTAGCAACGGTGCACAGTTAGGGGGAACACATTTTTGATATTTTAATGAGGGATCATCTTATTTATGCTACCGTCGTTCTAAGCAAATAAGATGTGAAAACATGATAAACATCACATGCAATCAAATAGTGACATGATATGGCCAACATCATTTCGCTCCTTTGATCTCCATCTTCGGGGCGCCATGTTCATCATCGTCACCGGCATGACACCATGATCTCCATCATCATGATCTCCATCATCGTGTCTTCGTGAAGTTGTCACATCAACCATTACTTCTACTACTGTGGCTAACGCTTTAGCAATAAAGTAAAGTAATTACATGACGATTTAAGTTGACACGCAGGTCATAAATAAATAAAGACAACTCCTATGGCTCCTGCCGGTTGTCATACTCATCGACATGCAAGTCGTGATTCCTATTACAATAACAAGATCATCTCATACATCACATACATGATTCATCATAACTTCTGGCCATATCACATCACAAAGCACTTGCTGCAAAAACAAGTTAGACGTCCTCTAATTGTTGTTGCAAGTTTTTACGTGGCTGTTATAGGTTGCTAGCAAGAACGTTTCTTACCTACGTTAAAACCACAACGTAAATTGTCAATCTCTATTTACCCTTCATAAGGACCCTGTTCATTGAATCCGATCCAACTAAAGTGGGAGAGACAGACACCCGCCAGCCACCTTATGCAACTAGTGCATGTCAGTCGGTGGAACCGGTCTCACGTAAGCGTATGTGTCAGGTTGGTCCGGGCCGCTTCATCCCACAATACCGCTGAATCAAGATAGGACTAGTAACGGCAAGAAGAATTGACAATTCGACGCCCACAACTACTTTGTGTTCTACTCGTGCATAGAAACTACACATAGACCTAGCTCATGATGCCACTGTTGGGGATCGTAGCAGAAATTAAAATTTTCCTACGCATCACCAAGATCTATCCATGGAGTATTCTAGCAACGAGGGGATAGGAGAGCATCTACATACCACTTGTAGATCGCAACGGAAGCGTTCAAGAAGAACTTGGATGATGGAGTCGTACTCGCCGTGATCCGAATCACCGATGACCTAGTGCCGAACGGACAACACCTCCGCGTTCAACACACGTACGGTCGGGATGACGTCTCCTCCTTCTTGATCCAGCAAGGGGTAAGGAGAGGTTGATGAAGATCCAGCAGCATGACGGCGTGGTGGTGGATGCAGCAGAATTCCAGCAGGGCTTCGCCAAGCGTCTACGGAGAGAGGGAGAGGTGTAACAGGGGAAAGGGAGGCGCCAAGGCTGCAGGGTGCGGCTGCCCTCCCTCCCCCCTTTATATAGGCCCCTTAGGGGGGGGGCGCCGGCCCTGGAGATGCATCTCCAAGGGGGGGCGGCGGCCAAGGGGGGAGCCTTGCCCCCCAAGGCAAGTGGGGCGCCCCCTGCCCTAGGGTTTCCAACCCTAGGCGCAGGGGGGAGGCCCATGGGGGGGGCGCACCAGCCCACTATGGGCTGGTTCCCTCCCCACTTCAGCCCACGGGGCCCTCCGGGATGGGTGGCCCCACCCGGTGGACCCCCGAGACCCATCTGGTGGTCCCGGTACAATACCGGTGACCCCCGGATCACTCCCGATGGCCGAAACGGCACTTCCTATATATAATTCTTTACCTCCGGACCATTCCGGAACCTCTCGTGACGTCCGGGATCTCATCCGGGACTCCGAACAACCTTCGGTTTGCTGCATACTAATATCTTTACAACCCTAGCGTCACCGAACCTTAAGTGTGTAGACCCTACGGGTTCGGGAGACGTGCAGACATGACCGAGACGATCTCCGGTCAATAACCAACAGCGGGATCTGGATACCCATGTTGGCTCCCACATGCTCCTCGATGATCTCATCGGATGAACCACGATGTCGAGGACTTAATCAATCCCGTACTCAATTCCCTTCGTCTATCGGTACGATACTTGCCCGAGATTCGATCTTCGGTATACCGATACCTTGTTCAATCTCGTTACCGGTAAGTCTCTTTACTCGTTCCCGTAACACATCATCCCGTGAACAACACCTTGATCACATTGAGCTCATTATGATGATGTCTTACCGAGTGGGCCCAGAGATACCTCTCCGTCATACGGAGTGACAAATCCCAGTCTCGATTCATGCCAACCCAACAAATACTTTCGGAGATACCTGTAGTGCACCTTTATAGTCACCTAGTTACGCTGTCACGTTTGATACACCCAAAGCACTCCTACGGCATCCGGGAGTTGCATAATCTCATGGTCTAAGGAATGATACTTGACATTCAGAAAAGCTCTAGCAAACGAACTATACGATCTTTGTGCTATGCTTAGGTTTGGGTCTTGTCCATCACATCATTCTCCTAATGATGTGATCCCATTATCAATGACATCCCCATGTCCATAGTCAGGAAACCATGACTATCTATTGATCAACGAGCTAGTCAACTAGAGGCTTACTAGGGACACATTGTGGTCTATGTATTCACACATGTATTATGATTTCCAGACAATACAATTATAGCATGAACAATAGACGATTATCATGAACAAGGAAATATAATAATCCTTTTATTATTGCCTCTAGGACATATTTCCAACACTCTGGCTGCGGAGCGGGGCTGTAGATCCCCTCAATGATCTTTCTCCATTCCTATTAAAAGCAGCCGGGCTAAATTCGACTAGAATAACTCTGGAAAAAGGTTGAGTAAGGACGATCATCAAAAACTCACCCAGTCGATGGGGTTATACATGGAAAAACCTTCCCGACACTTCAAGCGAGTGAAGTCTTCCTTCTCCCCTTTGAAAAGATCAGCTAAGATGGTGGCCAGGGCGTCAAAATTGTTCAGACCCTTGCGTAAACAACGGGATGCATCGTCCTCCCCGTTGTAATGCCACATGGGAAAACCCCTAGATTGGAGCGGCTGAACGCATCGCGTTATTGAAATTTCCATTACCTTGATTATAGACAACCCGGAGTTGGCAAGTACTATGATCTTGCTTGCCAGCCTCTCGACCTCCATGCTGTCTTCTTCCTCGAGGCTTCGGGGACGCCAGTTGGCGTGCTTCTTTAAGGGAGCGTTGGAGAATTCGGGAAGGCCGCGCCGGATTGGGTCCGGCAGAATGACGTCTTCAATATAAAACTACTACGAGGGACACTCTTCGGATGACTTCTTTGGAGTGCCGGACATGTATCCTGTCCCGGCTATGTGCCATACTTCGGCGGCACCCACCTCGAAAATAGATCCCTTTTGGGAGCGGGGGACGAGGCAGAAAAATTTCCGCCATAGCTCGAAATAAACCTCACAGCCCAGGAACAGCTCGTAGAGAGCAATGAAACCCGCGATATGCAGGATGGAGCCTGGTGTTAGATTATGCAGTTTGAGGCCGTAATACTCCAAGAGACCTCTAAGGAAGGGGTGGATAGGGAATCCCACGCCCCTCAAAAGGAAGGAAACGAAGCACACTTGCTCATCGTTAGAATGATTGGGGTAATTCTCCGCCAGGGCTTCGCCATTATGGGAGGTCAATCCATCCCGAACGAAGACTAGATTCATGGGAGGAAGATATCCCTGCGCCTGAAGTTTACTCAGATGGGCGCGGGACGCTGAGCAGCTTTCCCAATCGCCTTTTTGAAGGCCGTGGGGGCGTGAGGAAGAGCCAGGAGCGTCGTCCATGTTTGGACAGTTTCCTGTGGCGAGTTCTAAGGGTTTCCGCGTGGTGTGGAATGACATCTGGGATCTAAACTCCTTAAATAGACGCCTTCCTTACGCGGCCGAGGGATCATTTGTAAAAAACACACCTGGGCCATTCGCATTCATTTGAAGGCGACGACAGCAAAGAATCAATAGAATATGATATTTAATGTGGAGACGGATTATCGTCAAACCGCAGTATAACGGAGAACTTGCCTTGCAAAGCCGAAGACATAAAGCCGTATACTACGTCGTCATTGAAGGCAAGTTCGGGGGCTACTGAGGGAGTCCTGGATAAGGGGGTCCCCGGGAGTCCGGGCTATGTGACATGGGCCGGACTGATGGGCCATGAAGATACAAGATAGAAGACTTTCCCCCGTGTCCAGATGGGACTTTCCGTGGCGTGGATAGCAAGCTTGGCGGCCGGACGTGTAGTTTCCTTTCTCTGTAAACCGACTCTGTACAACCCTAGGCCCCTCCAGTGTCTATATAAACCAGAGGGTTTACTCCGTAGAGGCAATCATAATCATACAGGCTAGACATCTAGGGTTTAGCCATTACGATCTTGAGGTAGATCAACTCATGCAACCCCTATACTCATCAAAGTCAATCAAGCAGGAAGTAGGGTATTACCTCCATTTAAGAGGGCCTGAACCTGGGTAAACACCATGTCCCTTGTCTCATGTTACCTTCGATCCTCAGACGCATTGGGACCCCCTAAACGAGATTGGCCGGTTTTGACACCGACAGGGAGGCCGGCCGGCCCCTGTAGGGCGCACCAGGAGAGAGGAGTCCTACTAGGACTCCAAGTCCTAGTAGGATTCCACTTGGTGGAAGGGGGAAGAAGGAAGGGAGAGGGAGAGGGAGAGGGAAAGGGGGTCCGCGCCCCCTCCCCTAGTCCTATTTAGGATCCCCATGGGGGGGGGGCGCCACCTCCTCATGGCCTACTCTCTCTCTCCCCTAAGGCCCATGTTGGCCCATTACTTCCCCGGGGGGTTCCGGTAACCCCGCCGGCACTCCGTTTTTACCCGGTACCTCTTGGAACTCTTTTGGTGTCCGAATAACATCGTCCAATATATCATTCTTTATGTCTCGACCATTTCAAGACTCCACGTATTGCCCGTGATCTCATCTGGGACTTCGGACAACATTCGGTCATCAAAACACATAACTCATATAATACAAAATCATCATCGAAAGTTAAGCGTGCGGACCCTACGGGTTCGAGAACTATGTAGAAATGGCTGAGACACCTCTCCGGTCAATAACCAATAGCGGAACCTGGATGCTCATATTGGTTCCTACATATTCTACGAAGATCTTTATTGGTCAAATCGCATAACAACATACGTTATTCCCTTTGTCATCGGTATGTTACTTGCCCGAGATTAGATCGTCGGTATCCTCATACCTAGTTCAATCTCGTTACCGGGAAGTCTCTTTACTCGTTCCATAATGCATCATCCCGTAACTAACTCATTAGTCACATTGCTTGCAAGGCTTAAAGTGATGCGCATTACCGAGAGGGCCCAGAGATACCTCTTTGATACACGGAGTGACAAATCCTAATCTTGATCTATGCCAACTCAACAAACACCACCGGAGACGCCTGTAGAGCATCTTTATAATCACCCAGTTACGTTGTGACGTTTGATAGCACACAAAGTGTTCCTCCGGTATTCGGGTTTAATAATCTCATAGTCAAAGGAATATGTATTTGACACGAAGAAATCAATAGCAATAAAAGTGAACGATCAACATCCTAAGCTAACGGATGGGTCTTGTCCATCACATCATTCTATAATGATGTGATCCCGTTGATCAAATGACAACACATGTCTATGGTCAGGAAACTTAACCATCTTTGATTAACGAGCTAGTCTAGTAGAGGCACACCAGGGACACTCTGTTTGTCTATGTATTCACACATTTACTAAGTTTCCGGTTAATACAATTCTAGCATGAATAATAAACATTTATCATGATATAAGGAAATACAAATAACAACTTTATTATTTCCTCTAGGGCATATTTCCTTCACTCCTATCATTCTTTAAAGTGCTAGTAGGGGTACGGAAAAGATTGGACTTTTACCGATCTCATTTTTTGGCAAATAGACGAAAGCAAGACTAAGTACAGACTAGCAAATGGAACATTATTTTTAGAACAAAGGACCACAGTGGCTTGTGTATTGAAAATGTAGAGGTGAGAAACAAGTGTTTGCTTAGCAAATGGCTCTGCCATTTGGCAGTAGAAAGAGAAGGGGTATGGATTCAGTTAATGTGTAATAAATATTTACATTCCAAAATGCTGGCTCAAGTAACGACACGTCCATCTGATTCTCCTTCCTGGAAGGGGCTTATGAGGATAAAGGTTGCCTTCTTCAACAGGACCAAATTCATTGTAGGAAATGGACATGATACTAGGTTCTGGGAGGATTCCTGGTTGGGTGAGACTCCACTGGCCTTGCAGTATCCTTCCTTATATAACACTGTACAATGGAAAGAGGTCTTTGTTGGCATAATGTTGGGATCTATTCCTCTTAACATTCAATTCTGACGGTCGTTAGTGGGTGATCGATGGGATAGTTGGCTCTATCTCGTGCGTATGTTAATGCAGGTTAACCTCTCTCATGCAGCAGACTCCACACACTGGAAGTTGTTAGAATCCAGAGTTTTCTTGGTTAAATCTATGTATACAAATTTGATCAACACCGGGCCTATCATGCAAACCATAAACATTTGGAAAATTAAGGTGTCATTGAAAATCAAGATGTTTATGTGGTTTGTGTATTGATACGTCTCCAACGTATCTATAAATTTTTATTGTTCCATGCTATTATATTATCTGTTTGGATGTTTTATATTCATTAATATGCTATTTTATATTATTTTTGGGACTAACCTATGAACCTGGAGCCCAGTGCCAGTTTCTGTTTTCCCCTTGTTTTTGAGTTTCGCAAAAAAGGAATACCAAACGGAGTCCAAACGGAAAGAAACCTTCACGATGATTTTTCTTGGACCAGAAGACAACCAGGAGACTTGGAGATGAAGTCGGAGGAGCCACAAGGCGGCCACAAGGATGGAGGGCGCCCCCATCCTTGTGGGCCCCCTGTGACCCTCCTGACCTAATTCTTTTGCCTATATATTCCCAAATATCCCCAAACCACCAGAAGCATCCATGAAAGCACTTTTCCATTGCCGCCACCTTCTGTACCCGTGAGATCCCATCTAGGGACCGTTTCTGGCACCCTGCCAGAGGGGGATTCGACCATGGAGGGCTTCTACATCAACTCTATTGCCCTTCTGATGAAGCGTGAGTAGTTTATCACAAACCTACGGGTCCATAGCTAGTAGCTATATGGCTTCTTCTCTCTCTTGGATTCTCAATACCATGTTCTCCTCGATGTTCTTGGAGATCTATTTGATTTAATACTCTTTTTTGCGGTGTGTTTGCTGAGATCCGATGAATTGTGGATTTATGGTCAGCTTATGTATGAATATTATTTGAATCTTCTCTGAATTATTTTATGCATGATTTGATATCTTTGTAATTCTCTTCGAACTATCAGTTTGGTTTGGCCAACTAGATTGGTTTTTCTTGCAATGGGAGAAGTGCTTGGCTTTGGGTTCAATCTTGCGGTGTCCTTTCCCAGTGATAGTAGGGGTAGCAAGACACGTATTGTATTGTTGTCATCGAGGATAAAAAGATGGGGTTTTCACCATATTGCTTGAGTTAATTCCTCTACATCATGTCATCTTACTTAATGTGTTCCTCTGTTCTTCATGAACTTAATACTCTAGATGCAAGCAGGAGTCAGTCGATGTGTGGAGTAATAGTAGTAGATGCAGAATCGTTTCGGTCTACTTGACACAGACGTGATGCCTATGTTCATGATCATTGCCTTAGATATCATCATAACTTTGCGCTTTTATATCAATTGCTCGACAGTAATTTGTTCACCCACCGTATTATTTACTATCTTGAGAGAAGCCTCTAGTGAAACCTATGGCCCCCGGGTCTATTTTCCATCATATTAGTTTCCGATCTACTATTTTGCAATCTCTTACTTTCCGATCTATAAACCAAAAATGCCAAAAAAATTTACTTTAGCATTTATCTATCTCTATCAGATCTCACTTTTGCAAGTAACCGTGAAGGGATTGACAACCCCTTTATCGCGTTGGGTGCAAGTTGTTTGATTGTTTGTGCAGGTATTAGGTGATTTGTGCGTTGTCTCCTACTGGATTGATACCTTGGTTCTGAAACTGAGGGAAATACTTATCTCTACTTTGCTGCATCACCCTTTCCTCTTCAAGGAAAAAACCAACGCAAGCTCAAGAAGTAGCATGCATAAGGGAGTAATTTTGACAAAGGATAATTTGGCCTAGCGTAGTTGGGAAGGAAGTAAAAGATGTTGCTTTTGTGATAAGGATGAAATACAACATATTTTTATCCAATGTCCACTTGCTAAGCTACTATGGAGAATGATTCACGTGGCTTTTAATGTTGTTCTGCCCAGTGCGATCTCACATTTATTTGGGACTTGGTTAACTCGGATAGAGCCCACGACTGCGGCACATATTCGAGTTGGAGTGTGTGCATTACTTTGGGCCATTTGGAACTGTCGAAATGATATCGCCTTTAACACACGGACTATCACAAATATTTGGCAGGTCATCTTCAGGGCATCTACTTGGATCCATACGCTACTACAGGATGATGCTAACGCGACACTATGATCAGAGACCCTTCGACGAGATTGTGTGCGATGCATAAATTGCAAACGGTGGTGTAAAAAAAGGGTCAAAAAAGGTGCAAAATGTTTGCGATGGCGGAGCCATCAAACACGGTCCAGATTTTAGTTGCGTGTGCGATGCAGGGCACACGGTTAATCCATTCGAACTATTTGCGATGAGGCAGAACAACAGAAATGGGCAGCCATATCAATGTGTGAGCGACATACGACATTCATTTCGCTCCGTTGAACTATTTGCTATTAGGGAGTGCAATAGAAATGGTTAGCCAGATCAAGGTGTGTGTGATATATGGCATATGGTTCACTCGGACGAACTGTTTTCGATTAGAGAACACAACACAAATAGTTCAACTTAACAACATGTGAGTGATATGCGGCATACAATTCACATGGATGAACTGTTTGCGATGAGCCAAAAGGACACAAATGAGTCGTGCAAACAAGATGTGTGTGATACTTGGAAAACAACCGACTCGTATGAATTATTTGCGATGAGAAATTACAACACAAACGATTAGTATAGTTAGTTAATGTGTGATTCTGTGTGTACAAAAAACTTTGAAAAATGCAAACTACTCCCTCCGTTCCTAAATATTTGTCTTTCTAGAGATTTCAACAAGTGACTACATACGGAGCAAAATGAGTGAATCTACACTCTAAAATATGTCTACATACATCCGTATGTGTAATCCATTTGAAATGTCTAGAAAGACAAATATTTGGGAACGGAGGGAGTAGTTGCTTGCGGTGGCTAGGAGTATCGCACACGATGCGCCTACGAGTACTCGTGTGCGATGATTAGTAAGTGTAAGTGCATCTAGTGCCCCTTAGTGATTTGGTGTATTGAAGACTTATAGGTTAAGGGACTAATGTGTTTATGAGTGTACACAGGTCTATAAGTCTATGAGGAGTTTGATAATTATAGAGAAAGTCGACCCCTAAAAATGAATATCTTCGACTGAAGATTTTGGTTTTCTGAAGACATTCTATATACTTTGAAAGTGAAGAAATTGGTGTGACCTAAAGACTTGGTATTCATACGAGGAACATGAAGCGTGAAGACTTTTGTTTTCGTAGTTTCATTTTATCTTTCTTGAGTCATAGGAAGCACTATACTGTTAAAGGGGGTCGAGGAAATACTAAGGAAAAATTTCCATGTGATGCTCAACTCAAAATCCTACACCTACCAATCCCTTCGAGTGAAGCCATTGGAAATCTCATACAGCTCAGTCAATTTCTTCAGTGTCAGAGACGAAGTTCTTCTGGTCGCTGAGGAATTTGTTCTGACTGAGGAGTTAGGAATTCGCCAGTGCGGATTGCCTACACAGTGAGGAACATGATAGCCCTGAGGTATTTGATACTCAAAATTCCGACCGTTGCTGTGCTACGTGCCAGCTGTCTGAAAATATCTACCCACCTAATGGTCATATCATTGAAGGGCATTTATGTCTTATCATGTCGGGCTGCTCCCTAGGCTATAAATAGCCGCCCCCTACAACCACTAGCTGGTTGGCTGCTCCGAGAGAAACTGACACTTGTCATTTGAGAGCATCCCATCCTCCAAGGACTTTGAGAGAAAATTATTGAATGAGGAAAACCCAAACCCAAACACCTACAAACCCAAAGTGATTGATCATCACTTAAGAGATTGATCCTGCATGGATCCGATGCTTGTTACCTTTGAAGACTGTGCATCTTCCAGACGGTTAGGCATTATGGTCTAGAGCATCCAAGAGGAAATTGTGGATCGCCGAGTGACCGAGTTTGTGAAGGTTTGGAAGTCACCTGAAGACTTACCACAAGTGATGGGCGAGGTCTGTGTGACCTTAGCTCAAGGAGAATACGTTGAGGACTGTGTGTCCTCACGTTTAAATACCCAACCGCTCCAACCAGACGTACAACTGTCACAACAGTTGGAACTGGTCTACCAAATCATTGTCTTCACCAAGCCTACTGGTTCTATTTCCTAAACTCGTTCATTTCCTCATTACTGTGTTGTGCACTTGTTCATATCTGTTTTGAAGACTTTGACTGAAGACTTTCTCAATTTCCTCAGTTCAATTTCTTCAGTCTGTTTGTCTTCATCCTGTGTTATCTTGTGTTTACGCTTTCAGTACTTTGTGCTTGTCTTCATTTCTTCATGATGACCATGCTTGTGTTCTTTTATGTTTACATCTGAGTACTTATTCCGCTGCAAGTAGTTCTTCACTCAGGAATTTCCTCACCCGCAAATTCCTCAGTGAAGAATTCATAAAAATCGCCTATTCACCCCCTCTAGTCGATATAACGCACTTTCAATTGGTATCAGAGCAAGGTACTCCCTTGTTCCGTGTGATTTTGGTTTAACCGCTTGGAGTTTAGTTATGTCAACTGCAGGTATGATCAAGGTCTCTGCTGGGTGTCCTACCTTCGATGGGACGGACTACCCCTACTGGAAGAATAAGATGCGAATGCATCTTGAGGCAATTGATAACGATCTCTGGTATGTTGTGGAAAATGGTGTTCCCTCAGTCACACCTTCTCTGAATGCTGCTGATGTGAAGAGATTCAAGCAACTCGATTCTCAAGCGAAGAACGTCATATGTGGCCATCTGAGCAAAGGACGGTATGGTAGAGTGAGTGCTTTGGAAATTGCTAAGCTTATCTGGGATAGGCTGTCCAAAGTCAATGAAGGAGTCTCAACACAGCGCGACTCTCGAGTTGACGTTCTTCGCAATCTCTTCAACCGCTTCAAAAGACTCGACAATGAAAATGTTCAACAAACCTTCGGTTGCCTCACTGACATCTCAAATGAGCTTCAAGCACTTGGTGCCACTGACATAACCGACCATGAGGTGGTGAAAAAACTACTGAGATCGCTTGATTCCTCATTTGATACTGTGGCACTGATGATACAAGAACGTGGAGACTACAAGTCACTTGATCCCGATGATATCCTCGAGAGGCTAAACACTCATGAGTTCTAGCTTGCTGGGAAGAGAGATCTCTATGGTTCGAGCTATGGCAGATCACGTGCCCTGAAGGCCAAGGCAGTTTCTGAATCTGAAGATGAAAATTCTGGCAGCAGCCTTGGTGATCCTGAAGAACTGAGCCAAGAACTAGCACTGCTCGTGAAGAAATTTCAGAAGTTCTCAAGACATGGTCGCTTTGGAAAATCCTCAATGAGCAATGATTCCTCATCCAGTGACTACAAGAAGAGGCTATGCCACAAATGCAAGAAACCTGGTCACTACATTCAAGATTGTCCTCAATGGGAAAAGGAATCAAAGAAGAAGAAATACAAGGATTACAGTTCTGATGATGCGAAGAAGAATAAGAAATCTTCAAAGTCTTCATCATCAAAATCCACAAAGTCTTCATCTCACAAGAAGAGCAGCTCCAAGAAGGCTCGGGTATTCATTGGCAAGGAATGGACCCGAAGGCTGAATATGAGGAACATGAGGAATAGGAGGCATCTGAGGAGTCCGAGTCTGGTGTGGCGAGTCTAGCTCTCGCTACTGGATTCGTCAGCAAGTCTATCTTCAACTCTGAAGAAAATGGCTTCACCAACAAGGCTGATGAAGGCAATGATGACTACGCTCCCACCTATTGCTTCATGGCAAAGGGTGCCAAGGTACTCAAATATACCACCTCTGAATCAAGTGAGGATGAATCTGATGAAAACCTCAAGCCCAGCTACTCTAAACTTGCTAAGATTGCAGTGAAACCACAAAAGGCTTTTGAAAAGGTTCAAAACATGCTAGAAAAAAGTGATGATATGTTGGGTGAAGAAATGGATTGCACTAAAACCTTGACTGAAAATCTTCATAGACTTTAGTCTAGGTTTGATAACCTTCAAGGTCATCATAACACTCTCTTATCTGATCGTGAGAAGATTTCTTATGAATTTCCTCAAAGAAAGCAAGATCTTAAAAAACTAAGGGTGAGTTATGAAGATCTTCAGAAGGAGCGCGATTCTACTTGCTCAACAAATCAGCGCTGCTCAGGAAGAATTCATTCCTCCATGTCTGAAGTGCATTGAACGTGAATCTGCTAATTCTTCACCTGAATGTTCACATGCTTCTAATGCAACAAATTCTTCACCTGTCTCTGCTATCACTAATTCCTCATTTGAGGACATTGCTAGTATCAGTGATGATGCAGGGCCGAAGGAATTGTACATGACAGGCATGTACAAAAGCCTCAAAGGGCATCAGACTCTTTGTGATGTGCTTAAAAAGCAGATCCTCAACAGGAACCCTAGGAAAGAGGGTATTGCCTTTGAGAGGAAAATCAACGCTGATGGGACTCATTGGAAGCCTGAGCAGTACCCAAAAACCTCATGGGTTGCTGCAAAGGGACCTCCAGTAGATCCATCTAATCTATCTGGCTTTACATGTGATTCTCCTCATTCCGCTGATGAGTCATTTGACTCCAACTATAAACTGTTCAAAAATCAGAATGGTGAAGTATTTGCTAGATATGTTGGCACTAACTGCAGGAACGGTTCCCCTATGAAGAAAATCTGGGTTCCCAAAAGGTACCTTGAAAATCTTCAGGTGAATGTCATCATGACACCACCTATGAAGAATAGGAACCCCAGGGAGAGCTAAGGGCTATGAATATGAGCATTATTCTTCTAACTATTATGGTCATAAGTCCTCGAAGAATTTCTCTGCTTATTCATATGCCTATCCTAACTCCTCTTATGTGAAACGAAATGGACTGGCTTCTATGCCACCCTTCTTGTATGGAGCTCACAGAGTGATGAACTCTTTGCCACCCCTTCAGATGTGGGTGGTGAAGAAAAAGAGCTAATTTCTTCTGCAGGGTTAGGTCTCCAGACGTGCTTAATCGTCTGAAGAATTTGCTAGAGACCTGAAATTGCCTGAAAGGACGCAGGCTAATCGTGAAGAAATGAACCCTCATTTCTCACGTCCTAATACTGCTTTATATGTTTTGTTGCTTGATGAAATTGATCTGATGAAATTGTTGTCATATTCTTCAGTGATGAAATATATGAGTTCTTAAGCTGCACTAATTCATCTGCAGGATGATCAACCCAAAGCCAATGAGTGGGTCCTCGATAGTGGATGTACAAATCACATGACCGGTGACAAGAATCTATTGATGGATGTTCCCTTATCTCCATCGCATCTGAAGCATATCATCTTCATTGACGAAGGCAAAAGTCAGGTATTGGGTCTAGGTAAGGTTGCGATCTCAAAGGATCGACACATGGACAAAGTCATGCTTGTCGAGTCCTTAGGATACAACCTCATGTCTGTCTCAATGCTTTGCGATCTTGATATGGTTGTTGTCTTTGGCAAGTATCATTGTGTTGTGATCATGGAAGCTGACAATTCCAAAGTCTTCGAAGGCTTTAGGATAGGAGACTTGTATATTTTTGATTTCTCTACAGGACCACAACCAGCCATATGGGTACTTGCAAAAGCTTCAGAAGGCTGGCTATGGCATCGACGACTTGGTCATGCTGGCATGAGGAATTTGCACACGCTCGCGAAGAAGAAGCATGTCATTGGCATTGAGAATGTCAAATTCCTCAAGGATCACTTGTGTGGAGCCGGTGAAGCTGGAAAGATGACCAAGGCCAAGCATCCAACAAAGACAATCATGACTACCAGTCGACCATTTGAATTGCTTCACATGGATCTCTTTGGTCCTAATCATTATTCTGCAGTTACAAATGATGCATCTCTATATGGCTTTGTTATTGTTGATGATTACTCTCGTTACACATGGGTGCATATTGTCACTTACAAACATGAGGTGCAGGAAGTCTTCAAACGATTTTCTTTGAGAGCTTCAACCAAATTTGGTGTGAAGATCAAGCACATCAGAAGTGACAATGGAACCGAGTTCAAGAATTCTGGTCTTGATGACTATCTTGATGAACTCGGTATTACTCATGAGTTACTGCTCCTTATACTCCTCCGCAATATGGCGTCGTGGAGCGCAAGAACAAGACTCTTGTTGTGATGGCTTGCACTATGCTTGATGAATAAAAGACGCCTCATCGTTTCTGGATTGAGGCAATTGATACTGCGTGCCACATCATCAACATGGTATATCTTCACAAATTCTTCAAGAAGACTGTTTATGAACTCCTCACTGACAAGAAACCCAATGTGAGTTATTTCAAATTCTTCGGTGCTAAATGTTGGATTAGAGATCCTCATCACAACTCAAAATTTGCACCGAAAGCACATGAAGGTTTTATGCTTGGTTACGGAAAGGACTCACACACCTACAGAGTCTTCACAAAGTTGTTGAAACTGTAGACGTGCGGTTCGATGAAACTAATGGCTCGCAAAGAGAGCACCTACCTTCTGTGTTAGATGAACAGTCACCTGAGGAATCTATCAAGTTCAAAGCTGCTGAGGATGTCATTCCTACCGAAGAATCTGTTGAAGAAATCATTCCAGAACATGAAGAACATCATGCTGATGCACTTGAAGAAAATGGTGTTGAAGAAAAATCTGATCAAATTCCTCGATGACAACCCGCTCATCCTCGCGTTGCCAACGAAGTGCAGATTGAGAAAATCATCAGCGACATCAACATTCCAGGTCCTCTCACACGCTCAAAAGCTTCACATTTGTCTAACTTTTGTGGGCACTTTGCTTTCGTCTCTATCACAGAGCCCACTAAGGTAGATGAAGCATTTCTGGAGCCTGAGTGGATTCAAGCTATGCAAGAAGAATTACATCAGTTCAAGCTGAACAACTTCTAGGAACTGGTTAATTAATCGTCCATATCCTCACAAGCACAATATCATTGGCACAAAGTGGATCTACCGCAACAAGCAAGATGAAAATGGCCTTGTGGTGAGGAATAAGGCACGGCTTGTAGCTCAAGGCTACACACAGGTTGAAGGAATTGACTTCGATGAAACTTTTGCACCTGTTGCTATACTTTAGGCTATTCACATATTAGTTGCTTATGCTAACCATCATGATATCACTTTATATCAAATGGATGTGAAAAGTGCATTCCTCAATGGTAAGCTTGAGGAAGAAGTATATGTTGCTCAACCCCCAGGTTTTGAAGATCCAAAGTATCCTGACAAAGTCTACAGACTCAATAAGGCCCTCTATGGCCTCAAGCAGGCCCCTCGGGCGTGGTATGATACTTTCAAGGAATTCCTCATGAAGAAAGGCTTCAAACCCGGTTCACTTGACCCTACTCTTTTTCCTAAATCTTATGATGGTGAATTGTTTGTGTGCCAAATTTATGTTGATGATATTATCTTTGGCTGTACTGACCAACATTACGGTGATGAATTCTCCTATATGATGAGTGAAGAATATCAAATGTCTATGATGGGAGAATTGAAATTCTTCTTAGGTCTTCAAATTCGTCAACATCGCAATGGCATATTCATATCTCAGGAGAAATACCTCAAGGATGTACTGAGGAAATTCGGCATGCAAGACTGCAAAGGGGTCAAAATTCCAATGCCCACAAATGGCCATCTATGCACTGATGAAAATGGTATTGACTTCGATCAAAAGGTATACCGCACCATGATTGGTTCTTTGTTGTATTTATGTGGATCTAGGCCAGATATTATGCTTAGTGTTTGCATGTGTGCCCAATTTCAAGCTACACAGAAGGAATCACACCATAAGGCTGTGAAGCATATTCTTCGATATCTAGCTCACACACCAACACTTGGATTATGGTACCCCAAGGGCTCGGCTTTTGATATCATTGGGTATTCAGACTCCTACTATGCTGGTGATCGTGTGGACCGCAAGTCGACATCAGGCACATGCCATTTCCTCAAACGATCATTGGTCTGTTGGTCCTCGAAGAAACAGAACTGCATATCACTGTCTACTGCTAAAGCTGAGTACATTGCTGCTGGTTCTTGCTGTGCTCAATTTCTATGGATGAAGCAAACTCTCAAGGACTATGGCGTCAACATGAAGAATGTGCCTCTCTACTGTGACAATGAGAGTGCAATCAAGATTGCTCACAACCCAGTTCTGCACTCGAAGACTAAGCACATTCAAATTCGTCATCATTTTCTTCGTGATCATGTGTGGAAGGGCGACATCTCTATTGAGCATGTACGTACTGAAGAACAGCTAGCCAATATCTTCACTAAGCCTTGGGATGAGAAGAGATTTAGCAAGTTGAGGTATGAGCTAAATATCCTAGAATCTTCGAATGTTCTTTGAAAAGGACACACGTCCTAACACTTATGCAAAATTGATGACTTAGATGTGCAACACATGAAGAAACGTTTTTCTTCAATCAATGAAGACTAACACTCTAAGTGTGAAGAAACTGATGAAGAATTTGATTCTTAGAGCCCTACGACAATTGTACGCGGTGTCTGAAATCATCATTCTTACACGGTGGGTTACGCCACCACCAAAAGTTGAAAATCTTCAATTGAGTTTTTCCTCACGTTTGAAATTCCTCAGTTGCTCACTTCCTTCAACTTTGCATTGTCTTCACCATTTCCGTCGTTTTTCTTCATTGGCTATTTATATATAGAGAGTTTATGTCCTCTACATCATTCACTTATTGCTAATTCTTCAAGTTGCTTTTTCTGCTAAGTGAATGTGATCGTACCCTTCCCCCTATATGCTAAACTCAACCCAGTCTACTCACAAATGCTTCATGTGCGTTCTATTTGAAACTCGTTCAAAATCTTCACTGTGTCCTTGTCAGCTGAAGAATTTGCGAACGATACTTTAAAACCTATCTTATCTAAATTTTCGGCGTTGCCGCTCAAACTGTTTTGCATTCTGTGAAATGTTTATATATTCACCCACGATCTCACATGATTGCCACCTCTCAGTACGTGGGTGACACATGTCAAGCGAATGAGAAGGGTCAGGGGCACGTTCGTCCAATTTCTTCGGGCGAACAGTTTTTCACTCCGACTATATATACCCCTCCCCTTCCCCACTTCACTTTTACTCTGCTCGACCTCTCTCCCGCTCGAGCTTCCGAAAACCTAGCGCCGCCGCTACTTCCATCGTCGTCGGTGAGGAAGAGCTTCACTTCCTCGACCTCGTCGCCGTCGTATTCGGGCCGGCTACGGATTTCTTCAATCTACCGCCGCCGTAGTTGTCTTCCTCTGCCGAGTTAGGGCGTGGAAGATCTGAATTGATGAACTTCACATCTACACTTCCCAGTTCATCATGTTCTTCATCCAGGGTAATTAAAAGTTACTTTTACTATCCTCTTTGATTCAAATGTTTGCTACAAAATCTTCAAAGGTGTTTATTCCTCAAATTCTTCACACACTAAACACCTCACATGTCATCTGTTCTTGATCCATTTCTCTAAGCAACATTTTTTAAGATTCCCCAATTGTGTCGATTTTCGATCTGTACAACTCTGGAACCTAAGACAAAGAACTCTTAGTGAAATTCTTCAAGACACATCTGGTCAAATTCCTCAAACTTGTTCTTTTTGAAAAACCTTCTGAGAACGCATATGACCTCTTCAAATTCCTCGCAACTATACTCTGTTCACAGGTAGTCATGTCCACTGCTGAATCACTAGGTTCTCATCAACTTAACTCATTTTCAGTGTTCCTCGATGAAAAATTGCATACCTCTTCAGAAAATTCAGTTGTTCATATTCCTCAGCTGAAGAAAATGGCTGATGGTAAGAAGCCACAGAAAGGAGGAAAGAGGCCTGAGGTCAATACTGCTTTTGAGATTCCTGATGACATATACAAGGATTATTGCACGCCTGATGAGGCCAAGTTTGGCAAGGAGGACAAAAATCAGCGCAAGGTGCGCATACAAAGGATAGAGAGGAGATGGGAACGGGAATGGAGGGAGTACATATATGTTACTCCCAAGTATATGAAGAAATTCGCTCTAATTCCTCCATGGCCAAGACCTCCATTGGCACCTGGCCAAGAAGCTGATCCCACCAGCCTCAAGCGTGGTGAGGACTATCCTGATGAATGGGCCAAGCGCCAGGCCAAGCTAGCCAAAATAGCTAAGGAAACACTGAGGAAATTTAATGAAGACTCTGCTGCTACTGCTACCACAGCTGAGGCCTCTGCTGTCAAGCCGAAGAAGGCCATGGAAAAGAAGCATGCTCATAAGCCAAGTGCTTCATCCTCAATGCCCTCACGGCCAAGTTCCTCAGCAATGCCCTCACGACCAGATTCTTCAATGCCCTCACGGCCATATTCTTCAAAGCCCTCACAGCCAACTCCTCAAGCTGCTCGAGCTCCTCCGCCAAAGTCCTCAGCTCCTCCGACAAAATCCTCAGCACCTGTGCATCTCGCCACGTGCCAAAGGACAACAGGCATCTCGATTGCCTCAGGAGTTTCTGCTAGTTCTTCAGCTCCACCAAATTCTTCAACTGGCCCCTCTATGCTGAAGAAAAAGGCCACTGCTGGACGAGGCACTCGACCAAGTCCTCACAAGAAGAAGGTCGTCTTTCAAGTGTCGTCTGACGAAGAAGAAGCTGATGATGAAGAACTTGCCGAAATCATCAAAGACAGGCAGCTCAAGGCCGCTAGAGCCAAAGGCACAAATGTGCTCTAATTTTGGATCCAAAGTTGATCCTTGATTACATTGATCTCTAGCACAAGGACCCAAACACTCCTATGCCTGATTTCAAGCTGACTCCTGGCCAGATTCATATGCTGACTGCCTTCATTCAAGAAGAAAATGGAAATTTGAAAAGGCCAGGCAGTTGAAGAAAGTGCAGTACAGGAACACTTCCTGAAGAAAAACATTGTCTCTATGACAACTGAAGAACTTGTCACTATTCAATCTGAGATCAAGAAGCTCAGTGATGAATTTGACGTATACCACGCTGACTGGCTTGGAGCCAAAGTCAGATTTGTGAATTTGACTGAAAAGTTCACTTCCAATGTTGCAGCCCCAATGCAATAAGAAAATCCTCAGGCTGAGGCTTCTGCTCAGCCGACTGAAGAACATGCCAGCACCGCTGATGACATTCATGCTGCTGAAGAAACTCAGAGTACCAGGGCTGATGACTGCATTCCAGCCGCTGAAGAAATTGCCAGGGCAACCACTAGTGTTGCGCCTGAAGAGACTGAAGAAGTCAGGGCAACTGCATCAGTTGTGCCTGGAGTAATTGAACCAAATTCCTCTGCTCCTCCTCCACCTACCCCAACTCCGATCCTTCCGTCTGCATCAGATGTGAAGAAAACCATGGCTGCAGAGCGTGCAACAGTGAAGAAAAGGAAAGCATCAACTTCAGATTATTCAGCTCCGAAGAAGATGAAGCCATTGACTAGCTCTTTTGCAAATCCAATTGATGCTATTCCGGTCTCATCCATGCCATCAAAGGACCATGTTTCTTTTAATGAAGAATATGTGATTCCAAGTGAATCAATGAAGAAAATCCTTCTATTGCTTCGTCAGAGCAGTTGGATGAAGAAATTGAAGCGGATGCAATCCCTTCAACCCCAATAGTCTCATCGCCCATGCCTCAGTTCACTGCTGAAGAGGCCGGCGTTGAGGAAAAGAGTGAAGATGAAGATGTGGACATTGGGTGTACAACAGCAGTGCAGAATGATGACTTTTGGGAAAGTCAGCACCCCAACTCTCCTCTGTTCACACCACTGCAACAAATTCCTCAGTCCCCTGTCAATACTGAAGTACATATGGGATCTGAAGAACCTCGTGCAACCCCGTCTGTCCATGAAGAGATTCCAGCCACTAGTGTGGAAGAAAATGTTAACGAAGAATTAAGTACCCAGGCTGTCACTGAAGAAGAACCTGAAATTCCTTAGCCTGTGGAGCCTGAGATTACGATTCCTGAGGTGGTGATGCAATTGACTGATACTTCTCAGCCCAAGCCAAAGGATCCCTTCTCGAAGAAGCAGAAATTCAAGGCTGATGACTTCTTCGGCGAGCATGTTTTCTTCACTGACTTCAACCCATATGATTCTGCTCGTCTTAGAAGGAAGCGGATCTGGACTGCCAGCCAAGCAAATTTTTATTCTTCACTACTCCTCAACAAGGACAAAGTCTTCGACCATGAGCATATTCCTCACGTTGACATGGAATCAATGCCTTGTTTTACCCCAATCCTCAGTGTGCTTCATGATGTAGGATTGCTCAATTTTTGCACGGATATTTGCGATTGGAATGAAGAGCTCATTCTTCAATTCTATGCAACCCTGCACATCACAGGCGATGCTGATGATATCAACTCTTGGGTGTTGGACTGGATGACCGAAAACACTCATTATAAGGCACCGGCCTCTGAATTACATCACGCCCTGCCCATCAGTCCACCCATTGAAGGAGCTCGCTACCTGTACCAGGAGCCTGAACTCACTGCTCATTACATGCAAGTGCTTATGAAGCCTCTGAAGCCCGGTCAAGCCCCAAAGACCAAATTCCTTGTGAAGGAATTGTTGTATGTACCAAGAACAGTCTATCGCATTCTGACGAAGACTATGAGTCCAATCAAAGGCCACGACTCATCTGATGAGGAAATTGTTTGGAGCGCGACCTTCACCCGCCGATAACAGCCATCGAGTTTAGGGTGGCCCCCACGATAGAAGTTGATGATGTGCAGAGTTGCGGAGGAGTCTGCAGCGAGTGGGTGGGGACGAAGTGGGCGAGGGTTTCATTTTCCTTTTGCATGTGTGAGTGAACACACATGGTTCGCAGAGGTGATGGAGATGAATCGTGTGTGATAGTAAATCACCGAGATTGAATGGGAATCCAAATTTCCTTTGTCCTTTGTCCATGTGTTTTTTTCTATGATGAACATAAACCCTGCTAATCACTATGTTCCAATTTGGCACTTTTTCGGGTTCATTTACAATATTTAGGGGATTATGTGCATTTTCTAGGCATTAATGCACATAATTCAAATTTAAACAATCGGTGCTTGAAAAGGTGCACGAGAACGGTCTGGAAAACCATGATCGTGCTATTTAGTAAATTCTCATGCCTTTTACAAGGAATGTGCAGATATTTCAAGGAAATGTGTTTACTGGGTACTATGCAAAAATGAAATACATGCTTGGAAAGCATGACTCCTGTCGTGGTGCCATGGTATGGCCTCACCATGCCTTGGTAAAAATTTGAGAATGTTTGTCTTATGTCGTCATGCACGCCATTCATAAATCGAACCGTCACCGAGAAAATTTCAGGGGGAAACTAGCAAGATTGTAGGGGTCGGGAATCCAAATTTCCTTCCTAGCTTGTCATTCAGTTTTTTCTACAATTAACATATCCCCTCGAATGCAACGTGTTCAAATTTGGCATTTTTCCGGGCTCATTTACCATATTAGGGGATTATGTGCATTTTCTAGGCATTAATCCACATAATTAAAATTCGAACAATCGGTGCATGAAAAGGTGCACAAGAAAATTCTGGAAAAACAATACTCCTGGTATTTAGTAAATTCTCAAGCCTTTTAAAAGGAACGAGCAGAGATTTCAAGGGAATGTGTGGCAATAGCCAACCATAAACGCGTTGTTTATTGGGTTACCAACTATACAAAAATGAAATACATGCTTGGAAAACATGAAGCCTGGCGTGGTGCCATGGTATGGCCTCACCGTGCCCTGGTAAAAATTTGAGAATGTTTTCCTTATGTCGTCATGCACGCCTTTCATAAATCGAACCATCACCGAGGAAGTTTCATGGTTTCGAGGGGGAAATCACCAAGATTGAAGGGGGATCCAAAATTTCTTTGTCCTTTGTCCATGAGTTTTTTATACGATGAAGATACACCCTACAAATCATCGTGTTCAAATTTGGCACTTTTTCGGGATCATTTACCTTATCTAGGGGATTATGTGCATTTTCTAGGCATTAATGCACATAATTCAAGTTCAAACAATCAATGCATGAAAGGGTGCACAAGAACGGCCTGGAAAACCATGCTCGTGCCATTTAGTAAATTCTCATGCCTTATACAAGGAATGGACATATATTTCGATGAAATGTATGGCAATAGTCAACCACAAACGTTTATTTATTGGGTTTTCAACTATAGAAAAAAATGAAATAAATGCTTGAAAAACATGACGCATAGCATGGTGCCATGGTATGACCTCACCGTGCCCTGGTCAAAAGCTGAGAAGGTTTGATTTATGTCGTCATGCACGCCCTTCATAAATCGAACCATCACCGAGGAAGTTCCATGCTTTCGAGAGGGAAATCACCAAGATTGAACGGGAATCCAAATTTCCATCCTAGTTTGTTATTCAGTTTTTTTCCAACGATCAACATACCGCCTCAAATGCAACGTGTTCAAATTTGACATTATTCCGGGCTCATTTATCATATTTAGGGGATTATTTGTATTTTCTAGGCATTAATGCACATAATTCAAATTTGAACAGTCGGTGCATGAAAAGGTGCACAAGAACGGTCTGGAAAACCATGCTCGTGCTATTTAGTACATTCTCATGCCTTTTACAAGGAATGGACAGATATTTCAAGGAAATGTGTGGCAATAGTCAACCATAAACGCGTCGTTTATTGGGTTACCAACTATACGAAAATGAAATACATGCCTGGAAAACATGACGCCTGGCGTGGTGCCATGGTATGGCGTCACCGTGCCCTGGTAAAAATTTGAGAATGTTTTCCTTATGTCGTCATGCACGCCTTTCATAAATCGAACTATCATAGAGGAAGTTTCATGGTTTCGAGGGGGAAATCACCAAGATTGAAGGGGGGTCCAAATTTTCTTTGTCCTTTGTCCATGAGTTTTTTCTACGATGAACATACACCGTGTAAATCATCGTGTTCAAATTTGGCACTTTTTTCGGGTTCATTTACTATATTTAGGGGATTATGTGCATTTTCTAGGCATTAATGTACATAATTCAAGTTCAAACAATCGGTGCATCAAAGGGTGCACAAGAACGGCCCGGAAAGCAATTCTCATGCCATTTAGTAAATTCTCATGCCTTTTACAAGGAATGGACAAATATTTCGATGAAATGTGTGGCAATAGTCAACCACAAACGTTTGTTTATTGGGTTTTCGACTATAAAAAAAGAAATAAATGCTTGAAAAACACGACGCCTGGCATGGTGCCATGGTATGACCTCACCATGCCCTGGTAAAAATTTGAGAAGGTTTGGCTTATGTCGTCATGCACGCCCTTCATAAATTGAACCATCACCAAGGAAGTTTCATGCTTTCGAGAGGGAAATCACCAAGATTAAAGGGGAATCCAAATTTTCTTCGTTCTTTGCCCTGGAGTTTTTTCTCTACGACGAATATACACCCTGCAAATCACTATGTTCAAATTTGGCATTTTCCGGGCTCATTTACCATATTTAGGGGATTATGTGCATTTTCTAGGCATTTAGCGCATATAAATCTAATCCAGGTACAGCTGCACGGGTATGATGTGAGGGACGTGGATTGCCGTTGCGGCGCATCCTACGGTGCATACGCGTGATCCGTGTGGCTGGGGTTTCGGCCAATCATAATGTAACACACAATAGGCTCAGTGCACACTATTTCCGGAAGCGACGGAGATGAACCGTGTGCGATAATGAACGAGCAAAATTGTAAGGGAAGCCAAATTTCCTTTGTCGTTTGTCGTTGAGCTCTTAAATACCACTGCACTGTATGGCTTCCTGACCCCTTCGTCCTAGAGCTCTCTTGCGTCGTTCATGCCACCGCGTCGCACAGTAACTAGTAAAGAAGCGATGGCGTCCCGTCGCGCCGTGTTCCTTGCCGCCCGCGGCCGCACACATGGTAAGGAAGCGATGGCATCTCTCCGCGCCGAGTTCATCACCGCCGGTGACCACACAGTTACGTGGGCGGACTTTGAGGCGGCCATGGCCGAATGGGCGGTGGATCTAGAGGCGGCCAAAGCCGCACAGAAGGAGCGGAAAAGGCAGAAAGCAGTCAAGAAAAGAGAGTCTTGCCCCCGCAAGAAAGAAGAAGCCACATGCCGTGGTGAGGAGATCTTGGCGGAGATCAAAGCACGGTGGGCTGCCGCCTACAAGGCCGGGAAGGAGAACGCCAGTGTCTGGCCAACATGCATCGATGACAGCATGTGAGAAGTAGTTTAAGTTTGTAGTATTAGAGCAAATTACCAGTAGTACTTTAAGTTTGTAGTATTAATGTAGAATGTCGGTGAGGGAGTCCTGGATCAGGGGGTGTTCGGATAGCCGAACTATACCTTCAGCCGGACTCCAGGACTATGAAGATACAAGATTGAAGACTTCGTCCCGTGTCCGGAAGGATCTTTTCTTGGCGTGGAAGGCAAGCTAGGTGTGCGGATATTCGAGATCTCCTACCATTGTAACCGACTCTGTGTAACCCTAACCCTATCCGGTGTCTATATAAACCGGAGGGTTGTAGTCCGTAGGACAACCATCATCATACACAATCATACCGTAGGCTAGCTTCTAGGGTTTAGCCTCCTTGATCTCGTGGTAGATCCACTCTTGTACTACCCATATCATCAATATTAATCTAGGAGGAGTAGGGTTTTACCTCCATCGAGAGGGCCCGAACCTGGGTAAAATAAAGTGTCCCTTGTCTCCTGTTACCATCCGACCTTGACGCACAGTTCGGGACCCCCTACCCGAGATCCGCCGGTTTTGACACCGACATTGGTGCTTTCATTGAGAGTTCCTCTGTGTCGTTGCTTTTAGGCCCGATGGCTCCTTTGATCATCAACAACGATGAGGTCCAGGGTGAGACTTTCCTCCCCGGACAAATCTTCGTCTTCGGCAGCTTCGCTCTGTGGGCCAATTCGCTTGGTCATCTGGAGCAGATCGAAAGCTACGCCCCTGTCCATCAAGTCAGGTTTGGAAGCTTAAACTACACGGCCGATATCCGTGGAGACTTGATCTTCGACGGGTTCGAGCCACAACCAAGCGCGCCGCACTATTTTGAGGGGCATGATATGGCTCTACCTCCGAATAGTACCCTGGAGGCCGCACACGCTCCGGCCCCGATCCTTGACTCGGAGTCCGTTGCGTTCTTTGAGGATGAACGGTTGGACGTCACCGCGGGGGCTGCGATCTTGAAGGCGATCGAGCCGAACGCCAGCCCCGCACTCCGCACGGCCCGTGACTCCAAGGAGCCGGATTTTTCTCCGAACTCCGGGCCTCCCGTGCCCCTGCCGATCGAATCCGATTGGGCGCCTGTAATGGAATTCACTGCCGCGGACATCTTTCAGTGCTCACTTTTTGGTGATATCCTGAATTCTCTCAAGTCTCTCTCTTTATCAGGAGAGCCCGGGCCGGACTACGGTCTGCGAGGTTGGGATTCGGACAACGAAGAAATTCAAAGCCCACCCACCACCCACTTAATAGCCATTGTCGACGATTTAACCGACATGCTTGACTTCGGCTCCGAAGACTTCGACGGTATGGACGACGAAGGAGGAGACGAACAAGAACTAGCACCTGTAGGGCGCTGGACCTCCACCTCGTCATATGACATATACATGGTGGATGCTCCAAAGGATGCGGATGGCGATGGAGCAGCGGAAGACGACACCTCAAAAAAACCGCAAAAACGCCGGCGCCAACGGCGCCGCTCTAAATCCCGCCACAGCAGAAACGGTGATTCCGGCACGGGAGATAATGCTACCCCGGACAGCGCCAAAGAACACCAGAACCAGCAAGATTCGGTGCAGGAAGATGGAAAAGCCAGCCCTCAGGAGAGAGCGGTAGAGCAAGAGGTTGAGGATGATAACTACATGCCTCCCTCCGAAGACGAGGCAAGCCTCGACGACGACGAATTCGTCGTACCATCAGACCCAGCCGAACAAGAGCGTTTTCAACGCAGGCTTCTAGCCACGGCCAACAGCCTTAAGAAAAAGCAGCAACAGCTTAGAGCTGATCAAGATCTGCTAGCTGATAGATGGACTGAAGTCCTTGCGGCCGAGGAATATGAACTCGGGCGCCCCTCCAAAAATTATCCTAAGCGCAGGCCGCTACCCCAGTCAGAGGGGGAAGCATATGACATGGCAGACCGGCCACCCCGTGGCCGCGATAGAGAGGCCTGTCGAGCCCTTAAGCAAGCCATGCCCCGATGCCGCTCGAATAAGGCATGGGAAAACGAGCCAGACCTGCGAGACGTACTGGAGGATAAAGCAAAGCAAACCAGATCGATCTATGGATCGCGCGGACGCCCGAAGACACGTGATGATCTTCACTCCGGACACAATAAATCCGGCCGGACCGAACACAGCAGGCACAGCTCTTCCGAGCTGCGTCGTGACATAGCCCAGTACAGGGGCGCCGCACACCCACTATGCTTCACAGACGAAGTAATGGATCATAAAATCCCAGAGGGTTTTAAACCCGTCAATATCGAGTCGTACGATGGTACGACAGATCCGGCAGTATGGATTGGGGATTATCTCCTTCACATCCACATGGCACGTGGTGATGATCTGCACGCCATCAAATACCTACCCCTTAATCTTAAAGGACTAGCCCGGCACTGGCTTAACAGCCTACCAGCGGACTCAATCGGTTCTTGGGAGGACCTGGAAGCCGCATTCCTCGACAACTTTCAGGGGACCTATGTGCGGCCACCGGATGCCGACGACCTAAGCCACATAACTCAGCAGCCAGAAGAATCGGCCAGGCAATTCTGGACACGGTTCCTAACAAAGAAAAATCAGATAATTGATTGTCCGGACGCAGAGGCCCTAGCAGCCTTCAAACATAACATCCGTGATGAGTGGCTTGCCCGGCACCTGGGACAGGAAAAGCCGAAAACCATGGCAGCCCTCACGACACTCATGACCCGCTTTTGCGCGGGCGAAGATAGCTGGCTAGCTCGCAACAACAACTTATCGAAGAAGCCAGGTAATTCGGATACCAAGGACAAAAGTGGCAGGTCACGTCGAAATAATCAAAAGCGCCGCGTTAGCAGCGACAGCAATGAGGATACGACAATCAATGCCGGATTCAGAGGCTATAAATCCGGTCAGCGGAAAAAGCCATTTAAAAAGAATACCCAGGGCCCGTCCAGTTTGGACCGGATACTCGACCGCTCGTGCCAGATTCATGGCACCCCCGAAAGGCCAGCCAATCACAACAACAGGGATTGTTGGGTGTTCAAGCAGGCAGGCATGTTAAGAGCCGAACACAAGGACAAGGGGCTGAACAGCGATGACGAGGAGGAGCCCAGGCCGCCGAACAACAATGGACAGAAAGGGTTTCCCCCACAAGTGCGGACGGTGAACATGATATACGCGACCCACATTCCCAAGCGGGAGAGGAAGCGTGCGCTACGGGACGTATACGCGATGGAGCCAGTCGCCCCAAAGTTCAACCCATGGTCCTCCTGCCCGATCACTTTCGATCGAAGGGACCACCCCACTAGCATCCATCATGGCGGTTTTGCCGCACTGGTCCTCGACCCAATCATGGACGGATTTCATCTCACAAGAGTACTGATGGACGGCGACAGTAACCTGAACCTGCTTTATCAGGATACAGTGCGGAAAATGGGCATAGATCCATCAAGGATCAAGCCCACAAGGACGACCTTTAAAGGCGTCATACCAGGTGTAGAGGCCAATTGCAAAGGCTCGATAACACTTGATGTGGTCTTCGGATCTCCGGATAACTTCCGAAGTGAAGAGTTAATCTTCGATATAGTGCCATTCCGCAGTGGCTATCACGCCCTGCTCGGACGAACCGCATTCGCTAAATTCAATGCGGTGCCGCACTACGCATATCTCAAGCTCAAGATGCCAGGCCCTCGAGGAGTAATCACGGTCAGCGGAAACACAAAACGCTCCATCCGTACGGAAGAGCACACGGCGGCCCTCGGAGCGGAAGTACAAAGCAGCCTTTCAAGGCAACTCTCCAGTCCGGCCGTTAAAAAACCGGACAATTCAAAGCGCGCCCGAAGTAACCTGCAACAAGACCCCCTGGCACGATCAGAGCAAGCGTAGCAATACGGCCCCGGTCCCAGCCATCGCAACATAGCGGAGCAAGTACCTCAAGTACACGATTACGCCCTTAAAATTCCATGGGCACAGGGGGAGGGGCGCATTAACGACATGCCTACAACACGGCGTCAAACGTACTAGGGGCTGCCAGATTTTTCTTTTTTACTTTCAGGACTCCATACTCTGGATAACCTGTTCGGCAGCGTTGCCGCACAGACGATGCAAGATACAGGAATGCAGACAAATCTATGCCGCATTCCGGAACTCTCAGGTGGTCTCTATTTCGGGCGATATATCTGTTTCTAAATTCCGCGGCCTGCGCCTGGTCAAGACATGTTAAATAGTCTAATATATTTTTTGCTTATCGCACTACTTGTATCGTTTGGCTTTGATAAATAGCCTGTTTATAAACAATGCATAGCTTTTTGTCTATTTTTTGCATTATCCCCTCTGAATATATGTGTTTATTACAGAACATGATCGCACCCGTACATCATGGTACGGCAAACCACGCCAGGGGCTTCATTACCCTTTTATCTGGTGTGAGAAGTTCGTACACTTTCACAAGTGCGGCACCCCGAACTTATAGCACTATATGCATCGGCTCCGAGTCATGATTTTGGTCACATGTTGGGTTTGCCCGGCTCCTATGTTTTGGTACCTTACGTTCCGCTCTATCGGCTAAGGTAGCACTAGGAGAACCACTGCGATTGTGCCCCAGATCAGGTGGGTTGAGCACCTCAGTGGAGAATGCTAAAATAGACTGTCATGATAAGGCGTGAGACCGGTCGCTGTTTGGGAGGTTTTTCGAGTCCTTAAAGGCTTATGCCGCTTTGAGCGAGGAGCTGGCTATGTCCGGCCAAAGGCGTGGATAGCGCCCCGAATTCGGCCTTCCGAACTAGGGGCTTCGCCGAAATTTAAAATTATAACGTTCTATGGCTAAGTGTGAGTGTTCAAGCATTATAGTCCGATTGCCTGGTTCCTTGTGCTGAGCGCCTCCCTCGAAGGACCCAACTATGGGAACAAGAGCCCTCAGGTTTATCCCGAAAACCCCAGCACTAGTGGCATGGGGGCAGAAGCTGACGACTTGCCATCTCTCAATTTTTGATAAACGGCCGCACAGAAAATAATATTTTAAATTAAACAAGCATTGCTTTGCGCATATGATCAAATTTTCAGCGCACAGGATACAAACGAGCGAGTTCACTCAAATATTACATCTTTAGCACATTCATCCGCGACAAGGCGGGCTCCGGCAAGAACGTCCTTGTAGTAGTTCTCGGGCTTGCGATGCTCCTTCCCCTGCGGCGGCCCGTCCTTCACCAGCTTCTCTCCGTCCAGCTTACCCAAGTGTACCCTTACACGGGCAAGGGCCCTCCGGGCACCTTCAATGCAGACGGAGCGCTTGATGACCTCAAGCCGTGGACAGGCCTCCACCAGCCGCCGCACCAGCCCGAAATAGCTCCCAGGCAGGGCCTCTCCAGGCCACAGCCGAAATAGTAAGCCCTTCATGGCCTGTTCGGCCGCCTTGTGGAGCTCGACCAGCTGTTTTAGTTGATCGCTTAGGGGCACAGGGTGTCCGGCCTTAGAATACTGAGACCAGAACACACTCTCCGTCGAGCTGCCCTCTTCAGCTCGGTAGAACGCGGCGGCGTCGGATACGCTACGGGGAAGATCGCCGAACGCCCCTGGAGAACTCCGGATTCGGGTAAGTAATAGGTAGTTTAGTTTTATATTCCTACTCTGCATTGAGAATGCCTTACCCGTTGCTATCTTTTTCACCTCCTCCAACTCTTGGAGGGCCTTCTGGGCTTCGGCCTTGGCACTCTTGGCGGTCTTGACGGCCGACGCGAGCTCAGATGCTTGCGCCTTCGCCTCAAGCTCCAAACCCTCATGTATTTTCATGAGAGTTTGCAGCTCTTGCTGCACCTCGCCGACCTGAACCCCAAGCCTTTCTCGCTCGGCGCGCTCCTCGGCCGTTTTCTTTTCGGCCTCAGCCAGCGCCTGCTTCAGGGTTGTCACCTCGGTTGTGGCCCCTACAATAAGCAGTACAATCCTGTTATTTCTTTCTGCAATCAAGCCTCTCTATATGCATCTTTTTTTCTTTTTCTTTTTTTTAGGTATTTCTTACCTTCCTTCTCCTCGAGCTGCCGTTTGGCAAGGACGAGCTCTTGCTCGGTCCGCCCGAGGTCCTTTTTAAGGACATCCACCTGCGCAGTCAGTGCGGCGGTGGACAGCAGTGAAGCCTGCATACGCATATTTGACCTTTTTTATTAGACTCCTGTGAAAATTATTAGATCCTCTATCCGGCTTTTCTTTCCGAACACCGAACAGAGCATCAGGGGCTACTGTCTATGCGGTAAATAAATTGACATATTTTTACTTACCTCGAAGCCTGTTAGAAGGCTAGCACAAGCTTCATTCAGTCCGCTCTTGGCGGACTGAATCCTTTGGATCACCGTACTCATAATAGTACGGTGCTCCTCATCGATGGCGGCGCCCTTAAGCACCTCCAGCAGATTGTACGGCGCCTCCGGTTGGACGGAGGCCGCCGGCTCAGATGGCTTACTCCTCTTGGAAGGAGTTCACCCGCCGCGGACCGGGACTGTCGAGTCCGGCGCGGTGTACGGCACAAAGCTGGACTTGGAGCCCTGGGGGGTTTCATCCCCTTTACTCCTGGGGTCCAGAGGATTGCCTTGTGGCTCCTCCAGGACCATCTCCTCCTGCCCCGAAGCTTGGCGGGGCGCCACTTCGGCGTCGTCCGCCCCGCGGGGGGAGACCGCGGGCGGAACAGAGTTCACGTCCGACGAGTCCAGGGAGCCGCTCTGGTATGTAAACACTTACGATGTTGCCGGACGCTTGGTTCTGTCCGGCCACTCCTCTCCGCCCTCTTCGGCATCGTGGGAGTAGTCCGGCGGAGGGGTCTTCCTTTTCCTCGACCCCTCGGCCTCCCCCGTTGGGGTGGCCTTCTTATTTGCTCCCCTCACTAGAGGGGGAGAGCTTCCTTGTTCCTCCTCCTCGTTTTCACGAGAGGAGGGCGTTGCGGACTCGTCAGATGACGAGTCCGACACCACCATGTTGCGGGAACTTTTTCGAGTCCCGGTGGTTTTCTTCTTCTTGGCCTTCCTCTCCGGCACCACGTAAGGTGCCGGAGCCATTAGCTTCACCAAGAGAGCTGGGGCCGTGTCTTCGGGCAGAGGAGCCGGATAGTTAATTGGTCCGGATATCTCCTGCCAAGCCTGTCAAAGGTAAAAGGGAGTTTAGATCCCGCATAGAGTTAATCTATGAAGAAAGGCTGAACGAACCTGTCAAAGGTATAGATAGCTTACCTCGCCAGCGTTACGCTGCGAGCTGTATCCACGATCCTCGGAGGCGGATGTGGGGGACTCGACGCCTTTGGTCAGCACCTTCCAGACGTCTTCATACGTCGTGTCGAAGAGCCTACTGAGGGTTTGGTGCTGCGCCGGGTAGAATTCCCACAAAGTAAAGTCCCTTTCTTGGCACGGGAGGATCAAGCGAACGAGCATGACCTGGACTATATTGGCAAGCCGGATTGGCTTGTTCACCAGGGACTGGATGCATGTTTGCAACCCAGTCATTTCCTCCTTGCTGCCCCACGACAGGCCTGTCTCTTTCCAGTACATGAGCCGCGTGGGGGGTACGGATCTGAACTCGGGGGCCGTGACCCATTTCGGACCGCGGGGCTTGGTGATGTAAAACCACCCAGCCTGCCACCCCTTTAGGGACTCCACGAGGGAGCCATCGAACCAGAGGACGTTGGCTATCTTGCCAACCATAGCGCCTTCGCACTCCGCCTGGGTGCCGGACACCACCTTGGGCTTGACGTTGAAGGTCTTCAGCCAGAGGCCGAAGTGGGGGCGAACGCGGAGAAAAGCCTGACACACGACGATAAACGCCGAGATGTTGAGAACAAAGTTCGGGGCCAGATCGTGGAAATCTAGGCCATAGTAGAACATGAGCCCCCGAACAAATGGGTGAAGTGGAAAGCCCACTCCGCGGAGGAAGTGGGGAAGAAAAACTACCCTCTCATGGGGCCTTGGGGTAGGAAGAAGCTGCCCCTTATCAGGAAGCCGATGCGGGATGTCCTTGGACAAGTATCCGGCTTTCCTTAACCTCTTTACTTGACCCTCCGTAACGGAGGAGACCATCCACTTGCCTCCCGCTCCGGACATTGTTGCAGAAGGTTGAGGAAGGAAGAGCGGACTTGGGCGCTGGAGCTTGAGTGCGCGAGAGATGGATTGGCAAAAGAGGAAGAAGACGTAGGTTAAAAAGGTGAATCCTTATCCCTTTATATAAGCAGGTGCTGTTAGGCGTCCTCACCTACCTAATAAAACTCACTTGCCCCCCAAACGCCGTGGTAAATGGCGTGGTTGGGTTACCCACGTCCGTATTAATGAGAATCCCGTTAAAGGGGGCACATGATCTCTGGTTCAACAAGACGTGCCAAGGAAACCGCCTCGCTAAACGAGCTGAGGTGGAACAATAAAAGCAATTTATATAGAAGGCTTGGCCGCAGTGTTGTGACGCACTGCGGGATACGTCAGCAGATTTGATTTGTGTTAATATTATTCTCTGTATGGCAATATGTGGAAACTTATTTTGCAGAGCCGGACACTGTTTTTTGGTGTTTATACTCTTCTTGAAGAACTTGGAGGAGGAACCCGCCTTGCAATGCCGAAGACAATCTGCGTGCCGGACTCGTCGTCATTGAAGCCTGGTTCAGGGGCTACTGAGGGAGTCCTGGATTAGGGGGTGTTCGGATAGCCGAACTATACCTTCAGCCGGACTCCAGGACTATGAAGATACAAGATTGAAGACTTCGTCCCGTGTCCGGAAGGATCTTTTCTTGGCATGGAAGGCAAGCTAGGCGTGCGGATATTCGAGATCTCCTACCATTGTAACCGACTCTGTGTAACCCTAACCCTATCCGGTGTCTATATAAATCGGAGGGTTGTAGTCCGTAGGACAACCATCATCATACACAATCATACCGTAGGCTAGATTCTAGGGTTTAGCCTCCTTGATCTCGTGGTAGATCCACTCTTGTACTACCCATATCATCAATACTAATCTAGCAGGAGTAGGGTTTTAGCTCCATCGAGAGGGCCCGAACCTGGTTAAAATAAAGTGTCCCTTGTCTCCTGTTACCATCCGACCTTGACGCACAGTTCGGGACCCCCTACCCGAGATCCGCCGGTTTTGACACCGACAGTCGGTAAGAGCATCCTTGGAGGGTTTTGATCGTTGATTAGTATGTGTGCCCGTGTGCGTTTTTTGCATTAATCATTAGAAGATCACAAAACACACGGTTTCTATGCCGTACCCGTGTGCGTTTCTTTTGTGTTAATGATCCATAAGTCAGTTACCTGTGCGATGTTTCCTAATAAACCAGGCGTACCATTGACCGAAAAAAATCAACTACACGTGTACATTTTTTTGGAGACAAGATCTGCCAATTTTCTGTTTTATCTTACACGAGTATTTTACGCGCTTCGTCTGTGTTGTGTGTTTCCCCCGCCCAAGTTTCAAGTCTCGTAGCAAAATTTTCATTAGGCGCACGATTTCAGAATTTATTACTCAAACCACATCCCCACCCATCAAATTTCCTCAATATCTCCCCCCTGCGCCTCCCCCTACCGGCAGCTCAAACCGCTTCCGCCGCAACCACAACTTCAACTACATCTACGTTCTGCTCGGATCCAGTCAGGTAACCCACCGATCTCTATCACGGCCCCAGTCTGATTGCTTAAATGGCGCCTGCAAAACATCCTCATGCCTCCAAATCCCCACCGCCCTACCTCCAGAGCATCGCCGCGCAATCCCAACCACATATCACGTGGAGGTCGAGGAGCTGATGGCGGTCCATGGCGTGATGGCCGCTGTGCGTGTTGACCCGGAGGAACACCTCGCCTCCGCCGCCGCCAACATGGTGCAGGCTCTGGCCTGGATGAAGTGCCCCAACGAATACCCCCCAGGGCTTAACATGTATGATCTGACCAGCTAAATCTTACCAATACCACTTGCAATGGCTATGTTTTCTACGGTTGATACGAAGCATGTTCGTGCCTCATTTATTTCAGTACTGCACACTGTGTGATGTTCAAGTATTTACTGTCCAGCTCAATTTCACCAATACCAGCAACAAACTTCCAATACATGACTCAGGATATCACTAGAGATGCTGCCTATATGCTATTTTTGGTGGATGCTAACCCTATTATACTTAACATGCCTGTCCATGTACTTATGCAGGGTCATAATGGACGATGTTGTTGTTTGCTGTTGAGGTTAGCTGCATCCCATGTCTTACAGTATTTCACATCATTTGTGCAATTGCAGTTTAACTTCTACCATTTACTGGTTGCCTGTAGGTACACATGTCAGTGGCACTGATCCACACTTCGACCCAGAGGAACAGCTCGCCTCCGCCGCCGCTGACTTTGGGCAGGCTCTGGCGAAGATGAAGTGCCCCAACAACTACCTCTCACGACTTACCAAGTATGTACTCACCAGTTCCATCTTATCAATACCAGTTGCAATTAATGGCTATGTTTTGTACAATTGATGTATTAAGCATGTTCTAGTAAACATGCCTAACACGTTTTAGCTAGTTTCCCTACCTTTATATAGACAACTGGGCCATTCTCTGCTTTGGTAGCACCTGCCTTGTGATGTTTAACTCTGCCAATTGCATTTTTATCAGTATCGGTTTCAATGTCTATTAAGCCTGTTGCTATTAATAGTTGAATCCATAGTTGTATTTCAATGGCTACAAACTTACAAAACATGACTTAGGATGCTGTTAAGCCTGTTGCAATTAACAGTTGTATCCATTTTTTAATCCGTCCCTTTGCTACCATGCTACTCTCTGCAATGAAGATATACTAGAGATGATGCCCATTTTCTATTTTTGGTGGATGCTAACCCTATTGTACTTAACATGCCTGCCCATGTACTTACGCAGGGTCATAACAGCCGATGATGTTGTTTGCCGTCGAGGTTAGCTGCATCCCATGTCTTACAGTATTTCACATCATTTGTGCAATTGCAGTTTAACTTCTACCATTTACTGGTTGCCTATAGGTACACATGTGAGTGGCACTAATGCATGCTTCGACCTGAAGGAACAACTCGCCTCCGCCGCCGCTGACTTTGGGCGGGCTGTGTCCAAGATGAAGTGCCCCAGCAACTACCTCTCAGGACTTACCAAGTATGTACTCACCAGTTCAATCTTACCAATACCAGTTGCAATTAATGGCTATGTTTTGTACGGTCGATGTATTAAGCATGTTGTAGTAAACATGCCTAACACGTTTTAGCTATTTCCCTACCTTTTTATAGACAACTAGGCCATTATCTGCTCTGGCAGCACCTTCCTTGTGATGTTTAACTCTGCCAATTGCATTTTTATCAGTGTCGGTTTCAATGGCCATTAATCCTGTTGCAATTAATAGTTGTATCCATTTTTAAACAGTTGTATTTAAATGGCTACAAACTTACAAAACATGAATTGGGACACTGATAAGCCTGTTGCAATTAACAGTTGTATCCATTTTTAATCCATCCCTGTGCTACCGTGCTACTCTTTCACAATGAAGATATCACTACATATGTTGCCGTTTTATTATAATTTGCTATTTTTGGTGGATGTTAACCATGTTGTAGTTAACATTGGCTTTCCATGTACTTACACAGGGTTACAAAGGGCGATGTTGTTGTTTGCCGTCGAGGTTAGCTGCATCCCATGTCTTATACACCATCTATTCCTAAATATAAGTATTTTTATAGATTCCAATATAGACTACATAAGGATAAAAATGAGTGAATCTAGATTCTAATCTAAACTATATCTATAATTCTATATACATCCGTATGTAGTTCATATTGAAATCTCTAAAAATACTTGTACTTAGGAACATAGGTAGTTGTATTTCACATCATTTGTGCAATCTCAGTTTAGCTTCTTATAACTGGTTACTTGTAGGTACATAAATGAGCGGTACTGATCCACGCTTCGATCGCTTCTGCGTGTGGGGCAATGAGATATTCATGAACATGCATCAAGTGAGGAAACTAAGAAAGATTGTTAGGCGAAAGAAACGGGTGATGGGAATTAAGCTCTTTATTTACACTTTGTCCAAGACAACTGTGAACTTTAGGATGGTAAGTAATGTGTTGCCTTTTCCCTCTGCCCACAACAAGTTACTCTATTAGACCTCAGTATATGATATTTTTCTCTTTTGAGTGGTTTCCGAAGCTATTTACTAATGATTACCTTGCAAACTACATGACCGGAGTGGAGGCAACTAAGGTTAAAGTATATAATTCATACTACCATGATAAGGCTCTAGAAGTCTTCCTGAAGGCGGTGAAGGATGGGCGAGCGATCGTCACAAGGGGTTGGACAAAAGTTGTTCGTGGCTATGGCATGTAGGAAGGCACATTATGGGCATTCCGCTTCTTCAACACCATCGGCAGTCAAAATGAATTACACTTGTCTATTCACCTTTACCACTTGTAAATATTATGGTTCATCATAGTTAATTGTTGTCTAATCTTGTAATTACTAAACATATTGTACTGGCAATTTTATTTATGGATCCATTGTTGAACCATTGTGCTGAGAATTTGAATTGCACATTTCATATTTCAAAATTTCCAATTGGAATGATAAATTACAGGCAAAAATAAAAATATACAAGAACGAATAAAATAATGTGCACACGGTTAGAGAGAAAACAACGTGTGCGATGAAAAAAGAGAACAAGCGGTTCTTTGATGTGAAACGTTTGCGATGCCCGACGGACGCACACACGGTTTTGTCTCATATGCGTGTGCGATCATGGTAATATGACAAATGTTTCAAACCAGTGTGCGTGTGTGATAGGAATACCGATCGCACACGGTTCTGAAAATGGACACGTTGGCGTTAGTAGAGGCACCGCACACATTTTATGTTCTTGTACTGTGTGCGATAACGTACCTATCACAAACATATCGGCAGATTAAATGTTGATGTCCACCTTTTTCACACGACTATAGCGGCGTAATTGTTTGGGATGTCTCTCTGATCAGAAACGTATCTCGAGATGTAACATGTGGGACTGGGGCAACTTCTCATACGTTTATTCCATGGCGATCGTCGATAGCCGCTCGCCCATCCCCGATGGTTTCTGGGTCCTGTGGGAAGGACCCCCCCTATCGCCCATGCTCACTTGGCGACGATTCCAAATGTCATCGCGGAAAGGGGTTAAAAACCATTCGTATAGCACCTTACGGTACCAGTGATACGTGGTCGTTACTCAGCCATGTGGACCATAGGGAGCATATGGCTACTGGGTGCAGCCGATGGAAGATGGCTGCATGGGATACATATAACCGATTTGGATGACGATCCAATAATATGATTGGTGTTTAGTAATCTGACCCAATTTTCGCTGGTTGTGGCAAATTTATTTATTTGTAAGCTTCATACTACTGCTTAAGACATTGTTCTAGACCTGGATTTTTAATAAGATGGTTCTGTGCATCAAGAGATGTAGAGGCCAGGGGTATTCCTCCTTTTTGAGAAAAAGTATGTGTCATGCATACGTTTCTCTCAAACAAGCGATTGTATAATGTTCCTTTATATGTGTGCAACACTTAACATAGAGGCTAGGAATTATCCCGCCTATCCAGAAAATGTAAGAATAAAGTGGGAGGAGAAAATGTAGTAGCGCAACAGTGCTATAGTTATATGATGAATTATCATCCTCTAAGATGATTGGTTGTGTTGGTTTTCGAAGTTTAAATAGTCTCTTAGTGTTTTATTGTTCCAGAGACCGGTTGTATTTGGATCATCTTGAATATTGATGTAATAATATAGTGTTCATTTCTGAAAAAGGAAATAGAGTGGTAACCTCTTTTTTAAAGTTTTTTTGGCTAACACATGCTTCACTTTATTGATCAATGATGATTATCGGAATATAGTTTAGATCAGAAAGATGAAGGAGAGAAAGATGACGCCTCTTTTTAAGGTAATGAATGGTAGAAAGATGACACCTCTTGTCGGTGTACAAAAGAAGGGGCGCACCTTTGTACCCCTTTACCTGTGCACGGACAGTCAGAGCCGCGCCCATGGCCGCACAAAGCAGAACAGGGGAGGTGAACCGAGGTAAAACCGAAGCCCAAGATAGCCAGAGCAATGCCAAGGCTAAGAACACAAAGAAGCAGAGAGGCGAAGCAGGTTCCCCCGGCAAGATCCTTGCAGGGGGCAGCCTCAGCGGCCCCGGCAAGGCCCTTGCTAGGGCAGCTCGCCCACACCAGCGGAGTGAGCCACCCTCGAGCCCACAGGTTCCAACTCGACCAACCACGTTGGAACTAGGGCTCGGGAGGCACCTCCATGGTGGCATGCAGATCTTTGTCAAGACCAAGGACTATCCAAGATCAGATGAGGATTAAAAGACAACGGTCCTCAGCAAGATCCTTGCCGAGGAGAGTCACAAGACCCCCGGCAAGATCCTTGCCGGGGACGACAGCACGCCACGGCAAGATCCTTGCCGGGCCACCCGGCAAGGCCCTCACCGAGGACGGCAACAGGGCCACCTCCAGGACCGCACCAGCCAAGTCTCCACCGCCGTTTGCATGTAGCTGCCAGCTCAACCAGCTGGGCTGGCACCTGCGTGGCAACATGCAACTCCCAAACTTGATCAGCAAGCACATATGTGGCGGCATGCAGATCTTCGTGAAGACCCTACCGCCGCGCCACCTCAGCTGCTTGCCTGCCTTCATGGTGCCACATGCAGCGCTGGCCAGGGCGCGTGTCGAAGCGAGGAGGAGCGGCGACGGACGGGACGGGCCTCGTTCCCGTCCGCAATAAAGCAAGGGGACACCTAAGCAATGCATTAAATGCGTCTTACCCTGTAATACGAGCGATAAGCTCGTGGCACTGTATGCCTTTCCACCTCCCGTGTGCCACAGTGGCAGCCCCTTTCGACTATAAAAGGAGGCCCATGGCGTACTGGAGAAGGATTTGGCTCTCTGAAACGGCTCAGCTACCATAGCTAGTTGGAGGGCTCAAGAACACTCAATACATCCACCAAAGCAGGACTAGGGTTTTACGCATCCTCGCGGCCCGAACCTGGGTAAACGATCCTTGTGCTGATTACAATTCCTACTCTTCTTGCAACCCTGTGCCCCAATAATCGTAGTAGGGATTCTTGTGATCCCATAGGTGTCGTTCCACACCAACATCTTTGGCGCGCCAGGTAGGGGGCGCAATTTTGAGAATCTGGTCTAGTAGTTAGCCTAGCACTTCTTCATCGCCATGGCTCCCAAGAAGAAGACGACCACGACAATTGGCTCGTCGAGGGCCGAACGGCCCGTGCCAGTGCGGACGAGCAGCAGCCCGGTCGCGGACAGAACCCGAGCCACGGTCCGTGAGCACCAGCATCGCCCTGGCAGTCAGAGCCTGGCGAGCGGCGCCGTTCGCGCGCCAGGCAACGGGCCGCACATCACCAAGTCTAAAGATGGGGCTCGCCCCCCCGCAGGCGGCACGGGGACCTCCAGGAGTGTCGTTGTGCCACCCACGGGTGGCGCAACAACCTCCAAGACACCCACGCCGGCAACCACTGCGCGCTCTTCCCATGGTGTGCGCGACGAGCAGCGTCACCACGCCGGTGACCCTGGGCACCGCCGTGGGAAGAGCCATGTGCGTCGTTCGCGGGATGAAGGAGTTCCGCATGTCGGCCGGAGTGCTGGCGAAAATGGCGCGCAGCCGCTGGGTCGTGGTGGAGCCCCTTATAACATGGTTAGAAGTCGAAGCATGCCACGGTCCACGCAGCTGTCGCCGCCCCCACGCCAGCAGAAGCTTTGGCGCGCGTGCAGCTGCTCCACGACTTCCCTCCTGCTGCGGAGAAGCTCGATGATACGTGTCCGTCGTATCTACTTTTCCGAACACTTTTGCCCTTGTTTTGGACTCTAACTTGCATGATTTGAATGGAACTAACCCAGACTGACGCTGTTTTCAGCAGACTTTCCATGGTGTTATTTATGTGCAGAAACAAAAGTTCTCGGAATGACCTGAAACTCCACGGAACTTATTTTTGGAAAATATAAAAAATATTGGCGAAACAATCAAGGCTAGGGGGCCACCACTTGTCCACGAGGGTGGGGGCGCGCCCCCCGCCTCGTGGGCCCCCTGACACTCCATCGACCTCAACTCCAACTCCATATATTCGTGTTCGGGGAGAAAAAAATCAGGGAGAAAGATTCATCGCATTTTACGATACGGAGCCGCAGCCAAGCCCTAAACTCTCTCGGAAGGGCTGATCTGGAGACCTTTTCAGGGCTCCGGAGAGGGGAATCCATCGCCGTCGTCATCATCAACCATCCTCCATCACCAATTTCATGATGCTCACCGCCGTGCATGAGTAATTCCATCGTAGGCTTGCTGGACGGTGATGGGTTGGATGATATTTATCATGTAATCGAGTTAGTTTTGTTAGGGTTTGATCCCTAGTATCCACTATGTTCTGAGATTGATATTGCTATGACTGTGCTATGCTTAATGCTTGTCACTAGGGCCCGAGTGCCATGATTTCAGATCTTAACCTATTATGTTTTCATGAATATATGTGAGTTCTTGATCCTATCTTGCAAGTCTATAGTCACCTACTATGTGTTATGATCCGGCAACCCCGAAGTGACAATAATCGGAACACTCCAGGTGATGACCGTAGTTTGAGGAGTTCATGTATTCACTGTGTGTTAATGCTTTGGTCTGGTACTCTATTAAAAGGATGCCTTAATTTCCCTGAGTTTCCGTTAGGACCCCGCTACCATGGGAGGGTAGGACAAAAGATGTCATGCAAGTTCTTTTCCATAAGCACGTATGACTATATTCGGAATACATGCCTTCATTACATCGATGAATTGGAGCTAGTTCTGTGTCACCCTATGTTATGACTGTTACGTGATGAACCGCATCCGGCATAATTCTCCATCTCCAATCCAATGCCTACGAGCTTTTCACATATTGTTCTCCGCTTATTTACTTTTCCGTTGCTACTGTTACACTCACTACAAAACCCAAAAATATTACTTTTTCTACCGTTACCGTTACTTCCATATTACTTTGCTAATAAATACTTTGCTGCAGATACTAAGTTATACAGGTGTGGTTGAATTGACAACTCAACTGCTAATACTTGAGAATATTCTTTGGCTCCCCTTGTGTCGAATCAATAAATTTGGGTTGAATACTCTACCCTCGAAAACTGTTGTGATCCCCTATTCTTGTGGGTTATCAAGACTATTTTCTGGCGCCGTTGCCGGGGAGCATAGCTCTATTCTTTGAGTCACTTGGGATTTATATCTGCTGGTCACTATGAGGAACTTGAAAGACGAGAAAACAAAAATTTATCCCTCAACTACGAGGGGAGGTAAGGAACTGCCATCTAGCTCTGCACTTGATTTACTTCTGTTTTGAGTAAGCTTGCGACCCCTAAACCTGCTTCTACTATTAATTCTGATATGTCGCATGTTATTGATGATGCCACTTCTGCTATGCATGATACTTATGATGAAACTACTTCTATGCTTGATACTACTGTGTCACTTGGTGAATTTCTTGATGAACAACTTGCTAGGGCTAGAGAGAATGAATTATTGAAACTGATAATTTTGATGATAGTGATGATGAGGGCTCTCCCAATAAATATGAATTGCATGTTGTGACTGAGGGCTATGTTATTGATGAAGAAACTAAAAGAGACTTTCTTGCTTGTAATGATAGAAGTGATCTTAAGAAATTATTAGCTAAGCTTAAACAAAAAACTCTGAATGCTAGAATGAAATATGATCCTGCTTATGCTACTTCACCTATCTTTGTTACTGATAAGGATTATGAATTCTCCATTAATCCTGATATAATTACTTTGGTTGAATCTGATCCTTTTTATGGCTATGAATCTGAAACTGTTGTGGCACATCTTACTAAATTAAATGATATAGCCACCCTGTTCACTAATGATGAGAGAACTCGCTACCTTTATATCCTTAAAATATTTCCGTTCTCATCAAAGGGTGATGCTAAGATATGGTTTAATTCTCTTGATCCTGGTTGTGTGCGTAGTCCCCAGGATATGATTTATTACTTCTCTGCTGAATATTTCCCTGCTCATAAGAAACAAGCTGCTTTAAGGGATATATATAATTTTGTGCAAATTGAAGAAGAGAGTCTCCCACAAGCTTGGGGGAGGCTTCTCCAATTACTTAATGCTTTGCCTGATCATCTTCTTAGGAAAAATGAAATACTTGATATATTTTATAATGGACTAACCGATGCTTCTAGAGATTACTTGGATAGTTGTGTTGGTTCTGTTTTCAGGGAAAGAACACCGGATGAAGCTGAAATTCTATTGAATAATATGTTGACAAATGAAAATAATTGGACACTTCCTGAGCCAACTCCTGAGCCTATTCCTAAACCAACTCCGAAGAAGAGATGTGTTCTATTTCTCAGTCCTGAAGATATGCAAGAGGCAAAGAAATCTATGAAGGAAAAAGGTATTAAAGCTGAAGATGTTAAGAATTTACCTCCAATTGAAGAAATACATGGTCTTAATTTACCGCCTATCGAAGAAATATATGATCTTACTCCATTACCTATTGAAGAAACTCATGGCCTGGATAACCCGACACAGGTAGTAAAGGTAAATTCTCTCTATAGATATGATAAAGCTGAAATCCCTCCTACTAAGTTTGCTAGCCATTGTTTGGATGAGTTTGATAACTTTATGGCTAAGCAAGAAGATTTTAATGCTTATTTAGGTAGACAATTAAAACAAAATGCTTATATGATTGAACACTTGGGTGATTATATGTGTAGAGTTAAAGCTGAACTTAAACTCATTAGTAAACATGCTTCTATGGTTACCACTCAAGTAGAACAAGTACTTAAAGCTCAGAATGATTTGCTCAATGAATTGAATAATAAGAATAATGACTATGCTGTTAGAGTGGCTACTAGAAATGGTAAAATGACTCAGGAACCTTTGTATCCTGAAGGCCACCCTAAGAGAATTGAACAAGATTCTCACAGAAATAATATTGAAGCACCTAGTCCTTCTAAAAAGAAGAAAAATAAAAATGATAGGACTTTGCATGCTTCTAGTGAACCTGTTATCAACACACCTGAGAATCCCAATGATATTTCTATTTCTGATGCTGAAATACAATCTGGTAATGAACATGAACCTAGTGATATGTTAACAATGACGTTCATGTTGATGCACAACCTAGCAATGATAATGATGTAGAAATTGAACCTATTGTTGATCTTGATAACCCACAATCAAAGAATCAACGTTATGATAAGAGAGACTTTGTAGCTAGGAAGCACAGTAAAGAAAGAGAGCCATGGGTTCAGAAACCCATGCCTTTTCCTCCTAAACCATGCAAGAAAAAGGATGATGATGATTTTGAGTGCTTTGCTGAAATGATTAGACCTATCTTCTTGCGTATGCGTTTGACTGATATGCTTAAAATGAATCCTTATGCTAAGTATATGAAAGATATTGTTACAAATAAGAGAAAGATACCGAAAGCTGAAATTTCCATCATGCTTGCTAATTATACTTTTATGGGTGGAATACCTAAGAAACTTGGAGATCCAGGAGTACCAACTATACCATGCTCCATTAAAAGAAACTATGTTAAAACTGCTTTATGTGATCTTGGAGCCGGTGTTAGTGTTATGCCCCTCTCTTTATATCGTAGACTCGATTTGAATAAGTTAACACCTACTGAAATGTCTTTGCAAATGGCCGATAAATCAACTGCTATACCTATCGGTATTTGTGAGGATGTGCCTGTTATGGTTGCAAATGTTACTATTTTAGCGGACTTTGTTATTCTGGATATTCCCGAGGACGATAGTATGTCTATTATTCTTGGAAGACCCTTTTTGAACATTGCAGGGGCTGTTATTGATTGCAACAAAGGCAATGTCACTTTTCATGTTAATGGTAATGACCATACGGTACACTTTTCGAGGAAACAACCTCAAGTTCATAGTATCAATTCTATTTGAGAAATTCCATCGATTATTATTGGAGGTTTTGAATTTCCTCTTCCTACTGTCAAAAAGAGATATGATATTCTTATTGTTGGGGACGTGCATATCCCCGTTGAGGTAACATAGTGTTATTCGAAATTTCTCCGGTTTCATGTTATTCGAAATGAGTTTGTTAATAATACTTGATCAACCTTGTTAGTGGATTCCTTTTGATGAGCATGAGATGGATGAAACTAGAAGGCACAACCTTCTGTACCCTCCTCTTTACTTTTTGTTATTTAGTTGAAATAAAGCAAAATAGTATTTTTCTGTCTATTTCTGAATTATCCGTGCAATATAAAAATACCCTGAAAATAAAAGTTCTCCAAATGCCCCGAAAATGAAATATTATTTTTTTCTAGAATATTTGAGAATATATGGCACTGAGAACACAGCAGGGGAGAAAGCACCTGGCCACGAGGGTCCAGGGCGCGCCCACCCCCTGGGCGCGCCCCCTGCCTCATGGGCCCACGGTGGCTCCCCTCCACTTATTCCTGCACCCACACACTTCTTCTTCCTCCCAAAAAAAATCGCCATCCAGCTCAAGCACGAGTTCTAACTAATTTTGCTGCGATTTTCGATCTCCTTGCTCAAAGCACCTCTCACAAAACTGCTTTGGGGGATTGTTCCTTGGTATGTGACTCCTCCATTGGTCCAATTATTTTTTGTTCTAGCGCTTTATTCATTGCAAATTTATGCTGCCTAGGTGACCATGTTCTTGAGCTTGCATGTCAGATTTATATGGTTCCAAGTAGTTCTAATGCATGATATAGGCTATAGGCACTTGTAGGAGTAGTTGCTATCAATTTTGTTGAGCTTGGTTTACTTTTATTTGAAGTTACTAAAAATTTCAGAAATTTTTCAGAGGAAGAGATATGCTTAGGAAAATGTACCAAGATTGTTCTTCAAGGAAACAAGGACCCAGGCTTGCAATGCGTGATACTGATGATGACCCACCAAGGGACGCTGCCGTGCGGCCTTGTGAATGGCCTTCAGAGGATTTCATGGAACAAGCTGGAATTGAGGAAGAATTTAACGCATATTTGTGTAACGCTGATCTTGTGAGCTTCGAGGCAGAAAAGTGCCCCCAATACCACTATCTCACTAGTTCCTTGTGAGGAGGTTTGAATTTTCATCTTCACGCAATTCTCAAGCTGTCCTGTTTGATCTTTATGAAAAATCTTATACTATGGACTTAGAGGATTTTACCACTGCTTGCAAACTTCCACAATGGGGTAGTGCTAGTGAACCCCGCAAATCTGAATTTAGAGATTTTCTTGCTAGTATAACTGTGGGGGAATCTAGAGACATAGCACAAGCTACCATAGGGAGCATTTATTTTCCTGCTATACGTTATTTTGCTCTCTTCATAGGTAGATGCATAAATGGTAAGGGTGAAGCATGTCATATGTGTGTCCCTGACCTCAGTATTCTCAGGAGTGCTGTGTTAGGAGATAAACATTATAATTTGGGAGCCATTGTTGCACGTAGGTTGCATCATAATAGATTTAATGGAGATTTCTTTGGTGGAATTTATGCAACCCGTATATCTAATTTTCTTGGTATAACCATACGTGAGGATGATATTGAGTTGCCTCCTACTTATTTGGATTATGAGGCTATGGTTCGTCATCATTTTGTTGAGAGGAACGATCAGTTCCTCCAGTACCGACTAATCTTTGACAAACGACGCACCTATCTCGTCGCTCTCCCTGCTTCTACTTTCTTTGACTTTCAGGCAAAGGGGAGATATTACATAACTAGAGAGGAGGCAGAGGAGTATAAGAGGAGGGCTGAGATAAGTCGCCTCCAAGCTGCAGCACAAGATGCAATGACCGCTGCATCTCAGCATGACCCCAACTACAACTTTGGATATCCGCCAGGTCATCTGTGGCACTAGACCAACTTAGGCCAAAAGCCTAAGCTTGGGGGAGTAAGTATTTCTCACCGACATTACATTTATGTTTGCACACTCATTGCTAGATGTCGGTGCTCATACTTTTTCACTGTAATATCCATGCTAGTTTATTTTCGTTTCATGCTTTCTTCTTGTGTGCTTGAAAAATCTTAAGAAAAACCAAAAAAAATATTAGTAATAGCTTTAAGCTAGTTTATTTTCCTTTCTTGCTGTAGTAGTAATAATTAAAAGGAAAACTCAAAAATATTTCTCGTTCTTCTTTTGCTTGTTGGGAGCTTTCCCGTGTAAATAGTTTTATTTCTTTTCTTTTCTTTGGGGTCGATAGGAGAACACCATGATTGGATTGTTGAAGTGACTCTTATATGCATTATTGTTGATTTAACCAAGAGCCCATATTGCCTTGTCTTCTCCTGTTTATTGAATGCTCGCAGACTCCAGCTTAGTCCAATGCACGTGCACTATTATTATTCACATCGTTCGGTCGTGCAAGTGAAAGGCAATTATGACGATATATGATGGACTGATTCAGATGAGGGAAGCTGGTATGGACTCGACCTCTCTTGTTTTTGTAAATATGATTAGTTCATCATTCCTGATTCAGCCTATTATGAATAAACATGTTTGCAATGACAATTAGAGATTATAGTTGCTTATGCCATGTGACGGTGTCCTGAACTAGGGGGTGCTCATCACGTCGTCTCCCGATCAGTTGGATTGGGCCGAGGACTCCCATGGCCGTATACTCATGGGCCAGTTCGGACATCCGGTGACATATGCAAGAAAGATTCCATAAGACTTGGTGATCAAGACAAGGACTCCTCCCCTCCGGCGTATTCAACTAGGACTTATGTAATCCTAGGCCTCTGGTACATTATATAAGCCGAGGCCAGGCTAGTCGATAGATAGATGATATATGCTAGATTCATTACCATATACTCATAGGCTAGACTTCTAGGGTTTAGCCACTACGATCTCGTGGTAGATCAACTCTTGTAATATTCATATCATCAAGATAAATCAAGCAGGAATTAAGGTATTACCTTCATCGAGAGGGGCCGAACCTGGGTAAACATTATGTCCTCCATCTCCTGTTACCATCGATCCTAGACGCACAGTTCGGGACCCCCTACCCGGGATCCGCCGGTTTTGACACCGACATTGGTGCTTTCATTGAGAGTTCCGTGGTGTGATCGGCAAAAGGACCAATGGCTCGACTGCAGATGAACTACGACGTTGGCTTCTTCGTCACTGGCTCGACTGGTCACCTTGGCTGGGTCGAGGACTGCGCCCTACCTCCGATCATCATGTTCGGAGGAGGCCCTTCATCAACATCAACTCCGATCTCTATCAAGATCATGGAGGAATCATCCAGGGAGCCCGGAGGCTCAACGTCAACATTGCCCTCGGGCGACCGTCCTGTTTTTCTAGACAACGAACTTGTATATGCTGCCACCGCCTCCTCAAGTGTCATTTTAACGATTGCTAAAGTGGAATTGTGTGGAACTGAGTCTACAACAACCCTGGAAAATTTCGTTGAGTTCCGATGGAGGAATCTCTGGCAATCCATGATATACCGGAGCCCTGTCTAATTTGGACGAGAATCTGGACAAGTTTAGGGCATGGTGTTCAGCTTCTATTTCAGACGTCCTTTGGAAGATTCAACCGTTGATCGGCTGCGGAATTCCTATATCTACCACCCATCAAAATTTCGGCTCGATCCGACCGTCCAAACTCCGGGAATCTTTCGATTAGTGCATCACTTTTCAGATCTGTTTTCTGCGCGAGAACGAATCCGACCCGAATTCATCTTTTTTATGAACGGGATTTCGGACATCCTTTTTGAAGGAAGTTTTGTATGGGGTATTGTGTTTTGTTCCCCAAACACATCCCGCTAATTTTGAAGTCTTTTCCAATATGATCTTCACCATCGCGGTGGTGTTAAACCAGCCCGACAACGTTGCTCTACGACTGCCGACCCGTGCTAGACACGTTGCCACTTTATTGAGCTGAGCTCAACTTCTTCGAATCATCATCTCAGCAAGCCGAACAAGAGTTCGGCATCGCGAAGGATAAATCATCACCAACATCGCCGCCCCACGGATTACACGGAGCGGGCACACTAACATCGCCGCACGGTCACTTCATCACGCCGGCATTGACCACGTCACGACCGGCATCGGCAGGGCCGCACTGTTGCTTCTTCAAGCCAATGTCCATCATGCCGACCTACTTCGACTCATCGGCTGACATCGAGGCTTCGACATCTCGGCTGGACCGGGGGCTTCGCCATCTCTTCATCAACCTACTCCGGAGACTTCAGCGTCACTTGCCGACCAGCTTCGTCACGTTAGCTGGACCAAGGGCTTTGCCTTGGCAAGCCAACCTTTGCCAGCATCGCCATGTCGTCGCTTTATCGCCCATCAGGCAATGGGTGTGCGGATCAAGTCCCAATTTTGGGAGTCACCTTTCTTCGGATTGCTACAACAAATAAACCAGGTGCTATTAATCCTAGTAATTTTTGCTTCTTTGGGTTTATTTTTCCCAAGAAATTATTACTCTGGTTTGTTCCATCATCTGTACACAGGTCTATCGAATGATGGCTGCACTAACGACGGTCGCATGGTGATTCGGTCAAGTTCCGTACATAGTCCGGCGCACGCCGCATCCGGAACTCGGACGGACCTGTGAATTCAGGCTTTGCCACGCCTTTACCGCATCACGCCGATGCCCTGCATCAACATTCACTTCGGCGCGCAGGCCATATTTTCTTTTATTACTCACTTTGCATAAATTATTTATTATGCAACGATTTTTTTTATTATTATTATTACTATTATCTCCGATTTGCGCTATTTTTTGTGCACAGGAAAATGATCTGGGTCGGGCAGTATCGTCAACTCGGTGTACTGACATACCACGTCACCTCGGCTGGGCGGGGGGCTTCGTCAACACTTCAATACCCCACGCCGGGGACTTCGGCGTCACTCTGCCGGCCTGCATTGGCCGTGCTATGTCACCACTTCGGAGTACCGAGCTCTTCACTCCACCACCTCGGGACCGGCTTGGGTGATGGAACCTTGTGCCGCATCAAGCTCGGACCGCGTCATCAATGCTGAACACATTAACCAGCTAAGTTGCCTTCATGCTCAAAGTTTTAAATTTTTAAGTTGTGTTCGGTTCGACCTAGCATTATACCTTTTTGGCAAGAAGTTGTTTGTGAAAAAAAAGTTCCTTGTCATAACCTTGTTTGTGACACACAAATTCAAATACCCAGTTCACTTGGGGGCTTCCTTCATGAAGCCTTTCCTCTCGCATATGATTATACTTGTACGGCTTCTTTCCTTGTTCGTGTATTACGCCACAATATGCACCATATTGACATAAGCGATTTGCAAGTTGGGTTGCCTCGCTCATGTGTTTACCCCTTCGTTCCCGATTGTTCGGCTAGGGAGTAAAGGGAGCACCTCTGCGATTGTCACGATCGGGTCATCCGAGCCGGACCTTAGACTGGTGAAGCAGAAAGCTAGCGCTCTTATTGTTTTCAACTATGGTCGACACACAACGGAACTCATGAGTACAAAAATCTATTGCACAAGCCCCATAGTAACAATGAGCACCGAAGAAAGGTATCGGTGGGGGTACTATTTTCTTCGAAGATGCTTCTTACACTTCGTCAGTAATATAGCATAAGTTCCCTGAGCGCGTTTTGTCTGTTACAACCTTATGGCCTGATTGCCTGGTTATCGGAAACACCATCGATATTCTCGACAGGTGGAGTACATAACACTTTTCGATCATTGACCGAAGAGGGAGAAGCCGGCGATCGGTTAAGACGCATATAAAGTTCGGGTGAACACATATATGATATTAGTACTTCGGTACATACAATCATTATACATAAAATTCTTTTACCCAAGTCACTTGGGGGCTCTTAAATGACCTGTTTTATAATAAGTGTTCTTCTTCTTAGTTGTTGCAAAGTTTTTTTAATTATTTATTATTATTTATTACTCCTTTCTCGACGCAAGTTTGTGGTCAATAGCCGGATAGCCTTGCTTCTCTCTAAAGCCGCTCGAACTTAGTTTGCTAAACTAGCCTCGGAGAAGCACTCCGCCTTCGGGATAAGGAGGTTGAAGCCGTAGGCTGACCCGCTTCAAGTCTTGAGTTAGGATGTGTCATTGTAAAGCACAACAACAACACAATTTTCTTTTTCTAAGACCTTTCGATTTGGCACCGAACACTTGATCTAGTTCGGGCACCCAGTTTTTACTGAAGTTTTTGGTTTTCCAAGCCTATGGCACTTTTAAGCTATTTGTGTGTTTCCAGCATTAGTCTCGTAGTGCGGCGCCGGACACCTTTAGGAATTCGGCAAAAACATTCTCGGACATGGATGTATATGCATCGGTTTCGAATTGCGTCTTTGGTCAATAGTTGGGTTCCCGGCTCCTATGCTTGCCTCCTACGTTCCGCTTTGTTCGGCTAGGTGCACAACGGGAGAACCACTGCGATTGTTCTTCCAGCTAGCATTGTTAAGCGCCTCAGTGGAGGAAGCCGAAAACTGACTGTCACAATATGCGTAAACTGGTCAGCGATCCGATGACAGTGTTAAATGACGGGCCGTTCATAATATTGGCCGAAGTGTTTACGGCTTGACCTCGACTGTCGCCAAACAGTAACCGGAGGCTAGTAACTGGCCTTCCAACTTTAAGCTCTTATGACTATGTGAAAGTTATAAAGCCAGCATATCTGATTGCCTCATTTATGCTAACACAACCGCCTCCGGGCACCGAGACGCCGGCTAAGGGTTGTTTTGTTAGTGCGGAAACACCCTGCGTAGTATCTACCAAGGCGTAGAAGCCGACGACGGGCCACTTTCAACTGATAAACGGTCACAATGGAGTGAAAATAATGATGTAAAGTACTTGGACACATAGAATCATTACACATAATCTGTGATTTTACTCTGGATATCGATCCTTAATTCGGCCACCCGTGCCCACATTAAGTCTCGGGGGCTACTGGGCTTCGTGCTCATTATTTATAAATATTAAAGGGGAACATCGATCCCCTGATTTGGTGTTGCCACCCGACCAGTGTCTCGGGGGCTACTGCATTGCTTATTCAATGCAGAGAATTCAAAGTGCTTAGTGTTCGGCTTGACCGAACTATGCGCATACGGGTCTTCGGACAATAATAGGTACCATATGGACCTATCCGGCATCAAGCTAGTATATTGTGGCGACTTCTCACGACCCTCTCTCGGGGCCCGTTCGCTGATCACTATTATCTCTAATATATTACACTGCATTTTTATTCCTATGTATGCTGCCGAGCTAGGAGTTGATCCTCAGGCCGATTTCACGACCTGAGTCTCAGAAGCTACTAGGATCAGCCGTTTCATATTTTCCTTCAGGTGCATCTCGGATTTTAGACCGACACACACCTTGAGGGCTACTGGATATACATATACTGGCTATACATCTCGGCAGAGAATAAATTGCACCAATTAAAAATATTCACAAAAAATCAGCCCGCTGCCGGGTGGTGCACCACCTCGGAAGCTGTCCAGCATAAAGCTCCGGCGCCAGTGGCTGGCTCCATAGAGGGCATTTCCGGCATTGAGCTCGGCTAAACTCCTTCAACTTTTTAGAACCAAGGTGACCTATGACACCTCGGATACAGTCCGACATTGGAGCTTGGATACAGTCGGGCGTTGGAGCTTGGATATAGTCCGACGTTGGAGCTCGGATACAGCCCAGCGTTGGTACTCGGCTGCAAAAGATACCTCGAATACAGTCTGGCGTTGGGGCTTGGACGCAAGAGGACACTGCCGCCCGGGAACAACTTCAATCCCGAGGTGTGGCATAAAAATAACAATTCATTGATAAAGGCCGGAAACTTAAAGGGGCTCCTCGGATACCCGACGTGTAAACTCGTCGGATGCACTTCGGCGATCATCAAGATCGAAGATGAGAAGATTTGTTGAACCAATTTTCAAGAACGACAACCGAAGATGAAGAACAGTTCGGAAGAATCGAGGAGCGTCCCCAACTTGAAGACCGGTTCATGGGGCTACTGATGGTGTCCTGGACTAGGGGGTTCTCATCACGTCGTCTCCCGATCAGTTGGATTGGGCCGACGACCCCCATGGCAGTATACTCATGGGCCAGTTCGGACAGCCGATGACATATGCAAGGAAGATTCCACAAGACTTGGTGATCAAGACAAGGACTCCTCCCCACCGGCGCATTCGACTAGGACTTTTGTAATCCTAGGCCTCTGGTACATTATATAAGCCGAGGCCAGGCTAGTCGATAGATAGATGATATATGCTAGATTCATTACCATATAATCATAGGCTAGACTTCTAGGGTTTAGCCACTACGATCTCGTGGTAGATCAACTCTTGTAATACTCATATCATCAAGATAAATCAAGAAGGAAGTAGGGTATTACCTCCATCTAGAGGGCCCGAACCTGGGTAAACATTGTGTCCCCTGTCTCCTGTTACCATCGATACTAGACGCACAGTTCGGGACCCCCTACCCGATATCCGCCAGTTTTGATACTGACACCATGCTTAATTAGCTATGAGTTATAATGGTTTACCTTGCATGCCAACATGTTATTAAAATGGTTGTGATGTGGTATAGTGGGGTGGTATCCTCCTTTGAATGGTTCAAGTGACTTGACTTGGCACATGTTCACACATGTAGTTGAAACAAATCAACATAGCCTTCACGATATTTATGTTCATGGTGGATTATATCCTACTCATGCTTGCACTCAGTGTATATTAATTTTAATGCATGTTCATGACTGTTGTCGCTCTCTAGTTGGTTGCTTCCCAGTCTTTTGCTAGCCTTCACTTGTACTAAGCGGGAATACTGCTTGTGCATCCAATCCCTTAAACCCCAAAGTTATTCCACATGAGTCCACTATACCTTCCTATATGCGCTATCTACCTGCCGTTCCAAGTAAATTTTTATGTGCCAAACTCTAAACCTTCAAATGAAATTCTGTTTTGTATGCTCGAATAGCTCATGTATCAACTAGGGCTGTCCGTATCTTCCATGCTAGGCGGGTTATTCTCAAGAGGAGTGGACTCCGCTACTCACTCACGAGAAAATGGCTGGTCACCGGTGTCGGTGTCAAAACCGGAGGATCTCGGGTAGGGGGTCCCGAAATGTGCGTCTAGGCGGATGGTAACAGGAGACAAGGGACACGATGTTTTTACCCAGGTTCGGGCCCTCTCGATGGAGGTAAAACCCTACTCCTGCTTGATTAATATTGATGATATGGGTAGTACAAGAGTAGATCTACCACGAGATCAAGGAGGCTAAACCCTAGAAGCTAGCCTATGGTATGATTGTTGTTCTGTTGTTCGTCCTACGGACTAAAACCCTCCGATTTATATAGACAACGGAGAGGGCTAGGGTTACATAGAGTCGATTACAATGGTAGGAGATCTACATATCCGTATCGCCAAGCTTGCCTTCCACGCCAAGGAAAGTCCCTTCCGGACACGGGACGAAGTCTTGAATCTTGTATCTTCATAGTCCAGGAGTCCGGCCAAAGGTATAGTCCGGCTATCCGAACACCCCCTAATCCAGGACTCCCTCAGTAGCCCCTGAACCAGGCTTCAATGACGACGAGTCCGACGCGCATTTTGTCTTCGGCATTGCAAGGCGGGTTCCTCCTCCACGTACTTCATAGAAGATTTTGAACACAAGGGTAGTGTCTGGCTCTGTAAAATAAGTTTCCACATATTGCCATAGAGAGAATAATATTTACACAAATCTAATCTGCTGACGTATTCCGCAGCGTGACATCACACCACGGCCAAGCCCTTATTCGAATCGTTTCATTATCCCACCTCAGCGTGTTATGCGAGGCGGTTTCCTTGGCACGTATTGTCAAAGCAGAGATCGTGTCCCCTTATTCCGGGATTCTCATCAATACGGGCGTGGGTAACCCAACCGGCCATTGATTACGACGCTTGGGAGATAAGCGAATTTTACCAGGCGGGTGGGGACGCATAGTCGCGTCCGCCCATATAAGGGGATAAGGATCCACCTTTCTCATCCACGCCTTCTTCCTCCTTCACCTATCCATTTCCGCGCACTCGAGCTCCAGCTCCCAAGTCCGCACTCCCCACCTCAACCTTCTCCAGCCATGCCCGGAGCGGGAGGCAAGTGGATGGTCTCCTCCGTCACGGAGGGAGACATCAAAAAACTGAGGAAGGCCGGATACTTGTCTAACGACATTGCGCACCGGCTTCCCAAGTCCCCATGAGAGGGTGGTGTTCCTCCCTGAGGGAGTCCTAGATTAGGGGGTGTTCGAATAGCCGAACTATACCTTCAGCCGGACTCGAGGACCATGAAGATACAAGATTGAAGACTTCGTCCCGTGTCCGGAAAGATCTTTTATTGGTGTGGAAGGCAAGCTAGGTGTGCGGATATTCAAGATCTCCTACCAATGGAACCGACTCTGTGTAACCCTAACCCTATCCGGTGTCTATATAAACCGGAGGGTTGTAGTCCGTAGGACAACCATCATCATACACAATCGTACCGTAGGCTAGATTCTAGGTTTAGCCTCCTTGATCTCGTGGTAGATCTACTCTTGTACTACCCATATCATCAATATTAATCTAGTAGGAGTAGGGTTTTACCTCCATCGAGAGGGCCCAAACCTGGGTAAAATAAAGTGTCCCTTGTCTCCTATTACCATCCGACCTTGACGCATAGTTCGGGACCCCCTACCCGAGATCCGCCGGTTTTGACACCGACATTAGTGCTTTCATTGAGAGTTCCTCTGTGTCGTCGCTTTTAGGCCCGATGGCTCCTTTGATCATCAACAACGATGAGGTCCAGGGTGAGACTTCCCTCCCCGGACAGATCTTCGTCTTCGGCGGCTTCGCTCTGCGGGCCAATTCGCTTGGTAATTTGGAGCAGATCGAAAGCTACGCCCCTGGCCATCAAGTCAGGTTTGAAAGCCTAAACTACACGGCGGATATCCGCGGAGACTTGATCTTCGACGGATTCGAGCCACAGCCAAGCGCGCCGCACTATATCGAGGGGCATGATATAGCTCTGCCTCCGAACAGTGCCTTGGAGGCCGCACACGCTCCGGCCCCGATCCCTGACTCGGAGCCCGCCGCGTTCTCCGAGGATGAACGGTTGGACATCACCTCAGGGGCTGCGATCTCAAAGGCGATCGAGCCGAACGCCAGCCCCGCACTCCGCATGGCTCACGACACCAAGGAGCCGGACTCCTCTCCGAACTCCGGGCCTTCCGTGCCCCTGCCGATCGAGTCTGATTGGGCACCTGTAATGGAGTTCACCGCCGCGGACATTTTTCAGTGCTCACCTTTTGGTGATATTCTGAATTCTCTCAAGTCTCTCTCTTTATCAAGAGAGCCCAGACCGGACTATGGCCTCCGAGGTTGGGATTCGGACGACGAAGAAATTCAAAGCCCACCCACCACCCACTTAATAGCCACTGTCGATGACTTAACCGACATGCTTGACTTCGGCTCTAAAGACTTCGACGGTATGGACGACGAAGGAGGAGACGAACAAGAACCAGCACCTGTAGGGTGCTGGACCGCCACCTCGTCATATGATATATACATGGTGGATGCTCCAAAGGATGGAGATGGCGAGGGAACTGCGGAGGACGGCACCTCGAAAAAGCCGCCAAAACGCCGGCGCCAACGGCGCCGCTCTAAATCCCACCACAGCAGAAACGGTGATTCCGGCATGGGAGATAATACTACCCCGGACAGCGCCGACGAACACCAAAACCAGCAAGATTCGGCGCAGGAAGATGAAAAAGCCAGCCCTCACGAGAGAGCGGCAGAGCAGGAGGTTGAGGATGATAATTACATGCCTCCCTCCGAAGACGAGGCAAGCCTCGGCGATGATGAATTCGTCGTACCATCAGACCCCGTTGAAACAGAGCGCTTTCAACGCAGGCTTCTAGCCACGGCGAACAGCCTAAAGAAAAAGCAGCAACAACTTAGAGCTGATCAAGATCTGCTAGCTGATAGATGGACAGAAGTCCTTGCGGCCGAAGAGCATGAACTCGTGCGCCCCTCCAAAAACTATGCTAAGCGCAGGCCGCTACCCCAATCAGAGGGGGAAGCATATGACATGGCAGACCGGCCACCCTGTGGCCGCGACAGGGAGGCCTGTCGAGCCCCTCAGCAAGCCATGCCCCGATGCCGCTCGAATAAGGCACGGGAACACGAGCCAGACCTGCGAGACGTACTGGAGGACAAAGCAAGGCAAACAAGATCGATCTACGGATCGCGCGGACGCCGGAAGACACGTGACGATCTTCACTCCGGACACAATAAATCCGGCCGGGCCGAACACAGCAGGCATAGCCCGTCCGAGCTGCGTCGCGACATAGCCCAGTACAGGGGCGCCGCACAGCCACTATGCTTCACAGACGAAGTAATGGATCATAGAATCCCAGGGGGTTTCAAACCCGTCAATATCGAGTCGTAAGATGGTACGCAGATCCGGCAGTATCGATTCAGGACTATCTCCTTCACATCCACATGGCACGTGGCGATGACTTGTACGCCATCAAATATTTGCCCCTTAAGCTCAAGGGACCAGCCCGGCACTGGCTCAATAACCTCCCAGCAGACTCAATCGGTTCTTGGGAGGACCTGGAGGCTGCATTCCTCGACAACTTCCAAGGGACCTATGTGCGGCCACGGGACGCCGATGACCTAAGCCACATAATCCAGCAGCCAGAAGAATCGGCCAGGCAATTTTGGACACGGTTCCTAACAAAGAAAAATCAGATAGTCGATTGTCCGGATGCAGAGGCCCTAGCAGCTTTCAAACATAACATCCGCGACGAATGGCTTGCCCGGCACCTGGGACAGGAAAAGCCGAAATCCATGGCAGCCCTCACGACACTCATGACCCGCTTTTGCGCGGGCGAAGACAGCTGGCTGGCTCGCAGCAACAACTTATCGAAGAAGCACGGTAATTCGGATACCAAGGATAAAAGTGGCAGGTCACGCCGGAATAAGCAAAAGCGCCGCATCAGCAGCGACAACAATGAGGATACGACAGTAAATGCCGGATTCAGAGGCTATAAATCCGGTCAGCGGAAAAAGCCGTTTAAAAAGAATACCCAGGGCCCGTCCAGTTTGGACCGGATACTCGATCGCTCGTGCCAGATTCACGGCACCCCCGAAAGGCCAGCCAATCACACCAACAAGGACTGTTGGGTGTTCAAGCAGGCAGGCAAGTTAAGAGCCGAACGCAAAGACAAGGGGCTGAATAGCGATGACGAGGAGGTGCCCAGGCCGCCGAACAACAATGGACAGAAAGGGTTTCCCCCACAAGTGCGGACGGTGAACATGATATACGCAACACATATTCCCAAGCGGGAGAGGAAGCGTGCGCTACGGGACATATACGCGATGGAGCCAGTCGCCCCAAAGTTCAACCCATGGTCCTCCTGCCCGATCACCTTCGATCGGTGGGACCACCCCACTAGCTTCCGTCACGGCGGTTTCGCCGCATTGGTTCTTGACCCAATCGTGGACGGATTTCACCTCACAAGAGTCCTCATGGACGGCGGCAGTAGCCTGAACCTGCTTTATCAGGATACAATTTGGAAAATGGGCATAGATCCTTCAAGGATCAAGCCCACAAGGACGACCTTTAGAGGCGTCATCCCAGGTGTAGAGGCCAATTGCACAGGCTCGATAACACTTGATGTGGTCTTCGGATCTCCGGATAACTTCCAAAGCGAAGAGTTAATCTTCGATATAGTCCCGTTCCGCAGTGGTTATCATGCCCTGCTTGGACGAACCGCATTCGCTAAATTCAATGCGGTGCCGCACTACGCATATCTCAAGCTCAAGATGCCAGGCCCTCGAGGAGTAATCACGGTCAGCGGAAACACCGAACTCTCCATCCGTACGGAGGAGCACACGGCGGCCCTCGCGGCGGAAGTACAAAGCAGCCTCTCAAGGCAACACTCCAGTCTGGCCGTTAAAAAACCGGACAATGCAAAGCGCGCCCAGAGTAACCTGCAACAAGACTGTTTGGCACGTTCGGAGCAAGCGTAGCAATTCGGCCCCAACCCCAGCCATCGCACCATAACGGAGCCAGTACCTGGAGTACACAATTATGCCCTTAAAATTCCATGGGCACAGGGGGAGGGGCACATTAAACAGCATGCCTAAGATACGGCGTCAAACGTACTAGGGGCTGCCGCACTTCTTTTACTTTCAGGACTCCATACTCTGGATACCTTTCCGGCAGTGTTGCCACACAAACGATGCAAGACCCAGGAAAGCAGACAAAGCTACGCCGCACTCCGGAATTCTCAGGTGGTCTCTATTTCGAGCGATATATCTGTTTCTAAACTTCGCGGCCTACGCCTGGTCAGGACATGTTAAATAGTCTAATATCTTTTTTTTTTGCTTATCGCACTACTTGTATCGTTCGGCTTTGATAAATAGCCTCCTTATACACAATGCATAGCTTTTTGTCTATCTTTTGCATTATCCTCTTATATATATATATGTTTATTAAATAACATGATCGCACCCGTACACCATGGTACGGCAAACCACGCCAGGGGCTTCATTACCCTTATATCTGGTTGTGAGAAGTCCGTACACTTGCACAAGTGCGGCACCCCGAACTTATAGCACTATATGCATCGACTCCGAGTCATGATTTTGGTCACATGTTTGGTTTGCCCGGCTCCTATGTTTTGGTACCTTACGTTCCGCTCTATCGGCTAAGGTAGCACTAGGAGAACCACTGCAATTGTGCCCCAGATCAGGTGGGTTGAGCACCTTAGTGGAGAAAGCTAAAACAGACTGTCATGATAAGGCGCGAGACCGGTCGCTGTTTGAGAGGTTTTTTGAGTCCTTAAAGGCTTATGCCGCTTTGAGCGAGGAGCTGGCTATGTCCGGCCAAAGGCGTGGATAGCGCCCTGAATTCGGCCTTCCGAACTAGGGGCTTCACCGAAATTTAAAATTATAACGTTCTATGGCTAAGTGAGAGTGTTCAAGCATTATAGTCCGATTGCCTGGTTCGCTGTGCTGAGCGCCTCCCTCGAAGGACCCAACTATGGGAACAAGAGCCCTCAGGTTTATCCCGAACACCCCAGCACTAGTGGCATGGGGGCAGAAGCCGACGACTCGCCATCTCTCAATCTTTGATAAACAGCCGCACAGAAAATAATATTTTAAATTAAACAAGCATTGCTTAGCGCATATGAACAAGTTTTCAGTGCACAGGATACAAACGAGCGAGTTCATTCAAATACTACATCTTTAGTACATTCATCCGCGACTAGGCGGGCTCCGGCAAGAACATCCTTCTAGTAGTTCTCGGGCTTGCGATGCTCCTTCCCCTGCGGCGGCCCGTCCTTCACCAGCTTCTCTCCGTCCAGCTTACCCCAGTGTACCCTTATACGGGCAAGGGCCCTCCGGGCACCTTCAATACAGACGGAGCGCTTGATGACTTCAAGCCGTGGACAGGCCTCCACCAGCCGCCGCACCAGCCCGAAATAGCTCCCAGGCAGGGCCTCTCCAGGCCACAGCCGAACTAGTAAGCCCTTCATGGCCTGTTCGGCCGCCTTGTGGAGCTCGGCCAGCTGTTTCAGCTGATCGCTCAAGGGCACAGGGTGTCCGGCCTCAGAATACTGAGACCAGAACACACTCTCCGTCGAGCTGCCCTATTCAGCTCGGTAGAACGCGGCGGTGTCGGATGCGCTGCGGGGAAGATCGAAGAACGCCCCTGGAGAACTCCGGATTCAAGTAAGTAATAGGTAATTTACTTTTATATTCCTACTCTGCATTGAGACTGCCTTACCCGCTGCTATCTTTTTCACATCCTCCAACTCTTGGAGGGCCTTCTGGGCTTCGGCCTTGGCACTCTTGGCGGTCTCAATGGCCGAGGCGAGCTCGGATGCTTGCGTTTTCGCCTCAAGCTCCAAACCCTCATGTTTTTTCATGAGATCTTGCAGCTCTTGCTGCACCTCGCCGGCTTGGACCCCAAGCCTTTCTCGCTCGGCACGCTCCTCGGCCGTTTTCTTCTCGGCCTCAGCCAGCGCCTGCTTCAGGGTTGTCACCTCGGCGGTGGCCCCTACAATAAGCAGCACAATCTTGTTATTTCTTTTTGCAATCAAGCCTCTCTATAGGCACCTTTCTTTTTTAGGGTATTTCTTACCTTCTTTCTCCTCGAGCTGCCATTTAGCAAGGCCGAGCTCTTGCTCGGACTGCCCGAGGTCCTTTTTAAGGACTTCCACCTGCACAGTCAGTGCGGCGGTGGAAAGCAGCGAAGCCTGCATACGCATATTTGACCTTTTTTGTTAGACTCCTGCGATTTTTATTAGATCCTCTATCCGGCTTTTCTTTCCAAACACCGAACAGAGCATCAGGGGCTACTGTCTATGCGGTAAATAAATTGGCACATTTTTTACTTACCTCGAAGCCTGTAAGAAGGCTAGCACAAGCTTCATTTAGTCCGTTCTTAGCGGACTAAATCCTTTGGACCACAGTACTCATAACAGTACGGTGCTCCTCGTCGATGGCGGCGCTCTCAAGCACCTCCAGCAAATTGTCCGGCGCCTCTGGTTGGACGGAGGCCGCCAGCTCGGATGGCTTGCTCCTCTTGGAAGGAGTTCGCCCGCCGTGGACCGGGACTGTCGAGTCCGGCGCGGTGTCCGGCACAAAGCCGGACTTGGAGCCCTGGAGGGTTTCATCCCCTTCACTCCTGGGGTCCAGAGGATTGCCTTGTGGCTCCTCCAGGACCGTCTCCTCCCACCCTGAAGCTTGGCGGGGCGCCACTTCGGTGTCGTCTGCCCCGCGGGGGGAAACCGCGGGCGGAACAGAGTTCACGTCTGACGAATCCAAGGAGCCGCTTGACGAGTCGTCGAGTTCGGCCCGGGGCGGGCTGCATAAAATGCGTGCGATATTAGGGAAAGCCGCACACAAAGAAAAGGGGTATCATGAGTTACTCCGGTATATAAATACTTACGATTTCGCCGGACGCTTGGTCCTGTCCGGCCACTCCTCTCCGCCCTCTTCGGCGTCGTGGGAGTAGTCCGGCGGAGGGGTCTTCCTTTTCCTTGACCCCTCGGCCTCCCCTGTTGGGGCGGCCTTCTTCTTCCTTGCTCCCCTCGCTGGAGGGGGAGAGCTTCCTTGTTGCTCCTCCTCGTTTTCGCGAGAGGAGGGCGTTGCAGACTCGTTGGATGACAAGTCCTACACCACCATGTTGCGGGAACTCTTTCGAGTCCCAGTGGTTTTCTTCTTCTTGGCCTTCCTCTCCGTCGCCACGTAAGGTGCCGGAGCCATTAGCTTCACCAAGAGAGCTGGGGCCGGGTCTTCAGGCAGAGGGGCCGGACAGTTGATTGGTCCGGCTATCTCCAGCCAAGCCTGTCAAAGGTAAAAGGGGGTTTAGATCCCACATAGAGATAATCTATGAAGAAGAGCTTAACGAACCTGTCAAAGGTATAGATAGCTCACCTCGCCGGTGATACGCTGCGAGCTGTATCCGCGATCCTCGGAGGCGGATGTGGGGGAGTCGGCGCCTTTGGTTAGCACCTTCCAGACGTCTTCATACGTCGTGTCGAAGAGCCTACTGAGGGTCTGGTGCTGCGCCGGGTCGAATTCCCACAAAGCAAAATCCCGTTCTTGGCACGAGAGGATCAGGCGAACGAGCATGACCTGGACTATGTTGGCAAGCCGGATTGGCTTGTCCACCAGGGACTGGATGCATGTTTGCAACCCAGTCACTTCTTCCTCGTTGCCCCACGACAGGCCTGTCTCTTTCCAGGACATGAGCCGCGTGGGGGGTCCGGATCTGAACTCAGGGGCCGCGACCCATTTCGGATCGCGGGGCTCGGTGATGTAAAACCACCCTGCCTGCCACCCCTTTAGGGACTCCACGAGGGAGCCATCGAACCAGAGGACGTTGGCTATCTTGCCAACCATAGCACCTCCGCACTCCGCCTGGGTGCCGGACACCACCTTGGGCTTGATGTTGAAGGTCTTGAGCCAGAGGCCGAAGTGGGGGCGGACGCAGAGAAAGTCCTCACACACGACGATAAACGCCGAGATGTTAAGGATGAAGTTCGGGGCCAGATCGTGAAAATCCAGGCCGTAGTAGAACATGAGCCCTCGGACAAATGGGTGAAGTGGAAAGCCCAGTCCGCGGAGGAAGTGGGGGAGAAAACCACCCTCTCATGAGGCCTTGGGGTAGGAAGAAGCTGCCCCTTATCAGGAAGCCGATGCGGGATATCCTTGGATAAGTATCCGGCTTTCCTTAGCCTTTTTACTTGAGCCTCCGTAACGGAGGAGACCATCCACTTGCCTCCTGCTCCGGACATTGTTGGAAAAGGTTGAGGAAGAAGAGCGGACTTGGGCGCTAGAGCTTGAGTGCACGAGAGATAGATTGGCAAAGGAGGAAGAAGGCGTAGGTTAAAAGGATGAATCCTTATCCCTTTATATAAGCAGGTATGGTTAGGCATCCTCACCTACCTAATAAAACTCACTTGCCTCCCAAGCGCCGTGGTAAATGGCGCGGTTGGGTTACCCACATCCGTATTAATGAGAATCCTGTTAGAGGGGGGCACACGATCTCTGCTTCGACAAGACGTGCCAAGGAAACCGCCTCGCTATACGGGCTGAGGTGGAACGATGAAAACAATTTATAGAAGGCTTGGCCGCAGTGTTATGACGCACTGCAGAATACGTCAGCAGATTTGATTTGTGTTAATATTATTCTCTATATGGCAATGTGTGGGAACTTATTTTGCAGAGCCGGACACTATTTTGTGGTGTTTACAATCTTCTTGAAGAACTTGGAGGAGGAACTCGCCTTGCAATGCCGAAGACAATCTGCGCGCCGGACTCGTCATCATTGAAGCCTGGTTCAGGGGCTACTGAGGGAGTCCTGGATTAGGGGGTGTCCGGATAGCCGAACTATACCTTCAGCCGGACTCCAGGACCATGAAGATACAAGATTGAAGACTTCGTCCCGTGTCCGTAAAGATCTTTTCTTGGCGTGGAAGGCAAGCTAGGTGTGCGGATATTCAAGATCTCCTACCAATGTAACCGACTCTGTGTAACCCTAACCCTATCCGGTGTCTATATAAACCGGAGGGTTGTAGTCCGTAGGACAACCATCACCATACACAATCATACCGTAGGCTAGCTTCTAGGGTTTAGCCTCCTTGATCTCGTGGTAGATCTACTCTTGTACTACCCATATCATCAATATTAATCTAGCAGGAGTAGGGTTTTACCTCCATCGAGAGGGCCTGAACCTGGGTAAAATAAAGTGTCTCTTGTCTACTGTTACCATCCGACCTTGACGCACAGTTCGGGACCCCCTACCCGAGATCCGCCGGTTTTGACACCGACACTCCCCCATTTCCTCCGCGGACTGGGCTTCCCTCTCCACCCATTTGTCCCGGGGCTCATGTTCTACCATGGCCTAGATTTCCACGATCTGGCCCCAAACTTTGTCCTCAATATCTCGGCGTTTATCGTCGTGTGCGAGGCCTTCCTCTGCATCCGCCCCCATTTCGGCCTATGGCTCAAGACTTTCAATGTCAAGCCAAAGGTGGTGCGCGGCAACCAGGCGGAGTGCGGAGGCGCCATGGTGGGCAAGATGCCCAACGTCCTATGGCTCGAGGGCTCCTTCGTGGAGATCCTGAAGGGGTGGCAATCGAGGTGGCTCTACATCACTGAGCCGCGTGACCCTGAATGGGTTGCAGCCCCCGAGTTCCGATCTGGACCCCGTACGCGGCTCACGTCCTGGAAAGAGACGGGCCTGTCGTGGGGCAACAAAGGAGAGGTGACTGGACTACAAACATGCATCCAAACCCTGGTGAACAAGAAACTTAAACTTGTCAACGTAGTCCAGGTTATGTTCATCCGCCGTATCCTCCCGTGTCAACAACGGGCCTTCAACCTGTGGGAGTTCGACCTGGCACAACACCAAACTCTAAGCAGGCTCTTCGACACGACGTACGAAGATGCCTGGAAGGTGTTATTCATGGGCGCCGAGGCTCCCGCATCCGCTACCGAGGATCGCGGATTCAGCACGCAGCGTCACGCTAGTGCGGTGTCGCGACCGGTTTTCCGGGGATTAAATTCCAGAAAATGGCCGTCGAGCTCATCAGCCCCAGGATTACTGTTAGCTGATGAGGCATCAACTTGATATAGAAATTCCAAGCAAGAGTACAAAATATGTAGTACAAGACCATTGTGGCCTATGAGTACAACAAATGGTTTCTAGCGGTTGAGGGCGGAAGCGGTTTGTGGATCACCACGGTCTATGGGACTCCATTTCCCACGGGAACAGCTGACCAGGTTAACTCCTATCTTTGCGAGGCTGCTATCACCGCTGCTTAAGTAACGGGGCTGTCTTCGCAACGCTCCTCTCCAAGCAAACAATCTGGCCAAGACAATAGCCAGGGACAAGCCAGTGAGTACTTTGAATGTACTCGCAAACATTATGAACATAGGTATAATATCACAACAATATGCTGAAAATATTTTATGCTCATGACCTTAGTCCACAAAAGATAAATAAAACTCTGATGCGTGCAAACATGTTATTTATGAATAAGTAATAACATAGCAGTATTAATATTTATGAAATACTCAACAAGCCTGCCACAGTTGGGCGTCTTAGCGACACCACATAAAGGGCTTTGAAAGAAATGCCACAGTCGGGCATCTTAGCGACACCACAGAAAGGGCTTTAAAAGAAATACCACAGTCGGGCGTCTTAGCGACACCACAGAAAGGGCTTTAAAAGAAATACCACAGTCGAGCGTCTTAGCGACACCACAGAAAGGGCTTATAAGATAATCACAGTGAATATCCAGGAGGTAGAACCATCCCAGGGATATCCGATAAAGCCAAAAGTATTACGGGTTAGTCCCACAACAAAATAATAATTCATAATCATCACAAGTCTCCAATCGTGATCCCAGTTCTGGTTTAACAGTTTCTCCTCCGAAGACCGACAATAAGACCGACACTTGACCCATCCCAGACTGTAATCCTAAACCATGGACACGGCTATTCGAATAGGTTTAATATCTCTGCAGAGGGTGTACTCTTTACCCACGAGTAACGGATTCCTTTAGTCCATCGGGACTAATTCCGTCTACGGCCTTTTAGTTGACAACACGCCTAACTTGCACACACCAGCTTAACTTATCGGTGTCTGGAATCACCCACGACACCTGTCAAGCAAACTCTAAGTGGGGAGGCTACAACCTCGTGTAGCATGGGATCAAACTTATATCGCGCGCTCTAAGGGGTGGCCTCCCCTCTCGGTCCCAACCGGAAACACCCATGCCCCCGGACCAGGTGGCCAGCCTACCGGCTACAACCGATATCTTCCACCATGGCCTCTCTGTACGGTGTGTGCTTGAAAGGGGTTGACGACTTACTGAACCGTACCCTACATGCTGCAGGGACAAGTGGTAGTACGAGGCAAGTATGGGGTTACTGGAACAAGACTCGATCTGTGGTCGACTTAGGAGGTTTATAAGTTTTCGGCAAGACGTGAGTAACAAAATTTTTCTCAACCAACAAATCAACACTCTCCACACCTTGCCATGCCATACCGGATATAACCGTCCCGACGGAGACCGGCGACAAGCTCACGCCTACCCAAGGCAGAGGCTTTCCCGGATTCCTTACCGGCATGCATGTAAGGCACATGAGGATGATTACCATCATACGTATGTTCATTTCCAACAGCAAGGAAATCACAAACAATGCATCCATGCAAATGACCATATCACATGAAATAATAATACTCCAAAATAAAGTGGGGTTATAAACGTGCCAAATATCACACCAAAAATATTATTCCGGGGTTCAGAATGCTTGCCTTTATGGTGTGGAAAGACAGGGTGCACTCCAAAATCTTTAAAAGATTTCCTTCCTCTCTCCAAAAATCCTATTTTCAAAAATATGCAAATAACGCATATTTCAAAGACAGCACAAAAAAGTCGTTTGGAAAATTTTCAAATAAATCTTAAAATAAACTAGACAATATTTGAGAGATGTAGGAAAAAGAATTAATTCATTTGGAGTTATATTTAAAAAGATATAGTTAGTCAAAGTTCTGGTCAAAAACTGATTTAAATAAAAAAGAAAAAGAAAAACGTTTCAGAGGGGAATACGCTTTCGAAACGGGAGAAACGTACTGGGGTGGATTACGTCTTCACTTAAACACGTGGATGGCGCGGTGTGCCACTGACAGTGGGTCCAGGGGGCCCACTAGTCAGGTTTGACTATTCTTCCCTCCCTCTCCTTCCTCTGTTCCGAGTGGAGGTGGGGCTCCGGCGATCGTCGCCGGCGACTGGTGGCTCCTCGCGGGGCCCCGAGGGCGGGGATGGATCCGCCACTCAAGGGCGATCCTCCCGGTGGTCGCCAGGCTGGTGGGGACGGAGGGAGCTGCCGGCGGCGAGCTTTGCGGCGGAGGAGACTTCAGTGGTAGAGTGGTTTTGGGGCGAATGTGGTTCCCGATCAAAATCGAGTAGGGGTTTGGGTTCCTGGGAGGACGGAGGTGTTCTTGGTGAAGAGAAATGGGGAAAAGAGGCCCTGGTGGCGCTGGGAGAGCTGGGGCCATGGCGGCGGCCGCTGCTGCCGGAGGTGGGGAAGATGACCTCCCCGGGTCGATTGGCTGCCCCAAGGGGTCCTAGGGGATGGCTTAGAGTCGCCTGCGTGCTCGGGGTTTTTTTTGGGGCGGCCTTTTATAGCGCGACGAAGTCGGTTCCGCGGTGGTGGATGAGGACGCCGGCGAACCTCCCCTCTGTAGCTTGCAGGGCGTCGTGGCGGCGACGAACGCTAGCGGACACGCTTGCGGATGAGTTCGGGCTGTGCTAGGGGCCAGGTGGCGAGCCGGGGTGGCTTGGGCGGCGCTGAACGGAGCAGAGGCTGTCGGCCGACGCCGGCGTGCCGCCAAAACTGCTCTGGCGGTGGCGCTGTAGGGTGCCAGGGCGGCTGGCGTGTAGTGGTTAGGCAGGGAGTGCGTGGCAATGTTCTGCAGTGCGGGCCAAGGCAGGGTGCGACGCGGCGGCTCGAGTGCGCGGCTGCAATTGGCGCGCTCTGGGTGCGCCCAGTGCACGCGCAGGACCTGTTCGACGAAATGCCAGGGCGCGATAGAGGTCTCGGGTGAGGTTGGGACTTAGCAGGCCTAAGCTAAGGGTAGTGGGGAGTCTATTGGACATGATAGATTGATCAGATGTGCAAGCTCATAGTGCAATGTCAGAAGTCATGCCAAAACAGATCATGCCCATAAGGTGTTTGACAAAATGCCAAGGGCACTTATGCATTTCTTGGAGTGGTCAAATTCTCCAGATCAGTGTCTCCTTAGATGCAAGAGAGGGTGGTAAGGTTAGTTTGGAAAAAAGAGAAACTTGCTAGTGTAAGTTTTGCTGAACTCCAATTCTGGACAGAAAGGAAAGGGCATTATTCCATGAACCAAAAGTGATCCAATTGTTGCATGCTCTTGGACTTAGGGGTTTAATAGGGAGGGCTACAAGTAGGAAAAGGAATCATGGATAAAGGAGCAACTAAAAATGTGGTTGCTGTACAAACCATCATGTTGGACCAGAATGAAGAAGAGGTTGGTCCACTCAAAACATGCAAATAATACCACTAGGTTTTTGCATAAAGTTGAATTATAGGCTATTTCCAACATCCCATAGTTTTGGTGGAGGCTAGAAAGAAATAATTAAAAGGGCTGTAGTGTAAAAATGCTCTCTGGACCAGAGAAGAGAATTGGGTGTAGAGCTCAAAATAATTTAATAATAAAAATAATTTTTATATAAAAGAGGTTTAAAAACATCACCTGACCTCTCCAAATTTTGGTGGAAATTTTAAGTGAATTTATCAAATGGTTGTAGTTCAAATATGGCAATTTTAACCTTAAGAAAACCATTTTCAAGAAAATAAAAATCAAGCAACTTAATTATCTAATTAGTTCTACTAATACAAGAAAAGTTTTTTTCTAGATTGGTTAAACAAGTCAAATAACATATAAAAAGGTTTTCACTTTGGGAGAAACTCCATCACAACAAGGAAGAAAAATGATTAAAATAAAAAGGAAGCTCAAAAAATCAAGGTTTTAAATCCTGGTAAAAAATTTCATCCCAATAGAACAAGGTCAAAATTTTGGGGTGTCACATGTGGTAAGCCGTTTTTACATTTTACACGGTATTTTAGCTTTTCATAGTTCGACTCTATGCGGGATCTAAGCTCCCTTACCTTTGACAGGATTTCCAGGGGAAGTCCGGACGGATCAACTGTCCGGCTCCTTTGCCCGAGGACCCAGCCGATGCTCTATTGGCAAAATTGCTTGTTCTGGCACCCTATGTGGTGCCAGAGAAGAAGGCCACAAAGAAGGCCACGGGGACTCGGAAGAGTGCCCGACATGCGGTGGTGTCGGATTCGTCGTCCGACGACTCCGAGACGCAATCCTCCCGTGAAGACGAGGAGGAGGAAGAAGAGACCTCTCCCCCTCCAGCGGGGGAAGGAAATAAAAGGAAGGCCGCCCCAACTGGGGAGGCCGGGGGTCCAAGAAGGGGAAAACCCTTCTTCCGGACTACTCCACCAACGCCAGCGACGGCGAAGAGGAGTGGCCGCACAGGGCCAAGCCCCAAGCAAAATCGTAAGTATCCGGGTACCAGAGTAAGTCATAGTATTCCTTCACTGCACGACTTTTCCTTACGTCGAACATGATTATGCAGTCCCCCCAAAGATCGGCTCGACGTGTCGTCGAGCGGTTCCCTGGACTCGTCAGATGTAGACTCTCTTCCGACGGCTACCTCCCTCCACCCTGCGGATGACGCCGAGGTGGCATCCCAGGAGGTTACGAGCCAGGAGGAGGTGGTCTTGGAGGCGCCGGAAGGCGACCTTCCAGACTCCAGGCGCCAAGGGGATAGAACCCCTAAGGGCTCCAAGTCTGGCCCTAGGCCGGACACCGCTCCAGAACCTTCAAAGGTTCCAGAGTCCGGTGGGCGACCTCCTTCCAAAAGGAGCAAGCCCACTGAGCCGGTGGCCCCCGTCCAACCAGAGGCGCCGGACAATCTGCTGGAGGTGCTTAAAAGCTCCTCCATTGACGAGGAGCACCGCACCATTATGAGTGCGGTGATTCAGAAAGTTCAGTCCGCCAAGAGCGGGCTGACCGAAGCCTGTGCCAGCCTTTTAACAGGCTTTGAGGTATGTAAAAAATATGTAAAAATATTACCGCATAGACAGTAGCCCCTGATGCTCTGTTTGGCGTTCGGAAAGAATAGCCGAATAGAGGATCTAATAAAATTCGCAGGAGTCTAACAAAAGTAAGTCAATATGCGTATGCAGGCTTCACTGCTGGCGTCCGCTGCACTGACTGCGGAGGTGGACACGCTGAAGCAGAACCTCGAGCGGTCCGAGCAAGAGCTCGGCCTTGCCAAGAAGCAGCCCGAGGACAAAGAAGGTAAGAAATACCTATTGAAATATATATATATATATATATATATATATATATATATATATATATATATATATATAAGGTGCAATTGCAAGAAAATGACAGGATTAATGTGGCTATTGTAGGGGCCACAACGGAGGTGGCGACCCTTAAGCAAGCGCTGTCCGAGGCTGAAAAGAGGGCGGCCACATAGCGCACCGAGCGGGAGAAATATGAGGCGCAGGTTGGCGAGGTGCGGCAAGAGCTCCAGGCTCTCATGAAAAAACATGAGAGTTTGGAGCTTGACTCAAAGACGCGAGAGTCCGAGCTCGCGGCAGCCATTGAGAATGCCAAGTCTGCCAAGGCCGAAGCCCAGAAGGCCCTTCAGGAGGTTGAGGCGATGAAACAGATAGCGGCGGGTAAGGCTTTCTTTATGCAAAGCAAGCATGTGAAAGTAAATTACTTGTTACTTACCCGAATCCGGAGCTCTCCAGGAGCGTCCGCAGATTTGCCCCGCAGCGTGTCCGGTGCCGCCGCATTCTACCGAGCCGAGGAGGGCAGCTCGACAAAGAAGGTGTTCTGTTCTCAGTATGCTGAGGCCGGACTCCATGTGCCCTTGAGCGACCAGCTGAAGCAACTGGTCGAGTTCCACAAGGTGGCTGAACAGGCCATGAGGGGCCTCATAGTTCGGCTGTGGCCTAGAGAGGCTCTACCCGGGAGCTAATTTGGGCTCGTGCGACGGCTGGTGGAGGCCTGTCCAAGGATCAAAGTCATCAAGCGCTCCGTCTGCATCGAAGGTGCCCGTAGGGCGCTTGCCCGTGCTAAGGTGCACTGGGGCAAGCTGGATGCGGAGAAGCTTGTGAAGGACGGGCCGCCGCTGGGCAAGGAGCATCGCCACCCCAAGATGTACTATAAGGGCGTTCTGGAGGGCGCCCGCCTTATGGCGGACGAATGCTCAAAAGATGTAATTTTTTAGTAAAACTTGTTTATTTTGTCCTGTGCGCTGAAAACTTGTTCATGTGCGCTACACAATGCTTTTTGAATTTAAAATATTACCTTCTGTGCGGCCGTTTATCAAATTTTGAGAGATGGCGAGTCGTCGGCTTCTGCCCCCATGCCACGAGTGCTGGGGTGTTCGGGATAAACTTGAGCGCTCTTTTTCCCATTCTTGGGACCTTCGAGGGAGGCGCTCAACACAACGAACAAGGCAATCGGACTATAATGCTTGAACACTCTCACTTAGCCATAGAATTCTATAATTTTAAATTTCGGCGAAGCCCCTAGTGTTCGGAATACCGAGTTCGGGGCGCTATCCACGCCTAGGCCGGACAAAGCCGACTCCTCGCTCTAAGCGGGATAAGTCTTTAGGGACTTGAAAACCACTCGAACAGTGACCAGCTCTCGCCTCATCATGACGGTCAGTTTTAGCTTTCTCTACTGAGGTGCTTTAGCCCAGATCAACTAGGGCACAATGGCAGTAGTTCTCCTAGCGCTACCTTAGCCGATACAACGGAACGTAAGGTACCAAAACATAGGAGCCGGGCAAACCCAACATTTGACCCAAGACATGATTCAGAGCCAATGCATATAATGCTATAAGTTCGGGGTGCCGCACTTGTGAAAGTGTTCGGACTTCTCACACCGTGTTGTGGGGTACTTAAGCCCCTGGTGTATTGGCCGTACCAAAGTGTACGGGTGCGACATGTTATTAATGAACATATATTCTTAAAAAAGAGTAATACAATAATAGACAAAAGCTATGCATTGTTTATTTAAAAAGGGCTGCGATCAAAGCAGAACGATACAAATGGTGCGATAAGCAAAAGTTGGGATTATTTAACATGTCCCTTCTAGGGGTGTGCCACGGAATGATATGCAAAACAGGTATACTGCTCGTTATAGAGACCACCTTAGAGTTCATTAGTGCGGCGTGGTTTCCTTCTTCCCTGGTTCTTGCATCGTTTGTGCGGCAATTGTACTGCCGGTTAGGCCTTCCAAAGAATGGAGTCCTGCAAATAAGATAAAAGTGAAGAATTGGCAGCCCCTAGTGCGGTTTAAGCCGTGTTTTGGGCATGCCGTGATGGTGCCCCTCCCCCTGTGCCCATGGTATTTCTAGAGCGTAGTTATGTACGCGCAGCACTGGTTTCCCAATTTCGCGAGGGCTGGGGTTGGGGCCGCATTGCTACGCCTGCTCGAAATGTGCCAGGCGGTCTTGCTGTAGGTTACTCCGGGCGCGCTTAACGGTGTTCGGACATTTAATGGCCGGACTGGAGAATTTCCTTGAGAGGCTGCTTTGTACTTCCGCTGCGAGAGCCGCCGTATGCTCCTCCGTGCGGAGAGAGCGTTCGGTGTTTCCATTGACCGTAATGACTCCTTGAGGGCCTGGCACCTTGAGCTTGAGTTATGCGTAATGCGGGACCGCATTGAATTTGGCAAATGCGGTTCGCCCGAGCAGTGCGTGATAACCACTACGGAACGGGACTATGTCGAAGATTAACTCCTCGCTTCGGAAATTATCCGGAGATCCAAAGACCACTTCAAGTGTGACTGAGCCTGTACAGTTGGCCTCTACAACTGGTATGACGCCTTTAAAGGTCGTTTTAGTGGGTTTAATCCTCGAAGGATCGATGCCCATTTTCTGCACTGTGTCTTGATAAAGCAAGTTCAGGCTGCTGCCGCCGTCCATGAGGACTTTGGTGAGGTGAAATCCGTCAACAATTGGGTCTAGAACCAGTGCCGCAAATCCGCCTTGACGAATGCTAGTGGGGTGGTCCCTTCGATCAAAAGTGATCGGGCAGGAGGACCATGGGTTGAACTTCGGGGCGACTGGCTCCATCGCGTATACGTCCCTTAACGCACGCTTCCGCTCCCTCTTGGGGATGTGGGTCGCGTATATCATGTTCACCGTCCCCACTTGTGGGGGGAATCCCTTCTGTCCACTACTATTCGGCGGCCGGGGCTCCTCCTTGTTGTCGCTATGTAGCCCCTGGTCTCTGTTTTTGGCATTTAATTTGCCGGCCTGCTTGAACACGCAACAATCCCTGTTGGTGTGATTGGCTGGCTTTTCGGGGGTGCCATGTATCTGGCATGAGCGGTCGAGTATTCAGTCCAAACTGGACGGGCCCGAATTATTTCTCTTGAATGGCTTTTTCCGCTGACCGGGTTTAGAGCCTCTGAACCGGCATTAACTGCCGTATCCTCAGCATTGTCGCCGTTAATGCGGCGCTTGTGCTTGTTGCGATGCGACCTAGTACTGTTGTCCTTGGTATCCGAATTACCAGGGCTCTTGGTTATGTTATTGCTACGAGCCAGCCAGATGTCTTCTCCCGCACAAAAGCGAGTCATGAGTGTCATGAGGGCTGCCATAGATTTCGGCTTCTCCTGTCCAAGGTGTCGGGCAAGCCACTCATCGCGGATATTATGCTTGAAGGCCGCTAGGGCCTCTGCGTCCGGACAATCGACGATTTGATTTTTCTTGGTTAGGAACCGTGTCCAGAATTGCCTGGCCGATTCCTCTGGCTGCTGAATTATCTGGCTTAGCTCGTCGGCGTCTGGTGGTCGCACATGAGTGCCCTGGAAATTGTCGAGTAATGCGGCTTCTAGGTCCTCCCAACAACCAATTGATTTTGTTGGCAAGCTGTTAAGCCAATGCCGAGCTGGTCCTTTAAGCTTGAGTGGGAGGTATTTGATGGCGTGTAAGTCATCACCGCGGGCCATGTGGATGTGGAGGAGATAATCCTCGATCCATACCGCAGGATCTGTTGTGCCGTCATATGATTCGATGTTTACGGGTTTGAAACCCTCTGGGATTTGATGATCCATTACTTCATCTGTGAAGCATAGTGGGTGTGCGGCACCTCTGTATTGGGCTATATCCTGACGTAGTTCAAACGAGCTTTGTCTACTGTGTTCGGCCCGGCCGAATTTACTGTATCCGGCGTGACGATTATCGTCTCGTGCCGTGGGGCACCCACGCTATCCGTAGATCGACCTTGTTTGCTTTGCCTTGTCCTCCAATATATCTCGCAGGTCTGGCGCATTCCCCCGTGCCTTGGTATTTTTAAAGCGTCGCAGGGGTGCGGCTTGAGTGGAGGGCCGAGAGGCCTCTCTGTCACGGCCACGTGGTGGCCGGTCGGCCACATCATACGCTGGTGATGTAGGTGCTTCTTCCTCTAATCGGGGTAGCAACCTGCGCTTTGGGTAGCTCTTGGAGGGGCATTCGAGTTCATACTTTTCAGTGCTAGGACTTCTGTCCATTTGTCGGCTAGCAAGTCTTGATAAGCTCTAAGCTGTAGCTGTTTTTTCTTGAGGATGCTCGCCGTGGCTATAAGCCTGCGTTTGAAGCACTCTTGTTGGACGGGATCTTCAGGTACGACAAATTCGTCGTCGTCGAGGCTTGCCTCGTCTTCGGAGGGAGGCATGTAATTAGCGTCCTCGACCTCTCTGTCTTCCGCTCCTTCATGAGGGCTGGCCTCCCCATTCTCCTGTGCTAAGTTTTGCTGGAGGGGTTTTTCTTCGGCACTATCCGGAGTGTTATTATCTCCCATGCCGGAATCACCGTTTTTGCTTTGGCGGGATTTAGAGCGGCGCTGCTGACGCCGACGCTTAGGCTGTTTCTTGGAGGGGTCATCCTCCGCTGTTCCATCGCCATCTCCCTCTTTGGGGGTGTCCACCATGTATATGTCATATGACGAGGTGGCTTTCCAGTGCCCTATAGGCGCTGGTTCCTGATCGTCTCCTACATCGGCGTCCATACCGTCGATGTCTTCGGAGTCGTAGTCGAGCACGTCGGTAAATCATCGACAGTGGCTACAAAGTGGGTGGTGGGTGGGTTTTGAATTTCTTCATCATCCGCATCCCAACCTTGCTGACCGTAGTCCAGCCAGGGCTCTCCTGATAAAGAGAGAGACTTTAGTGAATTCAGAATATCGCCAAAGGGCGAGTGCTGAAAGATGTCCGCGGCGGTGAACTCCATAATCGACGCCCAATCGGATTCGATCAGCAGGGGTGCGGGGGGCTCGGAGTCCGGAGAGGAGTCCGGCACCTTGGAGTCATGGGCTTCGCAAGGGACAAAGCTGGTGTTCGGCTCAATCGCCGTAGAGGTTTCAGCCTCCGAGGCGGCATCCAACCACCCGTCCTCGATCGGCGCAATCGGCTCCGAACTAAGGGTCGGAGCTGACGCGGGCGCGGCCTCCAGGACATTGTTCGGCGGCAGAGCTAAATCATGCCCTTCGTGACAGTGCGGCGTGCTCGGCTGTGGCTCGAATCCGTCGAAGATCAAGTCCCCGCGGATGTCAGCCGTGTAGTTCAGACTTCCAAATCTGACCTGATGGCCAGGGGCGTAGCTTTCAATCTGCTCTAGATGGCCAAGCGAATTGGCCCGCAGTGCAAAGCCGCCGAATATGAAGATCTGCCGGGGGAGAAAAGTCTCACCCTAGACCGCATCGTTGCTGATGATTGGAGAAGCCATCGGGCTTAAAAGTGACGACACAGAGGAACTCTCAATGAAAGCACCAATGTCAGTGTCAAAACCGGCGGATCTCGGGTAGGGGGTCCCGAACTGTGCGTCTAGGCGGATGGTAACAGGAGACAAGGGACACGATGTTTTTACCCAGGTTCGGGCCCTCTCGATGGAGGTAAAAACCTACTCCTTCTTGATTAATATTGATGATATGGGTAGTACAAGAGATCTACCATGAGATCAAGGAGGCTAAACCCTAGAAGCTAGCCTATGGTATGATTGTTGTTCTGTTGTTCGTCCTAAGGACTAAAACCCTCCGGTTTATATAGACACCGGAGAGGGCTAGGGTTACACAGAGTTGGTTACAATGGTAGGAGATCTACATATCCGTATCGCCAAGCTTGCCTTCCATGCCAAGGCAAGTCCCTTCCGGACACGGGACGAAGTCTTCAATCTTGTATCTTCATAGTCCAGGAATCCGGCCAAAGGTATAGTCCGGCTATCCGAACACCCCTAGTCCAGGACTCCCTCAACCGGGATGCCCAGTCCCTTGCTTTATGCAAATCAAATCAAATTAATTGCAAACAAAACTCCCCCGGTGCTGTTGCTAGTTGGAGGCACTCGTTGTTTCGAGCAAGCCATGGATTGATGCTTGTTGGTGGAGGGGGAGTATAAACTTTACCATTCTGTTTGGGAACCGCCTATAATGTGTGTAGCATGGAAGATATCGCCATCTCTCGGTTGTTATGTTGACAATGAAAGTATGCTGCACAAAATATTATTTATTTCTGCTTACAAAATCGAGCTCTCGCACCTCTACAAATCCCTGCTTCCCTCTGCGAAGGGCCTATCTATTTACTTTTATGTTGAGTCATCACCCTCTTATTAAAAGCACCAGCTGGAGAGCACCGCTGTCATTCGCATTTATTACTATTAATTTATATTGGGTATGACTATGACTGGATCTCTTTTACCATGAATTACAATGTTTAGTCAGTCCTTGATCTTTAAAGGTGCTCTGCATTTACGTTTTGTGGTCTCAGAAAGGGCTAGCGAGATACCATCTTGTTATATCATATCATGATTGTTTTGCGAAAGTGTTGTCATCCGAGATTTATTATTATTGCTCGCTAGTTGATTATGCCATTGACATGAGTAAACATGAGACCTAAGTGTTATTGTGAATATGATTAGTCATAATCTTTGCTGAAAACTTGAATGTTGGCTTTACATATTTACAACAACAAGAGCAAACAGAGTTTGTAAAAGTTTTTCTTTATCACTTTCAGTTTATCAACTGAATTGCTTGAGGACAAGCAAAGGTTTAAGCTTGAGGGAGTTGATACGTCTCCATCATATCTACTTTTCCAAACACTTTTGCCCTTGTTTTTGACTCTAACTTGCATGATTTGAATGGAACTAACCCGGACTAATGCTATTTTCAGCAGACTTTCCATGGTGTTATTTATGTGCAGAAACAAAAGTTCTCGGAATGACCTGAAACTCCACGGAACTTATTTTTGGAAAATATAAAAATATTGGCGAAAGAATCAAGGCCAGGGGGTCCACCACCTGTCCACGAGGGTGGGGGGCGCGCCTGCCCCTTGGGCGTGCCCCCTGCCTCGTGGGCCCCCTAACTCTCCGCTGACCTCAACTCCAACTCCATATATTCGTGTTCGGGGAGAAAAAAATCAGGGAGAAAGATTCATCGTGTATTACGATACGGAGCCACCGCCAAGCCTTAAACTCTCTCGGGAGGGCTGATCTGGAGTCCGTTCGGGGCTCCGGAGAGGGGAATCCGTTGCCGTAGTCATCATCAACCATCCTCCATCACCAATTTCATGATGCTCACTGCCGTGCGTGAGTAATTCCATCGTAGGCTTGTTGGACAGTGATGGGTTGGATGATATTTATCATGTAATCGAGTTAGTTTTGTTAGGGTTTGATCCCTAATGTCCACTATGTTCTGAGATTGATGTTGCTATGACTTTGCTATGCTTAATGCTTGTCACTAGGGCCCGAGTACCATGATTTCAGATCTGAACCTATTATGTTTTCATGAATATATGTGAGTTCTTGATCCTATCTTGCAAGTCTATAGTCACCTACTATGTGTTATGATCCGGCAACCCCGAAGTGACAATAATCGGGACCACTCCCGGTGATGACCGTAGTTTGAGGAATTCATGTATTCACTATGTGTTAATGCTTTGGTCCGGTACTCTATTAAAAGGAGGCCTTAATTTCCCTTAGTTTCCGTTAGGACCCCGCTTCCACGGGAGGGTAGGACAAAAGATGTCATGCATGTTGTTTTCCATAAGCACGTATGACTATATTCGAAATACATGCCTACATTACATTGATGAATTGGAGCTAGTTCTGTGTCACCCTATGTTATGACTGTTACATGATGAACCGCATCCAGCATAATTCTCCATCACCGATCCAATGCCTACGAGCTTTTCACATATTGTTCTCCGCTTATTTACGAATATTCTTTGGCTCCCCATGTGTCGAATCAATAAACTTGGGTTGAATACCCTACCCTCGAAAACTGTTGCGATCCCCTATACTTATGGGTTATCACTCGACGAGTTGAGGGCCACCATCCGGAGCCTCGTCGCCAAAAAGATGATCCGCGACCGGCAGGACCCTCGGGCCGGCGCTCCACCGAGCCACAACATGCTAGCGCTGGGAGGACCGGGGGGGGGCTGCTGTCATGGTGCACTCTCCTCCTCCTCGCCAGCCGCCGCGGGCGCCGCCCGTCGTGACGACGCTTGCGATAACATCTCTATAGCGTCGTCCGACCCGCGGACCGACCATGACCAGCGCCAAGTTCTTCGAGAACGAGCTCACGAAGATCCTCGAACCACTATCGAGCGCCGGCGTGATACACGCCACCAGTCGGACAAGCGGATGGGACCGCTATGGTCCACCCAACACTAGGGGGCTCCGGCGGCCTACCTTATGAGGTGGGCTGCCCGGCCTTTACCCGCGAGCTGCGGCAGTTCAAGTGGCCGTCCCACTGCACGTTCAAGCCCGACGTCGGCGAGAAGTACACTCGCAAGACCCACCCGTCCGAGTTCCTCAGCATCTACACCATCGCGATGCAGGTTGCTGGAGCTCGCGACGACAAGGTGCTTGCCAATTATTTCCCGCTGGCACTGAAGCCCAATGTTATGTCTTGGTTGATGCACTTGCCGGCGGATTCCAATTCTTTTTGGTCAGATCTGTGCCATGAGTTCGTTGGCGCCTTCACAGGAGGCCACCAAGCTCATGGCCAGGCCAGTGATCTGCATATCATTCCCGAGAAGGAAGGGGAAACCCTGCGCAAGTACATCCAGAGGTTCAGCCGGGTGCAGTACAACATCCCCGACGTTCATCCCGCTGTTGTGATCAGCGCGTTCCATCAGAACGTGCGCAACCGCAAGATGCGCGAAGAGATGGCGATGACCAAGGTTAAGGATGTGGCCGAACTCTATGTTATGGCTGATAGATGCGCCCGGGCTGAAGAGGTAAGGAAGTACGCCGGCGAAGATGCCGACGCGGAAACCAACTCTATCGACGAAGATGCCGCCGCCCCGATTAAGAAGGGTCGGCGTCGCAATAGGAAACGCAAGGACAAGGTCGTACTTGCTGTTGAAGGATCTGACGACACCGACGCTTCCAAGAAGCTCAAGGCAGACGGCCCCGGCAAGGAGATTGCCGGGTGCACCGCCTGCCGGGCCTTAGCAGCTGCCGACAAGCCAGGGGGCTCCGGCAAGCAGTACTGCAAGATCCACCGCACCAAGGGGCACGACCACCAGAACTGCCGGCAAGTCGAGCTGCTTGCTGAAAAGCAAAAGGCCGAGTATGAGAGGCGGGACAAGGAGAAAGGCAAGACGGTGCCGAGGGATCCGGCAAGAAGTGTGGAGGCCAAGGAAGCTGCCCCAGCAAGGACAACCAGCAAGAGAGGCCCGCCCGGGGCTGTGACAAGAAGCAAGAAGACGATGATCACGATGAAGACGATGAGTCCGATGAGCAAGAGGTCCAGAAGGCTACGGAGGCCATGTGTGTCGATAGTGGCGCCTCGCTGCATACTTCTCACCGCCAGCTCAAGCAGTGTGCGCGTGAGATTACAGCAGCGGAGCCGTCGTTCGACGCTCAGAAGTCGCTAAAGTGGTCCAGCACGCCCCATCTTTGACGCCGAGGATCACTCTAACCGCACAACTGCGGTCGGGTGTTTGCCATTGTTGGTCTCACCAACGATATGCAACCTCAAGGTGAACAAGATGTTGGTCGACGGCGGGGCCGGCCTGAACTTGATCTCGCCCATCGTGATCAAAAGGCTGCAAATTCATGAAGGAGACCTCGAGGAAACGGGCACGCTCCAAGGGGTCAATCCAGGGAGGAGCCAGCTGAAGGGGAAGGTCACACTGCCCGTGACGTTTGGAGGAGAGTTGAACTATAGGATGGGGAGGATCGTCTTCGACGTGGCCGATATCCCCTTGCCCTACAACAGGATCCTCGGCCGCCCGGCACTAGCCAAGTTCATGGCGGCGTCACACTATGCCTACAACATGCTAAAGATGCCCATACCATTGACCATCATCTCCGTCCCCTTCCACAAGAAGGACGCGCTGATTTGCGCCGACCAACTCTACTAGGAAGCAGTTGCAGCAGATGCTGTCAAGGCACTTGCTCCTGCCGCTGAAGCCCCGGGAGGGAAGAAGAAGCCCGGCAAGACCTCTCGCACCCACTCCGGCAAGCACACCTCCTCGGAGTGTTGTGCTACCGTCGAGGACGTGCCAGAGAGCTCTACCGGCAAGAGCAAGAGATCCAGAGCCGAGCCACCGCACACCAAGAAGGTGTCCGTCAGGGAGGATGGCACGAGAGGGACCTTCACCATAGGCTCCACCCTCGACGGCAAATAGGAAGGCGCGCTCGTCACCTTCCTGCGGGCGATTGTCGATGTGTTTGCATGGAAAGCATCCGACATCCCCGGTGTTCCCAGGGAGGTGATTGAGCACCACCTAGATGTCTGCCCTCATGCGTGACCCGTCTAGCAGAAGGTTAGAAAGCAGGCTCTGGAGAGGCAGGAGTTCATCACAAAGGAGATCAGGAAGTCGGAAGCAGCAGGTTTGGTGAGAGGAGTGCTCCACCCGACGTGGTTGGCTAATCCGGTAGTAGTGCGCAAGGCAAATGGGAAGTGGAGGTTGTGTATTGACTACACATATATCAATAAGGCTTGTCCTAAGGCCCCTTCCCGTTGCCGCGCATGAACCAACTTGTTAAAACCACGGCCGAGAGTGATCTGTTGTCATTCCTCGACGCCTACTCAGGCTACCACCAAATCTTCATGACAAGAGAGGATGAAGAGAAGACATCATTCATCACCCCATGTGGTACGTATTTCTTTTTACGGATGCCTTTCGGGTTGAAGAGTGCTGGCTCGATGTTTGCAAGAGCAGACCAAATTGGTTTTGAACCGCAGGTCCATTGAAATATGGAGGCATACATGGATGACATAGTGGTCAAAACCAAGGAAGGGGCAACTCTTGTGCAAGATCTGGAAGAGACATTTGCCAACCTGCGCAAGATCAACCTTAAGCTGAACCATGAGAAGTGTGTCTTCGGTGTTCCATCCGGCAAGCTTCTCAGATTCTTTGTGTCGTAGCGCGGGATCGAGGCAAACCCAGACAAAATCAAGGCCATTGAGCAGATTGAGGCGCCCAAGCGGATCAAGGATGTGCGTCGGCTCACCGGCTGCATCGCCGCCATGAGCCGATTCATCTCCAAGTCTGCCGAGTGCGCCCTTCCCTTCTTCAAAATCTTGAAGAAGGCAGGCCCGATGGAGTGGACCCTAGAAGCCGAGGCGGCGTTACAGGATCTGAAGAAATACCTTTCCTCCACGCCAATACTGGTTGTGCCTAAACCACAAGAGCCGTTGCTCCTGTATCTGGCGGCGATGAATCAAGTGGTTAGCGATGCACTTGTGGCGCAGAGGGAGGTCGACGAGGAGGCAGTGGTGATGACAGAACCAGCGGATGGCAAGTCAAGGATTCCCCCGGCAGGGCCTGGTGCCGGTAAGGCGAGGCCCCCGGCAGAGTCTGATGCCACCAAGGCAGTGCCCGCGCAGTCGAGTGAGGTGGTGCAGAAGAAGAAGATGATGCAGCACCCGGTTTACTTTGTCAGATCCCTCTTGCACGGGGCTAGGTCGAGGTACTCCGGTGTGCAGAAATTGCTCTTCGGCCTCCTTATGGCCTCGAGGAAGTTGCGTCATTACTTCCAAGCCCACGAGATCACTATCATCACCCGCCTCCCGTTGCAACGGATACTGCATAACCCAGATGCGACCAGAAGGATTGTGGAATGGTCCCTGGAGTTGTCGAGCTTTGGGTTGAAGTTTGAAAGTACCTCGACAATCCAGAGCAGGGTCTTGGCGGAGTTCATTGCAGAATGGACCTCAACGCCCGATCAGGAAATCCAGGAGACCGCTCTTCCTGGCAAGGAAGTAGACCGCGACTGGATCATGTACTTTGATGGGGCTTTCTCACTGCAAGGCGTCAGTGCCGTTGTGCTACTTATCGCACCCACCAGAGAGCACCTCAAGTATGTGATCCAGATGCACTTTCCCAAGGAGATGTCCATAAACAACACTGCTGAGTACGAGGGGTTGCTTGCCGGTCTCAGGATCGCGGAAGACCTCAGGGTGAAGAAGCTCATCGTCAGGGGTGACTCGCAGCTTGTCGTCAGGCAAGTCAACAAGGATTACCAGAGCCCATTGATGGAGGCCTACGTAGATGAAGTGAGGAGGCTGGAGGAGCGCTTTGATGGTATCCAAGCGGAGCACATTCCCCGAGCGGAGAATGACATTGCTGATTACCTGTTGAAGCGTGCCGCATTCAAGCTACCTGTGGAACCAGGTACCTTTTTGCTCCGGTTAACTCAGCCATCCGTTGAACCGTGAGTGGGGCAGAACAAGCGGAGGAAATCAGGTCCCGGCAAGTACCTTCCTGCCGAGCCCCCTGGGGCTACCGGCAAGGATGTTACCGTGCACACTGAGCCTGCCAAAGAGCAACTAGCTCCGGCAGGGCATCAAGCCCTGGCCGTGGAGACAACCGCTCCCATGGCAGAAGAGATGCCTTTGGTCCTTGCCGTCGAGCCCCAGGCTCCGGCATGGGCGCAGTATACCGTCCAATTCCTGCAGACAGGGGAGCTTCCCGAGGAGAAGGAAGAAGCAGAAAAAGTAGCCCGTCGGTCTGCCCTATACCAGTTCGTCGATGACGTCCTGTACAGGAGGAGGCCGAACGGTGTGAAATTGAAGTGCATCCCCCGGGAGGAAGGACTGGAGCTATTGGCGAAGATACATGGAGGCATATGTGGCTCCCACCGCCCTCCAAGATGCGACGACACTAGTAACCAAGTGTGAAGCGTGTCAGTTCCATTCAAAGAAGCTTCATCAACCAGCTCAAGCCCTTCAAACAATCCCTCTCTCCTGGCCATTCTCGGTCTGGTGGCTCGATATACTGGGCCCCTACCCCCGTGATGTCGGGGGCTTTGAGTACTCGTACAGTGCAATCGACAAGTTCACAAAGTGGACGGAAGTGGAAGCAGTGAGAAAGGTGACAACACAGTCAGCCATCAAGTTCTTCAAGGGACTGGTCTGCAGCTTCGGTGTGCCAAGCAGAATTGTCACCGACAACGGCACGCAGTTCACGAGCCACACCTTCATGCAGTACGTTCAAGACCTCGGCAGCAAGGTCTGTTTTGCTTCCGTGGCACACCCCCGGAGCAACGGCCAAGCAGAGAGGGCAAATGATGAAGTGTTGCGAGGCCTGAGAACGAAGACCCTTGACAGGCTGCACAAGAGCGGAAGGCGCTGGATTGATGAGTTGTTGATACGTCTCCAACGTATCTATAATTTTTTATTGTTCCATGCTATATTATATTTTGCTTTGGACATTATTGGGCTTTATTATACACTTTTATATTATTTTTGGGACTAACCTATTAACCGGAGGCCCAACCCAGAATTGCTGTTTTTTGCCTATTTCAGAGTTTTGCAGAAAATATATATTTAAACGGAGTCCAAACGGAATGAAACCTTCGGGAACGTGATTTTCGGAACGAACGTGGTCCAGAGGACTTGGACCTTACATCAAGACATCAACCAGGAGGGCACGAGGTAGGGGGCACGCCTCCCCCCAGGCGCGCCCTCCAGCCTTGTGGGCCCCACGTTGCTCCACTGACGTACTCCTTCCTCCTATATAGACCTACGTACCCCCAAACTACCAGATACGGAGCCAAAAATCTAATTCCACCGCCGCAACCTTCTGTACCCATGAGATCCCATCTTGGGGCCTATTTCCGGAGCTCCGCCGGAGGGGGCATCGATCACGGAGGGCTTCTACATCAACACCATAGCCTCTCCGATGATGTGTGAGTAGTTTACCTCAGACCTTCGAGTCCATAGTTAATAGCTAGATGGCTTCTTCCTTCTTTTTGGATCTCAATACAATGTTCTCCCCCTCTCTCATGGAGAACTATTCAATGTAATCTTATTTTGCAGTGTGTTTGTTGAGACCGATGAATTGTGGGTTTATGATCAAGTTTATCTATGAACAATATTTGAATCTTCTCTGAATTCTTTTATGGATGATTGGTTATCTTTGCAAGTCTCTTCGAATTATCAGTTTGGTTTGGCTTACTAGATTGATCTTTCTTGCAATGGGAGAAGTGCTTAGCTTTGGGTTCAATATTGCGGTGTCCTTTCCCAGTGACAGTAGGGGCAGCAAGGCACGTATTGTATTGTTTCCATCGAGGATAACAAGATTGGGTTTATATCATATTGCATGAGTTTATCCCTCTACATCATGTCATCTTACTTAAGGCGTTACTCTGTTCTTATGAACTTAATACTCTAGATGCATGCTGGATAGCGGTCGATGTGTGGAGTAATAGTAGTAGATGCAGGTAGGAGTCAGTCTACTTGTCTCCGACGTCATGCCTATATACATGATCATACCTAGATATTCTCATAATTATGCTCAATTCTATCAATTGCTCAACAGTAATTTCTTCACCCGTCGTAATACTTATGCTCTCGAGAGAAGTCACTAGTGAAACCTATGCCCCCCGGGTCTATTTTCCATCATATTAATCTTCCAACACTTAGTTATTCTTATTGCCTTCTATTTTACTTTGCATCTTTATCATAAAAATACCAAAAATATTATCTTATCATATCTATCAGATCGCACACTCGTAAGTGACCGTGTTGGGATTGACAACCCCTTATCGTGTTGGTTGCGAGGATTTATTTGTTTGTGTAGGTGCGAGGAACTCGTGCGTGTCCTCCTACTGGATTGATACCTTGGTTCTCAAAAACTGAGGGAAATACTTACGCTGCATTACTGCATCACCCTTTCCTCTTCAAGGGAAAACCAACGCAGTGCTCAAGAGGTAGCAAGAAGGATTTCTGGCGCCGTTGCCGGGGAGTCTATGCAAAAGTCAACATACCAAGTACCCATCACAAACCCTTGTCTCCCGCATTACATTATTTGCCATTTGCCTCTCGTTTTCCTCTCCCGGTACACTGCCGAAGGCATTCATATGGAGTCATACTTTGTTCTAGTATCGAGTTGTAATCGTTGAGTTGTAAATAAATAGTAGTGTGATGATCATCATTTTCTAGAGCATTGTTCCAAGTGAGGAAAAAAAAGAGAAAGGCCATAAAAAAGAAGTCCCAAATAAAAAAGGAAAAAATGACAGAAAAAGAGAGAAGGGACAATTTTACTATCCTTTTTACCACACTTGTGCTTCAAAGTAGCCCCATAATCTTCATGTAGAGAGTCTCTTGTTTTGTCACTTTCATATACTAGTGGGAATTCTTCATTATAGAACTTGGCTTGTATATTCCAACAATGGGCTTCCTCAAATGCCCTAGGTCTTAGTGAGCAAGCAAGTTGGATGCACACCCACTTAGTTCCTTTTGTTGAGCATTCATATATTTATAGCTCTAGTGCATCCGTTGCATGGCAATCCCTACTCCTTGCATTAACATCAATCGATGGGCATCTCCATAGCTCATTGATTAGCCGCGTTGATGTGAGACTTTCTCCCATTTCTGTCTTCTCCACATAACCCCCAACATTATATTCTATTCCACCCATAGTGCTATATCCATGGCTCACGCTCATGTATTGCGTGAAGGTTGAAAAAGTTTGAGATTACTAAAGTATGAAACAATTGCTTGGCTTGTCATAGGGGTTGTGCATGATGAGAGCATTCTTGCGTGACAAAAATGGAGCATGACTAAACTATATGATTTTGTAGGGATGAACTTTCTTTGGCCATGTTATTTTGAGAGAACATAATTGCTTAGTTAGGATGCTTGAAGTATTATTATTTTTATGTCAAAATTGAACTTTTATCTTGAATCTTTTGGATCTGAATATTCATACCACAATTAAGAAGAATTACATTGAAATTATTCCTAGTAGCATTCCACATCAAAAATTCTATTTTTACCATTTACCTACTCGAGGACGAGCAAGAATTAAGCTTGGGGATGCTTGATACGTCTCCAACGTATCTATATTTTTTATTGTTCCATGCTATATTATATTTTGTTTTGGACATTATTGGGCTTTATTATACACTTTTATATTATTTTTGGGACTAACCTATTAACCGGAGGCCCAACCCAGAATTGATGTTTTTTTGCCTATTTCCGAGTTTTGCAGAAAAAGAATATCAAATGGAGTCCAAACGGAATGAAACCTTCGGGAACGTGATTTTTGGAACGAACGTGATCCAGAGGACTTGGACCCTACGTCAAGACATCAACCAGGAGGGCACGAGGTAGGGGGCGCGCCTACCCCCCCACCCCCCAGGCGCGCCCTCCTCCCTCGTGGGCCCCACGTTGCTCCACCGACGTACTCCTTCCTCCTATATATATCTACGTACCCCCAAACTACGAGATACGGAGCCAAAACCTAATTCCACCGCCGCAACCTTCTGTACCCGTGAGATCCCATCTTGGGGCTTGTTCCGGAGCTCCGCCGGAGGGGGCATCGATCACGGAGGGCTTCTACATCAACACCATAGCCTCTCCGATGATGTGTGAGTAGTTTACCTCATACCTTCGGGTCCATAGTTATTAGCTAGATGGCTTCTTCTCTCTTTTTGGATCTCAATACAATGTTCTCCCCCTCTCTCATGGAGATCTATTCGATGCAATCTTCTTTTGCGGTGTGTTTGTTTAGACCGATAAATTGTGGGTTTATGATCAAGTTTATGTATGAACAATATTTGAATATCCTCTGAATTCTTTTATGTATGATTGGTTATATTTGCAAGTCTCTTCGAATTATCAGTTTGGTTTGGCCTACTAGATTGATCTTTCTTGCAATGGGAGAAGTGCTTAGCTTTGGGTTCAATCTTGCGGTGTCCTTTCCCAGTGACAGTAGGGGCAGCAAGGCACGTATTGTATTGTTGCCATCGAGGATAACAAGATGGGGTTTATATCATATTGCATGAGTTTATCCCTCTACATCATGTCATCTTACTTAAGGCGTTACTCTGTTCTTGTGAACTTAATACTCTAGATGCACGTTGGATAGCGGTCGATGAGTGGAGTAATAGTAGTAGATGCAGGCAGGAGTCGGTCTACTTGTCTCGGACGTGATGCCTATATACATGATCACTCATTACTATGCTCAATTCTGCCAATTGCTCAACAGTAATTTGTTCACCCACCGTAGAATACTTATGCTCTCGAGAGAAGCCACTAGTGAAACCTATGGCCCCCGGGTCTATTCTCATCATATCAATCTCCATCACTTTATTATTGCTTTGCTTTTTTACTTCGCCTTTTACTTTTTTACTTTGCATCTATATATCAAAAATACCAAAAATATTATCTATCAGATCTCACTCTCGTAAGTGACTGTGAAGGGATTGACAACCCCTAATCGCGTTGGTTGTGTTGAGCTATTTGTTTTGTGCAGGTACGAGGGACTTGCGTGTAGCCTCCTACTGGATTGATACGTTGGTTCTCAAAAACTGAGGGAAATACTTACGCTACTTTGCTGCATCATCCTCTCCTCTTCGGGGAAATCCAACGCAGTGCTCAAGAGGTAGCAAGAAGAATTTTTGGCGCCGTTGCCGGGGAGGTCTACGCAAAAGTCAACATACCAAGTACCTATCACAATTCCTTATCTCTCGCACTACATTATTTGCCATTTGCCTCTCGTTTTCCTCTCCCCACTTCACCCTTGCCGTTTTATTCGCCCTCTCTTTTCCGCTCGCCTTTTTCTCGCTTGCCTTTTGCTCGTGTGTTGGATTGCTTGTTTGTCGCGATGGCTCAAGATAATACCAAATTGTGTGACTTTACCAGTACCAAGAATAATGATTTCCTTAGCACTTCGATTGATCCTCTTACCAATACGGAATCTTGTGAAATCCATACTGCTTTGTTGAATCTTGTTATGAAAGATCAATTCGCCGGCCTTCCTAGTGAAGATGCCGCTACTCATCTGAATAGCTTCGTTGGTTTATGTGATATGCAAAAGGAGAAAGATGTTGATAATGATATTGTTAAATTGAATCTATTTCCTTTTTCGCTTAGAGATCGTGCTAAAGCTTGGTTTTCGTCTTTGCCTAAAAATAGTATTGATTCTTGGAACAAGTGCAAAGATGCTTTTATCTTTAAGTATTTTCCTCCCGTTAAGATCATCTCTCTTAGAAATGATATTATGAATTTTAAGCAACTTTATCATGAAAATGTTGTACAAGCTTGGGAGAGAATGAAATTAATGATACATAATTGCCCTACTCATGGTTTGAATTTGTGGACGATTATACAAAAAATTTATGCCGGATTGAATTTTGCTTCTAGAAATCTGTTAGATTCGGCCGCGGGAGGCACTTTTATGGAAATCACTTTAGGAGATGCTACTAAACTCCTAGATAATATTATGGTTAGTTATTCTCAATGGCACACAGAAAGATCTACTAATAAAAAAGTGCATGCGATAGAAGAAATCAATGTTTTGAGTAGAAAGATGGATGAACTTATGAAATTATTTGCTGCTAAGAGTGTTTCTTCTAATCCTAATGATATGCCTTTGTCTACTTTGATTGAGAATAATAATGAATCTATGGATGTGAATTTTGTTGGTAGGAATATTTTTAGTAACAACGCGTATAGAGGGAATTTTAATCCTAAGCCTTATCCTAGTAATCCTTCTAATAATTATGGAAATTCCTACAACAACTCTTATGGAAATTTTAATAAGATGCCCTCTGAATTTGAGAATAGTGTTAAAGAGTTTATGAATTCACAAAAGAATTTCAATGCTTTGCTTGAAGAGAAATTGCTTAAAGTTGATGATTTGGCTAGGAACGTTGATAGAATTTCTCTTGAGGTTGATTCTTTAAAGCTTAGATCTATTCATCCTAAGCATGATATCAATGAGTCTCTCAAAGCCATGAGAATTTCCATTGATGAGTGAAAGGAAAGAACTGCTAGGATGCGTGCTACGGAAGATGCCTTTATTAAAGCGTGTTCTTCCAATTCCTGTGAAAATCAAGATGAAGATCTAAAAGTTATTGATGTGTCCCCTATTAAATCTTTGTTTTGCAATATGAATCTTGATGAAACTGAATATGATCTTCCTTTACCTAGAAGGCGTTCCAAAAATTCGGAGTATTTAGATCTTGATGATGAAATTGATAAAAGTGGGATTGAAAGAAACAAAACCCTAGATGTTGCTAAACCCACTATATTGGATTTCAAGGAATTTAATTATGAAATTTTCTCTTTAATTGATTGTATTTCCTTGTTGCAATCCGTGCTAAATTCTCCTCATGCTTATAGTCAAAATAAAGCCTTTATCGAACATATCGTTGATGCCTTGATGCAATCTTATGAAGAAAAACTTGAGTTGAAAGTTTCTATCACTAGAAATCTTTATGATGAGTGGGAACCTACTATTAAAATTAAAATTAAAGATCATGTGTTTTATGCTTTTTGTGATTTGGGTGCTAGTGTCTCCACTATTCCCAAAACTTTGTGTGATTTGCTAGATTTCCGTGATTTTGATGATTGCTCTCTAAACTTACATCTTGCGGATTCCCCTATTTAGAAACATATGGGAAGAATTAATGATGTTCTTATTGTTGCAAATAGGAATTATATGCCCGTAGATTTTATCGTTCTTGATATATATTGCAATCCTTCTTGCCCTATTATTCTCGGTAGACCTTTCCTTAGAACGGTTGGTGCAATTATTGATATGAAGGAAGGGACTATTAGATTTCAATTTCCATTAAAAAAGGGCATGGAACACTTCCCTAGGAATAAATAAAATTACCATATGAATCTATCATGAGAGCCACTTATGGATTGCCTACCAAAGATGGCAATACCTAGTTCTATCCTTGCTTTTATGCCTAGCTAGGGGCGTTAAATGATAGCGCTTGTTGGGAGGCAACCCAATTTTATTTTAGTTTTTTTTGTTTTTTCTTCTGTTTAGGAATAAATGATCCATCTACCTTCTGTTTAGATGTGGTTTTATGTTTTAATTAGTGTTTGTGCCAAGTTAAACCTATAGGATCTTCTTGGATGATAGTTATTTGATCTTGCTGTAATTTCCAGAAACTTTCTGTTCATGAAAACAATTGTTAAAAATCACCAGAACGTGATAATATACTGACTCCAATTGCTTATGATCAACAAACAAATTGTCTATGTCGTCTTATTTTGGTAGATTTTTTGGAGCTCCAGAAGTTTGCGTTGGTTACAGATTACTACAGACTGTTCTATTTTTGACAGATTCTGTTTTTCGTGTGTTGTTTGCTTATTTTGATGATTCTGTGGCTAGTAAAATAGTTTATAATCCATAGAGAAGTTGGAATACAGTAGGTTTAACACAAATACAAATAAAGAATGAGTTCATTATAGTACCTTGAAGTGGTCTTTTGTTTTCTTTTGCTAACGGAGCTCACGAGATTTCTATTGAGTTTTGTGTTGTGAAGTTTTCAAGTTTTGGGTGAAATCTTTTGATGGATTATGGAACAAGGAGTGGCAAGAGCCTAAGCTTGGGTATGCCCATGGCACCCCCAAGATAATCCAAGGACGCCAAAAAGTCAAAGCTTGGGGATGCCCCGGAAGGCATCCCCTCTTTCGTCTACTTCCATCGGTAATTTTAGTTGGACCTATATTTTTATTCGCCACATGATATGTGTTTTGCTTGGAGCGTATTGTATTATTTGTGTCTTTCTTTTTTAGTGTGCCACAATAATCCTTGCTGTACACACCTTTTAAGAGAGCCATACATAAATTGGAATTTGATAGAATACTCTATGTGCTTCACTTATATCTTTTGAGCTTTATAGTTTTGCTCTAGTTCCTCACTTATATCTTTTAGAGAACGGTGGTGGATTTGTTTTATAGAAACTATTGATCTCTCATGCTTCACTTAGATTATTTTTAGAGTCTTAATTAGCATGGTAATTTGCTTAATAATATGCTTCGTATTCAAGATTTGTAAAAACTTTCTTTTGAGTGCATTGCATACTAAGAAAAGATTGATGCTTGATAATTGTTTTGAGATATAAAGATGGTGATATTAGAGTCATGCTAGTTAAGTAGTTGTGAATTTGAGAAATACTTGTGTTAAAGTTTGTGATTCCCGTAGCATGCACGTATGGTGAACCATTATGTGATGAAGTCGGAGCATGATTTATTTATTGATTGTCTTCCTTATGAGTGGCGGTCGGGGACGAGCGATGGTCTTTTCCTACCAATCTATCCCCCTAGGAGCATGCGCGTAATACTTTGCTATGATAACTTCTAGATTTTTGCCATAAGTATATGAGTTCTTTATGACTAATGTTGAGTCCATGGATTATACGCACTTTTCCCTTCCTTCCACCATTGCTAGCCTCTCTAATATCGCGCACCTTTCGTCGGTATCATACACCCACCATATACCTTCCTCAAAACAGCCACCATACCTACCTATCATGGCATTTCCATAGCCATTCCGAGATATATTGCCATGCAACTTTCCACCATTCCGTTTATTATGACATGCTCCATCATTGTCATTTTGCTAGCATGATCATGAAGTGGACATCGTATTTGTGGCAAAGCCATCGTTCATAATTCTTTCATACATGTCACTCTTGATTCATTGCATATCCCGGTACACCGCCAGAGGCATTCATATAGAGTCATATTTTGTTCTAAGTATCGAGTTGTAATTTTTGAGAGTTGTAAGAAAAATAAAAGTGTGATGATCATCATTTTTAGAGCATTGTCCCAAGTGAGGAAAGGACGATGGAGACTATGATTCCCCCACAAGTCGGGATGAGGCTCCGGACAAAAAAAAAAGGAAAAGAGGCCATAAAAAAGAAAAGGCCCAAATAAAAAAATGAGAGAAAAAGAGAGAAGGGACAATGTTACTATCCTTTTACCACACTTGTGCTTCAAAGTAGCACCATAATCTTCATGATAGAGAGTCTCTCATTTTGTCACTTTCATATACTAGTGGGAATTTTTCATTATAGAACTTGGCTTGTATATTCCAATGATGGGCTTCCTCGAAATGTGCTAGGTCTTCGTGATCAAGCGAGTTGGATGCACACCCACTTAGTTTCTTTTGTTGAGCTTTCTTATACTTATAGCTCTAGTGCATCCGTTGCATGGCAATCCCTACTCACTCACATTGATATATATTGATGGGCATCTCCGTAGCCCGTTGATATGCCTAGTTGATGTGAGACTATCTTCCCCTCTTTTTGTCTTCTCCACAACCACCGTTTGATTCCACATATAGTGCTATATCCATGGCTCACGCTCATGTATTGCGTGAAGATCGAAAAAGTTTTGAAAATGTCAAAAGTATGAAACAATTGCTTGGCTTGTCATCGGGTTTGTGCATGATTTAAATACTTTGTGTGGTGAAGACAGAGCATAGCCAGACTATATGATTTTGTTTGGATAACTTTCTTTGGCCATGTTATTTTGAGAAGACATAATTGCTTTGTTAGTATGCTTGAAGTATTATTATTTTTATGTCAACATGAACTTTTGTCTTGAATCTTTCGGATCTGAATATTCATACCACAATTAAGAAGGTTTACATTTAAATTATGCCAAGTAGCACTCCGCATCAAAAATTCTCTTCTTATCATTTACCTACTCGAGGACGAGCAGGAATTAAGCTTGGGGATGCCTGATACGTCTCCAACATATCTATAATTTTTGATTGCTCCATGCTATATTATCTACTGTTTTGGACTATATTGGGCTTTATTTTCCACTTTTGTATTATTTTCAGGACTAACCTATTAACCGGAGGCCCATCCCAGAATGGTTGTTTTTTGCCTATTTCAGTGTTTCGAAGAAACGGAATATCAAACGGAGTCCAAACGGAATGAAACCTTCGGGAACGTGATTTTCTCATCAGATATGATCCAAGAGACTTGGACCCTCCGTCAAAAAAGCCACAAGGCGGTCACGAGGGTGGAGGGCGCCCCCCCTAGGGCGCGCCCCCTACCTCATGGGCCCCTCCAAGCTCCACCAACGTACTTCTTCCTCCTATATATACCTACATACCCCCGAACGATCAGATACGGAGCCAAAAACCTAATTCCACCGCCGCAACCTTCTGTACCCGTGAGATCCCATCTTGGGGCCTGTTCCGGAGCTCTGCCAGAAGGGGCTGTCATCATGGAGGGCTTCTACATCATCATAGCCCCTCCGATGAAGTGTGAGTAGTTTACCTCAGACCTTCGGGTCCATAGTTAGTAGGTAGATGGCTTCTTCTCTCTTTTTGGATCTCAATACAATGTTCTCCCCCTCTCTCGTGGAGATCTATTCGATGTAATCTTCTTTTTGCGTTGTGTTTGTTGAGACCGATGAATTGTGGGTTTATGATCAAGTCTATCTATGAACAATATTTGAATCTTCTCTGAATTCTTTTATGTATGATTGGTTATCTTTGCAAGTCTCTTCGAATTATCAGGTTGGTTTGGCCTACTAGATTGGTTTTTCTTGCAATGGGAGAAGTGCTTAGCTTTAGGTTCAATCTTGCAGTGTCCTTTCCCAGTGACAGAAGGGGCAGCAAGGCATGTATTGTATTGTTGCCATCGAGGATAACAAGATGGGGTTTTTATCATATTGCATGAAAATATCCCTCTACATCATGTCATCTTGCTTAAGGCTTTACTCTATTTTTAACTTAATACTCCAGATGCATGCTGGATAGCGGTCGATGAGTGGAGTAATAGTAGTAGATGCAGGCAGGAGTCGGTCTACTTGTCTCGGACGTGATGCCTATATACATGATCATACCTAGATATTCTCATAACTATGCTCAATTCTGTCAATTGCTTAATAGTAATTTGTTCACCCACCGTAGAATACTTATGCTCTCGAGAGAATCCACTAGTGAAATCTATGGCCCCCGGGTCTATTCTCATCATATCAATCTCCATCACTTTATTATTGCTTTGCTTTTTTACTTTGCCTTTTACTTTTTACTTTGCATCTCTATATCAAAAATACCAAAAATATTATCTATCAGATCTCACTCTCGTAAGTGACTGTGAAGGGATTGACAACCCCTAATCGTGTTGGTTGCATTGAGTATTTGTTTTCTGCAGGTATTAGGGACTTGCGTGTAGCCTCCTACTGGATTGATACGTTGGTTCTCAAAAACTGAGGGAAATACTTACGCTACTTTGCTACATCATCCTCTCCTCTTCGGGGAAATCCAGCGCAGTGCTCAAGAGGTAGCAGTCGGGCCCCCCGACAAGCCACCTTTTGTACAAGCCTTGCCAGCAAGGCATGTAACCCTTTGTACAAAGCCAGGCGCAGACCCTGAGCACAAATAAATGAAGCGCTGGCGCCCTAAGTTATAGCATGCATGCTAGGTCGAGTCTCTTCCTTGGTTAGGGTTGATAGTTCTTAGCAGCGGCTAACCCCTAGCCTAGAGGTCGAGTGCGCGTCTCTCTGTTCTTTTCTGCCCTCCTTTAGTTCGCAGGGCACATGGGCACTTCTGCTCAGCTACTTGGAAGAAAGGGAATGGACCGGCGTCCCCCGGCAAACCAGAGTTGCCGGGGGCTGCAAGTACAAGGATCCAACCGTGGCAAGACAAGGTTGCCGGGGGCTGCATATCCAGATAAGTCTTTCATCCTCTATCATGCATTTCGTTACAGAACTGGGACATGTGAAACCTCGTTTTATCTCCAGGCTACCGTGCTCTCCTTTTTCCTATACCTGAGGATTATCTCCTGGGTCTGGATTTGGTTGTAGCCGCGGCGGTATGGAGATAGAACGAGGATCCTAAGCCCACTTCATCCCTGCCTCCGCCAAGGGCGCGAGAATGGTTGAGCGAAGTGAGGGGGGCGACAAGGCATGTTGCCGGGCGAAAAACGTTTATCTTAAATAGTAACAAGGATTCGCTCCTTGTCGCGGGGTCCACCCATGAACGATAAACCCGACAAACATCCCTTTTTCATTAAAAACATCCCACACAGGTACAGTTCATACGGAATGAAAAACATGAGCAAGGGGATTACAAGTTCTAAATTTAACGAAGGCCCAAAGGCTTACAAACTAAAAAAGAGATGAGATGCCCGTAATCCCTTTCTTGTCCCTCTCCTCAGGAGGAAGGTCAAGGAGGCGAAAGGTCAAAAGGGGCGCCTAGGCAAGCTACAAGTAGCAGAAAGCACCAAGAGAACACCTCGATGGCTACCCAAGGGTGGGCCGGTGATGACGGTGCCGGGAAAGGAGCTGGAAGACGAGGCGGCAGGTCGCCGGACACGCGACGAAGGCGTCGGTGTCCGCGTACTCCAAGTTGACGGCCTTGCCGCTCGCCCTCTTCCTCTTCTGCAGCCTCCCAACGCCAGCCTCCCAAGGAGACGGCCCTGAGAAGTTCAAGGAGCTGGCCCCTTCCTCGGCAAAACTCCACCGGAGGAGCGGCCAGGTGCAGATGGTGCTGCTGCCGCACCCGCCCAGGTGCAGGGCGTCCGACGCCTAGTCGGACTTGTCCCCGTCATCTACCCCGCTGTCCTCCTCGTCACTTTCGCGACTTCCATCGTCGGAGTCTCCGTTGGAGGAGATCTCCACGTAGTACTTCAGGCGAGTTCCAAAATCTCCGAAGACCTTCACGGAGAGCAACCTGTCTTCCATTAATTTGAAGTAGAGGACGAGCCCCGCCGTCAAGCTGTGGATGTGAGCAAACGTCTTCCATCCACGGCGGAGGTACATGACCAGAGGAGCTGGGAAGTGGACATCGACCCGCGTTCCCCCATTCCCGCAGCCCCTCATGTGCAACGTGAGGGTCTAGGGCGAGTCATGCTCCATCTCCTGAGAAAACGGGGCGGGAAGACGAAGACGACGGCGCGGAGGCCGGTGCAGCCTGATGAAGAACTCGCGGGGCTAGTCTCCAACGTGGCCCTCCGTCTGGAAAGGCATCATTGGCGGGGACGAGGCCGGCGCGCTGCCCCATTCTCCTCCTGCCCGAGCACCACGACCTCTGTCGTGGCTTCGCCCACAACCTCGCCCCCTCCCCCTTCCCCTTGCGGCCGGCTCCACCATCGCGGGCTCAGGAGGAGGAGGGACGCGCTGTCGAGCGGCGACCCTCGCCGCCACCGTCGAGGGACCGGGGTTCCCCTTCTCCAGGGCGGATGAGAGGGAGAAGCAGAAGCAGGAGGAGATAGAAGATAGAAGAATGCGGGATGCCATCCCCCTTCCCTATCCATATAAAGGGGCGGGGTTGGGGCTCGATCACTCCGCTCGGCCAATCCAGCCACCAGAGGCCCAGGGAATCGAGACCGACCCGTTGCCCCAACCAGCGACGGCCCGGTTTCCCGTCTCCACCGCTTGCCACCCCAAGCGTATGGAGGACGCGTGGCGAACGTGCAGAACTGAGGGGACGGGTGAAGCGACCCCTCCCCACCCCGTGATTGTGGGGGGTGGATGCCTTGAAGACCGCGACCCGACCCCTTTCAGTAAACGAGCCGCGTCTCCACACCTTCCTCTTTTTACGGGGAAGGCACGAGCCGCCCCTTTACCACGATGTGACGCATGGATGCGGGAACCGCCCCACGCATGTCGCCCATGTCATGCGCAACCCTCCACGTCGCGCAGTCAACGCGTGCCGTGGGAAGCGCGGGGCGCGAAAAGTTTACCACGGTAAAAACCGCCCCTCCTGCCCGTGCACCGTTTTGGGCCTGGCCCAACAACGTGTCGCGCTTATGTGTGGCCCAGGCCCATGGGCTCCTGTCGGTGTACAAAAGAAGGGGCGCACCTTTGTACCCCTTTACCTGTGCACAGACAGTCGGAGCCGCGCCAACGGCCGCACCAAGCAGAACATGGGAGGTGAACCGAGGTAAAACCGAAGCCCAAGACAGCCAGAGCAACGCCAAGGCCAAGAACACAAAGAAGCAAAGAGGCGAAGCAGGTTCCCCCGGCAAGATCCTTGCCGGGGGCAGCCTTAGCGGCCCCGGCAAGGCCCTTGCCGGGGTGGCTCGCCCACACCAGCGGAGTGAGGCACCCTCGAGCCCACAGGTTCCAACTCAACCAACCAGATCGGAACTAGGGCTCGGGAGGCACCTCCATGGTGGCATGCAGATCTTTGTCAAGACCAAGGACTATCCAAGATCAAATGAGGATTAAAAGACAACGTTCCTCGGTAAGATCCTTGCCGAGGAGAGTCACAAGACCCCCGGCAAGATCCTTTCCGGGGACGACAGCATGCCATGGCAAGACCCTTGCCGGGCCACCCGGCAAGGCCCTCACCAAGGACACCAGCAGGGCCACCTCCAGGCCCGCACCAGCCAACTCTCCACCGCCGTTCGCATGCAGCTGCCAGCTCAACCAGCTGGGCTGGCACCTGCGTGGCAACATGCAGCTCCCAGACCAGATCAGCAAGCACATACGTGGCGGCATGCAGATCTTCGTAAAGACCCTATCGCCGCGCCACCTCAGTTGCTTGCCTGCCTACATGGCGCCGCATGCAGCACTGGCCAGGGCGCGTGTCGAAGCAAGGAGGAGCGACGACGGATGGGACGGCCTCGTTCCCGTCCCCAATAAAGCAAGGGGACACCGAAGCGATGCATTAAATGCGTCTTGTCCTGTAATACGAGCGATAAGCTCGCGACACTGTATGCCTTTCCACCTCCTGTGTGCCATTGTGCCAGCCCCTTTCGACTATAAAAGGAGGCCCATGGCGTACTGGAGAAGGATTCGGCTCTCTGAAACGGCTCAGCTACCATAGCTAGTTGGAGGGCTCAAGAACACTCAATACATCCACCAAAGCAGGACTAGGGTTTTACACATCCTCGCGGCCCGAACCTAGGTAAACGATCCTTGTGCTGATTACTATTCCTACTCTTCTTGCAACCCTGCTCCCCGGCAACCGTAGTAGGGATTCTTGTGATCCCATAGGTGTCGTTCCACACCGACACCTCTGTTTGACACGAGAAAAATCTTATGGCGCTCCGTTAGAAGGGAAGCGGAGGAGTATGGATTTCTCTCATGCGCCGGGGAAAAAAATGCGGGCATGCCAGTGTACCGTAGTACACAAAGAAAAGGGGTACGGGAAACAAGTATTTCATTTATCTCTTTGGATGAACAAAATTACAAGATCCCATAAAAAATGGTTGCGCTCCGTGGCCTACTAGCGCGGCCTGCCTGACTATGGCGATGTGCGGTCTCCTGGTTCCCGGGGCCTCGAAAAGCTCCCGGATAATTACTCCCGCGGGTTGCTCCGCGAGATACCTCCGATTAAGCCGTGTGGTCGTCTTTGTCGTCTTCGCTTCGCATTCTCCATGCATGATGATGATGGTGTGAGTGTATGGTGTGGGCGGCAGCAAAGCTCGTGTCCTCTTCGGTACACGTGCCACTCAAAACATGGCTTTGTGCTGGCCATGTTCGCCCTCGCCTTCGCGCCTCGTCGGTCTTGACAGCGTTGATGTAGTTGGTGTTGAAGTTGCATGGGTCCTGCTCAGCTCGGACTTCTTGACGATGTAGCGGCTTCGTCGGGTACGCAAGGGGTTGCCTCACGGGAGTAATCTTTTGTGGAGACCAGCGTCGGTGTAAAACCAACGCTCGCTCGTATCGGCAATGCCGGTGTGGTTGGCGCCTCGTCTCGGCAGGACGCCGTGTTTACGACGGTCCTCCGAGACAAGGGCACCGCCTCACAGGGCCATCGGGAGTTAGTGTTGGTGAAGTCACGTCGCCTCCTCGCCATCACACCTCGTCTTCATGGGCTTCGTGTCGCAAATAGCACCATGTAGTGGTAAGGGTTGGTGAAGACACGTCATTGCGTAGCACCATCTTTTTTGCATCGCGGGCTCCGTGTTGCGGACATCACCGAGGGCGTGTGTCATCTTCATGGCTCCGGGTCGCGGGCTCCATCTTGACGAGGTAGACATTGGTGGTGTCCTCCTTGCGAGCTCCACACCACGATCCTTCGCGGTACCGGGTTGATGTTGTTGACATTGGCGTCATCTTGGCGAACTCCGGGGCGCCATCCACCGCGGCACGGCAGCGGCATCCTTGCGAGCTCCACGCCTCCGTCCTCCATGGCACCGGCTTGATGATATTGGTGTTGGTGTCGTCTTGGCGAGCTCCACGCCGCTATCCACCGCGGCACGGCGGCGCCATCGTTGCGAGCCTCCACGCCTTTGTCCTCCATGGCACCGGCTTGATGAAGAAGAAGACATGCGTCGTCCTAGCGAGCTCCATCTCGCCTTCCTCCGCGGAACACGGCGCAATCCCTGTGAGTTCCAGCTTGACGAAGTAGACATCGGCGGCATCCCCAACGGGTGCCTCGCCTCCGTCCTCTAGCTCCAGCATGACGAAGTGGATGGCGGGCGTCCTTCTTGCGAGCTCCCCGGCACGATCCTTGCGGCACCAGGTTGATGATGTTGAGATTGGCGTCATCTTGGCGAACTCCGTGGCGCCATCCACCGTGGCACGACGGCGGAACCCCTCGAGCCTCCACGCCTTCGTCCTCCATGGCGCCGGCTTGATGAAGTTGACACTGGTGTCATCTTGGCGAACTCCGCACCGCGATCCGTTGCGGCACGGCGGCGGCATCCTTCGCGGCACACGGCATAATCCTTGCGAGCTCCGCGCCTCCGGGACTCCAGCTTGACGAAGTAGACGTGGTCGACTTGGTTAGCTTGATGAAGATGATGATAACGCCAACGAAGTGCTGCATGATCGCGAGCTCCACTGCGCCACCACGTGTTCCACCGCGCCACCACGTGCTGTGCATGCATGCAATAAAAAAAGATGAAGTAGTGATTAGATGATAACTTTACCGTTCGAGAAGATCGACTTGGTGTTCATGTTGCTGCTGAGGCGCCTGCTTCTTGTACGGACGATCGCCGGCGTTGTTGTGACGAGATGTCGAGGCCGATCTCTCTTCTCTCCTCTTCTTCTTGTTGTTGCGCGAGTTCTGGAACCGTGATGGCTGGATGTTTCTGCGTGCCGTGGATGTGTTCGATGGATTTGTGTCCCTTTGGACGTAGCAAGTCCTCCCAATATATATAGTCAGCCGCCGTGGGTACGAGCTAGACGCCGCACGCAAGGTTTGCTTGATCCGTAAGATTAACACCTTCCATCTAATGCTTGTCTTTCTATCTTGAATTCTTCTTTCCAATTCCCTGTCTTCTTGCCCTGCACGCCTGCACAAGAAAAGGAAACAAAATCTACGTACCTAGAATTTGCGCCAGTTCCTTTCCAAACGTGGTGCTTAATTCCTTCTAGCTCATACACGTATCCATATGATGACCCTTTGGTTTCCTTATATTTCATGTACGCATATGTTTGCCGGCCGGTACATGAGTACAAATACGTACACACCAGCGTGCTCTTGCCTTTTCATGCATGTACATGCAATTAGCAAGGGTATGAATCTCACGTATCACGTGCATGACTCTCCCTTTGCCTCCTTTTCTTTTTCTTACATGTATTCGGGTATATATACGCGCGAGCTTGCCGGCCGGCCAAGTACCCGAATACGTATATGTATTGTACATGCATCAAGCTTTCTTACGTGCTCCAATGCTCTATGCAAGGCAAGCCTCTTGTCGAATCCAAATCTTTTTTTGTTCTACCGTGTCCGAACAGAGTTCGTGTACAGGTCTTGCCATATGAGCACTATGTAAGATGCTATAAAGATTGGACCCCGGGTAGCGTTATTTCTCAAATCCAGGGTCAAGCAGCACAGCGCACTAGTTCTTTCATCGTCCACCATCAAGAAACACAGCAGGTCAAAAAAAGACAAAGGTAAAGTTTGGTTTCTTCTCAAATCAAAGTTGAAACGCCTTGACTCCGCATGCATGTATGTACGTAGGCAAACTTGCCATGCACCACGTACAAGATCAATCAAGAGATTAATTGATTCGTGCATGCACTAGTACACCGTGTATGTACATATTCCCTGTTTATCCTGTACTCCCGAAAATTCCTTTTCTCTCTTCTTTAGTACAAAACTTCGTCAAACAAATGCCCCCTCACCAAATAAAGTTCGAGCGTGAAGCGATCGAACTTAGTTTGGTGAAAACATTTTTTTTTCTGTAACGATTTGGCGCATCAACATGCAGCCTAGAGAGGTATTGACCCGAGGTTCGTGATATTGAGCGTTGTCCGGAAGATGGTCGTCCCGAAGATGATTGATTGATAGTAATATAAATTAGTGTAGGCATGTCCATCCACACTTTTGTTCTCTAGGGAGCTCGTTGGATCGTATAACACGCACGATGCCAGCTAACGAAGGAACTCTATCATGTCTTCAATCCATGGCGAAACATCATGCCTTGTCCTGAAAACAAAAAATAAAAATTTACCAATTTCGTCGCGACCGTCTAGCTGCTATGGTGCCTGCCGACTTGATTGGAGGGTTTCACAGATTCACGCTGGCCGCACTGGCGCGTTGCACTGCTCCCTTGATCTCCTTGTGTTGATGTAGGCGAGGTATCCGTATACCGTCGATAGCTCCGCTTCGCTGAACGAACCGTCACACCATCCATGGTGTGACAATTCTGGTGGTGTGCCGGGACGCCATCGGCCTTACGAATAATTGAGGGGTTGACGCTGCCCCCATGCTTCAGTGTTGTTGGAGAAAGGGTTGCGGGGACGAATCAGCTCCACCTCCGTGAGTGCAGGTGTTGCCTTCTGTCGCCCATCGTGCGTGTCGGTGTAGACCATTGGTTGTCGGGCCGTCGTCGGTGTTGTCAAGGACGCATGGGTACTGCTGTACCCAAACACCCAGGACGTAGTTCGATGTAGCGGTTGTCCTCAGAATGCCGTAGACGACAGGGAGTGTCTCTCCATGGCTTCAAAAGATGGTGGAGGAGCACAACAGGAACACCAAACAAAAACAGTCGACAAAGAGACGAAAAAAAATTGCGGGTTTTAAAATGTTGGCTTTCCCGTTATACACCAGCTATAGGCGTGATATCCGAGAAGGCTACCGAAGGACTTGTCATTGGGAACCGTCGAAAGACCTTGACGATTGCAACTCAACAACTTAAATAGATTTAGTGTACGTGTATGAAGACGCCGTGTTTCGGGATGCTTCCGAGAGGCAACAAAAATTCATACTCTAGCCCATCATCATATTGAGGGCCCCCACAGCTCAACATGCCCCTTGCAAACGCCTCATGAACCCAGAGACTTGGGTGTGATAAGTTCAGGGTAAATGGTTTTGGGTCAATGGCTTGGCAATTTTTCTTCATGCATTTTGAGGGGTGGTGAACGGCTTCCTCCCGCCTTCCTTCCAGTGGGTTCCTTACTGCTTGGGACCGCTTGATTGCTTCTTGGATTGTTGGGATTTTCTTTCTTGAATTTGCTTCTTGGACTTTCAAAATTTCATCTTGATTTCTCACGCGGATGATTGATTGGCTGCGGACTTCATGGATTTGTTTTGACATTTGGTGAACTTCTTGAGGACTCTTCTTCCAGGATTTCTTGGGGACCCACCTTGGGAAATTGGAAGGGAACTGTTCACCTCTGTGGACTAGGAAAAACCCTCTAGCACATTATCTGGGGCTTCTGGTGGCGCACCCCAGGGTTGCCATGTGACTACGCACCAAACCAACTTGTGTTGGGTCAGGCAGCCCTCCATGATCCTTTCCTATAGTCTTCCCTGGGATGTGAGCCTCTGTGAACACGAGGCATGCCAGGAAACATGAAGAGCATGGGGTATCAATACTTAGAAGTGCCCAAGTAATCATCTCCGCTGCCTCCAGAAGCATACACCTGGTACGTGTCGTGCATTGTGGGTGTAGGAGCCGCTCCACCTGCAACTTGACACATTGTGCCGCCCTCCAACAAGTCCTAGGGTAGCCGAAACTTTAATCAACAGCGTAGTGCGATAAGGGAAAGCCATTTTTTTGTTGGACTTAGTCCGTAAAAAAAAATTGGGGAACACTAGATATATCCACGAAATGCTAAGTAGAATGCGTCATGGATCCGAAAGCCCACAATAAAAGTTTCCCCAATGAAAAACCAAAAGAAGCAAAAAATTAAGAAAAATATTTTTTGAGGAACCTTCCGTTGATTGGGGGCATAGGTCGGACTCCCTGGGAATCTACAAGCTGGTATGCTCCCCCGTCGTAGACTTGCTCGATGACGTATGGCCCTTCCCACTTTGGTTCGAACTTGCCCTTCGTCTTGTGCGTCACGACGATGGGCCGCCTGAGCACGAGAACCAACTCGCCTTTTTGAAAGACGCGTTGCTTGACAAGCTTGTCGTAAGCTCTCACCATATTCTGGCGGTAAAGCTCCAGGTTTTGTAGGGCATTAAGTCGCCCCTCTTCAAGGGCGTCGAGCTCCTGAAACCGCAGTTGTACCTGTTCGTCTTGGGTGATCTCATCTTGGACAGCTACCCTCAAAGAGGGTAGCTGGACCTCCAGTGGTAGGACCGCCTCACTCCCGTAAACGAGAGAAAACGGAGTCGCCTGCGTTGGGGTACGGACTGTGACATGGTACGCCCATAAGGACTCGAAAAGACGATCATGCCAGTCTCTCCTATTCCTTGTCACTGTCTTCTTGAGTATCTTGCCGAGCGTCTTGTTGAAAGCCTCGATCGCACCGTTAGCTTGAGGGTAGTAGCCGGTGGAGTAGTTCCACTTGATCTTGTACTTCTCCGTGAACCTGTACATCTTGTTGGACTTGAAGGCCTTGCCGTTGTCAGAGGTGATCCGATGAGGTATCCCAAAGCGATATATGATGTTTCGCTCTAGAAAGTTGATGACGTTGTCACTCTTCACCTCCCGTAATGGGACAGCTTCCGCCCACTTCGAGAAGTAGTCCGTCGCGGCGAGGATGAAGCGATGTCCCCTGGAAGATGGAGGGTCGATAGGGCTGATGACGTCGATTCCCCAGGCATCGAATGGCCAAGAGGGAATGGTAGGGTGAAGAGGGACCGGCGGCCTGTGCTTGAAATCACCATGAACTTGACAATTGTGGCATGATCTAGCCACCCGAAGGCAGTCTGCCATAATTCCGGGCCAGTAGTATCCTGCTAGACGTATACTATGATACATCTTGGCCCCTCCTTGGTGCCCGCCGCAGACTCCATGATGCATCTCCTGTAGGATCTTGTCGGCTTCACTTCGGTTGACGCATCGAAGTAGGACCTCCTGTCCATGCGAGCGCCTGTATAGGACACCTGCTTCAAAAAGATAGAAAGGGAGTCGTCGTTGTAGTTGGCGCCTTGTGACAGGGTCGTCGGGAAGGCTCCCATGCTTGAAGTAGTCGAGGAATGGTTGCAGCCACTCGCCCTCCTCTACGACATTCGTCATGACGGTATTGACTTCGTACTCCGCCGGAATGAGCTCCAAAACAGCCGGGAGTAGCCACCTTTCTTCCACATTCACCTGCATTGTCTTATTATCTGGAAGCACCAACGCCGCCGCTAGTTTCGCTAATGCATCAGCAGGTGCATTCCTACTTCGCGTGACATGAAGCACTTGAATATGTTGAAAATTTCCCATTAGATTTCGGGCCGCGGAATAGTACGGCACTAGTTCAGGCTTGCGAACTTCATAGATGTCGTTAACTTGACGAATAATGAGTTGAGAGTCTCCATAAGCCCGCAATGAACGAACCTCCATGGAGAGCGCCAAGAGGAGGCCAAAGATGAGCGCCTCATACTCTGCTTCGTTGTTGGAGCATTCTTCTTTGAGGAGGGAAAATGAGTGATACATCACCCCTCCTTGTGGCGTCTTGAACACCAAACCTGCTCCGGCTCTTCGCCTTGGGGTACCATCAGAGTCAGCGTCCATGCGGGAGGCACCGTCAAAGTAGAGCTCCCAGGGCGTGTCGAGGTTCACGTTGAAGACTTCCTCGTCAGGAAGGTCCGTGACAAGAGGGGAGTCGTCTGGAACTGGATGCGCTGCGAGAAACTCCGCCAAGGCTTGACCCTTGATTGCTTTTTGAGGCACAAAGGTGATGTCAAACTCCATCATGATAAGTGCCCATTTTCCAAGTCGCCCCTTGATTGCTTTTTGAGGCACAAAGGTGATGTCACATCCTTGTCATTGATAGCTCCTGATGACCGCTTTTTCTCCACTTCGGGGGTGCATGTTGGCTGCTCGTACATTGTGGTGATGTTGTAGATGGCGCCGAGCCGTACGCCGGCAGCCCCTCCAATGTCATCGCCGAGGTGGAGTTGGCCTCGCGATACACGCTGGCGGCCTCGACACCGTTGTACTGAAATGCACATGAAAGAAGACACCACCAGTGAGTTCTCCAGCGGGCGTCCGTCAACGTCGTGGTACCTTCATGGAGCTGTTGTCGCTGTTGCGTCGTCCATGTCTGCCTGTGGAGCAAGTGCATCAAGTGCTAGGGCTTCTCCTGCGGCTCCCTTGATGCTGCCACACCGCCGGCGCATCTCCTTCTGGCCTGGATGCGTTCCCGCGATGGCCTTCGAGTGTCCATCTTCGTCGGCGTTTGGTAAGTGAGAACAAAGAAAATAATCATTAAAAAAAATTGTAGGTAGCCTCATATGCATGTGCCATGCAACGCAAGATGTCTTCAAACGCTCCTGCAAAGAGCTAGCTTGACTTCAAGCGGCTGTCTTGCCGTCGCTGCTGGCGCATCTTCGAGCTTGGATGGGTGACGTTGCCGCCGCCGCCGCCGCCGCGACGTTCTCTTGCCGGTGTAGTGCACATGCACCTCCGAACGAGGCCACCGTACTCGCCGCCGCAGTGGGCGCGTCTCTTCTCTCTTGGCACCTTTCCTTCTCTTTGTGCCTTTGCTTTCTTTTTTGAGGGTGTGTTTTCCTGGGGTGCACTTTGTTACGACTTCTTTCCCCTCTCCTAAACGTTGACCATCCTGCAAGAAAGTGGATATAACACAAGAAGATACATCATTACACCTCTCCCGGCGGGCATGTTGCCACCGGCGCGTCCGCCGAGCCAGGTAGAGTACTGCGTGCGCCTCAGGTTCCTCTGGCTGCTAGGCTTCTCCATGGATATCCACGGGTGCGTCTTCTGGCCCATGGTGGCCGCTGATTAGGGCCAGGGCACGTGTGTTACCTGGCGAGTCCGCCGCGCCGTTGGCTGGTCCTACCGCTGCCGCTTGTGCGTGCTCCTCGGGTGTGTGTATGCTGGGCGGATGTGATGAGAGAGGGTTGGATGATGTGTTGCCTGATGGATGAATGTGTGCGCGCCTTCTCTTGGCCATGCCTCCACCTCGGCTCATGCACTGTCACCGCCGGACGGCGCCGGGCCGCGTAAAAGGCGGTCGGGTGAGTGCGCCACCGCCATGGGTAGATGACGTCCCCCTGCGTGAGTCTTTGCCGTCTTCTAGGTAACGCAACCTCAGGGCGCATGTGGCATGTTTGCCACCACCAATGTGTCATCGCCTCCCTGGTGCACATCTCTCTTACGATGCCATCTCCTGGACGTTGCCACGCGCGTCTCCTTTCGGTACCTCCTTTGGCGAGCTCTAAGTTGGTGTAGCTGGTGCCTGCCCCCAGGCGAGCTCAGTGTTAGTGACGGTGTTGATGACGGTCCACCTGGAGCGTGCACATGGCTGGGATGGTTCAGACCGAGCCCCACCCAAGGCTAAGCACCTTGTTCGCGGTGGTGTAGAGCGAGCCCCGCATGGGCCAAGCTTCTTGTAGGCAGCAATGATGTAGATGACGTACCCACCTTGCTCAAGCTCCGCGTGGCGGTGTAGACGACGACTCATCTTTGGCGATATCTGTGTCGACGGAGGTGAAAAAGGAACCCCTCCTAGTCGAGCTCCATGGCGACTGAAGTAGATGGCACCCTGTATTGGAGGGAACTCCATGCCAACGAAGGTGTAGACGGAGCCCCGCCATGGGGGCACTCCATGTCGACGATGGTGTAGATGGTAACCCGCCTTAGATCAGTCCATTTCACCTCGGGCGAGCCCTAGCTGGCACCTGCATTGAAGACCCTTCATCTTGAGAGGACGGGTGGCGCATGGTGCCGAGTGGATGATGCAGTCCTGTCCGCCCACCATCTAGAGTTGTGGCCGAGCCCCCCGCCTAGGATGGGACGCATGTCGTGGTAGAAATGTTTGTTGCGGAGGTCCCATGGCCGCCACCGTTCAGTGGGTCGAGGCTTCCTCTCATCACCTTGATTTCTTGACCATCGGTTCCAATGTAGGGGCAAGTTAGGATGCCCCCACTCTATGTAGCGAGTTGGTGAAGACTATCATCGAGGTGCTCATGTTGACGATGATGACTTGGTAATTGGCACCTCATCCTACCTGCAACCATGAGCCTACGCAGGTTGTGGGAGATGGCCTCCAAGCCTTCATGTATCTTTTCCTCGGTGCGTCGTGGTGTTGGTGTTGGCGGCTCTGCGTGGGAGCCGAGCCGGGTAGAGGCGTGGGACGCCGCACTTGCCCTTCCATTTGTGGTGCGTTGATCTGCCTCCACGTATCCATGGATGTCTGCCCTTGATGACTCCTTCAATAGGGTGTGCCTCCAGCATTAGCTTGTGGTGCTCCATCGTCTTGGCGGCCGCCTGCCTTTGCGCCTTCTTTGACTGCACAATTTCAAACTGCGCGGGATCTTGGGCTTGGTACATGTTGACCCTGGCGCCATTCTCGATGAAGACCATAGGCAGAAATGATCCATACTAGATCATCACCGGCCCCGATTTGCTGTCGTGGGAGAGTTCACCAGCAAGAAAGAGAGGCTTACTGGCGGAGATCCTTGCAGCATGTTGTGCACACTGGGAGATTGGCGAAGTCGATTTTGACGACCACATCGAAGCAAAGATGGGAGGAGAACCACGTCCCACCGGGCGTGCCAATTTATTTGACACGAGAAAAATCTTATGGCGCTTCGTTAGAAGGGAAGCGGAGGAGTATGGATTTCTCTCATGCGCCGGGGAAAAAAATGCGGGCGTGCCAGTGTACCGTAGTACACAAAGAAAAGGGGTACGGGAAACAAGTATTTCATTTATCTCTTTGGATGAACAAAATTACAAGATCCCATAAAAAATGGTTGCGCTCCGTGGCCTACTAGCGCGGCCTGCCTGACTATGGCGATGTGCGGTCTCCTGGTTCCCGGGGCCTCGAAAAGCTCCCGGTTAATTACTCCCGCGGGTTGCTCCGCGAGATACCTCCGATTAAGCCGTGTGGTCGTCTTTGTCGTCTTCGCTTCGCATTCTCCATGCATGATGATGATGGTGTGAGTGTATGGTGTGGGCGGCAGCAAAGCTCGTGTCCTCTTCGGTACACGTGCCACTCAAAACATGGCTTTGTGCTGGCCATGTTCGCCCTCGCCGTCGCGCCTCGTCGGTCTTGACAGCGTTGATGTAGTTGGTGTTGAAGTTGCATGGGTCCTGCTCAGCTCGGACTTCTTGACGATGTAGCGGCTTCGTCGGGTACGCAAGGGGTTGCCTCACGGGAGTAATCTTTTGTGGAGACCAGCGTCGGTGTAAAACCAACGCTTGCTCGTATCGGCAATGCCGGTGTGGTTGGCGCCTCGTCTCGGCAGGACGCCATGTTTACGACGGTCCTCCGAGACAAGGGCACCGCCTCACAGGGCCATCGGGAGTTAGTGTTGGTGAAGTCACGTCGCCTCCTCGCCATCACACCTCGTCTTCATGGGCTTCGTGTCGCAAATAGCACCATGTAGTGGTAAGGGTTGGTGAAGACACGTCATTGCGTAGCACCATCTTTTTTGCATCGCGGGCTCCGTGTTGCGGACATCACCGAGGGCGTGTGTCATCTTCATGGCTCCGGGTCGCGGGCTCCATCTTGACGAGGTAGACATTGGTGGTGTCCTCCTTGCGAGCTCCACACCACGATCCTTCGCGGTACCGGGTTGATGTTGTTGACATTGGCGTCATCTTGGCGAACTCTGGGGCGCCATCCACCGCGGCACGGCAGCGGCATCCTTGCGAGCTCCACGCCTCCGTCCTCCATGGCACCGGCTTGATGATATTGGTGTTGGTGTCGTCTTGGCGAGCTCCGCGCCGCTATCCACCGCGGCACGGCGGCGCCATCGTTGCGAGCCTCCACGCCTTTGTCCTCCATGGCACCGGCTTGATGAAGAAGAAGACAGGCGTCGTCCTAGCGAGCTCCATCTCGCCTTCCTCCGCGGAACACGGCGCAATCCTTGTGAGTTCCAGCTTGACGAAGTAGACATCGGCGGCATCCCCAACGGGTGCCTCGCCTCCGTCCTCTAGCTCCAGCATGACGAAGTGGATGGCGGGCGTCCTTCTTGCGAGCTCCCCGGCACGATCCTTGCGGCACCAGGTTGATGATGTTGAGATTGGCGTCATCTTGGCGAACTCCGTGGCGCCATCCACCGTGGCACGACGGCGGAACCCCTCGAGCCTCCACGCCTTCGTCCTCCATGGCGCCGGCTTGATGAAGTTGACACTGGTGTCATCTTGGCGAACTCCGCACCGCGATCCGTTGCGGCACGGCGGCGGCATCCTTCGCGGCACACGGCATAATCCTTGCGAGCTCCGCGCCTCCGGGACTCCAGCTTGACGAAGTAGACGTCGTCGACTTGGTTAGCTTGATGAAGATGATGATAACGCCAACGAAGTGCTGCATGATCGCGAGCTCCACTGCGCCACCACGTGTTCCACCGCGCCACCACGTGTTGTGCATGCATGCAATAAAAAAAGGATGAAGGAGTGATTAGATGATAACTTTACCGTTCGAGAAGATCGACTTGGTGTTCATGTTGCTGCCTAGGCGCCTGCTTCTTGTATGGACGATCGCCGGCGTTGTTGTGACGAGATGTCGAGGCCGATCTCTCTTCTCTCCTCTTCTTCTTGTTGTTGCGCGAGTTCTGGAACCGTGATGGCTGGATGTTTCTGCGTGCCGTGGATGTGTTCGATGGATTTGTGTCCCTTTGGACGTAGCAAGTCCTCCCAATATATATAGTCAGCCGTCGTGGGTACGAGCTAGACGCCGCACGCAAGGTTTGCTTGATCCGTAAGATTAACACCTTCCATCTAATGCTTGTCTTTCTATCTTGAATTCTTCTTTCCAATTCCCTGTCTTCTTGCCCTGCACGCCTGCACAAGAAAAGGAAACAAAATCTACGTACCTAGAATTTGCGCCAGTTCCTTTCCAAACGTGGTGCTTAATTCCTTCTAGCTCATACACGTATCCATATGATGACCCTTTGGTTTCCTTATATTTCATGTACGCATATGTTTGCCGGCCGGTACATGAGTACAAATACGTACACACCAGCGTGCTCTTGCCTTTTCATGCATGTACATGCAATTAGCAAGGGCATGAATCTCACGTATCACGTGCATGACTCTCCCTTTGCCTCCTTTTCTTTTTCTTACATGTATTCGGGTATATATACGCGCGAGCTTGCCGGCCGGCCGAGTACCCGAATACGTATATGTATTGTACATGCATCAAGCTTTCTTACGTGCTCCAATGCTCTATGCAAGGCAAGCCTCTTGTCGAATCCAAATCTTTTTTTGTTCTACCGTGTCCGAACAGAGTTCGTGTACAGGTCTTGCCATATGAGCACTATGTAAGATGCTATAAAGATTGGACCCCGGGTAGCGTTATTTCTCAAATCCAGGGTCAAGCAGCACAGCGCACTAGTTCTTTCATCGTCCACCATCAAGAAACACAGCAGGTCAAAAAAAAGACAAAGGTAAAGTTTGGTTTCTTCTCAAATCAAAGTTGAAACGCCTTGACTCCGCATGCATGTATGTACGTAGGCAAACTTGCCATGCACCACGTACAAGATCAATCAAGAGATTAATTGATTCGTGCATGCACTAGTACACCGTGTATGTACATATTCCCTGTTTATCCTGTACTCCCGAAAATTCCTTTTCTCTCTTCTTTAGTACAAAACTTCGTCAAACAACCTCTGGCACCCCTTGCGTTGCCTCCCCTGGGCGACGCCAGGGGCCCTCAAACCATAGCACCGCCAACCCTCGATATAACCTGCTCCTGCCGTCGCTGCCGCCGGCAAGGGCCACGATGGAGGCAGTCCCGGCGCCAAAGGCCCCAGGGCGGGTGGACGCGACAGGATCCCCTGTGAGGTGGCTGGGGCGCCTCTTGTGGGGAAGCCGGGGCGGCTGTAAGGGCGGCGCCCCTACTGTGTGGCCGCGAAGGAGCTCCATGGCCGGTGGAGTGGCTGCCTTGTGGTGGACTACTCGGCATGGAGATGGCTGGCAGCGATGACTGCGTATCTGAGTCCCGTCCAGATCCATCGCAGTGTGGGCTTCAACGGCCGGCGGCACGTGTAGGGACCGGTGAGGGCGGTTGGAGGCTACCTATCAGAGTATCATCGGTGGTATTCGTCTTACGGCGACGCTCTGCATGGATCTAGCCAGCTGCGAGATCGGGGTGACACGACTTTGAATGAATCGTGCTGACTGCGGTCATGGCAGATGATGGCGGCGTCTGTGGCATTGTTTCCTTCTAGAGGCATTGTTTCCTTCTAGAGGCATTGTTGTGGAATGTTGTGGCACCATGCTCGGGATGCTTCTGGGGAAGCCCTAGATCTTGGTATCCCAGGTACAACGATGACGACGTCTTTGGTGTCGTTCTCCCTCATGGGGATATCTAGCTGGGGGGACAAGAGCAGGAGCAATGTTACATCTACCACAAGGCCTGCGAGGGGTATTGGTGGCGTGGCGCAACAGAGTTTCGGTGACGGGCGCGGGTGGATGGATGCATGCAGGACGGTGACACTATCTAGTGTCGTGGTGGCGTCCACAACAGTATGGCCTGGCTAGGTGAATGTTTTGATCGCTCCTAAAGATGGGACGAAGAAAGATGGTGGCGACAGATCCAGAGCATATGCATGCGGTGCACATTGAGGGTCGGCCAGACCAGATGGTGCTCTCGGCCCGATGCACGTTCATACAGTTCGGGCACAGTATCAAGAGCGTAGGTGTTGCAACTTTGTTCGCTATATAGGAGGCTTCGGATTGATCTATGTAATTATGTTGTCAGACTCTGTTGAATAATAATAAATATGGTTGTGTGCATTGATTGACGTAGAGGAGGTAATCCTCCTTTTCTTAAAGGTAGTGAATGGTACTAACCCTGCTTGACTACATCTCCCTGGGCTGCACTTTATGGAAAAAAGGCCAACTACATTAGATCCATGGGCTGTCGGCTAAATGAAACTCTAGGAAGTGTATAAACCAAATATGTGTTTAAAAGTTTTCCCTCTGTGTTAGGGTTTCTTGTTCTCTCGGCGATGCCATGTCGTCGTTGAGTTAGTTGTTCACAACCGTGATCGCTACCTCAGGCAGGAAACTCGGGCTGATTAACAGGGGGTCTTTGTATCTCCACCCGGCCTTGGTCGACTCCTCGAGGTGATTGGTGGAATAGGGCTCGTTCAACAACACTCGATCTAATATTTTGGGTTAGGGTTCCAAACATGGCGACTAAGGGCACACCGGCTGCGGAGGCTAGGGCGAGCTCGGGGTTAATGACCGATGCTACTTGTGAGCGGCATTGGGATTTTTGCTGAAGAGGAGAGTAGATGCAACACAGTAGAGGTAAGTATTTCGCTCAGTGATAACCAAGGTATTAATCCAGTAGGAGAATCATGCAAAGCCTCGTGAAAAGCACCTGCACACACAAAAGCAAATACTTGCATCCAACATGGGCAAGAGGGTTGTCATGCCCCTTGAACTCATTAATTACAATGATCAAATCTTGTATGTTGATGGATAAATTGCAAAGAAAAATAAAATAAACAAATTTTTAGCATGGATATTTTGGTTTTTTATACATATGATAATAGTAGACCCAGGGGCCATAGTTTTTACTAGAGGCTTCTCTCTCGAACATATAACATATGGTGGGTAAACAAATTACTGTTGGGCAATTGATAGAAAAAGCGCATAGTTATGACGATATTCAAGGCAATGATCATGTATATAGGCATCATGTCTGAGACAAGTAGAATGACTCCTTGCTGCATCTACTACTATTACTCCACCCATCGACCGCTATCTAGCATGCATCTAGGGTGCCAGCCTGAGAACCGGCGGACCTCGGGGTACAAGGTCCCGAGCTGGATCTCGGACAAATGGTAACACGAACAAGGAGACGATGTTTATCCAGGTCCGGGCCCTCTTGATGGAGGTAAACCCCTATGTACTGCTCTTGCTTATATTGATATGGATGTATCGAGTACAAAGTTGATCTACATCGATATCGTCAGATATGTTCTAACTCTAGGGCTAGGTGAATGAGATTGCGTTGATCTCCCCTCTAGGGGCTAAACCCTTTGGCTTATATACACAGCATGTAAGGGCTCCTAGTATTACAAGGTCAGTATCTAGGCCTCGAGGTGGCAGGAGAGATCTTGGAGTGTACATCAAGTCTTTGGTAGATATGGTCTTGATCATGCCTACGACGTGTGACTTCTGGAGTCCACCTTTGAGATGAATGAGGGTCTACTAGCCTAGCCTGAGGACCATGGGCAGGCTAGCTTAGTACCCCGTAGCCTAGGACACCGTCAGTAGCCCCCGAACTGGTCTTCTCACTACAAAACAAGACACATGCGTGACATTTTGGGCCCAACGAATTTTTTTGTCATGCTTATGACACTTCTATGACGATAATTATGACAAAACCCGGTATCATCATAGATGTGGTGGGCTCCTACTTCTATGAAAAAAATCATGAAAAATGGGTTTTCGTCCTGGGCGAGCCGGAGACGCACCTGCATGACATTCTTTGGGCCGTCCATGACAGAAAAAATCATGGTAGAAGCGAGGGCGAGGAAAATTTCGGGGAGTTCCTGGTTACGGTTGGTGGTCGGCGCCTAGCGATGCACAGAGGGATTGCGCGTTTCTCTCATACACATACGCGCGTGGGTGCAAGGCGTTGGGCTCTAACTGAACCCGAGCGAGGCATTCACCTACTGAACCTGAGCGATTGCACCGGCTACGCGTTACTAAATCCGAGCGTTCAATCGATCCCTGGCTGTTAACTGAACCCGATCGAGCGATTCCTTCGCTACTGCTGCTCACTGAAGCCAATCGAACCTGCTGCCTCTTGATGAACAGTGAGCGTTGTTGGGGGTTGGATGAACAGTTCTCGGTGGTAGTAGAGGTTGATGCCACTGGATTAACAGGACCCCGACCGAGCCGGTTGGGGGTGGATGAACAGGACCCCGTGGAGGGCTGGTTGAACAGTAGTCGGTGGAGGCTGGATGAACATGACCCCGTGGAGGGCTGGTTGAATAGTAGCCGGTGGATGCTGGATGAACAGGAGCCCGTGGATGAACAATAGCTGTTGGAGGCAGGAGGGAGACGTCGTGGATGAACAGTCATAGGTGGAGGCTGGAGGAGGTCGATTGTGGATGAACAGTTGCCCATGGAGGCTGGAGCGAGGCAGTATAAGGTGGATGAACAGTAGCCCGTGGAGTCCCATTTTGCGGTACGCCACACCCCTCCCGATGAATAGGACCCTCGTTTCGACTGTAGGAGGTCAAAGAGAAGTCTGTTTCCTCTGTTTTGCGGTACGCCACACCCCTCCCGATCAACAGGACCCCGTTTCGTCCGTAGGTGTTCGAAGAGAAGTCTGTTTCCTCTGTTTTGCGGTACGCCAGACCCCTTCTGATGAACAGGATCCTGTTTCGACCATAGGTGGTCGAACAGAAGGCTGTTTCCTCCATTCCACGGTACGCCAGGCCTCGTTCCGGCTGTTCCGTCCAAGCCAGTTGGCTCCCGTTGAAAAGGCCGTATTCTGTTGCCTCCCAATGAACACGAAGCAGTTTCTCCGTTCCAACCCAGCCGGTTGGCTGCCGATGAACAGGACGCCATCGTTGTACGCGTTTGAGACCCCGCCCATATGTACGTATGTAGCCATATTTACTTTCTTGCAGTGTGGCTGTACGTACTTGTACACGATATAGAAGGGACTGCATGATATGCAACATCCGCGCCTCTACTATGACATGTGCCGCTCCTTACTCGGTCACGGTTCATCGTTGCAGAGAGACCGATCGACTAGTATGTACGTACACGTTCACGACTAGACAGACAACCTTACATACGGTTCGACCGGGTGGGTCCCAGCTGTCAAGGAGGATAAGGAGGCACTTCCTTGCGTGCAAAGATATAGCTGGTGGATCCCAGCTGTCAGGGGGAAGAATCATTTTTTCGTAATATGGACACTCTTCCTTGCGTGCGAAGATGTAGCTGGTGGGTCCCAGCTATCAGTGGCAGGAATAAGGAGGCACTTCCTTTCGTGCGAAGATATATGTGGTGGGTCCCAACTTTCAGGGGGAGGAATAATTTTATTTTTGCGTAATAAGGAGGCGGTTGCATGTGTGCGTACATGGACCTGGTGCCTCACTGTCAGCCTCTTCCGATGACTCTCATTTGTTGACCATGTTGACCACACCGCGCCTAGCGCATCCATGGTGGTGGACGATGGCGAGGCCCCAGACAACAAGGAGCCGGAGATGGGAAAACGCGGTAGTGGAGTCGCAGATGGAGAGGTGTATGATGGTTAACTGGTTCTGGTGCGGTGTGGTTCGGCAGTCGGTGGAGGAGAATAGGAGGTGTGGAGGGGTGGAGGGATGGCCCAGCCAACGATGGTGTAGCGCTTCACAGCGAAGCGTGCTAAGGAGAGCTGCTGGCGGCATGAAGCGGGAGCAGGTGGTCCCGGTGGCGCTGGAGGAAGAAGACGAAAGATTGAAGATGGATGCCGGTCGTTGGATGTAAATCCAACGACAATCAATGTCAGAATCATTTGTTGACTAAGTTGACAATGACTTGCTTTCGCTTCGACCTATTAGCCTACATTTCAGCTACCAAAAATGTGGCACATATTTAACCCATTTTTCAGAATTTACAGTCCATTTGATCTTTTTTTTGAGAATTACAGTCCATTTGCTGGGTTGGGTCAACAAATAATGCAGCATCCATGCGGCACATTTTTTTAAACTACAGCCCATTTTCACTTTCTTGAAATACACGAATTTGCTGGGCTGGCTGAACAAATAATGTAGCATCCATGCGACCCTTTTACCCTTTTACTTTTTCCTAAAAAGTTACAGCCCATTTGCACTTTCTCGAAATACACGATTTTGCTGGGCTCGTTCTAATTATAATGTTGGGTTGGGCGCAGCAATGTTATTAAAAAATAAACAGGGGCTGAGCATTTTGTTATAAACATATTTAAATAATAAGTACTTTATTATTACATTGGTCCTTAAATCTTACCAAGATTTTGTACACAATCACCAGGATTTCCGTTGTCTTAATGTAAAAAAATCCAGGATTTTATTGTTAACAATTATTTTTATAAGTTAATAAGACGTGGGATATTTTTTTCTTATATATGTAAGTATCTGTTAAATATATGATGACAATAACACTAATATATAATAACATATAAAATAATATAAAAATATATAATATAGTTAGAAGGGAAACATAAGTTGGACCCGGCGTTTCTATTCTTATATAGAAAAATAGAATAGACCTCTGTGTTTTCTTCAAAAAAATACATAAGTTGGACTGCGGATGAACAAACCTTTGTGTAATGTCGTATATAAGTTGGCTTCCAAGGTTATAGCAAATCGGTTGAAGGTTGTCCTCCCTGAAATTATCTCGGAAGAGCAATCGGTGTTTGTCCCTGAGCGCCTCATTACTGATAATATTATTGCCGCCTATGAATGCGTGCATTTTATGAAGATAAACAGGGCCCAGAAACACATGCATTGTGCCTTGTAGCTGGATATGATGAAAGCCTCTGATAGGGTGGAGTGGAGTTATTTAAGGGTAGTCATGTTAAAACTGGGATTCACAGAACGATGGGTGAATATTGTTGTGGGGATGGTAACTTCAGCCTCCTTCTCAGTTTTGTTCAACGGTCAGAAGCTTGATGTTTTTCAACCTACACGTGGTATCCGTCAGGTTGACCCAATTTCACCATACCTCTTTTTGCTGGCAGCAGAGGGACTTTAATGCCTTTTCAAATCCAGAGTTCAAACATCTAGTCTTGGTGGTCTGCGGGTGGCCTGATCGGCTCCGTCGGTGAACCATTTGCTATTCGCAGATATTAGCGTGTTGTTTTATAAAGCAACTAGTGAGGTGGCTGAAAGAGGTGTCTCTCCTTTTGGAAACCTATGCAAATGCATCTGGACAGACAATAAACAAAGATAAATCCTCTATCTTTTTTAGTAAAGGGTGTTCTGAAGAGCAAAGAGGGATCATCAGACAGATTCTGGATGTACGTAATGAGCAGCTAAATGAAAAATACCTTGGAATGCTGTCAGATGTGGGTGTCTCCCAGCATGGTGCTTTTAAATACATCAAGGACAGGTTGTGGAACAAGATCCAGGGGTGGATGGAGAAACTTCTATCAACAGCTGGTAAGGAGGGCTTGGTGAAATCAGTGGCCCAAGCGATCCCGGTGTACTCTATGTCATGCTTTAAACTTCCCATGGGCCTATGCTAGCAAATAACTGTTTGAAATATGCCCTAGAGGCAATAATAAGTGGTTATTATTATATTTCCTTAATCATCATAAAGGTTTATTATTTATGCTATAATTGTATTGACGGGAAATTTAAATACATGTGTGGATACATAAACAAATACCGTGTCCCTAGTGATGCTCTACTAGACTAGCTCGTTGATCAAGAGATGGTTAAGGTTTCCTAACGATATACATGTGTTGTCACTTGATAACGGGATCAGGTCATTAGGAGAATAATGTGATGGACAAGACCCATCTGTTAGCATAGCATATGATCGTTCGGTTTATTGCTACTACTTTCTTAATGTCAAATACATATTCCTTCGACCATGAGATCATGCAACTCCCGGATACCGGAGGAATACCTTGTGTTCTATCAAACGTCACAACGTAACTGGGTGATCATAAAGATGCTCTACAGGTATCTCCGAAGGTGTCTGTTGAGTTGGCGTGAATAGAGATTGGGATTTGTCACTCCGTATGATGGAGAGATATCTCTGGGCCCTCTCGGTAATACAACATCACAAGAAGCTTGCAAGCAAAGTGACTAAGTAGTAAGTTACAAGAAGATGTATTATGGAATGAGTAAAGAGACTTACTGGTAACGAGGTTGAACTAGGTATGGAGATACCGACGATTGAATCTCGGGCAAGTAACATACCGACAGATAAAGGGAACTACTTATGTTGTCATAAAGGTTCGACATATAAAGATCTTCGTAGAATATGTAGGAACCAATATGGGCATCTAGGTCCGCTATTGGTTATTGACTGGAGAAGCATCTCGGTCATGTCTACATCATTCTCGAACCCATAGAGTCCGCACGCTTAACATTCGTTAGATATAGTATTATATGAGTTATGTGAATTGGTGGCCGAATGTTGTTCGGAGTCCCGGATGAGATCACGCACATGACACAGAGCTCGAGAATGGTCCGGAGGTAAACATTGATATATAGGACGACACTATTTGGTCTTCGGAAAGGTTGCATAATGCACCAAAGTTTTATCGGATTGCCGGAAGGGGTTTCCGGAGGCCCCCGGTACTTGGTGGGCCTCATGGGCCAAAGGAGGGAGGCGCACTAGCCCACTAAGGGGCTGGGCACGCTCCACCTCCCCTGCCTCGCGGTAGGAAGGAAATGGGGGCGCCAAGGCAAGGTAGACGCCGGCCCCTCCCCTGCCATCTCCTCCACCCCTAAATAAGGAAAGGGGAAGGCACCTAGGGCACGAGCCCAGGGCTGGCCACCGGCCCCCTTGAGGGCGCCCTAGGGCTGACTCCCCTCCCCCCACCTATATATATGTGAGGATTGGATGGGGCAACACACACACCACGATCCCCAAGCCGTGTGCGATGCCCCTCTCCCTCTAGTTCTAGTTCCTTCTCCGCCTATGATAACCCACAAGTATAGGGGATTGCAACAGTTTTCGAGGGTAGAGTATTGAACCCAAATTTATCGATTTGACGCAAGGGTAGCCAAAGAATATTCTCAAGTATTAGCAAGTGAGTTTTCAATTCAACCACACCTAGAAGACTTAATATCTGCAGCAAAGTATTTAGTGGCAAAGTAATATGGAAGTAACGGTAACGGTGGCAAAAGTAAGAGTAGCAGTTTTGTAGCAATCGTAACAGTGGCAAGGAAAAAGTAACTTAGCAAAGATCAATATGAAATGAGCTTGTAGGCAATGGATCAATGATGGATAATTATATCGGATGGCAACATTGTGCACCAATTATAACCTAGGGTGACACAGAACTAGCTACAATTCATCACTATAATGTACGCATGTATTCCGCATATAGTCATACGTGCTTATGGAAAAGAACTTGCATGACATCTTTTGTCCTACCCTCCCGTGGCAGCGGTGTCCTACTGGAAACTAAGGGATATTAAGGCCTCATTTTAATAGAGTACCGAACCAAAGCATTAACACTTAGTGAATACATGAACGCCTCAAACTACGGTCATCACCGGAAGTGTCCTGACTATTGCCACTCCGGGGTTGCCGGCATAACACGTAGTAGGTGACTATAACTTGCAAGATAGGATCAAGAACACAAATATATTGATGAAAACATAATAGGTTCAGATCTGAAATCATGGCACTCGGGCCCTAGTGACAAGCATTAAGCATAACAAAAACATAGCAACATGAATCTTAGAACATAGTGGATACTAGGGATCAAACCCTAACAAAACTAACTCGATTACATGGTAAATCTCATCCAACCCATCACCGTCCAGTAAGCCTACGATGGAATTACTCATGCACGGCGGTGAGCATCATGAAATTGGTGATGGAGGATGGTTAATGATGACGATGGCGACGATTTCGCCTCTCCGGAGCCCAAAACAGACTCCAGATCTGCCCTCCCGAGGAAGACCAAGAGGTGGCGGCGGCTCCGTATCGTAAAACGCAATGAATCCTTCTCTCTGATTTTTTTTCTCCCCAAACGTGAATATATGGAGTTGGAGTTGAGGTCGGTGGAGCCTCGTGGGACCCACAAGACAGGAGGGTGCGCCCTCCACCCTTGTGGACAGGTGGTGGGTCCCCTCTAGTTGATTCTTTCACCAATATTTTTTATTTATTCCAAAATAATCTCCGTGAAGTTTCAGGTCATTCCGAGAACTTCTATTTCTGGACAAAAATAACATCATGGCAATTCTGCTAAAAACAGCGTCAGTCCGGGTTAGTTCCATTTAAATCATGTAAATTAGAGTCCAAAGCAAGGGCATAAGAGTTTGGAAAAGTAGATACGATGGAGACATATCAACTCCCCCAAGCTTAACCCATTGTTTGTCCTCAAGCAATTCAGTTGACAAACTGAAAGTGATAAAGAAAACTTTTACAAACTCTGTTTGATCTTGTTGTTGAAAATATGTAAAGCCAGCATTCAAGTTTTCAGCAAAGATTATGAACTAACCATATTCACAATAATATTTAGGTCTCACATTTACTCATATCAAAGGCATAATCAACTAGCGAGCAATAATAATAAATCTCGGATGACACCACTTTTTAAAACAATCATGATATGGTATAATAAGATGGTATCTCGCTAGCCCTTTCCGAGACCACAAAACATAAATGCAGAGCACCCCTGAAGATTAATGACTGACTAGACATTGTAATTCATGGTCGAAGAGATCCAGTCACAGTCATGCCCAATATCAACTAGTAACAATGCATACAAATGACAATGGTGCTCTCTAACTGGTGCTTTTTATAAGAGGATGATGACTTAGCAATAAAAGTAAATAGATAGGCCCTTCGCATAGGGAAGCAACGATTTGTAGAGGTGCCGGAGCTCGAGTTTTTAAAACAGAGATAAATAATATTTTGAGCGGTATGCTTTCATTGTCAACATAACAACCAAGAGATCTCGATATCTTCCATACTAGATACATTATAGGCGGTTCCCAAACAGAATGATAAAGTTTATACTCCCCCACCGCTGACAAGCACACTCCACGGCTGGTCCGAAACAATGGGTACCGTCCTACTAACAACAATCCTGGGGGAGTTTTGTTTGCAATTATGATTTGATTTGATTTGAGCATGGGACTAGGCATCCCAGTTACCAGCCATTTTCTCGTGAATGATGAGCAGAGTCCACTTATCGTGAGAATAACCCACCTAGCATGGAAGATACTGACAGCCCCCAGTCGCCACATGAGCGATTTGGGCATACAAAACAGATTATCATTTGAAGGTTTAGAGTTTGGCACATGCAAATTTACTTGGAACGACAGGTAAATACTGCATATAGGAAGGTATGGTGGACTCATATGGAACAACTTTGGGTTGATGGAAGTGGATGCACAAGCAATAATCCCGCTTAGTACAAGTGAACGCTAGCAAAAGATTGAGGAGCGACCAACTAGAGAGCGACAACAATCATAAACATGCATTGAGATTAACCAACATTAAATGCAAGCATGAGTAGGATATAAATCACCATGAACGTAAATATCGTGGAGGCTATGTTGATTTTGTTTCAACTACATGCGTGAACATGTGCCAAGTCAAGACACTTAAATCATTCAAAGGAGGATACCGTCCTATCATACTACATCACAACCATTTTAAAAGCATGTTGGCACGCAAGGTAAACCATTATAAGCTCCTAGCTAATTAAGCATGGCAAGAGTAACTATAATCTCTAATTATCGTTGCAAACATGTTTAATTCATAGTGAGCTGAATCAAGACCAATGAACTAATCATATTTACAAATACTAGATAGGTCGAGTTCATACCAGCTTTTCCTCATCTCAATCATTTCTTCATATATCATCATTATTTCCTTTCACTTGCACGACCGAACGGTGTGGATAATAATAATAGTGCACGTGCATTGGACTAAGCTGGAATCTTCAAACATTTATTTCAAAGGAGAAGACAAGGTAATATGGGCTCTTTGTTGGACCAACAAAAATGCATATGAGAGCCACTCAACATTTTCGTCGTGGTCTTCTCCTCTCAACCCCCAAAGAAAAGAAAAGAATTTCAAAGAAACACACTGAAATGTTTTTGGAGTTTTAGTTTTTCTGAAGAGAGTAAAACAAGAACGAGAAAAACTATTTACACGGGAAAGCTCCCAGCAAGCAAAAGAAGAATGAGAAATCTTTTTTTTTGGGTTTTCTTTTAGTACTACTACTAAGCATGCAAGTAAACTAAGAGGAAGCTACAACTAATTTTTTTGGTTTTTCTTAAAGTTTTTCAAAAACATAAGAAGAAAGCGGGAAAAAGAAATTAAACTAACATGGATAATACAATGAAAAAGTATGAACACCAACAACTGGAATGAGTGTGTGAACATGAATGTAATGTCGGTGAGAAATACATACTCCCCCAAGCTTAGGCTTTTGGCCTAAGTTGGTCTAAGGCCACCAATGGCCTGGATGATATCCGAAATCATAGTTGGGTTGTACTGTGGTGCGACAGCTACTGCTTGGCGAGCTGCTTCTTGGAGCCGAGCGGCCTCCGCTGCTCTCTCATACACGTTTGCCTCCTCTTTGGTTATAAAATATCTCCAATTTACCTGAAAGTTAAAGAAGGTAGGAGCAGGAAGGGTAATATGGACAACACGCCGTCTGTCAAAGATTAGTCGGTACTGGAGGGATTGTTCGTTCCTCTCAAGAAACTAGCAGCGTACCATAGCATTGTAATCTAGAAAAGCAGGTGGCAACTCAATGTCATTCTCTCTTATGAGTACACCAAGATAATTAGCTAAACGAGTTGTATAAATCCCACCAAATAAATCTCCCTCTTTAGCATTAAGATGTAACCTCCTCGCAATAATAGCCCCCAAGTTATATTGCTTATCACCTAACACCGCACACTTGAGGACACTAAGATCTGGGACGCAAAGGTGGCAATGATCATGTTTATCGTTAATGCACCTACGTATAAAGAGAGCAAAATAATGTATGGCAGGAAAGTGAATGCTCCCTATGGTAGCTTGTGTAATATTTCTAGTTTCTCCCACAATGAAGCTAGCAAGGAAATCATTGTATTCATATTTGTGAGGCTCACTATGAATGCCCCACTGTGGGATTTTGCAAGCAGTATTAAAATCTTCAAGGTCCATGGTATATGATTCATCATAAAGATCAAATAAACAATATGGATATTGCGCTTAGATGAAAATTCAAACCTCCACACAAAGGAATCAGTGAGGTAATAGTATTGTCGGCACTTATCTGATACGAAGTCCTCAAGATCAGCATTCCGTACATACGCATCAAATTCATCCTTGAAGCCTGCATGAACCATAAATTCATCTGACAGCCATTCACAAGGCCGCACTTGAGCTTCCCTTGAGGTAATAGTATTGTCGGCACTTATTTGATACGAAGTCCTCAAGATCAGCATTCCGTCCATACGCATCAAATTCATCCTTGAAGCCTACATGAACCATAAATTCATCTGACGGCCATTCACAAGGCCGCACTTGAGCTTCCCTTGGTGGTTCAAGGTCCGGCTCACGTATCACGAGCCTTAGTGCTTGCTTCCTCAAAGAACCACCTTGGTACATTTTCCTAGACATTTTTATTCCTCTGAAAAATTTCTAAAATTTTTAGTGACTCAAAATAAAAGTGAACCAAACTCAACAAAGTTGGTAGCAACTACTCCTACAAGTGTCTAGAGGCTATATCATGCATCAGAACTACTTTGGACCATATAAATATGACATGCAAGCTCAAGAACAAGGTCACTACAACAACAAAAATTTGTAATAAATAAAGCACTGGAACAAAAACTAATTGGACCATTGGAGGAGCACATACCGAAGAACAATCCCCCAAAGCAGTTTCGTGAATGGAGCTTTGAGTAAGGAAATCGAAAATGGCAGCAAAATGAGCAAGAACACGTGTTTGAGCTACTGGATGATTTTTTCTGGAGGAAGACGAAGTGAATGGGTGCTGGAATAAGTGGAAGGGACCCATGTGGGACCCACAAGATAGGGAGGCATGCCCAAGGGGGTAGGGCGCGCCCTCCACCCTTGTGGTCCACTAATGCATCCCCCTGGTGTGTTCTCAGTGCCCGTAATTCTCAAATATTCTATAAAAAATCATACTACATTTTCAGGGCATTTGGAGAACTTTTATTTTCGGGACATTTTTTTATTGCATGGATAATTCAGAAAATAGACAGAAAATACTATTTTTTTTCTTTATTTATTCTCAATAATAGAAAGTAAAAGGCAGATACAGAAAGTTGTCCCTTCTAAATTCATCCATCTCATGCTCATCAAAAGGAATCCATTAACAAGGTTGATCAAGTCTTATTAACAAACTTCTTCCAAATGACATGAAACCGGAGAATTTTTGAATAACACTAGGTTACCTCAATGGGGATGTGCATGTCCCCAACAATGAGTATCATATTTCTTTTTGATAGTAGGAAGAGGGAATTCAAAACCTCCAATAGTAATAGTTGAAAATTTTCCAATAGAATTGATACTATGAACTTGAGGTTGTTTCTTCGGAAAGTGAACCGTACGCTCACTACCATTAACATGAAAAGTGACATTGCCTTTGTTGCAATCAATAACATCCCTTGCAATATTCAAAAAAGGTCTATCAAGGATGATCGACCTACTTTCGTCCTCGGGAATATCAAGAATAACAAAGTCCGTTAAGATAGTAACGTTTGCAACCACAATGGGAACATCCTCACAAATACGGATGGGTATAGCAGTTGATTTATCAGCCATTTGCAAAGAGATTTCAGTAGGTGTCAACTTATTCAATTTGAGTCTACGATACAAAGAGAAAGGCATAACACTAACACCAGCTCCAAGATCACATAAAGCGGGTTTAACATAGTTTCTTTTAATGGAGCATGGTATAGTTAGTACTCCTGGATCTCCAAGTTTCTTTGGTATTCCACCCTTAAAAGTATAATTAGCAAGCATGGTGGAAATTTCAGATTCAGGTATCTTTATTTTATTAGTAACAATATCTTTCATATGCTTAGCATAAGGAGGCATTTTAAGCATATCAGTCAAACGCATACGCAAAAAGATAGGTCTAATCATTTCAGCAAAGTGCTCAAAATCCTCATCATCCTTTTTCTTGGATGTCTTAGGAGGAAAGGGCATGGGTTTCTGAACCCATGGTTCTCTTTCTCTACCATGTTTCCTAGCAATGAAGTCTCTCTTATCATAACATTGATTCTTTGATTGTGGGTTATCAAGATCAACAGCAGGTTCAATCTCTACATCATTATCATTACTAGGTTGAGCATCAACATGAACATCATTATTAACATTACCACTAAGTTCATGTTCATCACCAGATTTTGTCTCAACATCAGAAATAGAAATATCATTGGGACTCGGGTGTATCTATAACATGTTCACTAGAAGCATGCAAAGTCCTATCAGTTTTCTTTTTCTTTTTATTAGAAGGACTAGGTGCGTATTAATTCTCTAAGAATCTTGCTCAACTCTCTTAGGATGACCATCAGGATACGGAGGTTCCTGGGTCATCTTAACACCTCTAGTCATAACCCTAACAGCATTATCATTATTCTTACTATTCAACTCATTAAGAAAATCATCATGTGCCTTAAGTACTTGTTCTACTTGAGTTGTAACCATGGAAGCATGTTTACTAATAAGCTTAAAATCATTAACAGTTCTACTCATATAATCACCCAAGTGGTGAAGCATGTAAGCATAATATTTCAATTGTCTACAAACATAAGCATTGAAGTGTTCTTGTTTAACAATAAAATTATGAAACTTATCCAAGCATTGACTAGCAGACTTATCATGAGGAATATCACCTTCATCAAATCTATGGAGAGATTTTACCTCTACTACCTGTGTCGGGTTATCAATACCATGTATTTCTTCAATAGGTGGTAGATTCTTAACATCTTAAGCTTTAATACCTTTTTCCTTGATAGATTTCTTTGCCTCTTGCATATCTTCAGGACTAAGAAATACAATATCCCTTTTCTTCGGAGTTGGCTTAGGAGTTGGTTCAAGAAGTGTCCAATCATTATCATTACTCAATATATTATTCAGTAGCATTTCAGCTTGCTCAATAGTTCTTTCCCTCAAAACACAACTAGCACAACTATCCAGGTGGTCTCTGGAAGCATCGGTTAGTCCATTATAAAAGATATCAAGTATTTCATTTTTCTTGAGAGAATGATCAGGCAAAGCATTAACTAATTGGAGAAGCCTCCCCCAAGCTTGTGGGAGACTCTCTTCTTCAATTTACACAAATTTAAATATTTCCTTTAAAGCAGCTTGTTTCTTATGAGTAGGGAAATATTTTTCAGAAAAGTAGTAAATCATATGCTGGGGACTACGCAAAACCAGGAGAAAGAGAATTAAACCATAACTTAGCATCACCCTTTAATGAGAAAGGAAACAACTTAAGAATATAGTAATAGTGAATGTTTCCCTCATGAGCAAATAGGGTGGCTATATCATTCAATTTAGTAAGATGTGCCACAACAGTTTCAGATTCATAACCATAGAAAAGATCAGATTCAACCAAAGTAATTAACTCAGGATCGACAGAGAATTCATAATCCTTATGAGTGACAAAGATAGGTGAAGTAGCAAACATAGGGTCATATTTCATTCTAGCATTCAAAGACTTTTCTTTCAGCTTAGTTAACAGTTTCTTAAGATCATCTCTATCATTATAAGCAAGAAAGTCTCTAGCAGTTTCCTCATCCATAATATAATCCTCAGGTACAACAGGCAATTCATATCTAGGGGGAGAATCATAATCTTCAGTTTCAATAATATCATCGGTTTCAGTAATTTCATTCTCTCTAACCCTAGAAAGTTGTTCATGAAGAAATTCACCAAGTTGCACAGTATTATCAAGCGGAGAAGTAGTTTCATCATAAGCATCAAGCATAGCAGAAGTGGCATCATCAATAACATGCGACATATCGTAATCAGTAGCAGGTGTAGGTGTCGCAAGTTTACTCAAAACAGAAGGTGAATCAAGTGCTGAGCTAGATGGCAGTTCCTTACCTCCCCTCGTAGTTGAGGGGAAAATCTTGGTTCTTTGATCTTTCAAATTCCTCATAGTGATCAACAGATATAAATCCCAAGCGACTCAGAGAATAGAGATATGTTCCCCTGCAACGGCGCTAGAAAAAGGTCTTGATAACCCACGAGTATAGGGGATCACAATAGTTTTTGAGGGTAGAGTATTCAACCCAAATATATTGATTCGACACAAGGGGAGACAAATAATATTCTCAAGTATTACCAGCTGAGTTGTCAATTCAACCACACCAGAAAGACTTAATATCAGCAGAAAAGTATTTAGTAGCAAAGTAATATGGAAGTAACGATAACGGTGGCAAAAGTAACAGTAGCAGTTTTGTAGCAATCATAGCAGTGGCAACAGAAAATTAATTTAGCAAAGATCAATATGAAACGAGCTCGTAGGTGATGTCTACTATGCAACCTTCTTCTTGTAGACGTTGTTGGGCCTCCAAGTGCAGAGGTTTGTAGGATAGTAGCAAGTTTCCCTCAAGTGAATGACCTAAGGTTTACCAATCCGTGGGAGGCGTAGGATGAAGATGGTCTCTGTCAAGCAACCCTGCAACCAAATAGCCAAGAGTCTCTTGTGTCCCCAACACACCCAATACACTGGTAAATTGTATAGGTGCACTAGTTCGGCGAAGAGATGGTAATACAAGTGCAATATGGATGGTAGATATAGGTTTTTCTAATCTGAAAATATAAAAACAGCAAGGTAACTAATGATAAAAGTGAGCACAAACGGTATTGCAATGCTTCGAAACAAGGCCTAGGGTTCATACTTTCACCAGTGCAAGTTCTCTCAACAATAATAACATAATTGGATCACATAACTATCCCTCAACATGCAACAAAGAGTCACCCCAAAGTCACTAATAGCGGAGAACAAACGAAGAGATTACTGTAGGGTACGAAACCACCTCAAAGTTATTCTTTCGGATCGATCTATCATAGAGTTCGTACTAGAATAACACCTTAAGACACAAATCAATCAAAACCCTAATGTCACCTAGATACTCCAATGTCACCTCAAGTATCCGTGGGTATGATTATACGATATGCATCAATCAATCTCAGATTCATCTATTCAACCAACACATAGAACTTCAATGAGTGCCCCAAAGTTTCTACCGGAGAATCAAGACAAAAACGTGTGCCAACCCCTATGCATAAGTTCACGAGCGGAACCCGCAAGTTGATCACCAAAACATACATCAAGTGGATCACGTGAATATCCCATTGTCACCACAGATAAACACATGCAAGACATACATAAAGTGTTCTCAAATCCTTAAAGACTCAATCCGATAAGATCACTTCAAAGGGAAAACTCAATCCATTACAAGAGAGTAGAGGGGGAGAATCATCATAAGATCCAACTATAATACCAAAGCTCACTGTACATCAAGATTGTACCATCTCAAGAACACGAGAGAGAGAGAGATCAAACTCATAGCTACCGGTACATACCCTCAGCCCCGAGGGTGAACTACTCCCTCCTCATCATGGAGAGCACCGGGGTGATGAAGATGGCCAAAGGTGAGGGATCCCCCCTCCGGCAGGGTGCTGAAACAGGGTCCCGATTGGTTTTTGGTGGCTACAGAGGCTTGCGGCAGCGGAACTCCCGATCTATTCTGCTCCACGATGTTTTTAGGGTATATGGACATATATAGGGGAAATAAGTCGGTCAGGGGAGCCACGAGGGGCCCACGAGGGTGGGGGTGTGCCCAGGGGGTAGGGCGCACCTCCCTACCTCGTGGCTTCCTTGAAGCTTCCCTGACGTCTACTCCAAGTCTCCTGGATTGCTTCCGTTCTGAAAATAACTCTCCCAAAGGTTTCATTCCGTTTGGACTCCGTTTGATATTCCTTTTCTTCGAAACACTAAAATAGGCAAGAAAACAACAATTTGGGCTGGGCCTCGGTTAATAGGTTAGTCCCAAAAATAATATAGAAGTGTTTAGTGAAGCCCATAAACATCCAAAACAGATAATATAATAGCATGAATACTTCATAAATTATAGATACGTTGGAGACGTATCAGCATCCCCAAGCTTAATTCCTGCTCGTCCTCGAGTAGGTAAATGATAAAAGAGATAATTTATGAAGTGTGAATGCTAGCAGATGCACAAGTTTGATCAATGATAATTTCAATCACCTTTTCTAGCATCATCGTATGTCATAACAGTAGCTCAAAACTTTTCATGATCAAGTAACAAACTATTCACATGTTAAAGTATAGATCATAAACTTTCTTGAAAACTAACAAACCGTGTTATTAGTCATCAAACAATTACAATTCATCTTATTTTCAGGAAGAGTCTATGTCAGAGCTTTGATTCAGCAAACTTCACATTCTCAACTATAATTTAGTCTTTCACAATTGCTAACATTCACGCGATATTTATGGGTTGAAAGTTTTAATTAGACACAGAGAAAGATAGGGGCTTATAAATTCGCCTCCCAACCTTTTACCTCAAGGGTAATGTCAACAATAATAGTTCATGATGCCTTACATCCAATTGGATATATATATATCAGGATCTTTCCAACACAATGTGCTTACCGAAGGAGAAAATGTAGAAAGGAAAGGTCAACATCACCATGACTCTTGCATAAGGTATAAGACAAGAATAAAAGATAGGCCCTTCGCAGAGGGAAGCAGAGGTTGTCATGCGCTTTTATAGTTGGATGCACAAAATCTTAGTGCGAAAGAACGTCACTTTATATTGGCACCTGTGATAGGGACCTTTATTATGCAGTCCGTCGCTTTTATTGCTTCCACATCACAAGATCGTATAAAGCTTATTTTCTCCACACTAATACATCATACATATTTAGAGAGCAATTTTTATTGCATGCAGCGATGACAACTTACTTGAAGGATCTTACTCAATCCATAGGTAGGTATGGTGGACTCTCATGGCAATATTGGTTTAAGGTATGTTTGGAAGCACAAGTAGTATCTCTACTTGGTGCAAAGAATTTGTCTAGCAAGAGGGGGAAAGGCAATCTCAGCATGTTGAATGATCCATGACAATATACTTTATTTCAGATATAAGAAAAATAACCCGTTACGTTGTCTTCCTTGTCCAACAGCAACCTTTTAACATGTCATATTTTAATGAGTGCTCACAATTACAAAAGATGTCCTAGATAGTATATTTATATGTGAAATCTCTCTTCCCTCAATATTCTTTCATGAATTGTTCAAGTGACCAATACAATGTTTGCTAACCTTCAATAAATTTACCACCTCTACTTCTTATATGTGAAGTCATTACTCCCCATGGGATGAGCATATAAAACATATATAATTTCAGATTTATGATATTCAAATCATTCAACTATTTACTCATAGGATATAAGTGAAGCACACGAGTAAATGACAAACAACTCCAAAAAGATATAAGTGAAGATCGATGAGTAGTTAAATAATTATGTAGCTATGTGAAGACTCTCTCTCTCTCATTTAAGAATTTCAGATCTTGATATTTTATTCAAACAGCAAGCAAAACAAAATAAAATGACATTCTAAGAATAGCAAACATCACGTGAAGAAGCAAAAACTTAGGATCAACCGATACTAACTGATAGTTGTCGAAGAAGAAAGGTGGGATGCCAACCAGGGCATCCCCAAGCTTAGACGCTTGAGACTTATTGAAATAGTAATGAGGGATGCCTTGGGCATCCCCAAGCTTGACCTTTTGTATCTCCTTAATTCCTCTCATATCACGGTCTCCCTAAATCTCAAAAGCTTCATCCACACAAAACTCAACAAGGACTCGTGATAAGTTAGTATAAACCAATGCAAAATCCTTATCATACTCTACTGTAGCAAATCACTAAAATTATTATTCAACATTGCATACTAAATGCCTCTGCATATTTAATAGTCCTATCCTTAAATAGAATCATTAAAGAAGCAAACATATGCAAACAATGCAAACATAACAGCAATCTACCTAAACAGGACAGTCTGTAAAGAATGCAGCAAGATCCATACTTACCTTGCTCCAAAAATTATGAACGAAAATTCCGACTGTAGTAAATTTATCATAGCTTATTATGCAAAAGGTTTCAACATTTTATCACATTCTGTCTTTTCTAGGGAATTTTTGCAACAGCGGTAAACTTTCTGTTTTCAAACAGCAACATGTAGACTTGTAAAATAAGCATAGTAAAGGCTATCAATGCCACTTTTATTGAAATAAAAGATGCAAAACATTGTTCTAGATAATAGCAAGCAAATCATAAAAAAATAAATTGACGCTTCAAGCAAAACACATATTATGTGGTGAATAAAAATATAGCTCCAAGTAAAGTTATCGATGAACGAAGACGAAAGAGGGGATGCCTTCCGGGGCATCCCCAAGCTTAGGCTCTTGGTCGTCCTTGAATATTGCCTTGGGGTGCCTTGGGCATCCCCAAGCTTAGGCTCTTTCCACTCCTTATCCCATAGTCCATCGAATCTTTACCCAAAACTTGAAAACTTCACAACACAGAACTCAACAGAAAACTCGTAAGCTCCGTTAGTATAAGAAAATAAAACCACCACTTAGGTATTGTTGTGAACTCAATCTAAATTAATATTGGTGTAATATCTACTGTATTCCAACTTCTGTATGGTTCACACCCTCCGATACTACTCATAGATTCATCAAAATAAGCAAACAACACATAGAAAACAGAATCTGTCAAAAACAGAACAGTCTGTAGTAATCTGTATCAAACGTATACTTCTGGAACTCCAAAAATTGTAAAATAAATTGGTGGACCTGAAGAATTTGTCTATTAATCATATGCAAAAAGAATCAACCTAAAAGCAGTCTCCAGTAAAAATGGCAGTTAATCTCATGAACGCTAAAGTTTCTGTTTTTACAGCATGATCATAAAGGCTTCACCCAAGTCTTCCCAAAGGTTCTACTTGGCACAAATACTAATTAAAACATAAAACCACATCTAACCAGAGGCTAGATAGATAATTTATTACTAAGCAGGAGCAAAAATCAAGGAACAAAAATAAGATTGGGTTGCCTCCCAACAAGCGCTAACGTTTAACGCCCCTAGCTGGGCATGATGATTTCAATGATGCTCACAAAAAAGATAGCAATTGAAACATAGAGGGAGAATCATGAATAATATGACTAGCACATTTAAGTATAACCCACTTTCTATGCGTAGGGATTTTGTGAGCAAACAACTTATGGGAACAATAATCAACTAGCATAGGAAGGCAAAACAAGCATAACTTCAAAACTTTAAGCACATAGAGAGGAAACTTGGTATTATTGCAATTCCTACAAACATACATTCCTCCCTCATAATAATTTTCAGTAGCATCATGAATGAATTCAACAATATAACCATCACATAAAGCATTCTTTTCATGATCTACAGGCATAGAAATTTTATTACTCTCCACATAAGCAAAATTCTTCTCTTTCGGAATAGTGGGAGTATCATAAGAGACTCGAATACTATAAATTGTTTCCACATTAAATGAGTAATGTTCAGAAAAAGGGCAATCATGATCATGACAAGTTTACAAATATAATCATCACTACTCTTTATAGCATAAGTTTCATCACAATAATCATCATAAGTAGCAACTTTGTTCTCATCATAATCAATTGAAACCTCTTCCAAAATAGTGGATTCATCGCTAAATAAAGTCACGACCTCTCCAAATCCACTTTTATAATTATCACAATAAGATTCAACACCCCTCCAAAATAGTGGGATCATTACTTCCTAAAGTTGACACTCTTCCAAACCCACTTTCATCAATATAATCATCATAAATAGGAGGCATGCTATCATCAAAATAAATTTGCTCATCAAAACTTGGGGGACAAAAAATATCATCTTCGTCAAACATAGCATCCCCAAGCTTGTGGCTTTGCATATCATTAGCATCATGGGTATTCAAGGAATTAGTACTAACAACATTGCAATCATGCTCATCATTCAAAGATTTAGTGTCAAACATCCTAATGCATTCTTCCTCTAGCATTTGAGCACAATTTTCCTTTCCATCATTCTCATGAAAGATATTAAAAAGATGAAGCATATGAGGCAAACTCAATTCCATTTTTTAGTTTTCTTTTATAAACTAAACTAGTGCTAAAACAAGAAACAAAAAGATTCGATTGCAAGATCTAAAGATATACCTTCAAGCACTCACCTCCCCGGCAACGGCGCAAGAAACTGCTAGATGTCTACTATGCAACCTTCTTCTCGTAGACGTTGTTGGGCTTCCAAGTGCAGAGGTTTGTAGGATAGTAGCAAGTTTCCCTCAAGTGGATGACCTAAGGTTTATCAATCCGTGGGAGGCGTAGGATGAAGATGGTCTCTCTCAAGCAACCCTGCAACCAAATAACCAAGAGTCTCTTGTGTCCCCAACACACCCAATACAATGGTAAATTGTATAGGTGCAATAGTTGGGCGAAGAGATGGTAATACAAGTGCAATATGGATGGTAGGTATAGGTTTTTCTAATCTGAAGATATAAAAACAGCAAGGTAACTAAAGATAAAAGTGAGCACAAACGGTATTGCAATGCTTCAAAACAAGGTCTAGGGTTCATACTTTCACTAGTACAAGTTCTCTCAACATTAATAACATAATTGGATCACATAACTATCCCTCAACATGCAACAAAGAGTCACCCCAAACTCACTAATATCGGAGAACAAACGAAGAGATTATTGTAGGGTACAAAACCACCTCAAAGTTATTCTTTCGGATCTATCTATCATAGAGTTCGTACTAGAATAACACCTTAAGACACAAATCAATCAAAACCCTAATGTCACCTAGATACTCCAATGTCACCTCAAGTATCCGTGGGTATGATTATACGATATGCATTAAACAATCTCAGATTCATCTATTCAACCAACACATAGAACTTCAATGAGTGCCCCAAAGTTCCTACCGGAGAATCAAGATGAAAACGTGTGCCAACCCCTATCCATAAGTTCACGAGCGGAACCCGCAAGTTGATCACCAAAACATACATCAAGTGGATCACGTGAATATCCCTTTGTCACCACAGATAAACACATGCAATACATACATAAAGTGTTCTCAAACCCTTAAAGACTCAATCCGATAAGATCACTTCAAAGGGAAAACTCAATCCATTACAAGAGAGTAGAGGGGGAGAATCATCATAAGATCCAACTATAATAGCAAAGCTCGCGGTACATCAAGATTGTACCATCTCAAGAACACGAGAGAGAGAGAGAGAGAGAGAGAGAGAGAGATCAAACACATAGCTACTGGTACATACCCTCAGCCCTGAGGGTGAATGAGGGAGTCCTGTATTAGGGGGTATCCGGACAGCCGGACTATATCCTTTGGCCGGACTGTTGGACTATGAAGATACAAGATTGAAGACTTCGTCCCGTGTCTGGATGGTACTCTCCTTGGCGTGGAAGGCAAGCTTGGCAATATGGATATGTAGATCTCCTTCCTTGTAACCGACTCTGTGTAACCCTAGCCCCCTCCGGTGTCTATATAAACCGGAGGGTTTAGTCCGTAGGACCAAGAACAACAATCATACCATAGGCTAGCTTCTAGGGTTTAGCCTCTTCGATCTCGTGGTAGATCAACTCTTGTAATACCCATATCATCAAGATCAATCAAGCAGGAGTAGGGTTTTACCTCCATCGAGAGGGTCCGAACCTGGGTAAAAACATCGTGTCCCCTGTCTCCTGTTACCATCCGCCTAGACGCACAGTTCGGGACCCCCTACCCGAGATCCGCCGGTTTTGACACTAACATTGGTGCTTTCATTGAGAGTCCCTCTGTGTCTTCATCGTTAGGCTTGATGGCTCCTTCGATCATCGATAGCGATGCAGTACAGGGTGAGACTTTTCTCCCCGGACAGATCTTTGTATTCGGCAGCTTTGCACTACGGGCCAACTCGCTTGGCCATTTGGAGCAGATCGAGAGTTACGCCCCTGGCCACCAGGTCAGGTTTGGAAGCTTAAACTACACGGCCGACATCCGCGGAGACTTGATCTTCGACGGACTCGAGCCCCTGCCAAGTGCGCCACATGGTCACGATGAGCATGATTTGGCTCTACCCTCGGACAGTGTTCAGGAGACCGCACCGGCAACCGCTCCGACCCTCAATCCGGAGCCTATTGCGCATCTATGGACGGGTGGATAGACCCCACCACGGAGGTCGCATTCTCAGCGGCGATCGAGCCGAGTACCGACCTTACCCTTCACGAGAGCTGTGACGCCAAACTGCCGGATTCTTCTCCGGCCACGGACTCCAAACTGCATGCGCCCGTTCCTATCGAATCCGACTGGGCGCCGATCATGGAGTTCACCTCCGTGGATATCTTTCAGCACTCGCCCTTCGGCGACACACTGAACTCATTAAGGTCCCTCTCCTTGTCAGGATAAACCTGGCCGAACTATACCCGGCATGATTGGGATGCGGATGACGAACAAATTCGCCGCCCACCCACCACCCACTTAGTAGCCACTGTCGGTGATTTGACCGACATGCTCGACTTCGACTTCGAAGACATCGACGGTATGGACGACGATGCAGGAGACGAACAGGAACCACTGCCCACAGGGCACTGGACAGCCACCTCATCATATGATACATATATGGTGGACACACCCAAAGAAGGCAATGGCGACGGGACAGCGGGGAATGACCCCTCATAGAAGCAACCCAAGCGCCGATGTCAGCGGCGCCGCTCTAAGTCTCGCCAAAGCAAAAGCGGTGATACCGGCACAGGAGATAATAACACTCCGGGCAGTGCCGAAGATAACGACAATCCCCTCCAGCAAGATTCAGAGCAGGAGGATGGAGAAGCCAGCCCTCCTGAGAGAGCAATAGATGGAGAGGCGGAGGATGATAATTACATGCCTCCCTCCGAAGACGAGGCAAGCCTTGACAATGATGAATTTGTCGTTCCTGAGGATCCCGTCGAACAAGAGCGCTTCAAGCGCCGGCTTATAGCCACGGCAAATAGCCTTAAGAAAAAGCAACAGCAGCTTCGAGCTGATCAAGATTTGCTAGCTGACAGATGGACTGAAGTCCTTGCAGCCGAGGAATATGAACTTGAACGCCCCTCCAAGAGTTACCCAAAGCGCAGGTTGCTACCCCGACTGGAGGAGGAAGCATTAAAACCTACATCTCCAGCGTACGACGCGGCTGATCGGCCACCTCGTGGCCGCGACAGAGCGGCATTTCTGCCGAAGGCCCAGCCCGCACCTCGGCGCCACTCAAATAAAAAGGCACGAGGAAATACGCTAGACCTGCGAGGCGTATTGGAGGACAAAGAAAAACACGCAAGATCGATCTACGGATCACGAGGGCGCGCCACTACACGAGACGATAACAGTCACGCCGGATACAGTAAAAGTAAATCCGACCGGGTCGAACACAGTGGACAAGACTCATATGAGCTGCATCGTGATATAACCCAGTACAGAGGCGCCGCACACCCCCTATGCTTCATATACGAAGTAATGGATCACCAAATCCCAGAGGGTTTCAAACCCGTAAATATCAAATCATATGATGGTACAACAGATCCTGCGGTATGGATCGAGGACTACCTCCTGCATATCCACATGGCCCGCGGTGACGATCTACACGCCATCAAATACCTTCCACTCAAACTCAAAGGACCAGCTCGGCATTGCTTGAACAGCTTGCCAGCAGAATCCATTGGCTGTTGGGAAGATCTGGAAGCCGCATTCCTCGACAACTTCTAGGGCACTTATGTGCGACCACCAGATGCCGATGACTTGAGCCACATAATTCAGCAGCCAGAGGAATCGTCCAAGCAATTCTGGACACTGTTCCTAACCAAGAAAAATCAAATCGTCGACTATCCGGATGCAGAGGCCCTAGCAGCTTTTAAGCATAACATCCGCGACGAGTGGCTCGCCCGGCACCTGGGCCAGGAAAAGCCAAAATCTATGGCAGCCCTCACGACACTCATGACCCGCTTTTGCGCGGGAGAGGACAGCTGGCTGGCTCGCAGCAATAACATATCAAAGAACCCTGGTACTTCTGATACCAAGGATAGCAATGGCCGGTCATGTCGCAACAAACACAAGCGCCGTATCAATAGCGACGATACCGAGGATACGGCAGTTAATGCCAGATTCAGAGGCTCTAAACCCGGTCAGCGGAAAAAGGCATTCAAAAGAAGCACTCCGGGCCCGTCCAGTTTGGACCGAATACTCGATCGCTCGTGTTAAATACATGGCACCCCCAACAAGCCAGCCAATCACACCAACAGAGAATGTTGGGTGTTCAAGCAGGCCGGCAAGTTAAATGTCGAAAACAAGGATAAGGGGCTACATAGCAATGACGAGGAGGAGCCCCGGCCACCGAACACCGAAGGACAGAAGAGGTTCCCCCCACAAGTGCGGACAGTGAACATGATATACACAACCCACATCCCCAAGAGGGAGCGGAAGCGTGCGCTAAGGGACGTATATGCGTTAGAGCCAGTCACCGCAAAGTTCAACCCATCGTCCTCCTGTCCGATCACCTTCGATAGCAGGGACCACCCCACTAGTATCCGTCACGGCGGATTTGCCGCACTGGTCCTAGACCCAATCATAGATGGATTTCACCTCACTCGAGTCCTTATGGACGGGGGCAGCAGCCTGAACCTGCTTTATCAGGACACAGTGCGCAAAATGGGTATAGACCCCTCAAGGATCAAACCCACAAAAACGAACTTCAAAGGCGTCATACCAGGTGTAGAGGCCCATTGCACAGGCTCAGTCACACTAGAAGTGGTCTTTGGATCCCCGGATAACTTCCGAAGCAAGGAATTAATCTTCGATATAGTCCCGTTCCGTAGTGGCTATCACGCACTGCTTGGGCAAACCGCATTTGCAAGGTTCAATGCAGTACCGCATTATGCATACCTCAAGCTCAAGATGCCAGGACCTCGAGGGGTCATTACAGTCAATGGAAACATAGAGCGCTCTCTCCGCACGGAGGAGCACACTGCGGCCCTCGCAGCAGAAGCGCAAAGCAGCCTCTTAAGGCAATCAACCAGTTCGGCGATCAAACACCTGGACACCGTCAAGCGCGCCCGGAGTAATCTGCAACAAGACCGCCTGGCACGTTCCGAGCTTGCATAGCAATGCGGCCCCCATCCCCAGTCCCAGCCAAACGGCGAAATCCGTGCCACGCGTACATAATTACGCATTGAAAATACCATGGGCATAGGGGGGGCACGACTACGTCACGCCCCAAAATGCGGCTCAACCGCACTAGGGGCTTCCCACTCTGTTATTTTTTCTCTCTTTCAGGACTTTAATCTCTGGAAGCCCCGTCCGGCAGTACGATTGCCGGACACACGATACAACAACCAAGGAGGTAGAAAGCTACGTCGCACCATGGAACTCCCAGGTGGTCTCTGATAACGAGCGAAATACTTGCTTTAAATACCATTCCGCAGCTTGCCCTTGGAGTGGACATGTCAAATAGTCCTATTTATTGCTTATCGCGCTACTTGTATCATTATGCTTCAACGCACCCTTTTGAATAAACAATGCATAGCACTAGTATGTTATCGCATTCTCTATTCCTTTTTATATTTATGTTCATTTATGACATCAAGCACCCATACACTCTGGTACGACCAATGCGCCAGGGGCTTAAGTACCCCATAATACGGCGTGAGAAGTCTGAACACTATCGACAGTGCGGCACCCCAAACTTATAGCATTATATGCATCAGCTCCGAATCATGTCTTGGGTCAATAGTTGGGTTTGCCCGGCTCCCATGTTTTTGTACCTTACGTTCCTCTATATCGGCTAAGGTAGCACTGGGAGAACTACTGTGATTGTGCCCCGGTTCATCTGGGCAAGCACCTCAGTGGAGAAAGCTAAAACTGACTATAATGATAAGGCGAGAGCTGGTCGTTGTTCGAGAGGTCTCGAGTCCCTAAAGACTTATGCCGCTTAGGGCGAGGAGTCAGCTTTGTCCGGCTTAGGCGTGTATAGCACCCCGAATTCGGCCTTCCGAATACTAGGGTGTAACGCCCCGGATCTGATGCGCCAGGTGTCCGCCAGTTATTCGCCGTCGTTGCCATGTCATGTGCTTGCGTGTGGCACTTTGCCATGTCATCATCTGCATTTCATATCATCTCATCATGTGCATCGCATTTGCATACGTGTTCGTCTTATGCATCCGGGCATTTTCCCCGTTGTCCGTTTTGCAATCCGGCGCTCCTATGTCCCCCGGCGTCCCCTTTTGCCCTTCTCCGTGAGCGTGTATTAAACTTTCTCGGAATGGACCGAGGTTTGCCAAGCGGCCTTGGTATAGCACCGGTAGACCGCCTGTCAAGTTTCGGCTCAATCGGAGTTCGTTTGATGCTCCAACGGTTAACCGGGTAACCGTAAAGGCCTCTTTTGGTGCAGCCCAACACCCCTTCTAAGTGGCCCAAAACCCACCTAAGTCATCTCCATCATCTCGGTCGTTCGATCACGATCGCGTGGCCGAAAACCGCTCTCCATTTGGAGCTTCCTAGCCCCCTCTATGCCTATATATAGACCCCCCATTTCCAATCCCGAGCAAAAATCGCCCTAACCCTAGCTCCCCGTCGCCCCCGCGTCGCCGGACGTGTCCGGGCGCGCCGGACGAAGCCCGCCGCCGCCCCAGGCCTATCCGCGCGCGACACGTGGCCCCGAGCTCGCGGCTCCGCCGCCGGCCCGCCCAGCCCGTGCTCGGCCACCGCGGGCCCAGTCGCCCCGCCGCCCATCTGCAGCCGCCCGCCGCCTCCGCAGCTCGCCGCCGCCCGGAGCCTCCCGCCGCAGCTCGCCGCCGCCGCCGCACCACCGCGCGCGCCCCGCCCGCCGCAGCTCGCCGTCGCCGCCGCACCACCGCGCCGCCCCGCGCGCGCCCCGGATCCGCCGACCCCGGGCCAGATCCACCTCCCCGAGCCCAGATCCGGCGAACTCCGGCCTCCCTCCGGCCATCCTCGGCTTCCGCGCCGACGCGGTTGACTTCTTCCTCCCCCTCGATTTCTACAAGTCCTCATATGTTCACATTATCGTCACATGTTCATCATGCCATAACTTTGCATCCATAGCTCCGTTTCGTGCGTATAATATGTCAAATTGTTCGCCTCGAAGAGTACATAATTTCAATCCATTGCATCATTTTCATTTGAGGTCATTTTGGTGCCCGAAATGCTATTAGAAGAGGGCTATGTGATGTTAGTTTCTGATTTTTATCAGAACATGTACTTTTGTCATTTTTGCCATGATTGATGTGTGCACCCTATGAAGTTGAGTCCTACATGAGTTTTGTAATATGCCATGTTAACTTTCCAGAGAATTATGCCATGTATTTTTATGATCTTTTTGGTGACTAGCACAAGCATGCAAACTAGGGCACTTGATGTTGCTGATTCCAGAGACTTAATATTTTCACTAAGTCCCTGCCTGCTGTTATTTTTATGCCATGTGTTCTTGTTGTTTTCGAGAGATCTATGCATATTTTGAGCATGATCAGTAAGAGTGTTTAGAGCATATGGATTTTATCTATCCATCCAAGTCTATTTTTGTATTTATGGAGTGCCATAGCTTGAGCCAATCGAGCTCTACTTTTGCTATAAAATGTTACTGGCAGATTGTTTACATGTTATTCGATTTTGCCAAGCTTGTTGTAGTTGATCCTTGCATGCTATGATGTTGTACTTGCCATTTATAGCTTATATGCCATGTCTTCTTGATGTATGTATGCTTAGATTATCATGCGATGCTCTGTAGTGAGTGCATCGAGCTCGTAAACATGCCTACTTGTTATCTGTTTTTGACATGTCCAGTTTTCTTCTAAGTCTGAAAACTGTAACGAAACTTGCTTATTTGACATGGGTGCTATTATATTTTCTTATCCTTTTTGGCTCATGGTCTGTAAGGGACTTTTGTTCTATGTTTTGAGTAGATTCATGCCATGCCTTGTTTTGCTATATTGTGTTCCTGTAGCATATTGTCTCCTTGCTCTAAACATGTCACCCTGATGTTAATTTCTGGCATGATAGTATTTTTCACTAAGTCTGTGAACCTGTTATCTTTTGCACTTTTGCCATGCTTGTTTGAACCTGTTATGGTGTGAGTTAGCCGTAGCTCAGTGTTCATCTTGTCAAGCATCTTGAGTAGATCACTGCCATATGCTTTGCTGATATGTTTGGGTGCAGTAACTTAATTACTTGTTGCTTGCTAAGTGGCATCATGCTGTTAAACGCAGAGATATGTCATTCTTGTTTTGCTTGTCATTTGCAAACCGTGCATCCGATTCCGGTGATCTTTATATCGATTTCAACCGAAATCACCTCACCTTTCCAGTGGCATACTTGGTTTTCCATGGTTATGCCTTGTTCATCTTTTCCCTTCCCGCGCATGCATATGCATTGCATACCACATCTCGCATATCATGCCATGTTTATGTGGTGGTTGTTTACTTGGTTGTTTGTTTCTTTCTGGGTTGCTTCTCTCGTTAGCTTCGGTTTCGTTCCGGAGTTGTGAGTATTTGTTCGACTACGCCCGTTTGTCTTCTTCATGGACTCGTTCTTCTTCCTTGCGGGATCTCAGGCAAGATGACCATACCCTCGAAATCACTTCTATCTTTGCTTGCTAGTTGCTCGCTCTTTTGCTATGCCTATGCTGCGATACCTACCACTTGCTTATCATGCCTCCCATATTGTTGAACCTAGCCTCTAACCCACCTTGTCCTAGCAAACCGTTGTTTGGCTATGTTACCGCTTTGCTCAGCCCCTCTTATAGCGTTGTTAGTTGCAGGTGAAGTTGAAGTTTGTTCCTTGTTGGAACATGAAGATGTTGTTCCTTGTTGGAACATGTTTACTTGTTGGGATATCACAATATATCTTATTTAATTAATGCATCTATATACTTGGTAAAGGGTGGAAGGCTCGGCCTTATGCCTGGTGTTTTGTTCCACTCTTGCCGCCCTAGTTTCCGTCATATCGGTGTTATGTTCCCGGATTTTGCGTCCCTAACGCGGTCGGGTGATTTATGGGACCCCCTTGACAGTTCGCTTTGAATAAGACTTTTCCAGCAAGGCCCAACCTTGGTTTTACCATTTGTCTACCACCTATCCCTTTTCCCTTGGGTCTGATCAACCCGAGGGTCATCTTTATTTAGCCCCCGGGCCAATGCTTGTCTAAGTTTTGGTCCAAACAAGAGCCACTTGCGGTGCCACCCCTAGGCAACTTGGGGTATCGTCAGTTGCCGTACGTAGTGTTCATCCGGTGTTGCCCTGAGAACGAGATATGTGCAGCTCCTATCAGGATGTCGGCGCATCGAGCGGCTTTGCTGGACTTGTTTTATTACTGTCGAAATGTCTTGTAGCCGGGATTCCGAGACTGATCGGGTCTTCCCGGGGAGAAGGAATATCCTTCGTTGATCGCGAGAGCTTATCATGGGCTAAGTTGGGACACCCCTGCAGGGTTTGAACTTTTGAAAGCCGTGCCCGCGGTTATGTGGCAGATGGGAATTTGTTAATGTCCGGTTGTAGAAAACCCAAAGTTGATCTTAATTAAAATACACCAACCGCGTGTGTAACCGTGATGGTCTCTTCTCGGCGGGGTCCGGGAAGTGAACACGGTTGTTGGAGTTATGTCTGACGTAAGTAGTTCAGGATCACTTATTGATCATAGTTGTTCGACCGTGCTTTGCCTTCTCTTCTCGCTCTCATTTGCGTATGTTAGCCACCATATATGCTAGTCGCTTGCTGCAGCTCCACCTCATACCTTTTTCCCTACCTATAAGCTTAAATAGTCTTGATCTCGCGGGTGTGAGATTGCTGAGTCCCCGTGACTCACAGATACTTCCAAAACCAGTTTGCAGGTGCCGAAGAAACCGTGCAGGTGACGCACCCGAGCTCAAGGAGGAGCTCGATGAAGATCTTGTCCTTTATGTTGTTTCGTTCTAGTCGATCAGTAGTGGAGCCCAGGCGGGACGATCGGGGATCTGTGTAGCATTTGGGGTAGTCTTCTTTTATTTTGGTTCCGTAGTCGGACCTTGATTGTATCTGTATGATGCAATGCCTTACTCATGTATTGTGTGAAGTGGCGATTGTAAGCCAGCTATGTATCTCTTTTCCCTTATGTATTACATGGGTTGTGAAGATTACCTCACTTGCGACATTGCTTTCAATGCGGTTATGCCTCTAAGTCGTGCTTCGACACGTGGGAGATGTAGCCGCATCGAGGGCGTGACAAGTTGGTAATCAGAGCCTTCCCCGACCTTAGGAGCCCCCACTGTTTGATCGTTTTTAGCGGCCGAGTTGTGTCTAGAAAAATGTTTTGAGTCATTTAGGAATTATATATCGGAGAGTTTAGGAATTCTTTTTACTTCCCAGTCTCCTCATCGCTCTGGTAAGGAATCCTAACGTAGAGTTTTGACTCTTCTCTTCTCAAATTTCACTTAAAAAAATTTTAGGATCACGCGGGTATCTTAGAATCGTTCCGATGGTTTTATGATGACAACATTGTCTTGGTTGCCTCCCGTCAGCAGGGGTTTTAGTGGAGGTGTCCCGGGGAGTTGAGCTCCGAGGTGTTGTCGTCATAATTTTATCGTTGCGGTTTTGGAATACCTGAGTTTAGTACGCCGACATCGAAAATCTCTTTTGTACAGTTGTTGGTGAGATAACCCTGATAGCCCAGTACTAAGGCGAGTGCGGGAGTATTTCCATGACTCGTATAACGGATGCTTTTCGAAGGTTGAGGTAGACGATTTCCGAAGGTTTCTTGGTTATGTGTTGAAGGATGGATACAGCTGGATCTAGGTATTGTTAGTTTGGGTGATATATTTTGTGTCCCCTGTATCCCCAACACCTGATTGCATAAACAGAAAGTTTCGGGAGTTTATAAGTGGGAATTCAAGTATCTCGTAGGATATCTTTCCAACAGACACATGATACGATATGGGATCTATCATATGTTTGTTGCCGGCTTATTCTGCAAGCCAATACTTTGTTTTTGTTTTGTTTTGTGGTATTCGAGTTGCTTCGAAGTCAAGTGTTGATTCCATACCTCATTCTAAGCGGTGTTCTCATATTTCTATGGGATTGCTAATACTTTCAATCATCGAGAGTGCCATGTCAATCCTTTTCAACCGGTGTGTCTCTCTTCAAGTGGATCCGATCACTTCATCATTCGCAAGATCAAGTATCAGTTCTTCTCAATGGTGTTTGCTTCATCCATTCCAAATTGTCTTTGATTTTCCCGCCCTCCCACCCTTATTTCTTCAACGACTCAGATTTCTCAATCAAGTATCCATTTTATTCTTGTGAAGCCTCTCCATTCTTCTCCTTCATGTTCTTACCCGGTGTTTCTCAGGAAGATACTAACGGAACCTTAACTTCATCATTATTCGTTCTCTTTCTTCTCCGGTGGATTGAATTCAAGCTTTCGGTGTTGATCATATTCCTTTTCTTATTTCAAGTGCTTTCTTATGCCGGTGTATCTCTTGATAATTCACTTCTCGCTATTCATTTGTTCCGGATTGTTGAAAATATCTCAGAAGATTCAAGTTTCCATTCTCAATTCACTCAAGTTCTTTTGAGGATGTTATCTCATTCAAGCCATTTAATTCAACCGGTGCAATATCCCTTTCAAGCAATCGTTCAACGGTGTTTTCTTTTGAGTGGGCCCTAACCCACAGGTCTTTTCCCAGGATCTTACCTGAATCTTTTAATTTTCCCGGAGTTACTCTCAAATTCTTTTTGAAGTTTGACGTAAGAATGAATTATCATCAGTCATATGTATTTCTCCAAATTCTTTCAAACTCTTTTCATCGTTGGTTCAACCTTTCTAATGTTCATCCCGGAGTATCTCAACAAATTCTTGGTGGTTCTCATCATCGTTCTCAGCATTTGAAGACCGAAGAAGAGTTTCTCTTAAATCTTGTCCCATTCTCTTCAAGATTCATGGTTCTAGCGTTATGCCATCATCTCATAATTGTTTCGATTGTGAGAAGTCTTTTCACCCATCCGGAGCATTTCAGGAGTCTTTTCAGTTTGATTCTCCGGAGTCCATCATCTCAGAATTATTCATTCTCAGCTTTCAGCTCTCGTTCTCCAAATCTTACCGGTGCATCACTCAAGTTTTCTCTAATCAGTTCATGATCTCTTCGTTCTCATGTATCTAAATCCTAGCAAGCATCTTCGTTCATTTGCTAATTCTTCCCGGTGTTTCTCTATCTTTTCTTCGTTCATTTTAAATTCTTACGGTGGTTCGTTCAAGAGTTCTCTTCCTTTGTTATCTTATAGATTCATTCATTCTTTCCATTCCACCAGTGGCTCCATCAATACATTTCCAAGTTTACGCTATATCACTCTTAATCTTTTCTATGAGAATAAGTAGTATGCCAGATCCTTTGCTTGTCATCAATTTAAATTGGTGAAGGATACGCATAACATAATTCTTGTTCTTGTTTCATCCAAGTGATCTAGTTTCTTCTTTCCAGAGTTGTTCATCATGTCACATTTCTCAGTTCGAGATGCTTCATCTTTTTCATTTCCGGAGTTCCAAGTTTTCCGCTTTATCTCGTCGCGAAGCTCCATCTAAATCATCGCAAGGCTTCACCTTGTGTTTTCAACTTCTCTTTCTTCCTATCATATTTTTATTACCGGAGTTCTTCATGGAGGCTCTACATGATGGTTCATCAAGGATTTAATTCCTTCTCGAAGTGTTCATCGAGATTCTTTTCAGAGGAGCTCAAGTATTCTTTATCTTGCATTTTAAAGTGCAATCATTTCAACCGTATCATTCAAGGTGGTATTATGTCATTCTTGATAACTTGAGTTCACGTCTCATGATTAACATGTTGTCAAGAATGAGGTATATTAAATCCATCAATTTCTTCCTTGGAGTTATCTTGGATTAGATTTCACCTAAAGCCTTCCCTAAGGATTGTTGCTATTCGTGGTGCTTATCAATGATTCAAGTTTTCTCCTATCCTCTCGGCGAGAGAAGTTTTCATCTCTTCGTTGATCTCAAGCAAGCAGTTGTTTCCGTTAGTGGCGTTTATCACCTCATAATGTTGAGATGTTTCCATAAGTCCACTACAAGCTTATTCTTTTCGTTGTTGGTTTTCCAACAACTCCGTTCTAACCTTCTTGGAAGGGTACTTTTCAAATTCATTTGAGGTAGAAGATGTTATTGTCTTCTCCGTTCTTTTCATTCTATTCGTTCTTTTGTTGTTAAGACAGTGTGTTGTTCATTTCGTCAAGTATCGTCCAATCTTCCCAAGTTCATGTTCAATTCCTTCCATTTTCAGTCGGAGTGCTGCCCAAATTATATCATTCTGATTCCTTCTCTATTTCGTTTTGACAGGAGTGGCTTCAATGTCAATCATGTCATTTAAGCTCGTCTTTTTCGCCGTATTTCTGGATCCTTGTCTAACGGAGTGTTTTCCACTTCGTTCATCTTCATTGTATTTCTTTTCTCTCAATTTGTTCAACCTTGCAAGGTTCATTTGTTTCACTCGTTTGTCAAAGAAGCAACTTAGTTTTACCGCTTATCTTCCTCTTCCGTTTTTTCCCTCCGGTGCCATTCTAGATCTCGGGACGAGATCCTCTCGTAGTGGTGGAGTGTTGTAACGCCCCGGATCTGATGCGCCAGGTGTCCGCCAGTTATTCGCCGTCGTTGCCATGTCATGTGATTGCGTGTGGCACTTTGCCATGTCATCATCTGCATTTCATATCATGTCATCATGTGCATCGCATTTGCATACGTGTTCGTCTTATGCATCCGGGCATTTTCTCCGTTGTCCGTTTTGCAATCCGGCGCTCCTATGTCCCCCGGCGTCCCCTTTTGCCCTTCTCCGTGAGCGTGTAATAAACTTTCTCGGAATGGATCGAGGTTTGCCAAGCGGCCTTGGTATAGCACCGGTAGACCGCCTGTCAAGTTTCGGCTCAATCGGAGTTCGTTTGATGCTCCAACGGTTAACTGGGTAACCGTAAAGGCCTCTTTTGGTGCAGCCCAACACCCCTTCTAAGTGTCCCAAAACCCACCTAAGTCATCTCCATCATCTCGGTCGTTCGATCACGATCGCGTGGCCGAAAACCGCTCTCCATTTGGAGCTTCCTAGCCCCCTCTATGCCTATATATAGACCCCCCATTTCCAATCCCGGGCAAAAATCGCCCTAACCCTAGCTCCCCGTCGCCCCCGCGCCGCCGGACGTGTCCGGGCGCGCCGGACGAAGCCCGCCGCCGCCCCGGGCCTATCCGCGCGCGACACGTGGCCCCGAGCTCGCGGCTCCGCCGCCGGCCCGCCCAGCCCGCACTCGGCCCCCGCGGGCCCAGTCGCCCCGCCGCCCATCTGCAGCCGCCCGCCGCAGCTCGCCGCCGCCGCCGCACCACCGCGCCGCACCGCGCGCGCCCCGCCCGCCGCAGCTCGCCGCCGCCGCCGCACCACCGCGCCGCCCCGTGCGCGCCCCGGATCCGCCGACCCCGGGCCAGATCCACCTCCCCGAGCCCAGATCCGGCGAACTCCGGCCTCCCTCCGGCCATCCTCGGCTTCCGCGCCGACGCGGTTGACTTCTTCCTCCCCCCCAAGATTTCTCCAAGTCCTCATATGTTCACATTATCGTCACATGTTCATCATGCCATAACTTTGCATCCATAGCTCCGTTTCGTGCGTATAATATGTCCAATTGTTCGCCTCGAAGAGTAAATAATTTCATTCCCTTGCATCATTTTCATTTAAGGGCATTTGGATGCCCGAAATGCTGTTAGAAGAGGACTATGTGATGTTAGTTTCTGATTTTTATCAGAACATGTACTTTTGTCATTTTTGCCATGATTGATGTGTGCACCCTATGAAGTTGAGTCCTACATGAGTTTTGTAGTATGCCATGTTACCTTTCCAGAGAATTATGCCATGTATTTTTATGATCTTTTTGGTGACTAGCACAAGCATGCAAACTAGGGCACTTGATGTTGCTGATTCCAGAGACTTAATATTTTCACTAAGTCCCTGTCTGCTGTTATTTTTATGCCATGTGTTCTTGTTGTTTACGAGAGATCTATGCATATTTTGAGCATGATCAGTAAGAGTGTTTTGAGCATATGGATTTTCTATATCCATCCATGTCTTTATTTGTATTTATGGAGTGCCATAACTTGAGTCAATCGAGCTCTACTTTTGCTATAAAATGTTACTGGCAGATTGTTTACATGTTATTCGATTTTGCCAAGCTTGTTGTAGTTGATCCTTGCATGCTATCATGTTGTACTTGCCATTTATAGCTTCTATGCCATGTCTTCTTGACGGATGTATGCTTATATTATCATGCGATGCTCTGTAGTGAGTGCATCGAGCTCGTAAACATGCCTACTTGTTATCTGTTTTTGACATGTCCAGTTTTCTGCTAAGTCTGAAACCTGTAACAAAACTTGCTTAATTGACATGGGTGTTATTATATTTTCTGATCCTTTTTTGGCTTATGGTAAGTAAGGGACTGTTGTTAAGGGCTTTGAGTAGATTCATGCCATGCCATATTTTGCTATGTCCTGTTCCTGTAGCATGTTGTTTCATTGCTGTAAACATGTCATCCTGATGTTAATTTCTGCTATGTTGTTATTTTCACTAAGTCTGTGAACCTGTTATCTTTTGCACTTTTGCCATGCTTGTTTGAACCTGTTATGATGTGATTTAGCCGTAGCTCAGTGTTCATCTTTTGTCAAGCATCTTGAGTTGATTACTGTCATATGCTTTTTTGATATGTTTGAGTGCAGTAGCTTAATTTCTTGTTGCTTGCTAAGTAGCATCATGCTGTTAATGGCGGATTATTGTCATTCTTGTTTTGCTTGTCATTTGCAAACCGTGCATCCGATTCCGGTGATCTTTATATCGATTTCAACCGAAATCACCTCACCTTTCCAGTGGCATACTTGGTTTGCCAAGATTATGCCTTGTTCATCTTTTCCCTTCCCGCGCATGCATATGCATTGCATACCACATCTCGCATATCATGCCATGTTTATGTGGTGGTTGTTTACTTGGTTGTTTGTTTCTTTCTGGGTTGCTTCTCTCGTTAGCTTCAGTTTCGTTCTGGAGTTGTGAGTATTCATTCGACTACGCCCGTTTGTCTTCTTCATGGACTCGTTCTTCTTCCTTGCGGGATCTCAGGCAAGATGACCATACCCTCGAAATCACTTCTATCTTTGCTTGCTAGTTGCTCGCTCTTTTGCTATGCCTATGTTGCGATACCTACCACTTGCTTATCATGCCTCCCATATTGTCGAACCTAGCCTCTAACCCACCTTGTCCTAGCAAACCGTTGTTTGGCTATGTTACCGCTTTGCTCAGCCCCTCTTATAGCGTTGTTAGTTGCAGGTGAAGTTGAAGTTTGTTCCTTGTTGGAACATGGAGATGTTGTTCCTTGTTGGAACATGTTTACTTGTTGGGATATCACAATATATCTTATTTAATTAATGCATCTATATACTTGGTAAAGGGTGGAAGGCTCGGCCTTATGCCTGGTGTTTTGTTCCACTCTTGCCGCCCTAGTTTCCGTCATATCGGTGTTATGTTCCCGGATTTTGCGTCCCTAACGCGGTCGGGTGATTTATGGGACCCCCTTGACAGTTCGCTTTGAATAAGACTTTTCCAGCAAGGCCCAACCTTGGTTTTACCATTTGTCTACCACCTATCCCTTTTCCCTTGGGTCTGATCAACCCGAGGGTCATCTTTATTTAGCCCTCGGGCCAATGCTTGTCTAAGTGTTGGTCCAAACCAGAGCCACTTGCGGTGCCACCCCTAGGCAACTTGGGGTATCGTCGGTTGCCGTACGTAGTGTTCATCCAGTGTTGCCCTGGGAACGAGATATGTGCAGCTCCTATCAGGATGTCGGTGCATCGGGCGGCTTTGCTGGACTTGTTTTATTACTGTCGAAATGTCTTGTAGCCGGGATTCCGAGACTGATCGGGTCTTCCCGGGGAGAAGGAATATCCTTCGTTGATCGCGAGAGCTTATCATGGGCTAAGTTGGTACACCCCTGCAGGGTTTGAACTTTCGAAAGCCGTGCCCGCGGTTATGTGGCAGATGGGAAGTTGATCTTAATTAAAATACACCAACCGCGTGTGTAACCGTGATGGTCTCTTCTCGGCGGGGTCCGGGAAGTGAACACGGTTGTTGGAGTTATGTCTGACGTAAGTAGTTCAGGATCACTTATTGATCATAGTTGTTCGACCGTGCTTTGCCTTCTCTTCTCGCTCTCATTTGCGTATGTTAGCCACCATATATGCTAGTCGCTTGCTGCAGCTCCACCTCATACCTTCTACCCTACCTATAAGCTTAAATAGTCTTGATCTCGCGGGTGTGAGATTGCTGAGTCCCCGTGACTCACAGATACTTCCAAAACCAGTTTGCAGGTGCCGAAGAAACCGTGCAGGTGACGCACCCGAGCTCAAGGAGGAGCTCGATGAAGATCTTGTCCTTTATGTTGTTTCGTTCTAGTCGATCAGTAGTGGAGCCCAGGCGGGACGATTGGGGATCTGTGTAGCATTTGGGGTAGTCTTCTTTTATTTTGGTTCCGTAGTCGGACCTTGATTGTATCTGTATGATGTAATGCCTTACTCATGTATTGTGTGAAGTGGCGATTGTAAGCCAGCTATGTATCTCTTTTCCCTTATGTATTACATGGGTTGTGTGAAGATTACCTCACTTGCGACATTGCTTTCAATGCGGTTATGCCTCTAAGTCGTGCTTCGACACGTGGGAGATATAGCCGCATCGAGGGCGTGACATAGGGGCTTCGCCAAAATTTAAAATTGTAGACTTCTATGGCTAAGTGAGAGTGATAAAGCATTATAGTCTGATTGCCTTGTTCGTTGCGCTGAGCACCTCCCTCGAAGGACCCCAAGAATGGGAAAAAGAGTGCTCAGATTTATCCTGAACACCCCAACACTCGTGGCACGGGGCAGAAGCCGACGACTCGCCATCTCTAAGATTTGATAAACAGCCGCACAGAAGGTAATATTTTAAATTCAAACAAGAGTTGCATAGCGCATATGAACAAGTTTTCATTAGACGGGATCACACGAGCAAGTTCACTCAAAAATTACATCTTTGGAATACTCATCCGCCACATGGCGGGCACCCTTCAGGACGCCCTCATAATACATTTCAGGGTGGCGATGCTCCTTGCCCTGCGGTGGCCCCTCCTTCACCAGCTTCTCGGCGTCCAATCTTGGCCCAGTGCACCTTCGCACGGGCGAAAGCCCGACGTGCACTTTCGATGCAGACGGACCGCTTTATGACTTCCAGCCGTGGGCAGGCATCCACAAGCCGCCTCACCAGGCAGAAGTAGCTGTTCGGAAGGGAGTCGCCAGGCCACATCCGGACTATAAGGCCCCTCATGGCCTGTTTGGCCGCCTTGTGTAGCTCGACCAGTTGCTTCAGCTAGTCGCTCACAGGCATCGGGTGTTCGGTCCGAGTATACTAAGACCAGAACAACTTCTCCGTCGAGCTTCCCTCCTCGGCCTGGTAGTACTTTGCGGCATCCGACACGCTGCGGGGCAAATCTGCGAATGCTCCTGGAGAGCTCCATACTTGAGTAAGTAACAAGTAATTTACTTTCACATGCTTGCTTTGCATAATGAATTCCTTACCCGCCGCTATCTTCTTCACCGCCTCAATTTCTTGGAGGGCCTTTTGGGCTTCGGCCTTGGCATGCTTTGTGCTCTCGAGAGTCGCGGCAAGCTCAGACTCTCGCGTCTTTGAGTCAAGCTCCAAAGTCTCGTGCTTCTTCACGAGAGCCCGGAGCTCTCGCTGCACCTCGCCCACCCGCGCCTCGTGTTTCTCCCGCTGGGTGCGCTCCTTGGCCGCTTTGTTTTCGGCCTCGGACAGCGCTTGCTTCAAGGTCGCCACCTCGGTCGTGGCCCCTGGCACATCCATGATGATCCTATCATTTTGCAACCACATCCTTTTTTCTATATATATATATATATATATATATATATATATATATATATATATAGACAAGGTATTACTTACCTTTGTTCTCCTCAAGCTGCCTCTTGGCAAGGCCGAGCTCTTCCTCGGACTGCTCGAGGTTCTGCTTCAGTATGACGACCTCCACAGTAAGTGCGGCAGAGGTCGGCACCGAAGCCTGCATATGCATATAGACATACTTGTATTAGACTCCTGCAAATATTATTTTGATCCTCTATTTGGCTTTTCTTTGTGAACACCAAACAGAGCATCAGGGGCTACTGTCTATGCGGTAATATTTTATATTTTAAATACTTACCTCAAAGCTTGTTAGAAGGATGGCACAGGCTTCAGTCAGTCCGCTCTTGGCGGACTGAACTTTCTTGATCACCGCACTCATAATAGTGCGGTGCTCTTCATCGATGGAAGCACCGCGAAGCGCTCCCAGCAGGTTGCCCAGTGCCTCTGGATGGGCAGAGGTCACGGCACGGGCGGCTTGCCCCTCTTGGAAGGGGGTCGTCTGCCGGAGTCCGGAATCACTGAAGGTTCCGGCGCGGTGTTCAGCTGAGGGACGAACTTGGAGCCCGTGGGAGTCTTGCTCCCTTTACGCCCAGGGTCCGGACGGGCGCCTTGAGGCGCCTCTAGGACTACCTCCCCTCGGCTTGGTGCCCTTTGAGACAACACCTCGGCGTTGTCCGTAGGACGAGGGGTGGAGGCGGTCGGAAGTGATCCGCTACTCATAGCCGACGGATCCAAAGAACCGTCCGACGAAGATACGTCGATACGGGCCCGGGACGGACTGCATAACCATATTCGACGCTAGGAGAAGCTGTGCAATTAAACTATGCCACGAGTTACTCTGGTATCCGAATAATTACGACTTCGCCAGGGGCTTGGCCCTGGGTAACCACTCGTCTTCGCTGTCGGCGGCGATGGTGGAGCAGTCCGGAAGGAGAGTCCTTCCCTTCTTGGACCCTCCGGCCTCCCCGATTGGGGCGGCCTTCCTTTTCTTGTCTTCCCCGGCTGGAGGGGGAGAACCTTCATCTGCCTCCTCCTCGTTTTCACGGGAGGAGTCCGTCTTGGAGTTATCGAACGATGAGTCCGATACCACTTGGCGCCGGGAACTCTTTTGTGTTCCCGTGGCCTTCTTCATAATCTTCTTCTCCAGCACCTCATAAGGAGCCGGAGTCAGCATCTCTGTTAGGAGGGCATCTGCAGGGTCTTCGGGCAGAGGGGCCGGGCAGTCAATCTGCCCCGATGTCTCCACCCAGTCCTGTCAAAGGATTGGGGGCTCAGATCCCGCACATGGTTAACCTATGAAGAATGAATACCCTATAAGTGATAAAAGAGCTTACCGCGCCGGCTCGACGTTGTGCACTGAGTACGCGATCCTCGGTGAGGGGAGGGGGAACCTCGGCATTCTTAAACAGCACCTTCCAGACGTCCTCGTGCGTCATGCCGAAGAGCTCGCTCAGAGTCTGGTGCTGAGCCGGGTCGAACTCCCACAAATTGAACGCCCGTTGTTGACACGGGAGGATCCGGCGGATGAGCATGACCTGGACTATGTTAACAAGCTTGAGCTTCCTGTTTATCATATTTTGTATACAGGTCTGAAGTCCGGTCAGCTCTACCGGATTACCCCAGGGCAGGACCTTCTCTTTCCAGGAGGTGAGCCGTGTGGGGATTTCGGATCGGAACTCGGGGGGGGGGGGGGGCGCCCATTTGGTGTCGCGCGGCTCAGTGATGTATAACCACCCCGATTGCCACCCCTTTATGGTCTCCACATAGGATCCCTCGAGCCATGTAACGTTGGGCATTTTTCCCACCATGGCGCCTCCGCACTCCGCCTGCTGGCCGCCCACCACCTTCGGTTTGACATTGAAGGTCTTCAGCCATAAGCCGAAGTGGGGCGTGATGCGGAGGAAGGCCTCACACACGACGATAAATGCCGAGATGTTGAGGATGAAGTTTGGGGCCAGATTGTGAAATCTAGGCCGTAGTAGAACATGAGCCCCCGGACGAATGGGTGGAGGGGAAATCCCAGTCCGCGGAGGAAGTGGGTAAGGAATACTACCCTCTCATAGGGCCTGGGGGTGGGGATGAGCTGCCCCTCATCTGGGAGCCGGTGTGCGATATCCTCGGACAAGTATCCGGCTCCCCTCAGCTTTTTGACGTCTCCCTCCGTGATGGAGGAGACCATCCACTTGCCTCCCACTCCGGACATTTTTGGAGGAGGTTGAGGAGAAGAATGCGGACTTGGGCGCTGGAGCTCGAGTGTGCAAGAATGGATGAGCAATGAGGAAGAAGGCGTGGGTAGAAAAGGTGAACCCTTATCCCTTTATAAGGGCAGACAAAACTATGCACCCCCACCAACCTGGTAAAACTCGCTTATCCCCCAAGCGTCGTAATTGATGGCGCGGTTGGGTTACCCACGTCCGTATTGATGGGAATCCCGTAATAAAGGGAACACGATCTCTGCTTCGACAAGACATGCCAGGGAAACCGCCTCGCGGAACACGCTGAGATTGGTTATAAAAAACGATTCGAATAAAGACCTGGCTGTGGTGTGATGTCACACTATGGGGTACGCCAGCAGATGGGATTTGTGGAAATATTATTCTCTCTACGGTTGTATGTGGAATTTGTTTTGCACAGACGGACACGTTCCTCGTGTTCAAAATATTTTATGAAGTATTCGGAGGAGGAACCCGCCTTGCAATGCCGAAGACAAATCTGCGCGCTGCACTCATCGTCATTGAAGCCTGGTTCAGGGGCTACTGAGGGAGTCCTGGATTAGGGGGTATCCGGACAGCCGGACTATATCCTTTGGCCGGACTGTTGGACTATGAAGATACAAGATTGAAGACTTCATCCCGTGTCCAAATGGTACTCTCCTTGGCGTGGAAGGCAAGCTTGGCAATACGGATATGTAGATCTCCTTCCTTGTAACCGACTCTGTGTAACCCTAGCCCCTTCCGGTGTCTATATAAACCGGAGGGTTTAGTCTGTAGGACCAAGATCAACAATCATACCATAGGCTAGCTTCTAGGGTTTAGCCTCTTCGATCTCGTGGTAGATCAACTCTTGTAATACCCATATCATCAAGATCAATCAAGCAGGAGTAGGGTTTTACCTCCATCGAGAGGGCCTGAACATGGGTAAAAACATCGTGTCCCCTGTCTCTTGTTACCATCCGCCTAGACGCACAGTTCGGGACCCCCTACCCGAGATCCGCCGGTTTTGACACCGACAGTGAACTACTCCCTCCTCGTCATGGTCCGGCAGGTTGCCAGAACAGGGTCCCGATTGGTTTTTGGTGGCTACAGAGGCTTGCGGTGGCGGAACTACCGATCTATTCTGCTCCCCGATGTTTTTAGGGTATATGGACATATATAGGCGAAAGAAGTCATTCAGAGGAGCCACGAGGGGCCCACGAGGATGGGGGCACACCCAGGGGGTAGGGCGCGCCTCCCTGCCTCGTGGCTTCCTCGAAGCTTCCCTGACGTCTACTCCAAGTCTCCTGGATTGCTTCCGTTCCAAAAATAACTCTCCCAAAGGTTTCATTCCATTTGGCCTTCGTTTGATATTCCTTTTCATTGAAACACTGAAATAGGCAAGAAAATAGCAATTTGGGCTGGGCCTCCGGTTAATATGTTAGTCCCAAAAATAATACGGAAGTGTTTAGTAAAGCCCATAAACATCCAAGACAGATAATATAATAGCATGAATACTTCATAAATTATAGATACGTTGGAGACGTATCAGTAGTCAATGGATCAATGATGGATAATTATGTCGGATGGCATTCATCATTTAACAGTTATAACCTAGGGTGACACAGAACTAGCTTCAATTCATCAATATAATGTAGGCATGTATTCCAAATATAGTCATACGTGCTTATGGAAAATAACTTGCATGACATCATTTGTCCTACCCTCCCGTGGCAGCGGGGTCCTATTGGAAACTAAGGGATATTAAGGACTCCTTTTAATAGAGTACCAGACCAAAGCATTGGCACTTAGTGAATACATAAACTCCTCAAACTACGGTCATCATCGAGAAGTGTCCCAACTATTGTCACTTCGGGGTTGCCGGATCATAACACGTAGTAGGTGACTATAACTTACAAGATAGGATCAAGAACACAAATATATTCATGAAAACATAATAGGTTCAGATCTGAAATCATGGTACTCGGGCCCTAGTGACAAGCATTAAGCATAGCAAAATCATAGCAACGTCAATCTTAGAACATAGTGGATACTAGGGATCAAACCCTAACAAAACTAACTCGATTACATGGTAAATATTATCCAACCCATCACCATCCAGCAAGCCTACAATGGAATTACTCACGCAAGGCGGTGAGCATGATGAAATTGGTGACAACGGATGGTTGATGATGACGATGGAGACGATTTCCCCTCTCCGGAGCCCAAAACGGACTCCAGATCTGCCCTCCCGAGGAAGAACAGGAGGTGGCGGCGGCTCTGTATCGTAAAACACAATGAATACTTCTCTCTAATTTTTCCCCGAACGTGAATACGTGGAGTTGGATTTGAGGTCGATGGAGCCTCGTGGGACCCACAAGACAGGAGGGCGCGCCCTAGGGGGGTGGGCACGCTCTCCACCCTAGTGGACAGATGGTGGGTCCCCTCTGGTTGATTCTTTTGCCAATATTTTTTATTTACTCCAAAAATAATCTCCGTGAAGTTTCAGGTCATTCCGTGAACTTATATTTATGCACGAAAATAACACCATGGCAATTCTGCTGAAGACAGCGTCAGTCCGGGTTAGTTCCATTCAAATCATGCAAATTAGAGTCCAAAACAAGGGAAAACGAGTTTGGAAAAGTAGATACAATGCAGACGTATCAGTCTACGTCCATTGTGCTTGGCGAAGCCTTGCAGATAGTTTCACCACCACCGTCACCATGTCGTCGTGCTGCCGAAACTCATCTACTACTTCGCCTCTCTTGCTGGATCAAGAAGGCGAGGATGTCATCGAGTTGAACATGTGCTGAACGCAGATGTGTCATATGTTCGGTACTTGATCGGGACGGATCGTGAAGGTGTACGACTACATCAACTGCGTTGATAAACACTTCCGCTTAGCAATCTACAAGGGTATGTAGATTCTCTCCCCTCTCATAGTTATGCATCTCCATGGATAGATCTTGCGTGTGCGTACAATTTTTTTGTTTTCCATGTAACATTCCGCAACAGTGGCATCATGAGTTAGGTCTATCTGTAGATGATATGCACGAGTAGAACACAAAGGAGTTGTGGGCGGTGAGATTCATATTGCTTCCCACCAATGTCATATTTTGATTCGGCGACATTCTGGGATGAAGCGACCCGGACCAACCTTACATGTCCACGCAGATGAGACCGGTTCCACCGACTGACATGCAACTTGTTTTGCATAGAGGTGGCTGTCGGCTGTCAGTTTCTCCTACTTTACTTGAATCGGATTTGACAACGGCGATCCTTGCAGAAGGTTAAATGGCAACTTGATAATCACCGTTGTGGTTTTTGCGTAGGTAAGAACGGTTCTTGCTAGTTGCCCGTAGCAGCCACGTAACACTTGCAACAACAAAGTAGAGGGCGTCTAACTTGTTTTTGCAGGGCATGTTGTGATGTGATATATGTTGATGTATGAGATGATCATGTTTTGTAATAAGTTCATGACTTGAATTTCGATGAGTACGACAACCGGCAGGAGCCTTAGGGTTATCTATAATTATTGTATGACATACGTGTCAAACACTTAAGCGCCATGTAATTGCTTTACTATATCGTTATACATTAGCAATAGTTGTAGAAGCAATAGTTGGCAAGACAACCTCGACGCTACGATGGATATCAAGGTGTCGTGTCAGTGACGATGAAGATCATGCTGATGCTTTGGCGATGGAGATCAAAAGAACAAGATGATGATGGCCATATCATGTCACATATATTGATTGCATGTGATGTTTATCCTTTATGCATCTTATTTTTCTTATAAAGGCGGTAGCATTATAAGATGATCCCTTCACTTGATTTCAAGATAAAAGTGTTCTCCCTGAGTATGCACCGTTGCCAAAGTTTGTTGTTTCAAAGCACCTCATGATGATCGGGTGTGATAGATTCTACGCTCACATACAACGGGTCTAAGTCAGTTTTTCACATGCAGAATACTTGGGTTAAACTTGATGAGCCTAGCATGTACAAACATGGTCCCGGAACACTGGAGACCAAAAGGTCAAACGTGAGTCATATAGTAGATATGATCAACATAGAGTTGTTCATCATTGAAGACTACCCCATCTCATGTGATGATCAGACATAGGTTAGTTGATTTGGATCATGTATCACTTAGACAACTTGAGGGATGTTGGTTTAAGTGGGAGTTCATTAGTAATTTGATTATTTGAACTAAAATTTATCATGAACTTAGTCTTAATGGTTTTTGCATATCTATGTTGTAGATTAATGGCACGTGCTACCGTTCCCTTGAATTTTAATTCGTTCCTAGAGAAAGCTAAGTTGAAAGATGATGGTAGGAACTACACGGACTGGGTTCGTAACTTGGGGATTAACCTCATTGCTGCACAAAAGAATTATGTCCTTGATGCACCGCTAGGTAACAGACCCGCTACAAGAGCTGAAGCAGATGTTGTGAATGTCTAGAAAGCTCGATCTGATGACTACTCCATAGTTCAGTGTGCCACACTTTGCGGCTTAGAACCGGGACTTCAAAAGTGTTTTGAACGCCACAAAGCATATGAGATGTTCCAAGAGCTGAAGTTAATATTTCAAGAAAATGCCCGGGTTGAGAGATATGAAGTCTCCAACAACTTCTTTAGCTGTAAGATGGAGGAGAACAGTTCTGTCAGTGAACACATACTCAAAATGTCTGGGTATCATAACCACTTGAGTCAGCTGGGAATTGATCTTCTAGTCGAGAGTGTTATTGACAGAGTTTCAGTCACTGCCACCAAGCTACAAAGGCTTCATGATGAACTATAATATGCAAGGGATGACGAAAACGATTCCCGAGCTCTTCGCGATGCTGAAATCGGCGGAGGTAAAAATCAAGAAGGAGCATCAAGTGTTGATGGTTAACAAGACCACTAGTTACCAGAAAAAGGGCAAGGGAAAGAAAGGTTACTTCAAGAAGAATGGCAAGCAAGTTGCCGCTCCCGTGAAGCAGCCCAAAGCTGGACCCAAGCCTGAAACTGAGTGCTTCTACCGCAAAGGAAATGGTCACTGGAAGCGGAACTGCCCCAAATACTTGGCAAATAAGAAGGATGGAAAAGTGAATAAAGGTATATTTGATATACATGTTATTGATGTGTACCTTACTAATGCTCGTAGTAGCGCCTGGGTATTTGATACCATATTTGTAACTCGGAACCGGAGCTATGGAATAAATAAATATTGGTAAGTATGAGGTGAAGATGCGCGTCGGGAATGGTTCCAAGGTTGATGTGATCGTCGTCGGCATGCTACCTCTACATCTACCTTCGGGATTAGTTTTAGACCTCAATAATTGTTATTTGGTTCCAGCGTTGAGCATCAACATTATATTTGGATCTTGTTTATTGCAAGATGGTTATTCATTTAAGTCAGAGAATAATGGTTGTTCTATTTATATGAGTAATATCTTTTATGGTCATGCACCTTTGATGAATGATCTATTATTGTTGAATCTCGATCATAGTGATACACATATTCATAATATTGATGCCAAAAGATGCAAGTTGATAATGATAGTGCAACATACTTATGGCACTGCCGTTCAGGTCATAATGGTGTAAAACGCATGAAGAAACTCCATGCGGATGGAATTTTGGAATCACTTGATTATGAATCATTTGATACTTGCGAACCATGGCTCATGGGTAAGATGACTAAAACTCCGTTCTCCGGAACAATGGAGCAAGCTAATGACTTATTGGAACTAATACATACCAATGTATGTAGTCCGATGAGTGTTGGAGCACGCGGCGGGTATCGTTATTTTCTAACCTTCAAAGATGATTTAAGTAGGTATGGGTATATCTACTTAATGAAACACAAGTCAGAAACATTTGAAAAGTTCAAAGAATTTTAAAGTGAAGTGGAGAATCATCGTAACAAGGAAATACAGTTTCTACGATCTGATCGCGGAGGCGAATATTTGAGTTACGAGTTTGGCCTTCATTTAAGACAATGTGGAATTGTTTCACAACTCACGCCACCTGGAACACCACAATGTAATGGTGTGTCCGAACATCATAAACGTACTTTATTAAATATGGTGCATTCTATTATGTCTCTTACTTATTTGACTTTATCGTTTTGGGGATATGCATTAGAGAAGGCCGCATTCACGTTACATAGGACACCCTCTAAATCAATTAACACGACAAATTATGAACTATGGTTTGGCAATAAACCTAAGTTGTCGTTTCTTTAAGTTTGGGGATGCGGTGCTTATGTGATGTGGAGTGGAACTCCATATGGCCGATCTTTCCCGAAAGGAGCGAGATCCCTCGAAGAACACGAAGAACACGGGGAATAACGAAGAGAAATCACAAGGGGAAACACTCAAGAACAAGTCCAATCACACATCCACTAGACAATAAAACACACAAGATCCACAAGGTACATGAACAACAAAAGGAAAGATACAAGGTAAAGTTCATCTCCATGAGGAGGTCTTGAAAGGGGCCGCCCAAGAGGGGGTCTTGATCGATATATCCTGCAGGATCTTCTCACATGGATGTCCTGAACTCCATGGGAGTGGTGGTCTCTCTCTCTCTCTCTCTCTCTCTCTCTCTCTCTCTCTCTCAAGAGTAGAGTGGTACAAGGAGCAAAGCTCTCAATCAAATGAGCTATCACTTTGCTAACCCTAGAAAGGAGGTGGAGGAGGTCTATTTATAGTCTAAGCCACGAAGGGGTAAGTGAGAGGGAGGAATGGGTACATGGGCCTCGGCCCGAGTCATGCACGCATGCAAGGCCTGGATGATCCGGATGGGGGTCCGGATGATCCGGCCATCGTCCGGATGATCTGGGAGGGGGCCCGGATGATCCGGCTTCACATGAGGCCTTCGGGTGTCTTCGGCGCAGATAGCCGAACGATCCGGGGAAGGGTACGGATGATCAGGCTGAGCCCGGATGATCCGAACAGCGGTTCGGATGTCCGGCCTGGCTCCGGCAGCCGCTCCATCTTCTTCTTCTCCTTTCTTCCGTCTTCTCTTCCATGCTTCCCTCGCGGATGGTGTAAACGTACACTTGCGCTCGCACTCCTCCTCGACATCCGTGATGTTCTGACAATACCTATGCATGCGCATGGAAGGAGTGTCAAGTAGTATACCATCCTCGAGAGGGTCAAGTGAGCACGTGTAAAGGAGATGATTCACCTTTGTGTATGTGAAGTAGATGTCGCACGTGGCACTTGCCAAATGGACTCTTGACATGGTGATGTCCGTAGGATGCTCCGCATCATCTCCTCCCCCTTGGGAAAGATCCGACCTCGGATCGAAATCCAAATCACCATGGGAAAGAGATGGCGTCACCGTGTAGAAGTGGTCGATCACCAAGTTCTCATCATCTTGAAGCTCGAAATGGGCACTCTCCAATGTCACACCGTTTTGGGATTCCTTGAAAAGGAGCAAGGAGAACAAACACTTGGAAAAACAAATGCGGTTAGCGGTAGTGCAAAACCAAGCATTCAAGAGGTGATTCACCCAACAAGTGTCATCATCATGCAAAGCATATGGTGTGACAAAGGATTGTGACATAGCATGCAAGTATATGAATTGAGCACAAGCAAAGATATCATGAGGACAAACATGTAAATGTGAGGTAGAGATGCGAATATGTTTGACAAGAGAATAAGCATCAACCTCAAGGTCATAGCAAGCAAGCATAAATTGCTCAATTAAAGGTCTATGGTAGGCATATGAATCATTCACAACACCACATAAAATGAAGTGTCTAAACACATGGGTCAAGTGCAAGACAATCCGAGCATAACGTGCATAAGGTGTAGTGAAGATAGTATGGCACTCAACACAATAGAAAGAGCAATTGTTCATCATGTGTGAGGCAATCACGGCAAGCATGTAGCAATCAATGGGACATGGCATATGTTAAGAATTGACATTGTTGCAACCAAACATGTGAGAGGAGCAAGTCCGATGAGTGTCCGCTTTGAAGGACTCGAGGGATACGCCGTGGGCCGGATGACCAAGAGTCGTCGCGGCAAGATCTACATCGACGACGCAGGCTGGGGCCCCGAGGCCGGCTCAATTGAGTACGGGTACCGGGTCCCCTTTGGTGGCATACACGTCTTCATTGGCAAAATCGGCGAACCGGGCCCTGAGCTGGACACCTGCACCGACCTCATCGAGACCGCTCAGCGTGCGCGACCTGCCCGGGTTAAGCCAGCCGTGAAGCATGCCTTCGTGGGAGTCATCCATGGAGGAAGCTATGAGGACGGATCAGGATCTGGTGGCAAAACCATCGTTTATTCTGGCGACGAGTCGTCGACCGGAGAAACAGAGTCCTTGTATCAAGTACAAGACGGTCTGATTGGGGGCTGTTCCGATGGCGACAGTATTCCGGACCCCTCCGATCTACCTAGCCGGGTCGGTATATTCATGGCCGGTACGCAAGCAGCGCCTCACTCATCGATGGCCACAGCAATGGTTTCCGGTTCAGCAGCGGCAACGGCTGCCGAAGCAGGAGGCTCTGTGTGCCAGCCGGCTCAAGTGTTATCTGATTTGTTCGACGCCTTGGCTGCGCTCATGGCAGAGGCTAATCCGACGGATCAGGATGCTCATAGTGCAGAGATCGCAAAGGTGAGAGAGCAGATTACCCAGGCCAAAGCGGATCTGGCAGCTGAAGAGGTCAGGATGACTGCGGAGCGGGCCGCTTTGGACGCACAAGCCTATAAGCTCATGCTGGACCAGAATGCTTCACAGGAAGTCATGAGGAGGAAGTACCGATCTCGTTTGCCCTCGGTTTTTGAAGGAAGGGATCTTTTCAATACCCCTGGAGCGGGGACCAGTAATCAACCAGTGATAAACCGAACAGAGGCGCCCGGGAAGGGCGCGCTGGTTCAGCCCCGTGTAATAGATCTGCCCCGACATAACGCTGAAGAGCCGCGGGTTGTGGCCACACCTCCGGGTCACTATTCCAATCCGCTGGATAACCTTGTTGCAGCGGCGGCACGGTTAGAGGCTATTCCGGTCGAGGGAGATTCATTGCAGGCGATAGAGACACGCCGGGTCAAGGAGCTCCTCAGGACGGCGTTGGTCCAACAGGAAGCATATTCGTACATCCGTGAGCGGATTCATTCTACTCCACGCCCAAACCGGAGTTATAGCAGACATATGGAGGAGCCAGCTGAGTCAAGTAATGCACGGCATGGAGCACCCCGCGGCAACAATCCGGCCCCCGGTGCCCAGGAGGTGGTAGACCAGGCCCGAGCGCGCAGGGAAGCCGAGTTAGCAGCGCAGCATCAGACCCGTCAGCTTACGCCAGTTCGTCCCACCACTTCGGTTGAACCGGGACTCGTTTATAGCGCTTTGGGAGTTCCTTGCCTTGTCCCTACTCTGCGCAATGTGCGCCTGCCTAAGGATTTCAAAGGCCCGCGCAAGGTACCGAACTATACGGCGGATCAACCCCCAGAGTCGTGGGTGGAGAGTTATGAGATGGCCATGGAGATGCTTGACGTGGACGAGGCGGCGTGTGCGAAGTATTTCACCATGATGCTTGAAGGGACAGCCCGTACTTGGTTAAAGAGCCTGCCGCCCAACTCTATCGGTTCATGGGCCCAGTTGCGAGCCCGGTTCATCAGTAATTTCAAAGACACATGTAAGCAGCCCATGTCGGTACTAGATTTAGCAGCTTGTGTCCAGGAGGAAGGAGAGTCAACGACTCATTGGGTGCGCAGGGTCTCAAAAATTCTGCATTCATCAGACCGCATCAATGCGGACATCGCGGTTATAACCCTGGAAGGCAATTGCCGGTTTGGACCCTTGAAGCTGAAGCTAGGGCGAATGAAGCGCGATTGTACTGACATGGGAACTCTCATGACCGTTTTGGTGAAGTACGCTGATTCTGATAGTACCAAGGATCCGGAGTCTGACGATGAAAAGACAGGGAAGGGAAGAAAGAACGGCAACCCCAGGGGTCAGCAGCATCACTCGGCAGGAAACGGTGGTGGCGGCAAGCGTAAAGCGGACGGCAACATGGATTTTGTGGCTAATACCGACGTAAGGGAAAAAACCGCAGTGGAGGGCCCAGCCCCAATCCGGAGCGTTTAAACTATCTGTTGAATCAACCCTGTCCAAAGCATGGGACAAGGGAGGAACCAGCAAACCACCTTTGGAAGGATTGTTATATCATGCAAGAGTTCAAGAGCTCCAATGCTTTCCGGTATGACCCCAGCTCTGGTGGCGGTTCTGGATCCGGGCCAAGTCACGGTGGAGGAAATTCCGGTTCAGGGTTTAATGGTAATCCGGGCGGACATAGCAATCAGCACAATCAAAATAACCAGGGTGGTTACAATCAGCAACAGCAGCAGTCGGGTTACCAGAGCAATCCAAAGCAGCTAAATAGTGGGCAATATCACGTGTTCACCACTAGCTTGGACAAGCGAGACCGAAAGGTCCAGAAGCGGGCAGTTAATTCTGTTGAACCGGCCGTGCCACGCTATCTGCGCTGGTCAGAGCAGCCAATCACATGGAGTAGAGAGGATCACCCTCCCTGGGTTGACAATCCGGGTCAACTGGCTCTAGTGGTGGCGCCTCAGGTGGGAGGTTATAAGTTCACCAAGGTGCTCATGGATGGAGGTAGCAGCATTAACATCTTATACTATGAGACATTCCGTCGGATGGGGCTAACAGATAAAGATCTCCGACCTTCGAATACGGTTTTTCATGGTGTGGTACCTGGTAAGTCAGCATACCCCGTTGGGAAGATAGTGTTGGAAGTGGCCTTTGGAGATGATCACGATTCCCGATCAGAGACACTGACGTTCGAGGTGGTGAAAATCCAAAGCCCATATCACGCTCTGTTTGGTCGACCGGCCTATGCCAAGTTTATGGCACGGCCCTGTTATGTGTATCTGCAGCTCAAGATGCCGGGTCATAAGGGGACCATCACGGTTCACGGAAGCCGCAAGATCGCCTTGGAGTGCGAGGAAGGAGACGCAGCGTACGCGGAATCGGTTTGTGCTACCGAGGAGCTCAAGTTTTATAAAGACAATGTTGATCCGACAGATATGACTCCACTAAAGAAGCCTACTACAGAGCATGATCCGACCCTGAAGTTTACATCGGCAGTTGAGACCAAGCTTGTTGACTTCGTGCCTGGCGATTCGTCCAAGCAGTTCAGCATCAGTACCAATCTGGATCCGAAATAGGAAGGCGCGCTCATCGAGTTCATCCGTGAGAATCGGGACATCTTTGCATGGAAGCCTTTTGACATGCCAGGTGTACCGAGGCGACTCGCTGAGCACACCCTTAATGTGGATCCTAAATACAAACCGGTGAAACAGTTCCTCCGCCGGTGTCACATCCCTAGCTAGGCCATGCATTAGAGTGTGCATCATGTTTAAATTCTATTAATTCTGAATTGGGAAATGCCAGAACCCCCAACACACACTTCCCCCCCCCCCCTGGAAATAACTAGGGTTTACTAAAATCTTTTTCAATGAACCTGAAATGCCCTTCTAAAATGTTCACCCTCTTTGTCTTGGATTAAACCCCCTGGCAAAAATAGTGCACATTTTTCTAGGTCAACAGAGGGTTATTGAATTAACACATAAGTATTTGAATTTGGGCATTTAAAATTTATAAAAATATTTTAAATGTTCAAATATTCTCAAACAGAAATGTTTCATGTTGTCTATATTTTAAATAGCAAGCATGTGCAGTTTGGGAATTTTTGGAGTGGTCTAGGTAATTTAAATAAATCCACAAAGTTGCAGAAGAAATAGGAAAGAAAACAAAATTAAAAAAAAGGCCTACCTGTGCCAGCTGAGGCCCGCTCCTGTGCGGCCCAGCTGGGCCAGCCCACCAGCGTCGTCGTCCTCCTGGCGCCAGTCGGTCGGGCGTGTGGCCGGCGCGCGCGCACGGCCGTGCCGCCACGCCACCTGCCTGCCTGGCCCTCCCCCCCCCCCCGACGCTGGACGTCCCGCACGTCGCCACGCGACGCCCCGCCGCTCGCTCTTTTTCCCCCCTCTCCTCTGGATCCCCCTCTTCCCCCTCCCCGAGCGGAGCTCGTCGCCGGCGCCCGCTGCTGCCGCGCCCACAGCCGCTCCCTCGCCTCTCCGACAAGCCCAGCTGCTCCGCCTCGTCGCTAGCTGCCTCCTCGCCGAGCCACGAGAGCCGGAGTGCCCCGTAGCGTCGCCCTCGCTGTCCTCTTCGTCGCCGGCCGCCGCAGATCGTCCTCGCCGCCCCGTCGTCTCCGACTCGTCCCCGAGCCCGCTGACGCCGCCGCTGCCTCCGCTGTGAGCTCCCGCCTCGATTCCACCTCCTCCCCTGTCTTTTCGAGCCCCGCAGCGCTGCGCCCGCTCAAGCTCGACTCCGGCCGCCGCCCTGAGCTTCGCTCCGGCGAGCTCTGGCCGCCCCCGCCTCTCCCTTCTGCTCCAATCGGTGCGGACGAGCGCGGGCTTCGCTCCCGTGGTCTCCGCGCGCCTATTCGCCGCCTGTAGCGCAACTCCGGTGAAGAACCGCCGCGGCTTGGGGTCGTCGCCGGCGAAACTCCGGCGAGGCCGACGTGGCGTCATTAGCGCCTAATCCCGCAACCTAAACCCCCCCCCTAAGCCACTGACCGTGGGCCCAGGGCCAAGTCAAACCCTGGTCAGCGCGGGTTTGACCGGGATTAGCCCCTGTGTCACTGACGTGTGGCCCCACACGTCAGGTTTGACCCAGTCAGCGGGGTTGACTGCTGACGCAAGCATGACACAGTGCTGATGCAGTTATTATTTTGCTGGATTTATTTTTATACAGGAAATCCAGAAAATAGTTCAAACTTCAAAAATTCATAGAAAATTATCTGTAACTCCAAATGCAAAGTTCTATATATGAAAATCTATCAGAAAAATCCAATCTATCCAATGGAACTAGTTTCATGCATGTTAAAACAAGTTAAACCCACTGTTTAGGCATTGTAAGATATTGCACTAATATGATCTTATAAATGCACTACCATTTGAATCTTTGGTTCAAATGGGGTCATTTCCTTCTGGTTTAACTTGCACAAGATCAGGACACATTCATATTGCCATGTCATTGCATGCATCATATTGTTGCATATCGTCATGTATTGATTGTGTTGCAATGTGTTCATCGTGGTAGGTTCTGCCTCCGAGGATATCTCCGAGTATCCAACTGAAGGGCAGTATCCCACGACCATCCCATCAGGCAAGCAACCCATTGATCATTCCGATACAAACCCATGTTCTCGCTTCTGCTCTCGTTTACTGCATTAAGACAACGCGTTTCAAACTGCTGTGTGTTGCGGTAGTTGAACCCACTTCCTTTGCATGACCTGTCATTGCCACAGTAACTAGATGAAACCCACTAGCATGTGTAGGAGTTGATTGAGCCAATACATGTGTGTGTGTGTTCCTACCATGCTATGCTTGCTATGCTTAGAGTTGTGTCAGGTCTGGCTCATCGGGATGATGAACCGGAGTGAAAGGTTGTGTCGGTGACAAGAGTGAAGTGTGAATACGATTTGGTAAAGGAATCGATGAGAGGCCATGTAGGAGTACATGGTGGGTTGTTTCATTGAGGCCGTCCTTAAGAACTGAGATCTGTGTTTGTGATCCATGATACAGTTACTACCACACATTGGGCCCTGAAATATGACCCCGCTCGACTTCTTATCCACCCTTGTCCTCTGTCCAGGAGTTGCAAGTAGTTTCTGGTGTTTGTAGTATGCTGGGGGCCGCACGCGGCGCTGACCATCGGGGTGGGCTGTGTTGCGGTAGGCACGTGGCACGGTGTACCGACTCGCCCGTTTGGTGTCTCGGGAACCCTGTTCACATCGTTCGGGGCCGTTAGTGGAAACCTCGGCCGGACTCCCTGCGGATGGAACCCGAATAGGCGATAAACCTGGACTAGAGACTTGAGTGTTTAGGTAGGTCGTGGTCTACACCCACGTCGGCTTTCGCTTGAAGTCTGCCGAGCACATGTCGTGTGCAGACGCTAAGTGGTGGAAACATGTGTGAAGAAGTACACCCCTGCAGGGTTATAAATAATCTATTCGAATAGCCGTGTCCGCGGTAATGGACTTCTGGGTTGCTTATATCAGTTCATAGACAAGTTAAATGGATACTACTAAAAATCTCAAGATAAGTGTGAGTACCGCGGATGGCCCTCTCGTAGGATGGCGAGAGAGGATCCACGGTGGAGTATTGTGATGGTGATAGTGGACTCGTGTGCGACAAATGATTTGCAAGTGGTGTGTATCGTAGGATAGCTTAGCCAAGAGACAAAGCTGGCTTGCTGCAATAACCCCACTACCTTATTGAGAATGTGCATGTATAGTAGGTTCCTGTTGTAAGACTTGCTGAGTACCTCCGTACTCATGTTGCTTTAATCATGTTTTTCAGACGACTGCACCAACCCCTCTGATGGGTTCTATGTAGACCTCGACGTTGACGAGTGACTTGTCACCCTGGTGGTGATCCAAGACTTGTGAAGGGTCGTTGTAGATAGACAGGCTTCGTCAAGCCTTCTTTCTTTCTAGTGTCTGTACTCAGACTACTTTGCTTCCGCATGTGCTTGTATGTTTGTATGACTTGAGTGTTGGGTCATGTGACCCCTATCTGTATGGATGATATGTATGGCTCCTCGGAGCCTTCTAAATAAAGTACTTGAGTCGTAGAGTACTGTTGTGATGCCATGTTGTATTTACTCATATCGGGCATATTGTGTGTATGATTGAAATGCTTGGTATGAGTGGGATCCGACTATCTAGTTGTTTATCCTTGGCAGCCTTTCATATGGGGAAATGTAAGTCTTGTGCTTCTGAGCGATAGTAGTCCGCTACAGCCCGGATCACCGGAGTCCTGCTAGCCCAGCACTACTGCTTGGACACTTGACTGGCCGGCATGTGTTTCACGTCGTTCCTATGTCTGTCCCTTCGGGGAAATGTCACGCGCTGATATTCGGAGTCCTGCCTAGCCTGCTACAGCCCGGGTTACCGGAGTCCTGTTAGCCCAGTGCTACAGCCCGAATAGATACGTTGATGACCGACATGTTCGATGTGATTCATGTATGCCTGTCCTCATAGGCTAGCGCCGCTTTGGGTTCACGACTAGCCATGTCGGCCCGGGTTCTCTGTCATATGGATGCTAGCGACACTATCATATACGTGAGCCAAAAGGCGCAAACGGTCCCGGGCCAGGTAAGGTGGCACCCGTGGGAGTACCGTGCGTGAGGCCGCAAAGTGATATGATGTGTTACACGCTGGATCGATGTGGCTTAGGATCGGGGTCCTGACAGCGTTGGCATCAGAGCCGGACTGCCTGTAGGTTCGCTAAGCCAAACTGGTCGATGTCGAGTCTAGAAATGCTTTAGTTATATGTAGGGGAATTGATTGTGGGAGGGAACGTAAGGATCTTTTACTCCTTTACCTTATGCCCTCTATTCTGAGTCATTCTCTTCTCATTCTACGTGGGTTAAGGACTAGGCTCTCTCCTCTCCATCAGGTTCACGTGTTACTAAATCCGTAGTAACTTATAGGATTGTTGGATACAACCCAGTTCAGTTCTACTAAAGTTTAGTATGTTGCCATTTGAACCAGAACCTTGATATGTTGTTGTTGAGTGGTTTCGCAAACTGTTGTGGATGTCTCCATTCCTTTTCTGAGCATTTACAGCTGTTATGCTGTCCAATTTCATCCAGAAATTCTAATGCCTTTGCACTAATTTGTGCTTTCAGATGGCTACCCGTCCCCAAAACCAAGTGGTTCGTCTGACCCGTTGCATCGGTGTATGTGGTCATACCGCCATGTTGGTTCGAGTGATGGTGGAGGCAGGTTACCGATGGTATCCTGAATACACCGTCGAAGAGCAGTTTAGAGATTTCAACCAGAGCCAATATCTGTGCACGGTCAGGATATATCCATCTTATCCCGGAGCCACGGAACCACTCCACCGTTCTTATGGACTCGGGATCACTATTGGGATGTCCGTTCAAGATGCAGCCTACTCGATGATGACCATTATGCGAGCTAGAACTGCCTTGTTGAGCAACACTGATTTTCGCTACATGGCAGCATCCCTCCCTGGGGCGCATGGTTACCTTCAGGGCATGTACAGTGATGCATCCCATGAGGACTCACTCCTTTGCACCACTACTGAGATGTTGGAAGATAAGGACCGTGAAAACCGGGCCTTACGTATGGAGCTCTTTAATGCTCGTGCTGATCATTGGGCCACCTTGACGAGGTTTGCACCTGCTGTGCAAGCTGGATACATGGACGCGAGAGACTTGTACCCTGTGCGGGCTAGTCTGCCAGACTTCATGGAATGGCGTGAGGTGGGAGGCATCACCCCTCCTCGTGGGCCTCTTCTGCCGCCATCTGTTGGACCGAGGCCGCACCCAAGTCCCTATGGTCCACAAGCACCGCGTGACCGTCTGTTCCCAGATGACCATGTTCCACTTCCAGGTCTGGGTGGTGACTTCTATGAGGACTTCTACGGAACCGCCTGAGCTAGTAGTAGTCTCGCTAGTATTGTAACAGTTGTATGTCCACCGTCCTGCGTGATTGTGGAATATAACTTAGTGTGTATCAATTCCGGAGGTGTAGAAAAATAATGTATAGGAGCTTGGAATGCCTCCGATGAGATGTAACGTCTGTCGTCTTAGCTGTACCTCAGCTTGAGCTTGTACTAAACTATGTATGATGTGTATGACCGTTGGTATATATATGGCAATTTCTATATTACCATGTCAAACGGATGATCATCTCTGCATTCCTTGTTACCCATTACATTCCGCACTTCCTTGGCCAGATTTTGCCATCCTGGTTTAAATCGCTGTTTTGTTTTCCCAGGATGGTCAACACCCGCAGCAACCCTGCTGCTTCGGAGCAGGGAGAAGCTAGTGCACCTAGAGAGGAAAGTCTGCCTCAACCACCTTCTCTGGCCGAAGTGATGCTGGAGGCAGAGCGCAACAGGCGCGACACCAATCGCTTGTTAGAGCGGATTGAGCAGAACACCGCACGCCAGCAGAGGATCAATTCGGTGTCCATCAATGACTTTGTCAAGCTGTACCCGCCAAAGTTCAATCATTCCATCGAGCCTCTCTATGCGGATGACTGGCTCCGCAGCATCGCCCACAAGCTACGTTCTGCCAACGTAGCTGAAGATGATAAGGTCACCTTTGCTGCCTATCACCTCGAAGGCCCTGCGAGCCTTTGGTGGGAGAATTATGAAGCTATGCGTCCGGTCGGCCAAGTCACTACTTGGGGTGATTTTAGTGCCGCTTTTCGTGAGCATCACATCCCGGAAGGCCTTATGGATCGCAAGAGGGAGGAGTTCTGTAACTTCACCCAGGGGAAGCTGACTGTGGATGCATACAGTCGCGAGTTTGGGAAGCTTGCACGCTATGCTCCCGAAGAGGTATCCACCGACGCCAAGAAGCAGGCAAGGTTCCGCAAGGGACTTAGCCCTGAACTCCGCCGTGACCTTCGTCTGCATGAATGCACTTCCTTTCCGAAGCTAGTCAATAAGGCCATCAGTGCCGAGACAGGGCAGAATGATTTTGAAGCTTCACGCAAGCACTCCCGTGACTATGGATCTTCATCCGGTTCTGGATCACAGAAGCGCCGGGTCTGGATCCCAAATTCTGCTATGCCACCCAGGTATACCCCGAGGCCATCCTTTGAGGGACCTCGTCCCAATCAACAGTATGTGCCGCCCAAGACTTTTGGTGGTCCCACTGCCAATACTGCTCCACGCCCCAATATAACAACTTGCTTCAAGTGTGGTGAGCCGGGCCACTACATCCGTGAGTGTCCCCAGAACAACCCCAGTCAGTTCGGAAAGTCTGTTGGACGTGGTAAGTCAACAGCGAAGGTGCGTGTCGCCAAGCCAGCCACCACTGCTCGTGGCCATGTCAACTACGTCTCAGCTGAAGAGACTCAAGAGGACCCCAACGTCGTTCTCGGTACGCTCCTTGTTAATTGCCATCCGGCAACTGTTCTCTTTGATACTGGAGCATCTCATTCATTTATTTCTGAGAGCTATGCTCGTTTGCACAACACCACTTTTTGTGACATGCCTACCTCCATGGTAATTCAAACCCCTGGTTCTAAGTGGCAAACCTCTAGGATCAGCCATGGAAATGAAATTCTTGTCGACAGATTGGTCTTCCTTGCGTCACTAATAGCTCTCAAGTCTTCAGACATAAACATCATCTTGGGTATGGACTGGATGTCAGCCCATTACGCCAAGATTGATTGCTCAACTAGAACTGTCCAACTTACCCATCCATCGGGCAAGACAGTCAATGTTTTGACCCGAGTATCGGAGCGTCAGCTCTACTCTCTAAATGCCAATCCCCTTCCAGACCTCGAAGATATTCCGGTAGTCCGTGACTTCCCGGATGTCTTTCCAGAGGAACTGCCAGGTGTTCCACCTGACAGAGATGTCGAGTTCGTGATAGACCTTGTCCCAGGAACCGTCCCAATCTCTAGGAGACCTTATAAGATGGCACCCCTAGAACTAGCTGAGCTTAAGAAACAACTCGATGAGTCCTTGCAAAAAGGTTTCATCCGTCCTAGTTCATCTCCATGGGCTTGCCCCGTCCTCTTCGTCAAGAAGAAGGATGGAACGGATCGGATGGTTGTAGATTACCGACCTGTCAATTTGGTCACTATCAAAAACAAGTATCCGCTCCCCAGGATCAACGACCTATATGACCAGCTCGCTGGATCCTCAGTCTTTTCCAAGATGGATTTAAGGTTGGGCTACCATCAGATCAAAATCAAGAACGGGGACATTCCCAAAACGACTTTCGTTACTCGTTACGGCCAATACGAGTACACCGTCATGTCCTTCGGTTTAACCAATGCTCCAGCCACCTTCTCTCGGTTAATGAACTCGATCTTCATGGAGTACTTGGATAAATTCGTCGTGGTATACCTCGATGATATACTCATCTACTCCAAGAATGAGGAAGAACATGCCGAACATCTAAGGCTAGTATTGATGAAACTTCGAGAGCATCGCCTTTATGCCAAATTCTCCAAGTGTGAATTCTGGTTGCCAGAAGTGACCTATCTGGGCCATGTAATCTCTGGCAAGGGCATTGCTGTCAATCCCGAGAGAGTTCAAGCTGTCCTTGACTGGACTCCACCTGAAACGGTCAAGCAAGTTCGGAGTTTTCTTGGTTTAGCGAGCTATTGCCGCCGCTTCGTCGAGAATTTCTCCAAGGTTGCTAAGCCTCTAACTGAACTCCTCAAGAAAGATAAAAAGTTCGAGTGGACCCCACAGTGCGAGTTCAGCTTTCAGGAACTGAAAAGACGCCTGACATCTGCTCCCGTACTGGTACCACCAGATTTCTCTAAGGACTTTGTTATCTATTGCGACGCCTCGCGACAAGGACTAGGTTGCATACTCATGCAAGATCGTCATGTGATTGCCTACGCATCTCGACAGTTGCGTCCACATGAGGATAATTATCCTACTCATGATCTAGAGCTTGCAGCAGTAGTCCATGCACTCAAAACCTGGCGACATTACCTCTTGGGTAACCGTTGCGAAATTTACACTGATCACCAAAGTTTGAAATATATCTTCACCCAACCGGATTTGAATCTCAGGCAAAGACGTTGGGTCGAGTTGATCTCGGATTACGACTTAGGAATAACTTACACCCCAGGCAAAGCCAATGTCATGGCTGATGCACTAAGTCGTAAATCTTATTGTAACAACCTGATGTTACAACAAGGTCAACCACTTCTCCACGAGGAATTCCATAAGCTTAACCTTCACATTGTTCCTCGAGGATTCCTTTCCACCCTGGTGGCGAAACCTAACCTTACGGATCAAATCATAGCTGCCCAGAAGCGCGATAAGGGCATATCTCGGATTAAGGAAAACATCGCTAGCGGAGTTGCTAAATGTTTTTCCATGGATGAACGAGGTGTTGTCTTCTTCGAGAACCGCTTGGTGGTTCCCAAGAAGCAACATTTACGTCAATTGATCCTTAAGGAAGCTCATGAATCCCCTCTCACCATTCATCCCGGTAGTACCAAGATGTATCAAGACCTACGCCAGAGGTTTTGGTGGACTAGGATGAAGAGAGAAATCGCTCAATACATTGCAACTTGCGATGTCTGTTGTCGTGTTAAAGCAGAGCATCAACGGCCTGCTGGCACCCTTCAGCCCTTGGATATTCCTGAATGGAAATGGGATAAAATCGGTATGGATTTCATCACCGGGTTTCCCAGAACCAAAAGAGGGAATAATGCTATCTTCGTTGTTGTCGATCGTCTTTCCAAAGTAGCCCACTTTTTACCTGTTCGCGAGAGTATAACCGCTGGCCAGCTAGCTGACTTATACATCTCTCGAATAGTGTCTCTTCATGGTGTTCCATTAGAAATTAATTCGGACCGTGGAAGTCTTTTCACCTCTCGATTTTGGGAAAGTTTCCAAAATGCTATGGGGACTCGTCTCTCCTTTAGCACCGCCTTCCATCCGCAATCAAGTGGTCAAGTAGAACGAGTCAATCAAATTCTGGAGGATATGCTCCGAGCTTCTGTCATCTCTTTCGGCATGGATTGGGAGAAGTGCCTTCCATTCGCCGAGTTCGCTTATAACAACAGTTATCAAGCTAGTTTGGGTAAAGCTTCTTTCGAAGTTCTTTATGGACGAAAATGTCGAACGCCTCTTAACTGGTCAGAAACCGGCGAGAGACAACTCTTTGGCCCGGACATGATCCAGGATGCAGAAGAGCAGGTTCGCATTATTCGTGAGAAGTTGAAAACCGCCCAGTCCCGACAAAAGAGTCAGTATGACCGCAAGCATAAGCCCATGGCTTATGAAGTCGGCGAGATGGCTTATCTTCGGGTTACACCTTTAAAGGGAACCCATCGATTCGGTATCATAGGCAAATTGGCTCCTCGTTACATTGGACCTTTTCGCATTCTTGCCAAACGAGGGGAAGTTGCCTACCAACTGGAACTACCTCCGCATCTCTCCAGAGTTCATGATGTCTTCCACGTTTCTCAACTCAGGCGTTGCTTCTCGGATCCTATCCGCGGAGTGGACCACGAAAAGCTTGATCTCCAAGATAACCTCACTTATCGGGAATACCCCGTTCGTATCCTTGACCAAGCCGAGCGTACCACTCGACGCCACAATATCAAGTTTCTCAAGGTTCAATGGTCACACCATTCCGAGCAAGAGGCTACTTGGGAAAGGGAGGATCGTCTTCGACTTGAGTACCCCGCCTTCTTTCCGGAGGAACCTAAATCTCGGGACGAGATTCTTTTGAGTGGGGGTGAGTTGTCACATCCCTAGCTAGGCCATGCATTAGAGTGTGCATCATGTTTAAATTCTATTAATTCTGAATTGGGAAATGCCAGAACCCCCAACACACACTTTCCCCCCCCCCCCCCCTGGAAATAACTAGGGTTTACTAAAACCTTTTTCAATGAACCTGAAATGCCCTTCTAAAATGTTCACCCTCTTTGTCTTGGATTAAACCCCCTGGCAAAAATAGTGCACATTTTTCTAGGTCAACAGAGGGTTATTGAATTAACACATAAGTATTTGAATTTGGGCATTTAAAATTTATAAAAATATTTTAAATGTTCAAATATTCTCAAACAGAAATGTTTCATGTTGTCTATATTTTAAATAGCAAGCATGTGCAGTTTGGGAATTTTTGGAGTGGTCTAGGTAATTTAAATAAATCCACAAAGTTGCAGAAGAAATAGGAAAGAAAACAAAATTAAAAAAAAGGCCTACCTGTGCCAGCTGAGGCCCGCTCCTGTGCGGCCCAGCTGGGCCAGCCCACCAGCGCCGTCGTCCTCCTGGCGCCAGTCGGCCGGGCGTGTGGCCGGCGCACGCGCACGGCCGTGCCGCCACGCCACCTGCCTGCCTGGCCCTCCCCCCCCCGACGCTGGACGTCCCGCACGTCGCCACGCGACGCCCCGCCGCTCGCTCTTTTTCCCCCCTCTCCTCTGGATCCCCCTCTTCCCCCTCCCCGAGCGGAGCTCGTCGCCGGCGCCCGCTGCTGCCGCGCCCACAGCCGCTCCCTCGCCTCTCCGACAAGCCCAGCTGCTCCGCCTCGTCGCTAGCTGCCTCCTCGCCGAGCCACGAGAGCCGGAGTGCCCCGTAGCGTCGCCCTCGCTGTCCTCTTCGTTGCCGGCCGCCGCAGATCGTCCTCGCCGCCCCGTCGTCTCCGACTCGTCCCCGAGCCCGCTGACGCCGCCGCTGCCTCCGCTGTGAGCTCCCGCCTCGATTCCACCTCCTCCCCTGTCTTTTCGAGCCCCGCAGCGCTGCGCCCGCTCAAGCTCGACTCCGGCCGCCGCCCTGAGCTTCGCTCCGGCGAGCTCCGGCCGCCCCCGCCTCTCCCTTCTGCTCCAATCGGTGCGGACGAGCGCGGGCTTCGCTCCCGTGGTCTCCGCGCGCCTATTCGCCGCCTGTAGCGCAACTCCGGTGAAGAACCGCCGCGGCTTGGGGTCGTCGCCGGCGAAACTCCGGCGAGGCCGACGTGGCGTCATTAGCGCCTAATCCCGCAACCTAAACCCCCCCCCCTAAGCCACTGACCGTGGGCCCAGGGCCAAGTCAAACCCTGGTCAGCGCGGGTTTGACCGGGATTAGCCCCTGTGTCACTGACGTGTGGCCCCACACGTCAGGTTTGACCCAGTCAGCGGGGTTGACTGCTGACGCAAGCATGACACAGTGCTGATGCAGTTATTATTTTGCTGGATTTATTTTTATACAGGAAATCCAGAAAATAGTTCAAACTTCAAAAATTCATAGAAAATTATCTGTAACTCCAAATGCAAAGTTCTATATATGAAAATCTATCAGAAAAATCCAATCTATCCAATGGAACTAGTTTCATGCATGTTAAAACAAGTTAAACCCACTGTTTAGGCATTGTAAGATATTGCACTAATATGATCTTATAAATGCACTACCATTTGAATCTTTGGTTCAAATGGGGTCATTTCCTTCTGGTTTAACTTGCACAAGATCAGGACACATTCATATTGCCATGTCATTGCATGCATCATATTGTTGCATATCGTCATGTATTGATTGTGTTGCAATGTGTTCATCGTGGTAGGTTCTGCCTCCGAGGATATCTCCGAGTATCCAACTGAAGGGCAGTATCCCACGACCATCCCATCAGGCAAGCAACCCATTGATCATTCCGATACAAACCCATGTTCTCGCTTCTGCTCTCGTTTACTGCATTAAGACAACGCGTTTCAAACTGCTGTGTGTTGCGGTAGTTGAACCCACTTCCTTTGCATGACCTGTCATTGCCACAGTAACTAGATGAAACCCACTAGCATGTGTAGGAGTTGATTGAGCCAATACATGTGTGTGTGTGTTCCTACCATGCTATGCTTGCTATGCTTAGAGTTGTGTCAGGTCTGGCTCATCGGGATGATGAACCGGAGTGAAAGGTTGTGTCGGTGACAAGAGTGAAGTGTGAATACGATTTGGTAAAGGAATCGATGAGAGGCCATGTAGGAGTACATGGTGGGTTGTTTCATTGAGGCCGTCCTTAAGAACTGAGATCTGTGTTTGTGATCCATGATACAGTTACTACCACACATTGGGCCCTGAAATATGACCCCGCTCGACTTCTTATCCACCCTTGTCCTCTGTCCAGGAGTTGCAAGTAGTTTCTGGTGTTTGTAGTATGCTGGGGGCCTCACGCGGCGCTGACCATCGGGGTGGGCTGTGTTGCGGTAGGCACGTGGCACGGTGTACCGACTCGCCCGTTTGGTGTCTCGGGAACCCTGTTCACATCGTTCGGGGCCGTTAGTGGAAACCTCGGCCGGACTCCCTGCGGATGGAACCCGAATAGGCGATAAACCTGGACTAGAGACTTGAGTGTTTAGGTAGGTCGTGGTCTACACCCACGTCGGCTTTCGCTTGAAGTCTGCTGAGCACATGTCGTGTGCAGACGCTAAGTGGTGGAAACATGTGTGAAGAAGTACACCCCTGCAGGGTTATAAATAATCTATTCGAATAGCCGTGTCCGCGGTAATGGACTTCTGGGTTGCTTATATCAGTTCATAGACAAGTTAAATGGATACTACTAAAAATCTCAAGATAAGTGTGAGTACCGCGGATGGCCCTCTCGTAGGATGGCGAGAGAGGATCCACGGTGGAGTATTGTGATGGTGATAGTGGACTCGTGTGCGACAAATGATTTGCAAGTGGTGTGTATCGTAGGATAGCTTAGCCAAGAGACAAAGCTGGCTTGCTGCAATAACCCCACTACCTTATTGAGAATGTGCATGTATAGTAGGTTCCTGTTGTAAGACTTGCTGAGTACCTCCGTACTCATGTTGCTTTAATCATGTTTTTCAGACGACTGCACCAACCCCTCTGATGGGTTCTATGTAGACCTCGACGTTGACGAGTGACTTATCACCCAGGTGGTGATCCAAGACTTGTGAAGGGTCGTTGTAGATAGACAGGCTTCGTCAAGCCTTCTTTCTTTCTAGTGTCTGTACTCAGACTACTTTGCTTCCGCATGTGCTTGTATGTTTGTATGACTTGAGTGTTGGGTCATGTGACCCCTATCTGTATGGATGATATGTATGGCTCCTCGGAGCCTTCTAAATAAAGTACTTGAGTCGTAGAGTACTGTTGTGATGCCATGTTGTATTTACTCATATCGGGCATATTGTGTGTATGATTGAAATGCTTGGTATGAGTGGGATCCGACTATCTAGTTGTTTATCCTTGGCAGCCTTTCATATGGGGAAATGTAAGTCTTGTGCTTCTGAGCGATAGTAGTCCGCTACAGCCCGGATCACCGGAGTCCTGCTAGCCCAGCACTACTGCTTGGACACTTGACTGGCCGGCATGTGTTTCACGTCGTTCCTATGTCTGTCCCTTCGGGGAAATGTCACGCGCTGATATTCGGAGTCCTGCCTAGCCTGCTACAGCCCGGGTTACCGGAGTCCTGTTAGCCCAGTGCTACAGCCCGAATAGATACGTTGATGACCGACATGTTCGATGTGATTCATGTATGCCTGTCCTCATAGGCTAGCGCCGCTTTGGGTTCACGACTAGCCATGTCGGCCCGGGTTCTCTGTCATATGGATGCTAGCGACACTATCATATACGTGAGCCAAAAGGCGCAAACGGTCCCGGGCCAGGTAAGGTGGCACCCGTGGGAGTACCGTGCGTCAGGCCGCAAAGTGATATGATGTGTTACACGCTGGATCGATGTGGCTTAGGATCGGGGTCCTGACAGCCGGTTCAACGAGGAGAGGAGAAAGGCTATTGGAGAAGAAGTGGCCAGGCTCTTAGCAGCTGGTTTCATCATTGAAGTTTTCCACCCTGAGTGGCTTGCTAATCCGGTGCTGGTCCTTAAGAAAAACGGCACCTGGCGCATGTGTGTGGATTATACTGATCTTAATAAAGCCTGCCCTACGGATCCTTTTGCCCTCCCCAGTATTGACCAAATCATTGATGCTATGGCGGGTTGTGAGCTTTTATGTTTCTTGGATGCATACTCCGGCTATCATCAGATTAAAATGGCAGTTAAGGACCAGGAGAAGACGGCGTTCATAACTCCCTTTGGAGCCTTCTGCTACATGTCTATGCCCTTCGGGCTCAAAAGTGCTCAGGCAACTTATCAACGATGTGTGCAAAATTGTCTCCACAAACAGATTGGCCGTAATGTGCATGCTTATGTGGATGATATTGTGGTTAAGTCAAGGAAGAAGGAGACTTTGGTCGATGATTCGAAGGAGACCTTTGATAACCTAAGGAAGTACAAGATGATGCTCAATCCGGCCAAATGTGTCTTTGGTGTACCAACTGGCAAGTTGTTGGGTTTTCTGGTGTCCAACAGGGGAATTGAGGCTAACCCGGAGAAAATCACGGCTATCACCTCTCTGGCTAAACCGAAGTGTATTAATGATGTTCAACGACTGGCAGGTCGGATTGCTGCACTAAGTCGGTTTATCAGCCGCCTGGGGGAGAAAGCGATCCCGTTGTATCAGATGTTGAAGAAGACGGATCAGTTCGTCTGGAGCTCTGCCGCTGATCAGGCGTTGGAGGACTTAAAGCGGCAATTGGCCAATCCGCCCATGCTCGCCGCTCCCATTGATAGGGAACCACTGCTGCTATATGTTGCCGCTAATGCTCGCGCGGTTAGTGTAGCTATTGTGGTTGAGCGGAAGGAGGCTGGCAAAGAGTACCCGGTTCAGCGTCCGGTCTATTATATCAGCGAAGTACTTATTGAATCCAAGCAAAGATACCCACATTGGCAGAAGCTGGTATATGGGGTTTTCATGGCAAGCCGGAAGTTGAAACAGTATTTCCAAGGGCATCCTATCACAGTGGTCAGCTCTGCCCCCTTGGGTGATATCATCCAGAACCGAGAAGCAACGGGTCGGATTGCCAAGTGGGCTATAGAGCTGGAGCCGCACGGTTTAAAGTATATGCCTCGCACGGCGGTGAAGTCCCAGGCACTTGTTGATTTCATCAATGATTGGACGGAGTTGCAAGTCCCTGAAGAGAAGCCGGATCACACGTATTGGACCATTCATTTTGATGGATCACGGCAATTGGAGGGCTCGGGGGCTGGAGTCATATTAACTTCCCCACGAGGTGACAAGTTCTGTTATGTTCTCCGTTTAATGTTCCCTTGTACTAACAATGCAGCTGAGTACGAAGCCTTGCTCCATGGTCTCCGGATGGCTAAAGAGATGAACTTAAGCCGGGTTAAGTGCTTCGGTGACTCGGATTTGGTGGCTCAACAGGTGTCTGGTACTTGGGATTCTAAAGACCCACTCATGGTTGCATATCGTCGTGAGGTTGACGTGGTCGCAGGTCACTTCAAGGGTTATCAGGTGGACCACGTGGACCATCGGAAGAACGAGGCGGCGGATGCTTTAAGCCGGCTGGTTTCACAGCGTAAACCGGTGCCGCCTAACGTTTTCCTCGATGTGTTGTACAACCCATCGGTGCGACTACCTGGTGAAGAGGATTTGGCGGTTCCTGATCCGGAAGCTCAGTTGGTGGCAGCGCTACACGTCATCCCGGATTGGACGCTTCCTTACCTGGCGTACATGAACCGGGGCGAGTTGCCAGAGGATGAGACTCTGGCCAGACAAATCATCCGGCGGTCCAAGTCCATGACAATCGTCAATGGCGAGTTGCATCATTGCAGTGTATCAGGAGCATTTCAACGTTGTGTGTCTCCTGAGGAAGGCTGTGAAATTTTGCGCAAGATCCATGAAGGGGATTGTGGTCACCACGCAGGTTCAAAGTCTTTGGTGGCTAAGGCGTTTCATCACGGTTTCTATTGGCTGACTGCCCATGCTGATGCGGAAGATCTAGTCAGGCGATGTGATGGTTGCCAAAAATTCTCAAGACGCGCTCATGTTCCGGCTCAAGAATTGAGGATGATTCCAATTACTTGGCCGTTTGCAACCTGGGGGCTGGATATGGTTGGGCCTTTCAAAAGGTCCAAAGATAAGAAGACCCACCTCCTGGTGGCGGTTGATAAATTTACAAAATGGGTGGAGGCAGAGCCCGTTAGCAAGTGTGATGCAGCCACTGCGGTTCAGTTCATCAAAAAGGTGATTTTCCAGTTTGGCTTTCCACACAGTATCATCACAGATAATGGTACAAATTTATCTAAGGGTGCCATGAGAGAGTTCTGCGAACGAGAGCACATCCGCCTTGATGTTTCATCAGTGGCACACCCGCAGTCCAATGGTCAAGCAGAAAGAGCTAATCAGGAGATCTTGAGAGGCATCAAACCCCAGCTTATGGTTCCCTTGCAGAGGACGCTGGGTTGTTGGGTCGAAGAATTGCCCTCTGTGTTATGGAGCATCAATACCACGCCCAACAGATCAACTGGATACACGCCGTTCTTCATGGTTTATGGGGCAGAGGCGGTTCTCCCTAGTGATATCCGTCATGATTCACCCCGTGTTACGGCTTATGTTGAAGCGGACAACGAGACGGCTCGACAGGACGCTTTGGATCGGTTGGATGAAGAGCGAGACATTGCGGCTGCCCGCTCGGCGATTTACCAACAGGATCTTCGTCGCTATCACGGTTGGCGGGTCAGGACTAGGACCTTTCAAGAAGGAGATTTGGTGCTTCGCCTCATTCAAGATCAAACCGATATGCATAAATTATCCCCACCTTGGGAGGGACCTTTTGTGGTCAGCAAGAATCTGCATAACGGGTCATACTATCTGATTGATATTCGAGAGCGTAAGGACTCACGTAAGTCAGAAGAGGAGACCAACAGGCCGTGGAACATAGCTCATCTTCGGCCTTACTATACTTGAGCCATTGGCTCTGCTTATGTACATATTATGACAATATATATATTATAATAAACCGGATCCTCAGCTAAAGCGGGGTATCTGTTCTTTTATATCATGTGTGGTTACATGGAGTTGTTCCGTTTTAAGACGGCCTCCGGTTTACCCCTTGCAAAAATTATCAATATCACTTGGGGGCTCGGTCATGTCTGAACCGATGCAATACCTTTTGATAGGCGAAAGCCACCAGATCACTTGGGGGCTCGGTCGTGTCCGAACCGATGCAACACCTCTTGATCGGCGAAAGCCACCCGATCACTTGGGGACACGGTCAAGTCTGAACCGGTCACGCCTCTTGGTAGGCCTACAGGCCTTAGAGTCACTTGGGGGCTTGGTCGTAATGCCACGAGTCATTTGGGGACCTGGCCGACTGGCACCATAGCTACACCTTTGGGGAGCTTGGTTGCGTCTGACCATGGTAACACCATCTGATCGGCTCAGTAAAGCCTCTCTTTTTGCAAAAGGTTTTATCATTGCTTTTGCTTTAAATAGCCTTTCTTAAGGAGTGGCTATTTTATCTTAGTTGCATTTTTTAAACCGACAGTGCTTTATACCGGTTCAAACAGCCAAGTTGGCGGAACACGGTCCATTTTTAAACCGAAGATTATTTGCCCGGTTTGATTTTTTCTGTTCACATCCTTTTTTGGAGTAACAAAAGGTTATTATGATCAAAGCATGGTTTACACAGTAAGCCGGCGTTATATATACATGAGCTGTTTTCTCCCATGACGGTTTAGGGTTATCAAACCCCCGTTTCAAGATTGGCTAAACTCCTACTTCATGCCCAATAAATGGCAGGTATTTCGTATCACAAAATTTGATCATATTTGCAAATCTCCTTGCGTTTCTACATAAAGATTCATAAACCGGATGGCGGTACAGCCGCCCTGGTAGTTTAAGATTTGATGATTGCAGGAGATATAAGTTGGCAATGATTGACCTTCCAAATAAAGGTATCAGCATAGATGCACGAAGGCATCTCAAGAAAACAAAGTATTGTCTATCCTATTACAAGGCAGCTTGGTGCCCAAATAAGATCATTGTTTTCTTGACAAGGTATAACAAGGAAGCTAGTTAAAGCTGCCTTCGGTTCACACCTGCTTACCACCCCGGTTTGATTGTTCTGGATCATCTTGTGCCGCTTCAGCTTCCTCGTCTCTACCCAGCGGCTGGAAGTCAACAGTGGTCCAGTCGATTCCCATTAATGCTTGGAAGACAGCCTCTTCATGGATCAGTGAAGAAGGTTCAATATCAGGGGCGTAAGTATGCTTACGGATTGGAGGAATCAGGTTTTCCGCTTCAGGGATCGGCGCAGCCACTCTTTTGTTCTGGTCATTATACTGAGCTTGATAATGCGACAAATTTGCTTCCTCTACCAATTGGCAGGCCAGAGGGCGCACTGCCCGGTTTATCTCTCTTAAATCCTCTTCGCTGAATTCTGAGCCATCCTCCTTCAAGCTGGGATAGCCTTGAGCTGCTTCAACGGGATCAAAATCGGGCACCCATGCTTTGGCCTGGATTAAGGCATTAATGGCTCCGGTTCGAGCAGCAGACTTTTTTAGCTCATCAATCCGAGCAGGGAGCATTGACAGTCTCTTTAGCGTATCTTGGATCAAAGTGGGTGCTGGATTATTGTGTGACACAGTTGAGATAATCCGCTATGCTCCAGTGTACAGCTGCTCGATTAAAGTATAGGCGGCTTTCAGTTTCATCCGCACATCCGACCCCAAGTGGGTAATGCGAGTGCCTGTAACAGGATCAGCAGTTTACAAACCGGGTTGTTTATAAGAGGATCACGATTATTATACAAGTTACAAGAAGCTTACCAAAGAAGGCGGCAGTCATTGCGTGCACTTGTCGCTTTACGCTGGTTAATTCATCAGTAACTGGTTTAAGGGCAGCCTCCGCATCTTCAATCCTCTTGGTTAAAGCGGCTTTTTCTAAGGCCCAGTCAGCCAGTTCCTTCTTGAAGCACTCCTTCAGCTGCTCCATGGTGGCTAAAGCGTTGGTTAACTCCTCCTTGGCCTTGGAGGTTTCAGCTTGCTGGGACTTCAAGTTCTCTTGAAGGTCGGCGACTTGGTTCTCTTTGACCTTCAGTTCAGCCTGCAGTCCGACAGTTATACGGTTTAACAAATGAAGTACCAACTACATAACAAGTTATGCACTTTGTACTTGGGGGCTAATGCCTATTTGATTTACAGCTATCAATTAGTTATCAAAGTCCCAAGCTCAATACAAGTATTCAACTTGGCACTTGGGGGCTAATGGCCATTTGCTCTGATGATATTTCGGATGCTACTGTATGAAGATTAAAGTTTCGGTTTCAACTATATTAAGTTGAACCGACCCTTGGGGGCTACATTAGTGAACTTTGGAACATTGAGTTTTATGACAAGACCCGATTCAATTATACTAAGTTGGACCGGCCCTTGGGAGCTACAGTGGTGATAAACAAGAACAAGTACATGGAGATTACCTCAAATTTTTCCTTCATCATCTTTACCAGATTGGCTTCATAGTCACGGCTAGTATATAGCCGGTTTAAATAACCAGAATGAATATCTTGGGCGCTGAGAGCAGTGTATGTTGCCAGATCAACATCCCATTTGCCTTTGCTCATGGCAGAAAATTCTTCTTTGGCACTGTGCTTGGCTAAAGCGACGGGATTCCCCGGTTCAGAACGACCAATGCCAGTGATTATGACTTCATCATCCTTAGACTCGCCGGTTTGAACTGTTGCAGTCGGTTTATCGGCAGGTTTGGAGGGACTGGTGGTTTTCTCAATCCGGATGGGACTGGCTGGCTGGTCAGCAGGACCGGAGGTGTTAACAAAGCCTTCTTCAGCAGTAACAACTTCATCCCGTACTAGTGGGTCATTAACCACATCTTCATTGATGGCCGCTTCAATGTTTGGGGTAGCATCCGGTTCAGGAGCAGCATCTTCCTCAGCTGCCTTATCCAGGCGAGCTTTCTTACTTGGCCTCGGTTTGGCCCTAAAAGAAGCAGCAAAATCAAAGACAGTACATATTGAAAGCTACAAAAATCAACAACGTTATGATAAGTGCAAGCTTACCCAAGCACAGTTTTAAGTGGAGGCAGCCGGGTGCCAGTTGACTCGCCGGAAGATGAGTGCGAGGTGACCTGATAATTGGAGTCAGACAGATTAAGCGGTTGACGAAAACAGCCCGCTTTAGGACAAAATTTGACAAGCAAATTAGAGACCTCTGAACGACGTCTCCAAACCGGATTGTTCGGTAAACCGGCGGAGGTAACTACCTGACCGCTGTGTCGAGTTGTGCGGCGCACCTCATGCTGTTGGGTCTTCATAAGAAAGTTGGGATCCAAATAAGCAAGAGGATGAGAAAATTTAACTTTGCGGTTTGCCTGACGGATTTTATGTGAAGGCGGAAGGCTTGAGTCAGAGGAAATAACAATTACCTCTACATCGACAGCATGGCTAGCTTCGGCATCATCCTGACAAATATCATCATTAATAAGGTGTATAAAAAGTAAACCGAGGGAATCAAGTTCTGCCTCAAGGTCCGGATTACCCACATCGTCATCAGCGGGCGGATCAGAGGAAGCGGTGGTTCTCCTTTTATGAGCAGACTTCTTAACGACCTTGGTCTTAGGCCGGGTTGGTCTGTCCGGTTTATCAGCTTTCTCTTGTGGGATTTTCTTGCTCCAAAATGGATCATTACCCTGCATCAAACAGAGATCGGCATCAGTAATAGACGAATTCAATAGCATCAAAGCTAGTACAAAGGAAAAATGCAGACTCACGGCTGGCGGTTTGTTGGTGGCGCAAAAAGGAAGCAGACCAGTACGAGCGCAGACGTGCTCCGGTTCGTTCAAAATTTTCTTCACAACTTCTGTGACTTCTTCATCAGTGAGCTGGATGTTTACATGCCGCAGCGGATCGTCAACACTGCCTGTATATTCACACATCAAACCGGAGCGTCGGCTGAGGGGCAGTATACTCCAGGATATCCAACAACGGGCAAGATCAACTCCAGTTAAACCGTTGGCCATGAAAGCTCTGAGCTTGGACAATTGGGGAGCGTACTTACTCCTCTCTTTACCAGTTAACCTCTGAGGAAAGGGGTGATTGTTGCTAAGCCGTTCCGGACGGAGACCAGGCAATGGATTCTCTTCAGCAGGGAAGGTATCTTTGCAACAGAACCAGGAATTATTCCACTCCTAGGGATGACTGTGCAGTTTCGCATGAGGATAAGTAACTTCTTTCCTTTTTTGAATCGCCATACCACCCAGTTCCATATTGGGGCCATCAGTAAACTCTGTGTGACGGTTCAAGTGAAAGCAGTCCCGGAACAACTCAACTGTGGGTTCCTCTTGGAAGTACACTTCGCAAAGCACTTGGAAATTGGCTAAGACATCCCGATAAAACTTTGAACCGGGCGGACTAAAGCCCCGGGCCAGGTGATCCGCAAAAACAACAATCTCTCCTTCTTCAGGGGTGGGAGGACATTCTGTGCCTGGAACTCTCCAGTGGATGGTGTTTTTACTGCTTAAAGCGCCGGTTAGAACTAAGTTGTTCAGTTGTGTTTCCGTAACACAGGAAGGAACCTAGTTGCATTCGTATATTTGCTTGGCCATGAGGAAATCTACAAGACAAGTAATTCCGGTTCAAGTATATGTTGATTAAACCGGATGCATATCTACTTAAACCGAAGGCAATCCTATCTAAACCGGAGCTATGCAAGGTGGCAACGTCTGGCGGTTCAACAAGGGGACTAATGGTATATGTTGATTAGGTGATTCTCTTCTACAAAGTTAAACCGCTGGGTCAAAATAATGAAGCAGTTGGGATTACAGATGAAAAAGTGTGCAGAAACAGGTTTCACAAAATTCCTCTATAACATTGGATCTGGGACGTGTTCGTAAAAGGGATAGATATTCAAGACCTAAAAGGAATGGTGCAGGATCAGTGAGGCAAAGCCATGGATTAGCACTATGGTCCAGGTATATCACAGTAAAAACAGATACTAAAAACTACCGCTGTACGGAGCAAAGGTTTACGGAATCATCTGAAGATACATCTCATTCGAGCTCGGGCGGACGAAGAACACGAAGAACACAGCGAACCCTAAAAACAGATCTAAGCTGAAAAAGAAGAAGACTTACTGCAGTTATGAAAGGCGGGAGTTCGCCGCGAGGCTCTGGAACGTTCAGGGTGATGCAGCGGCCTAGGTCGGCGCAGGAGTTGACGACGGCGGCGGAGCTCCGGAGCAGGACGGCTTGAGGAAGACGAAGCAGAAGGGCGCACAAGAGGGAATGACCCCTTGGTCCTATTTATAAGGAAAGGGATATGTGTCAGGCGCGAGAATCAAGGAGCCACGAAGCGGAGCTGACGCCTTGATTATCGCGGATCTATTAAATAAGAAAGTGTCACTTCATAACGGCAGATGACGTCAGTCCGGTTTACGGTAACCAGAGAGGATGACGACATGGTGGTTCAGCGATTATGAGAAGAGGTTGAAAATGAAGATTTCTGCTAAGGATTGACATGAACTCATTCAAATCAATCTGGGGCCTAATGTTGGGAATATTACTACTGGGCGTAAACCGGCCTGCCTGGGCCGGGTTAACTTCATTAGTAGTTCGAGAATGTTAAAGCCCAAGAAGCTTGTAAAGGCCCAAGGCCGTAGTCGGTTTAATATCTGTAGCCGTAAACCGGCTTGTATAAACTTGTACTATAAGTTAGGAATAAGGAGAGACCAACCCGGGTACGAGTATGAACCAGAGATGGGGACACTGTGAACCGACGGGCGTCACCCGTGTATATAAGGGGACGACCCGATAGCGGTTCAGGACAGACAACGACAACTCGAGGCCTAGGCGAAGCATATTTGCTCCCTAGTCATCGAGACTTCATCAATTCCATCACAAACTAGACGTAGGCTTTTACCTTCATCGAAGGGGCCGAACTAGTATAAACTCTCTGTGTCCCTGTGTCCGCTTTAACCCCTTCGAGTAACCCGTTGCGATGGCTCCACGACTAAGTCCTTTTGCTAGGACATCTGCCGTGACAAACCCACGACAATATATATCATGATGCATGGAACGGTGAAAATAACAAGTCGAAGCAAGATCTCTAACATGTGTGCAATCAAGTGGTCCAAGATGAACAATAAGTCTCATGGTGCAAGCAACACAAGTAGTATGATCCATAATATCCATGATCATGGTTTGGGGGTTCTCAAAAGAGAAGGATACCACCTTGAAAGCATGTCCTTGTGCGTCCTTCACAATGCCGAAGCACAAGCAAGTGCGATGTAGAAGCGAGTCGGTCGCAAGTGGTTCGCTCTCAAGAGCTCGAATGGTCAACTCATGTGAAGTGGAAGTCGACACAAAGTCCACGTATCCTACACAAGTAAAGAATGTATGTGCATGGTAGATAAACACATCATCCATCATGATGGTTCTCTTCTCTTGCACATAATCATTCAAAAGCACAAGTGCATGAATAATATGATGCAACAATGGCAATATTCATGGCACTAGGTGTATGGTGCAAAGAGGTAAGACAAGCATACTTCACAAGAAACATGTCAAAATCTCCAAATATATGTGAGAATGCTATGGAGGCAAACTCATTATCAAGACTAAAGGCATAGTTGCACTCAATACATGGCAAATCATCTAGCATGAGAGAGGCAACATATGGAGAGATATGACAAGAAACAATAACAATCATGTGCAAAGCATGTAGATGGTTGTCATCAACCGCATGAAAGTAGCAAGTATGGATCATCAGTGATGCAACATAAGCAATCATAGTAATCAAGTCGTGCAAGCTAGTAGTGCGAAGATGCAACATACTACAGGAAATCATGGCAATCATGTCATGTGAGCAAATAATAGGCATAGAAAATGCACATGACATATCGCAAGCACGAACACGAAGCAAGATCATGGTATCATCGTAGGCATGGGGCACAAAGCAAACATGGCAATAGTGTCGGATTTCGGGTTCCGGCAGACCCTTAAGGTTCGAACTCTGGGGTGCGCGTGGAGATCTCTCCCCTACTGATCTATGCTCGACCTTCTCGTGTGATCTAAGCTGGAAACGATGAACAACACAAGGGACACGAGATTTATACTGGTTCGGGCCACCGTTGTGGTGTAATACACTACTCCAGTGTGTGGTGTGGTGGATTGCCTCAGGGGGCTGATGATGAACAGTACAGGGGAAGAATAGCCTCACGAGAGGTGTTCTTGAACTGATGCGATGAAGTGTTTGGGTGGGTTCCATCGCTTCTCTCTCTCTGCTAGGGCGCTATCCGATCTGATCCGATCCCCCCCCCTACTCTATGGTGGCTAGCTCTATTTATAGAGGCCCTGGGCCTCTCCCCAAATAATGAGCCGGAAGGGCGCTAACAATTGGCCATTTTGAAGGGGAACATCTAGTACAAGTTATCCTGACCAAAGGTGGTCTTCGGCTGCCAAAAGCACTGGTGATGACGCCATCTTGGGCTCCACGGTGACCTCCATCCTGCCGCTCTGCTGGTCTTGGTCTCGTTGCACCGGAATGGTAACCTTTGCCCGATGCCTTGGCCTGTGCTTGCCCCCTTTGCACAAAAGGGGAAACAAGGACACTGCGCAGGCCGGCGCCCGCCTGGTCTTGATCGTCATGGCTTGCGTCATAGGCTCCTCGCGAAGTACCCCTGCCTTGATCTCCCCGCCTCCTCGCGAGCCTGCCTGATGAGGCTGCCTCTGAGGAAGCTTCTTGTCATCCGCCCCGCAAGGCTTGGCCCCTCGCGAGGGTCTTGAGCTTGAGCTGATGAAGATGGGTCGCGCTCGGCCCCCACTCGAGCCACGCCGCAGGCCGCAGGCAGGCAAGTCTGGGGACCCCCATTCCCAGAACGCCGACAGTAGCCCCCGGGCCCAAGGCGCGCCCGGGCTTGGCCTAGCAGGGAAGCGAAGGGGCAAGTGCGAAGCGCCGCGGGCCCCAACAGCCTGCGGCCTCGGGCGCCGCGTGGCGATTGATTGGACGTGGGCGTCTGTGCTTCCCCACGACGCCTCGGCAACCGCATGACTTGACAAGTCCATGTATGCAAAGAAACTGGTCATGATTACCTGCGATCGTGGTGGCCGGCGGTTGGCCTTCTCCGGCTATAAGTACGAGACTGCGTGAGCCGCTTTCAGTCCATTCCTTCCTGCTACTCCTTTCCTTCTTCTTGGCTATTCGCCGTTCCCATGGCTCCGAAGAGATTCTCGGCCGCGGAGAAAGGAAAGGCCCGTCAGGCAGTGCCTGACTCCCCCCCCCCCCGACCAAGCACGGCCGGGGCCGCCCTCGCAAGCATCCCACGGTCCCCGTAGTGGCTTCCCACGGCCATGGAGGCGGTTCCCTGTGCGGTGGTGAGCGCCCGGTTGCCGATGGGAGGCACGCCGTGGCCGCGCGGCCCCCTAGGCCGCGCTTTCGCTCTGCGGAGGTGCTGCCAGAGTTCGTGGTGTGGTCGGCGGACCCAGCTAGCACCCGGCTCCAGCTTCCCCATTTCTTCATAGGTGAACTACCGGCTAGCGCCCGGTGCGGCCTCTGGCTTCAGGCAGATGGCTGTTGCAGCAGGGCCTCCTAGGCTTTGCTGGAGGTCTCCGTTTCTAGAAAACATTTGCCCGCGCGCGCGGCCTGAACCGGCGGTGCACCCTGCACTTCAAGTTCGATGGCGACGCCAGCCTCTATGTGAGGGTGTTCGGGGAAGACGGTCGCCGTGCTGGGTGCTGCCCCGAAGACGATGACTGTGGCCGCCTGCCCAGCCCCGGTACTGACCAAGATGAAGACGGCGACCGGCGTGCAGGCTGCGATGCTCGGGGTTCGCTGAGCTACGGCGACTCTCTCTCAGGCAGTAGCTCCTCCAGTGGTGGCCGCGACCAGCCCCCGCGCCGCCGCGCTCGCCTGGGTGAAGGTAGCGGGTCAGCCCGCTGCCGCACCCCGGTGAAGCAAGAGGAGGGATCCGCCTGAGCCCCAGGAGCAGCTCGAACTTTCGCTGTAGGTTGGTGCCGGACAAGTCGCGCCCATTTTGCTTTTCTTCCTTTTCCTGCGCAGAAAACGAAGGTAGGGTAGGGCCCCGCGGGGGCGTGTTAGAACTGTTGCTGTTAACCATCGTGCTGCTTCCGCTATTTCTGCGCTATGTTTCTGCGTCGTGTGCCCATATGCGGGAGTTATTTTTAGCGCGGTGGGGCTTGACACGGTCCTCGCCTCCCGAGGCTGAGGCCTCGCCGTGCGCTTCGTGCCCTGCAAAGATTAACAGGAGGGTAACTTTCGATCTCGGTTGTGGGGGCGATCAGCCCGATCCTGCGCTCGTGTCGCGATGCCCGTGAGGCACGGACTGGGAGGGGTGCTCCCGCAGAGGACTCGGATAGGAAAGCTCCAAACGATCGGGGCAGAAAACACTCGCGAGGGCGCCCGCGAACCTCCCTCGCGAGACTTGTGCAAGAGAAAACGAGGCAAGCGAGTGAAAGAGATAAAGAGTCACAAGCCAGGAACGTCGACAGCTCCAATAAAACTTCAAACGAGAATAAACAAGCCAACTGCGGAAAGCAAATGAAAAAGCCGCGTCCGGCACCTATTCTAGTCTTCGACGTCTTCTCACCAGCGCGGAGCTAAGTGCTGCCACTGGGCGTGGGCGGGAGCCCCCGAGGCCCGAGGGCGGCACTCTGGAGACTCCAGGGCGTGTACAACCCCACTCATTATTACGTGAGAGTGTCACGGGCGACAAGCTTCACAGGCATTGGCCTTCTTCACAGGCACCGGGCCTTTCCAAAATGCGGCAGCTTCACAGGCATTTGCCTTCTTCACAGGCACCGGGCCTTTCCCAAAATGCAGCAGCTTCACAGGCATTTGCCTTCTTCACAGGCACCGGGCCTTTCCCAAAATGCAGCAGCTTCACAGGCATTTGCCTTCTTCACAGGCACCGGGCCTTTCCCAAAATGCAGCAGCTTCATAGGCATTTGCCTTCTTCACAGGCACCGGGCCTTTCCCAAAATGCAGCAGCTCACAGGCATTTGCCTTCTTCATAGGCACCGGGCCTTTCCTAGGCGCTAGGCCTCGCTCATGGGTAGAACCTCCGGAGATGTTGAATGTTCCATGCGTTCTGGATGGGTACCCCCTCCGTGGTCTCCAAGCGCGTGGAGCCAGGCCTGGAAACATGAACAACCTTGAATGGGCCCTCCCACATGGGAGAGAGCTTGTGCGGCCCCTCCCTGGAGAGAACCCGTCTGAGCACGAGATCCCCTACCTCAAGAGTTAATGGGCGGATGTTGCGACAGTGGTATCATCGCAGCGCCTGTTGATACCTTGCCGCTCACAGTGCGGCTTCTCGACGGCGTTCCTCCCCCAGCACGAGATCCGTCCCCCGCATGGCGTCCTACTGTGTCTCGTCGAACGCCAGGACCCGTGCGGAGCGACGCCTGACCTCATGAGGGAGAACAGCCTCTGCTCCGTAGACGAGGAAGAACGGGGTCTCGCCAGTCGGCTTGGTCGCAGTTGTGCGGATTGACCATAGCACGGACTAGAGCTCGGCGTACCAGCCCCTGCCACAGGCCTCCAGCTTCTTCTTGAAGATCCTGGCTTTGAGGCCCCTCAGGACCTCTGCGTTGGCTCGCTCGGCCTGGCCGTTGCTCCGGGGGTGTGCTACTGAAGCATAGCATATCTGCGTTCCAAGGTTAGCGCAGTACGTTTTGAAGAGATTACTGGTGAATTGCGAACTGTTGTCGGTGATGATGTAGTTAGGCACCCCAAATCGGCTCACGAGGCCCTTGATGAACTTGACTGCGGAGCCTGCCGGGATTATGCGGACAGCTTCCACCTCAGCCCACTTGGTGAACTTGTCCACAGCGACGTAGAGGTAGCGATAGCCCCCTGGCGCCCGAGGAAACGGGCCCAGAATGTCCAGCCCCCAAACTGCGAATGGCCATGAGAGGGGTATAGTCTGTAGACCCCCCGCAGGCTGATGGATCTGCTTAACATGAAACTGGCAGGCCTCGCAAGCCTTCACCAGCTCAACGGTGTTGCTGAGCGTTGTGGGCAAGTAGAATCCACTACGGAACGCCTTGCCGGCGAGGGTTCGCGATAATGAGTGGTGCCCACAGTCTCCGCCGTGTATGTCCGCCAGCAGCTCCTTCCCTTGCTCTCTGGAGATACAATGCAGGGACACGTCATTCAGTCGCTTCCGGTAGAGCTCTCCATCCCTAATGCAGTAAACAGTGGCCTGCCGCGCCACACGCTCTGCCTCCTCCTCGTTCTCCGGCAGGGTCCCTTGCATCAAGTAGTTCTTGAGCTCCGGGATCCAACACCCTTCCTGAGGCTCCAACGCCAGGAGCAGGCGTGCCCCTGAGGCCGGGCCGCAGACCGGAGCTCCTGAGGCAGGCGGCTGAGGGATCTCCTCCCTTGGTTGCGCCGTGCTCGACAGTGACGGCACCGCCGAGGGTTTGAAAAGCCGCTCCTCAAAGACGCCAGGCTCCTGAGGCAGCCGCCTAGACTTGGCAATGTCATCAGCCTCCTGATCGGTGCCGCGAGGCACATGCTGCAACTCCAACCCCCAGAACTGTTTCTCCATCTTGCGAACCTCAGCGAGGTAGCTTCCATGTGCTCGTCCTTTGGCTCATATATCTTGTTGGAGAAGTTGACGAGGAGCTGCGAATTGCCCTTGATGATGAGGCGCTTCACCACTAAGGCAATTGTGGCTTTCAAGCCTGCTATCAGGCCTTCGTACTCTGCTATGTTGTTGGAGACCTTTTCTCCGTGCTGGAAGCAGAGTTGTACGGCGTAGTAGAGTTTGTCCTGGGTAGGGGATACGAGCACTGCGCCAGCTCCCACGCCGTGTCGGGAGAATGCCCCATCGAAGTATATGACCCAGTCGTCCGGTGCTTCGCTTCCTGGGGAAAGCGATCGGTCCTCGCCTGCCTCAAGACCCGGTGCTTCTGTCCATTCTGCCATGAAATCTGCCAGTGCGGCTCCCTTGATGACCCTGGTCATACTGAATTCTAGCTGAAATGCTTGTAGTTCGATGTTCCATTCAGTGACTCTCCCAGCTGAGTTCGGGCTCCTGAGTACTCTTTCCAAGGGGTACGCTGAGACGACTTTGATGAGATGGCCTTGGAAGTAGTGCTGCAGCTTGCGTGAGGCCACTGATAGCGCGAGGAGGAGTTTTTGGGGCATGGGGTACCGTGCCCTTGCGTCCCGTAGCACCGTGCTGACGAAGTACACGGGATGCTCGACGAGGTTGAGGGTGTTGGCGCAGCTTGCGTCCTCCAGAGGTCGAGGCGTCTCCTGAGACGACGGAGCCCCCAGTGCTTGGTCGCTCGGAGCGGCCTCTCCTGCTCCGGGCGCGTTCTCCTGCTGCGGCTATTCCTTTCTGGCTGAGGCCGTGATCTTCGCGAGGACCTCCTGGTTTTGCTTTGCTTCAGTCTTGACGTTCGATGCAGCCTTGGCACAGCGCTCCTCCCTGACCGCCACTAGGGCTGCGCTAGCGGAGTAGGGAGTGGCCGCGAGGTAGAGCACTAGGGGCTCCCGAGGACGCGGAGCTACCATCACTGGTGGGCTGGTGAGATACCTCTTGAGATCTTGGAATGCCTTGTCGGCCTCTTCAGTCCATTCGAAGGGGCCCTTCTTCTTCATCAGCTTGAAGAAGGGCAGTGCTCGTTCCCCCAGTTTCGAGATGAAGCGCCCTAGCGCAGTTACACGCCCGGTGAGCTTCTGCATTTCTCGGAGGGTCCTTGGCGGGCTCATGTCTTCGACTGCCTTGACCTTCTCCGGGTTGGCCTCGATGCCCCTATGGGACATGAGGAAACCCAGGAGCTTGCCCGAGGGGACTCCAAATACGCACTTCTCCGGGTTGAGCCGTAGGTCCACTTCGTTGAGGCTCGCAAAGGTTTCTTCCAGGTCCTGTATCAGGGTTCTTACCTCTCGAGACTTCACCATGATGTCATCGACGTAAGCCTCAGCGTTCCTCCCGAGCTGCCGGCCTAAGGTGATGTGCATCAGCTGCTGAAAGGTTGCGCATGTGTTGTGCAACCCGAATGGAATGCGCGTATAGCAGTACACCCCACATGGGGTCAGGAAAGCCGTCTTTTCCATGTCTTCTACCGCCATCTTGATCTGGTGATAGCCCGAGAAGGCATCTAGAAAGCACAATAGGTCACACTCTGCGGTGGAGTCGACTATCTGGTCAATGCGGGGGAGCGGAAATGGATCCTGCGGGCAGGCCTTGTTGAGGTTGGTGAAGTCGACACACATGCGCTCCTTTCCTCCCTTTTTTGGCACAACGACCGGATTAGCCAGCCAATCAGGGTAGCGAACCTCGCGGATAACTCCTGCCGCCTCTAGCTTCCGGGTCTCTTGAATGGTGAAAGCCTGTTTCTCAGTGGACTGTCGCCTCGCCTTCTGCTTCACGGAGCGCACGTTGGGGCACATGTCGAGGTGATGCTCAATCACATTCCTCGGGACCCCTGCTAACTGATCAGGTTCCCATGCGAACACATTCTTGTTCGCACGCAGGAAACTCACCAGGGCCTTCTCCTGCTCGGGCTCGAGGTTGGCCCCTATGGTGAAGGTGGCGTCAGTGGACCCGTCCTCGTCGACGGGTACCTGCTTGGTTTCCGCCTTGTCTTGGGTGAATAGCTGCTTCTTTTTAGCCGGCGCAGCCCCTTGGGCTTAGGGGCGTCGGTGCTAGTGGGCTGCGCCACCGCGGCCGCCCTGAAAACAAGCTGGAGCACCTGCAGCGCATCCCTTGTGTGTCCTGACACGGTAAGGACGCCCCTGCTCCCGGGCATCTTCATGAGGTTGTTCGCCGGGTGAGTTGCTGCCATGAACCGAGCCAGGGCCGGATAGTCGAGGATGGAGTTGTAGGGGAGGCCGATGGGGGCAACATCGAAGTCGATCAGCTCCGTGTAGAAGTTGTCGTAGGTGCCGAAGGTCACTGGGAGGCAGATCTGTCCCAAGGAGGCGGTGGAACCGACTCCGACGCCCGAGAAAGGCCTGCTGGGCCAGAGCCGCTCCGGTGGCACGTGGAGGAGGCTGAAGGCCTCCACCGAGAGCATCTTGAGGCCGGCACCAGCGTCGATGAGGGTCCTGGTGACGGCCACTTGGCAGATGGTGGGGGTGCACAGCATCGGGAGCGCGCCCGAACCGATGGGGTTGAAGGGGTGATCCTCCGAGTCAAAGGCTAGATCGGCCTCGGGCGCCACCCAGCCCGGGGGGGCTTCTCGGCGCTTGGAGGCGGTGCTTATCCGGCGGGTGAACAGCTTGACATGACGGGCGGCGCTGGTGTGGCAAAACGGGCGAGGAAGAGGTCGCGCAGCTCCTCCCAGGAGGTCACAGAAGCCGTCGGCAGGTGGAGGAGCCACATGCGCGGGACGCCGGTGAGGGCCATGGGTAACCAGTTGGCCATCACCCGGTCGTCGCCCCCGGCTCTGAGGGCGTCCTCCTCGTACGCCAGCAGGAAACCAGCGGGTCCGTCGCGCCGATGTAGCGCGGCGGCATCTCGGGCTTGAACTTGCGCGGCCACTGCACCTGTCGCAAGGCGGGGGCCAAGGCCTGGAGCCCCCTGGCCCCAGTGCCAGCATCTGTTGCCGGAGCGGGCGGCGCCTTGCCTGCCATGAGGGCGGAATGCAATGTTGGTGGAGAGCGGGTCGTCGGGAGGGAGAACTCCGGAGCACCCCTACCTGGCGCGCCAAATGTCGGATTTCGGGTTCCGGCAGACCCTTAAAGTTCGAACTCTGGGGTGCGCGCAGAGATCTCTCCCCTATCGATCTACGCTCGACCTTCTCGTGTGATCTAAGCTGGAAACGACAAACAACACAAGGGACACGAGATTTATACTGGTTCGGGCCACCGTTGCGGTGTAATACCCTACTCCAGTGTGTGGTGTGGTGGATTGCCTCAGAAAGCTGATGATGAACAATACAGGGGAAGAACAGCCTCGCGAGAGGTGTTCTTGAACTGATGCAATGAACTGTTTGGGTGGGTTCAATCGCTTCTCTCTCTCTCTCTCTCTCTCTCTCTCTCTCTCTCTCTGCTAGGGCGCTATCGATTTGATCCGATCCCCCCCTACTCTGTGGTGGCTAGCTCTATTTATAGAGGCCCTGGGCCTCTCCCCAAATAATGAGCCGAAAGGACGCCAACAATTGGCCATTTTGAAGGGGAACATCTAGTACAAGTTATCCTGACTAAAGGTGGTCTTCGGCTGCCAAAAGCACTGGTGATGACACCGTCTTGGGCTCCACGGTGACCTCCGTCCTGCCGCTCTGCTGGTCTTGGTCTCATTGCACCAGAATGGTAACCTTTGCCCGATGCCTTGGCCTGTGCTTGCCCCCTTTGAACCAAAGGGGAAACAAGGACACTGCGCAGGCCGGCGCCCGCCTGGTCTCGATCGTCATGGCTTGCATCATGGACTCCTCGCGAGGTACCCCTGCCTTGATCTCTCCGCCTCCTCGCGAGCCTGCCTGATGAGGCTGCCTCTGAAGAAGCTTCCTGTCGTCCACCCCGCGAGGCTTGGCCCCTCGCGAGGGTCTTGAGCTTGAGCTGAGGAAGATGGGATGTGTTGGGCCCCCACTTGAGCCACGCCGCAGGCCGCAGGCAGGCAAGTCTGGGGACCCCCATTCCCAGAACACCAACAAATAGCAAGCAATATCTCCACCAAGCTTGCAAATACACCTACAAGTAGTAGAATCAATCATCACGTGTAATGCAAAACATGGGTGACAAATGCATGGCAAAGGCATAGGAATGAGCATATCATGTTAAGTGAATATGGCAGCATGGGCATAGAATATGTAATAGACAATAACCCATAACCAAGTGAGGGCCATGTAGAAGAAATGCGCGAAGTCGTTGCGCAAAGAGAGCGGTGGGAAAGACAATCCATGGGATCCCAAGTCATCATTGCTCTCTAGAGCTCGTTTTGTCAACTCATGGGCTTGTGAGGTTGACAAGTAAGCATGGGTACCTACACAACAAATACACAAGCGAAAGAAATTGTGTGTGTGGTAAATGTACACATCATCCATCATGATGTGTACGTGAGTTAGCACAAGATAAGCATCACTCAAAGAAATTTGATGCATGGTATAAGAACATGTCATCCATCATGAAAGAATAGTTCTTATGTATGACACGATGGGGACACAAATTGAGAATCCAAGTATATGGCACATCAATAGCATGTTTATTCATGGGGAGCTTATGGTGCACACAAGTATTGGGATCATGCAATGGATGGAATGGATCAAAATCTCCTAAAATGTGTGAGGAAACTATGGGGGTCTCCTCATGAGCAATATCAGGAACATCATATGGAGACAATGGACAACATCCAAAACAATGCATATCCGGAGCTAGTTGGTCATGGCATGGCATATGAGCTAAATGATGCAAAGGAAGCATGTCAATATCATCACAAGAAAAACAAATGCCAATAACCATGGGCTTTTCATCTATGCCATAAAGTGCAAATTGGGTTTATCTTGATGGAATATGCATAGTCACTACGAAGAGATTGCAAATATGACATATGATTGATCTCATGCATAGCATATGACAAGTCAAGAGGATTGTCAAACATGATGTGACCAAGAGAATTGTCACAAGAAATCCTATGTAACATGGCATCACTACTAGGCAACTCAACATGCTCATCATCATATTCGTCATAAAATGTTAAGTCAAGACATGAGGAAGTTGCGCTAGCATGAAGCATGGAAATAGATGGATTAACATCATGGAAGCAATCAATATCAAGAATTTCCACTAGTGGGACTAGAGCATCACCTTCACCTATGTTACGTTGTACATTCCACTCAAGTGGTGTAGGTGAGGTGGTAAAGACCAAATGGTGGTCATCTTCATATTGATTGAACCATGTGGGGGTGCATCATATTCCACCATGGCCATCGTCGTGTCCAAAGGAAGGACGTAGTCGTCGCGAATCGGCGCATCATCATATATGGTACCTAGCACCAAATGAGAAGACACAATAGAGGTAGAGGTTAAGTCGTTAGAGTTCAAAATGTCCTCACATGACCTATTGACTATCACACTCTCTCTATGTGGTGGTTCACTCACTCCCTCAAAATAGGTGCACTCAAAGTCACATATGGTGGAGTCACTCATCTCACTCAAGTGGTGGGGGTTGTGGCTCTCCTCACATGGGAATTGGGGCAACACATCATATATGGGTCTAGTGATGAAGTTACTCCCACTCTCAATATGGTGGCTAAATTCACTCAAGTCATCATACGTCGTCGTGGTCAAAGGGAAAATCCCATGCTCAACCATCTCATCGCCGTCGCCGTGGATGAAGGCCGAAGATGGCACATCATAACTCTCGCCTCCAAAGATGGAGGCATCATCCTTGCTCGCCACCTTGTCACTCGCCTCCAAAGCTTGGTCCTTGAAGGTCTCCGTAGTCGTACTCGTCGCTGCACCATCTTGAAAAAGAGTCGAAGGAGACTCGGCATCATCAATGCCACAAAGAGGGATGGTGGTGAAGTCGAACTTGGGAGCATCGTCTTGGACCTCGTCGAGCTTGGTCTTCGAGAAGTGTGCTTGGGGTGGAGAAGCCTTGGCCTTCATGAGTTCTTGTTCCGCCTTGAGAGCACCAATGCAGTTTTCGTCGAGGGACTTGTAGTTCTCGAGGAAGATTGTCTTGGAGATGTCGTTGTGCAATCCCATCATGAAGTGGAACTTCATCGACATGGGGTCATCCACGCCGGCTCGTCACAAGGCATTCCTCATCTCCTTGAAGTACGCGTCGATGGACTTGGATCCTTGGGTGGTGTTCTCCAGTTGGCGTAGAAGTTGTTCCGTGTAGGTTGAAGGCACAAACTCTCGCCGCAAAGCTCTCTTTGTATTGGGCCAACTCATGTCGTAGGTCTCCGAAGGTGTGTGAAGCCACCATGTCGAGGCATAGTCATGGAAGTTTCTTGAGGCACACTTCACTTGATCTTCGGGAGGAACTTGATGTAGCTTGAGGTAGTCGTCCATCAAACGCTCCCACTCGAGATACTCCTCGGGTTCTTGAGTCCCATAGAAAGGAATCGCATGGTCGATGTCGAGGTCGTAGTAGCTCGTGGAGATCGCGGACTTGAGCTTGGGGAGCCTCTCTTGAACGTAGTCTTGGGGTGCTTGTTGGCGAAGATGTCGCATGTCCGTAGGCAAAGATGCCTTGAAGTCGCTTGGCGAAGATGCCAAGGGAGATGGTGAAGTCGTTGAGCGGTTGTTGGTGTTGAGCTCTTGACCTTCACGTCCTTGTCGGTGTTGGTGTCGATGCCGATGTGATCTTGACGAAGATGGTAGCTCGGAAGCATGTGCACTAGAGCGTCTTCTCAAAGATGAGGAAGATCTCTTGTAGGACTTGATGAGGGTTGTGATCTCCTCCATTTGAGCTTGCATCTTGGCGTTGTTGGAGTTGTTCGTGGCATCGAACTCATCGTTGTTGTTGTAGACCGAGGGTGAAATGCCTTGCCTGTCCATCACAAGACTCGAGTAGAGGTGAGTAGGAAATGAGATAAACAATACCAATTTACCTTTTCCCAAAGTTGAGGATGTATCCCATTTCACTCAATGAGAAATGAAAGAATAGTGGAATTGGTACCGGACTTGTTCACTCACACCTATCAAGTAAAGCTTATGGAGTGGCTCGGTGAGGATAGTGGCACAAAAATTTGATGCAAAATGTTAGCAAGAGTCAATAATGTTGAAAGAGATTCACAAATTCGCAAGTGAAACAAGTAGACCAATAGCAAAGAATGGCACACGGAAACGCACACACGGATAGATAAATGGGGCTGTGCAACCAAGGAATGAGCACAAAATGTGGAATCCACGGAAAACGCTCGTGTTGCACAACTCAAGAGAGACGCTAGCACAATTTCTCAATAGGCGGATACGACACTTGTGCACAACCTATAAGATGCAAAATGTATCAACTTGCTATCCCAAGTATGATATATATGTATGATGTTCCGGTGGTATGATCCAACATGATCGGATATGACAATCTTATACAATGTGGTATGACGCTATGGCTCTTGCTTACAAGCTTCTTTGCTCTTTCTCTTCTGCTTAAAAGCTTATTTCTTTTTTCTTTTTGATATGGCCACAATGAGAAATGCAAAAACCAAGATAGCAATTGTGTATATGCGGGAACAATCTTATGACACAAGGGATGATATGATGATACCAATATGATATGGTATGTATGCAATGGAAGGGTGGATCACTAATGTGCACAAGTAACGTTGCCGACAATACTCAAATGGCTAGTCTCGATAGGCAAGTAACGCAAAATGGGCTAGGGGTTAACAATGCAATTGCAAGGGGAATATACAATGATGTCGTCGAGGTTACCGTCCGTTTCGATGATGAGAGGCGGTGTTGTCAATGTCGACCCGTTCCTAATTAGCCGAAACACCTTAGAAAACGGAAAAACCACAACTCAAAATCTCAAGGACAAATGTCAAATGGTGGTAGCGTGAATGTGGTGGTTGCGGAAATGCAATGATGGGTTTTGTGAGTAGGCAATGCGAGGGTGGAGGTTATGGTGGTGGACTATACATGGTATCGGAGTTGAAAGCACGGTCCCTAAGTAGCCGAAACACCTTAGGAGACACAACTCACAACACAAACAAAAATGGGTTAAGTTGGGGTGGAAGTGTTTGGTGGGCAAGCCTATGCGGAAGTGGTGGTGGTGGTTGATGAAGAAGCAGCCATCCCTAAGTAGACGAAACACCTTAGGAGACTCAAATCACAACTCAAGCAACCACATATGCGATGGGAATAAAAAAGGGTTAGGTTGCGGAAGTCGACGGTGGTAATGCGGATGATATGGTGGTGGCCCTAGGCAAAGATACCAAAATTCACAAACTTTGATGGAGTCAAATGATGTTGGTAGTATTTTTGTGGGATGGGGGCTGTCAAGAGCTTCAAAACGAGCTAAGGAACGTCAAAAACGGAGTTCGGATGAATTAGTTATGGCCAAAACAAAAATCTGTCTGAGTCAGTTTCAGGGTTAACCGGACATCCGGGAGGAGGTCTGGATGATCCGGGTGTTTGGCCGGTTGATCCGGGTTCGTCAAGGCCGGTTCTGTTTTCTAGGTGTCCGGACGTCCGGGAGAGGGTCCAGCTGATCCGGGGGATGTCCGGATGATCCGGGAGAAGGTCCGGATGATCCGGGTAGGTCAATACTCTCGGGATTTGCTCTTGGCGGCGAATTTTTGGGCGGAAATGGGGTGATTTTCGGGGCAAAATTGAGGAGATTTCGTGAATAGAAGATGGGGAAACTTGGGGAGATGCTAGATCCAAGCAAATCCATGGATCAAAATCAACAAAACATCATCAAAACCAACAAATCACAAAAACATTTGGGGCTATTTTTGGTGGGGATTTTCGAATTTAGGACGAAATCAACAAAACTAGGCTAGAAAACACAACAGGGAGGCTCCGAAATCGTGATCAACGTGGCTCATGATACCAATATGATGTGGAGTGGAACTCCATACGGCCGATCTTTCACGAAAGGAGCGAGATCCCTCGAAGAACACGAAGAACACGGGGAAGAACGGAGAGAAATCACAAGGGGAAAAACTCAAGAACAAGTCCAATCACACATCCACTAAACAATCAAACACGCAAGATCAACAAGGTACATGAACAACAAAAGGAAAGATACAAGGTAAAGTTCATCTCCATGAGGAGGACTTGAAGGGGGCCGCCCAAGAGGGGGTCTTGATCGATATATCCCGCAGGATCTTCTCACATGGAGGTATTGAACTCCATGGGAGTGGTGGTCTCTCTCTCTCTCAAGAGTAGAGTGGTACAAGGAGCAAAGCTCTCTATCAAATGAGCTATCACTTTGCTAACCCTAGAAAGGAGGTGGAGGAGGTCTATTTATGTTAGGGAACGTAGTAATTTCAAAAAAATTCCTACGCACACGCAAGATCATGGTGATGCATAGCAACGAGAGGGGAGAGTGTTTGTCTACGTACCCTCGTAGACCGAAGCGGAAGCGTTGACACAACGTAGAGGAAGTAGTCGTACGTAGAGGAAGTAGTCGTACGTTCTCCTCGCGATCCAACCGATCACAGCACCGTTACTCCGGCACCTCCGAGTTCTTGGCACACGTTCAGCTCGATGACGATCCCCGGGCTCCGATCCAGCAAAGCGTCGGGGAAGAGTTCCGTCAGCACGACGGCGTGGTGACGATCTTGATGTGTTACCGGCGCAGGGCTTCGCCTAAACACTGCAACGATATAATCGAGGTGGAATTTGGTGGAAGGGGGCACCGCACACGGCTAAGGAACGATCCGTAGATCAACTTGTGTGTCTTTGGGGTGTCCCCTGCCCCCGTATATAAAGGATGAAGGGGGGGAGGCTGGCCGGCCAAAGGAGGGAGGCGCAGGAGGAGTCCTACTCCCTCTGGGAGTAGGATTCCCCCCCCCCCAATCCTAGTTGGACTAGGATTCTTCAAGGGGGAGAGAGAAGGAGAGGGGGGCGCCCACCTCTCCTAGTCCTAATAGGACTAGGGGAAGGGGGGAGGCGCGCAGCCCCTAGGGCTGCCCTCTCACTTCTCCTCCAAGGCCCATGTTGGCCCATTATGCTCCCGGGGGGTTCCGGTAACCCTCCCGGTATTCCGGTAAAATCCTGATTTCACCTGGAATGCATCCGATGTCCAAACATAGGCTTCCAATATATAATTCTTTATGTCTCGACCATTTTGAGACTCCTCGTCACGTCCGTGATCACATCCGGGACTCCGAACTCCTTTGGTACATCAAAATGCATAAACTCATAATAAATGTCATCGTAACGTTAAGCGTGCGGACCCTACGGTTCGAGAACAATGTAGACATGACCGAGACACGTCTCCGGTCAATAACCAATAGCGGGACCTGGATGCCCATATTGGCTCCTACATATTCTACGAAGATCTTTATCGGTCAGACCGCATAACAACATACGTTGTTCCCTTTGTCATCGGTATGTTACTTGCCCGAGATTCGATCGTCGGTATCCAATACCTAGTTCAATCTCGTTACCGGCAAGTCTCTTTTCTCGTTCTGTAATACATCATCTCGCAACTAACTCATTGGTTGCAATGCTTGCAAGGCTTTATGTGATGTGCATTACCGAGAAGGCCCTGAGATACCTCTCCGACAATCGGAGTGACAAATCCTAATCTCGAAATATGCCAACTCAACATGTACCTTCGGAGACACTTGTAGAGCACCTTTATAATCACCCAGTTACGTTGTGACGTTTGGTAGCACACAAAGTGTCCCTACGGTAAATGGGAGTTGCATATTCTCATAGTTGAAGGAACATGTATAAGTCATGGATAAAAGCAATAGCAACATACTAAACGATCGGGTGCTATGCTAATGTAATGGGTCATGTCAATCAGATCATTCAACTAATGATGTGATCTCGTTAATCAAATAACAACTCTTTGTTCATGGCTAGGAAACATAACCATCTTTGATTAATGAGCTAGTCAAGTAGAGGCATACTAGTGACACTTTGTTTGTCTATGTATTCACACATGTATTATGTTTCCAGTTAATACAATTCTAGCATGAATAATAAACATTTATCATGATATAAGGAAATAAATAATAACTTTATTATTGCCTCTAGGGCATATTTCCTTCAGTCTCCCACTTGCACTAGAGTCAATAATCTAGATTACAAAGTAATGATTCTAACACCCATGGAGTTTTGGTGCTGATCATGTTTTGCTCGTGGAAGAGGTTTAGTCAACGGGTCTGCAACATTCAGATCCGTATGTATCTTGCATATCTCTATGTCTCCCACCTGGACCAAATCCCGGATGGAGTTGAAGCGTCTTTTGATGTGTTTGGTTCTTTTGTGAAATCTGGATTCCTTTGCCAAGGCAATTGCACCAGTATTGTCACAAAAGATTTTCATTGGACCCGATACGCTAGGTACAACACCTAGATCGGATATGAACTCCTTCATCCAGACTCCTTCATTGGCTGCTTCCGAAGCGGCTATGTACTCAGCTTCACATGTAGATCCCGCTACGACGCTTTGTTTAGAACTGCACCAACTGACAGCTCCACCGTTTAATGTAAATACGTATCCGGTTTGCGATTTAGAATCGTCCGGATCAGTGTCAAAGCTTGCATCGACATAACCGTTTACGACGAGCTCTTTGTCACCTCCATAAATGAGAAACATATCCTTAGTCCTTCTTAAGTACTTAAGGATGTTCTTGACCGCTGTCCAGTGATCCACTCCTGGATTACTTTGGTACCTTCCTGCCAAACTTACAGCAAGGCACACATCTGGTCTGGTACACAGCATTGCATACATGATAGAGCCTATGGCTGAAGCATAGGGAACATTTTTCATTTTCCCTCTATCTTCTGCGGTGGTCGGGCATTGAGTCTTACTCAACTTCACACCTTGTGCCACAGGCAAGAATCCTTTCTTTGCCTGATCCATTCTGAACTTTTTCAAAACTTTGTCAAGGTATGTGCTTTGTGAAAGTCCTATTAAGCGTCTTGATCTATCTCTATAGATCTTAATGCCCAATATGTAAGCAGCTTCACCGAGGTCTTTCATTGAAAAACTCTTATTCAAGTATCCCTTTATGCTTTCCAGAAATTCTATATTATTTCCGATCAGCAATATGTCATCCACATATAATATTAGAAATGCTACAGAGCTCCCACTCACTTTCTTGTAAATACAGGCTTCTCCGAAAGTCTGTATAAAACCAAATGCTTTGATCACACTATCAAAGCGTTTATTCCAACTCCGAGAGGCTTGCACCAGTCCATAAATGGATCGCTGGAGCTTGCACACTTTGTTAGCTCCCTTTGGATCGACAAAACCTTCTGGTTGCATCATATACAACTCTTCTTCCAGAAATCCATTCAGGAATGCAGTTTTGACATCCATTTGCCAAATTTCATAATCATAAAATGCGGCAACTGCTAACATGATTCGGACAGACTTAAGCATCGCTACGGGTGAGAAAGTCTCATCGTAGTCAATCCCTTGAACTTGTCGAAAACCTTTTGCGACAAGTCGAGCTTTGTAGACAGTAACATTACCATCAGCGTCAGTCTTCTTCTTAAAGATCCATTTATTCTCAATTGCTTGCCGATCATCGGGCAAGTCAACCAAAGTCCATACTTTGTTATCATACATGGATCCCATCTCAGATTTCATGGCCTCAAGCCACTTTGCGGAATCTGGGCTCACCATCGCTTCTTCATAGTTCGTAGGTTCATCATGGTCTAGTAACATGACTTCCAAAATAGGATTACCGTACCACTCTGGTGCGGATCTTACTCTGGTTGATCTACGAAGTTCAGTAGAAACTTGATCTGAAGTTTCATGATCATTATCATTAGCTTCCTCCCTATTTGATGTAGGTGTCACAGGAACAGATTTCTGTGACGTACTACTTCTCAATAAGGGAGTAGATACTGTTATCTCATCAAGTTCTACTTTCCTCCCACTCACTTCTTTCGAGAGAAACTCCTTCTCTAGAAAGTTTCCGATTTTAGCAACAAAAATTTTGCCTTCGGATCTGTGATAGAAGGTATACCCAATAGTCTCCTTTGGGTATCCTATGAAGACACATTTCTCCAATTTGGGTTCGAGCTTATCAGGTTGAAGCTTTTTCACATAAGCATCGCAGCCCCATACTTTAAGAAACGACAACTTTGGTTTCTTGCCAAACCACAGTTCATAAGGCGTCGTCTCAACGGATTTTGATGGTGCCCTATTTAACGTGAATGCGGCCGTCTCTAGAGCATAACCCCAAAAAGATAGCGGAAAATCGGTAAGAGACATCATAGATCGCACCATATCCAGTAAAGTACGATTACGACGTTCGGACACACCATTACGTTGTGGTGTTCCGGGTGGCGTGAGTTGCGAAACTATTCCGCATTGTTTCAAATGTAGACCAAACTCGTAACTCAAATATTCTCCTCCACGATCAGATCGTAGAAACTTTATTTTCTTGTTACGATGATTTTCCACTTCACTCTGAAATTCTTTGAACTTTTCAAATGTTTCAGACTTGTGTTTCATTAAGTAGATATACCCATATCTGCTTAAATCATCAGTGAAGGTGAGAAAATAACGATATCCGCCACGAGCCTCAACATTCATTGGACCACATACATCAGTATGTATGATTTCCAATAAATCTGTTGCTCTCTCCACAGTACCGGAGAACGGTGTTTTAGTCATCTTGCCCATAAGGCACGGCTCGCAAGTGCCAAGTGATTCATAATCAAGTGACTCCAAAAGTCCATCAGTATGGAGTTTCTTCATGCGCTTTACGCCGATATGACCTAAACGGCAGTGCCACAAATAAGTTGCACTATCATTATTAACTCTGCATCTTTTGGCTTCAACATTATGAATATGTGTGTTACTACTATCGAGATTAAGTAAGAACAAACCACTCTTTAATGGCGCATGACCATAAAAGATATTACTCATATAAATAGAACAACCATTATTCTCTGATTTAAATGAATAACCGTCTCGCATCAAACAAGATCCAGATATAATGTTCATGCTCAACGCTGGTACTAAATAACAATTATTTAGATCTAATATTAATCCCGAAGGTAGATGTAGAGGTAGCGTGCCGACCGCGATCACATCGACTTTGGAACCATTTCCCACGCGCATCGTCACCTCGTCCTTAGCCAATCTTCGCTTAATCCGTAGCCCCTGTTTTGAGTTGCAAATATTAGCAACAGAACCAGTATCAAATACCCAGGTGCTACTGCGAGAATTAGTAAGGTACACATCAATAACATGTATATCATATATACCTTTGTTAACCTTGCCATCCTTCTTATCCGCCAAATACTTGGGGTAGTTCCGCTTCCAGTGACCAGTCTGCTTGCAATAGAAGCACTCAGTTTCAGGCTTAGGTCCAGACTTGGGTTTCTTCTCTTGAGTAGCAACTTGCTTGCTGTTCTTTTTGAAGTTCCCCTTTTTCTTCCCTTTGCCCTTTTTCTTGAAACTAGTGGTTTTGTTAACCATCAACACTTGATGCTCCTTTTTGATTTCTACCTCCGCGGCTTTTAGCATCGCGAAGAGCTCGGGCATAGTTTTGGTCATCCCTTGCATATTATAGTTCATCACGAAGCTCTTGTAGCTTGGTGGCAGTGATTGGAGAATTCTGTCAATGACGCAATCATTCGGAAGATTAACTCCCAGTTGAATCAAGTGATTGTTATACCCAGACATTCTGAGTATATGCTCACTGACAGAACCATTCTCCTCCATTTTACAGCTATAGAACTTATTGGAGACTTCATATCTCTCAATCCGGGCATTTGCTTGAAATATTAACTTCAACTCCTGGAACATCTCATATGCTCCATGGTGTTCAAAACGTCGTTGAAGTCCCGGTTCTAAGCCGTAAAGCATGGCACACTGAACTATAGAGTAGTCATCAGCTTTGCTTTGCCAGACGTTCACAACATCTGGCGTAGCTCTTGCACCAGGCCTGGCACCTAGCGGTGCTTCCAGGACGTAATTCTTCTGTGCAGCAATGAGGATAATCCTCAAGTTACGGACCCAGTCCGTGTAATTGCTACCATCATCTTTCAACTTTGCTTTCTCAAGGAACGCATTAAAATTCAACGGAACAACAGCACGAGCCATCTATCTACACAACATAGACAAGCAAGATACTATCAGGTACTAAGTTCATGATAAATTAAAGTTCAATTAATCATATTACTTAAGAACTCCCACTTAGATAGACATCTCTCTAATCCTCTAAGTGATCACGTGATCCAAATCAACTAAACCATGTCCGATCATCACGTGAGATGGAGTAGTTTCAATGGTGAACATCATTATGTTGATCATATCTACTATATGATTCACGCTCGACCTTTCGGTCTCTGTGTTCCGAGGCCATATCTGTATATGCTAGGCTCGTCAAGTTAAACCTGAGTATTCCGCGTGTGCAACTGTTTTGCACCCGTTGTATTTGAACGTAGAGCCTATCACACCCGATCATCACGTGGTGTCTCAGCACGAAGAACTTTCGCAACGGTGCATACTCAGGGAGAACACTTCTTGATAATTTAGTGAGAGATCATCTTATAATGCTACCGTCAATCAAAGCAAGATAAGATGCATAAAAGGATAAACATCACATGCAATCAATATAAGTGATATGATATGGCCATCATCATCTTGTGCTTGTGATCTCCATCTTCGAAGCACCGTCATGATCACCATCGTCACCGGCGCGACACCTTGATCTTCATCGCAGCATCGTTGTCGTCTCGCTAATCTTATGCTTCTACGACTATCACTACCGTTTAGCAATAAAGTAAAGCATTACATCGCGATTGCATTGCATACAATAAAGCGACAACCATATGGCTCCTGCCAGTTGCCGATAACTTGGTTACAAAACATGATCATCTCATACAATAAAATTTAGCATCACGTCTTGACCATATCACATCACAACATGCCCTGCAAAAACAAGTTAGACGTCCTCTACTTTGTTGTTGCAAGTTTTACGTGGCTGCTACGGGCTTTTAAGCAAGAACTCATCTTACCTACGCATCAAAACCACAACGATAGTTTGTCAAATAGACTCCGTTTTAACCTTCTCAAGGACCGGGCGTAGCCACACTCGGCTCAACTAAAGTTGGAGAGACAGTCTTCCGCAAGCCATCTATGTGCAAAGCACGTCGAGGGAACCGGTCTCGCGTAAGCGTACGCGTAAGGTTGGTCCGGATCGTCTCGTCCAACAATACCGCTGAACCAAAGTATGACATGCTGGTAGGCAGTATGACTTGTATCGTCCACAACTCACTTGTGTTCTACTCGTGCAAATAACATCAAACCATAAAACCTAGGCTCGGATGCCACTGTTAGGGAACGTAGTAATTTCAAAAAATTTCCTACGCACACGCAAGATCATGGTGATGCATAGCAACGAGAGGGGAGAGTGTTTGTCTACGTACCCTCGTAGACCGAAGCGGAAGCGTTGACACAACGTAGAGGAAGTAGTCGTACGTAGAGGAAGTAGTCGTACGTTCTCCTCGCGATCCAACCGATCACAGCACCGTTACTCCGGCACCTCCGAGTTCTTGGCACACGTTCAGCTCGATGACGATCCCCGGGCTCCGATCCAGCAAAGCGTCGGGGAAGAGTTCCGTCAGCACGACGGCGTGGTGACGATCTTGATGTGTTACCGGCGCAGGGCTTCGCCTAAGCACTGCAACGATATAATCGAGGTGGAATTTGGTGGAAGGGGGCCCCGCACACGGCTAAGGAACGATCCGTAGATCAACTTGTGTGTCTTTGGGGTGTCCCCTACCCCCGTATATAAAGGATGAAGGGGGGGAGGCTGGCCGGCCAAAGGAGGGAGGCGCAGGAGGAGTCCTACTCCCTCTGGGAGTAGGATTCCCCCCCCCCCAATCCTAGTTGGACTAGGATTCTTCAAGGGGGAGAGAGAAGGAGAGGGGGGCGCCCACCTCTCCTAGTCCTAATAGGACTAGGGGAAGGGGGGAGGTGCGCAGCTCCTAGGGCTGCCCTCTCACTTCTCCTCCAAGGCCCATGTTGGCCCATTATGCTCCCGGGGGGTTCCGGTAACCCTCCCGGTATTCCGGTAAAATCCTGATTTCACCTGGAATGCATCCGATGTCCAAACATAGGCTTCCAATATATAATTCTTTATGTCTCGACCATTTCGAGACTCCTCGTCACGTCCGTGATCACATCCGGGACTCCGAACTCCTTCGGTACATCAAAATGCATAAACTCATAATAATTGTCATCGTAACGTTAAGCGTGCGGATCCTACGGTTCGAGAACAATGTAGACATGACCGAGACACGTCTCCGATCAATAACCAATAGCGGGACCTGGATGCCCATATTGGCTCCTACATATTCTACGAAGATCTTTATCGGTCAGACCGCATAACAACATACGTTGTTCCCTTTGTCATCGGTATGTTACTTGCCCGAGATTCGATCGTCGGTATCCAATACCTAGTTCAATCTCGTTATCGGCAAGTCTCTTTTCTCGTTCTGTAATACATCATCTCGCAACTAACTCATTGGTTGCAATGCTTGCAAGGCTTTATGTGATGTGCATTACCGAGAAGGCCCTGAGATACCTCTCCGACAATCGGAGTGACAAATCCTAATCTCGAAATATGCCAACTCAACATGTACCTTCGGAGACACTTGTAGAGCACCTTTATAATCACCCAGTTACGTTGTGACGTTTGGTAGCACACAAAGTGTCCCTACGGTAAATGGGAGTTGCATATTCTCATAGTTGAAGGAACATGTATAAGTCATGGATAAAAGCAATAGCAACATACTAAACGATCGGGTGCTATGCTAATGTAATGGGTCATGTCAATCAGATCATTCAACTAATGATGTGATCTCGTTAATCAAATAACAACTCTTTGTTCATGGCTAGGAAACATAACCATCTTTGATTAATGAGCTAGTCAAGTAGAGGCATACTAGTGACACTCTGTTTGTCTATGTATTCACACATGTATTATGTTTCCAGTTAATACAATTCTAGCATGAATAATAAACATTTATCATGATATAAGGAAATAAATAATAACTTTATTATTGCCTCTAGGGCATATTTCCTTCAATTTATAGTCTAAGCCACGAAGGGGTAAGTGAGGGGCGGAATGGGTACATGGGCCTCGGCCTGAGTCATGCACGCAGGCAAGGCCCAGATGATCCGGATGGGGGTCCGGATGATCCGGGAGGGGGCCCGGATGATCCGGCTTCACACGAGGCCTTCGGGTGTCTTCGGCGCAGATAGCCGAACGATCCGGGGAAGGGTCCGGATGATCCGGCTGAGCCCGGATGATCCGGACGGTGGTCCGGATGTCCGGCCTGGCTCCAGCAGCCGCTCCGTCTTCTTCTTCTCCTTTCTTCCATCTTCTCTTCCATGCTTCCCTCGCGGACGGTGTAGACGTACACTTGCACTCCCACTCCTCCTCGACATCCATGATGTTCCGACAATACCTATGCATGCGCACAGAAGGAGTGTCAAGTAGTATACCATCCTAGAGAGGGTCAAGTGAGCACGTGTAAAGGAGATGATTCACCTTTGTGTATGTGAACTAGATGTTGCACGTGTCACTTGCCAAATGGACTCTTGACATGGTGATGTCCGTAGGATGCTCCGCATCATTATGTCAAAAGGCTTGAGCCTGATAAGCTCGAACCCAAAGCGGAGAAATGCGTCTTCATAGGATACCCTAAAGAAATATTGGGTATACCTCCTAGCACATATCCGAAGGCAAGATCTTTGTTGCCAAGAATGGGTCCTTTCTAGAGAAGGAGTTTCTCTCAAAAGAAGAGATTGGGAGGAAAGTAGAACTTGATGAGGTAGTTGTACCTTCTCTCGAATTGGAAAGTGGCACATCAAAGAAAACCGTTCCCGTGATGCCTACACCAACTAGATAGGAAGCTAATGATGATGATCATGAAACTTCACATCAAGTTACTACTGAACCTTGTAGGTCGACCAGAACACGTACCACACCAGAGTGGTATGCAAATCCTGTCCTAAAAGTCATGTTGTTAGACAACGGCGAACCTACGAACTATGAAGAAGCAATGATGAGCCCATATTCGGACAAATGTCTTGAGGCCATGAAATCTGAGATAGGATCCATGTATGAGAACAGAGTATGGACTTTGGTGGACTTGTCCGATGATCGGCAAGCCATTGAGAATAAATGGATCTTCAAGAAGAAGACATAGTTGATGGTAATATCACTGTCTACAAAGCTCGACTTGTCGCAAAAGGTTTTCGACAAGTTAAGGGGTTGACTACGATGAGACTTTCTCACCCATAGCGATGCTTAAGTCTGTCTGAATCATGTTAGCAATTGCCGCATTTTAGAATCTAGTAAATGAAAGTCAAAACTGCATTCCTTAACGAGTTTCTTAAAGAAGAGTTGTATATGATGCAACCAGAAGGTTTTGTCGATCCTAAAGGTGCTAACAAAGTGTGCAAGCTCTAGCGATCCATTTATGGACTGGTGCAAGCAACTCGGAGTTGGAATATATGCTTTGATGATGTGATCAAAGCATATGGTTTTATACGGACTTACGGAGCAGCCTGCATTTACAAAAAGGTGAGTGGGAGCTTGTAGCATTTCTCGTGTTATACGTGGATGACATATTACTGATTGGAAATAATACAGAATTTCTGGATAGCATAAAAGAATACTTGAATAAGAATTTTTCAGTGAAAGACCTCGGTGAAGCTGCTTATATATTGTGCATCAAATCTATAGGGATAGATCGAGACGCTTAATAGGACTTTCACAAAGCACATACCTTGACAAAGTTCTGAAGAAGCTCAGGATGGACCAGTCAAAGAAAGGGTTCTTGCCTGTGTTGCAAGCTGTGAAATTGAGTCAGACTCAAAGTCCGACCACGACAGAAGATAGGGAGAGAATGAAAGTCATTCCCTATGCATCAGCCATAGGTTCTATTATGTATGCCATGATGTGTACTAGACCTGATTTGTGCCTTGCCATAAGTTTGGCAGTGAGGTAACAAAGTAATCCAGGAGTGGATCACTCGACAACGGTCAAGAATATCCCGAAGTACCTGAAAAGGACCAAGGATATGTTTCTCATTTATGGAGGTGACGAAGAGCTCGTCGTAAAGGGTTACGTCGATGCTAGCTTCGACACAGATCCGGATGACTCTAAGTCACAAATCAGATACGTATTTATATTGAATGGTGGAGCTGTCAGTTGGCGCAGTTCCAAGCAGATCGTCGTGGCAGGATCTACGTATGAAGCGGAGTACATAGCTACTTCAGAAGTAGTGCATGAAGGAGTCTGGATGAAGGAGTTCATATCCGATCTGGGTGTAATACCCAGTGCATCGGGTCCAATGTCAATCTTTTGTGACAGCACTGGAGCAATTGCCTTAGCGAAGGAATCCATGTTTCACAAGAGAACCAAACACATCAAGAGACGATTTAACTCCATTCTTGAAAAGGTTAAGGATGGAGACATAGAAATTTGCAAAGTACATACGGATCTGAATGTAGCAGACCCATTGACTAAACCTCTTCCGCGGTCAAAACATGATCAACAGCAAGCAGCGGCGGAAATATGTTGACCCCTGCAGGGGCCATGGCCCCCCAGTCTTTGTACAAGTACATGGAGAAAAAAATTAGGGAGCATAGATTAGGGAAATATATAGTCTTTTGCCCCCTCCACCCCCAAAAAAAACAACTAACCTAGCTCCGCCAGTGGCACCAAGACTCCATGGGTGTTCATTCATTACTATGTAATATATATTATTGGCTCTAGTGCAAGTGGGATATTGTTGGAAATATGCCCTAGAGGCAATACTAAAGTGGTTATTATTATATTTCCTTAATCAAGATAAAGGTTTATTATTCATGCTAGAATTGTATTGACCGGAAACTTAAATACATGTGTGGATACATAAACAAATATTGTGTCCCTAGTGAGCCTCTACTAGACTAGCTCGTTAATCAAGAGATGGTTAAGGTTTCCTAACCATAGACATGTGGTGTCACTTGATAATGGGATCACATCATTAGGAGAATGATGTGATGCACAAGACCCATCTGTTAGCATAGCATATGATCATTCAGTTTATTGCTACCGATTTCTTAGTGTCAAATACATATTCCTTCGACCATGAGATCATGCAACTCCCAGATACCAGAGGAATACCTTGTGTGCTATCAAATGTCACAACGTAATTGGGTGATCATAAAGATACTCTACAAGTATCTCCGAAGTTGTCTGTTGAGTTGGTGTGAATCGAGATTGGGATTTGTCACTCTGTATGATGGAGAGGTATCTATGGACCCTCTCGGTAATACAGCATCACAAGAAGCTTGCAAGCAAAGTGACTAAGGAGTTAGTTACAAGATGATGTATTACGAAACGAGTAAAGAGACTTACCGGTAATGAGATTGAACTAGGTATGGAGATACCAATGACTTAATCTCGGGCAAGTAACATACCGACAGACAAAGGGAAGTACGTATGTTGTCATAAAGGTTTGACCGATAAAGATCTTCATAGAATATGTAGGAACCAATATGGGCATCCAGGTCTTACTATTGGTTATTGATCGGAGAAGCATCTCGATCATGTCTACATCATTTTCGAACTCGTAGGCTCCGCACGCTTAACGTTCGTTGACGATATAATATTATATGAGTAATGTGAATTGGTGACCGAATGTTGTTTGGAGTCTCGAATGAGATCACAGACATGAACAGGAGCTCCGAAATGGTCTGGAGGTAAAGATTGATATATAGGACGATATGTGTGTGTGTGTGTGTCTGTGTGTGTGTGTGTGTGTGTGAGAGAGAGAGAGAGAGGATTGGAGGGGGCAACATACACACCACGATCCCCAGGCTGTTTACGGCGCCCACTCTCCCTCGAGTTCGAGTTCCTCCTCCGTCCACGTCCATTGTGCTTGGCGAAGCCCTGCGTATAGTTTCACCACCACCATCACCATGTCATCGTGCTTGAACACATCTACTACTCCGCCTCTCTTGCTGGATCGAGAAGGCGAGGACATCATCGAGCTGAACGTGTGCTGAACACGGAGGTGTCGTACGTTCGGTACTTGATCGAGACGGATCGTGAAGGTGTATGACTACATCAATCACGTTGATAAACGCTTCCGCTTATCGATCTACAAGGGTATGTAAATGCTCTCGCTTTCTCGTAGCTATGCATCTCCATGGATCGATCTTGCGTTTGCATAGAATTTTTTTTCCATGCAACGTTCCCCAACATTAACATCTATGATCAAGGCTTTTTGGTGGGGAAGTAACCAAGGTCATCGCAAACCTTATTGGGTGTCTTGGGACACTATGAGTATGCCTAAATATATTGGGGGGCTCGGATTCCGAGATTTTTAGATATTTAATCTAGCCCTCCTAGCAAGACAGACATGGAGAATATTCAAGACTCCAAGTTCATTAAGCGCTAGAATACTTAAAGCATCGTACTTCCCCAATAATGATTTTCTCAATGTGATCTAGGGAATCATCCATCGTAGATTTGGCGTTCGATATTGGAAGGGCGTGACACCTTGAAAGTGGGTCTCATTAGGCGCATTGGTACTGGCACCACTACCCACATATGGAATATGAATTGGATTCCAAGAAGAGAAAATATGAGGCCTATTGTCTCTCTGGTTGTTCAATCAACACAGATGATGCCTAAACTTTTTGACCATGGTAATGCCAGATGGAACACAGAGCTAGTTTCATAGGGTTTTTTTTGCCTTTTGATGTTGTGGCTATGTTACAAATACATGTGTGTACTCGGGTGGTAGAGGATTTATGGTCATGGAACTTTGAAAATAATGGAATTTTTTCTGTTCGTTCAGCCTACAGAATGATTGTGGACATAAAGAAGGCGTGAGGAATGGTTAGAAGAGCGGGCGGGTTCTTCGAACAACTCTGAAAATCAGAAGTACTGGGCTACTCTGTGGAAGGTATCGGTACCAGCAAAAATTAAGATGTTCCTCTGGAGATTGGCAAGGAATTCGATCCCTACCAAAGATGTTCGAAAGCAAAGGAAAATGTCACACCAGGATGATTGCTTTGCTTGTGGTGCACAAGACTCATGTTGACATATCCTACTGCACGATGGCACGGTGCGTATGGGCATTGGCAGGTCATGACCTGCTTGAACATATGATTGCCATAACGAAACCGTCGGCGAGAGCATCGCTTTTTTCCATGATAGAGGTGCTAAAGCATGAGGATTTGGTCCGGGTGTGTGTCAGTTTATGGGCAATATGGTTTGCGTGGAGGAAGCTTATTCATGAGGGGATAAACCACATCCCTTATGAAACACACAGATTTGTAATAAAGTTTATTTCAGAACTGGACCAGATTAATGCGCCAAAGGCTACCACATGAAATATTGGCATCTACAGTAGCTCTAGTGAGACGATGGATTCCGCTAGGCCCTAGCTTCGTCAAAATAAATGTTGATGTTGGTGTCTCAGTGAGCCACAATGAGGGGGTTGCTGCTGCTATCTCTCGTGGCAGAGATGGCGCCTACCTAGGCTCTTCGGTGTTAGTCATACATGGAGTACTTGACCCGGTTGTGTTGAAATCCCTAGCATGCATGGAAACTCTTTCTTTGTCTCAAGATCTAGCAATGCAACACCTTCATATAGCCTCGGACTAGAAGCAGGTAATAAACCACATTGATGCAAGAGCAGGTGGCAACGATGGAGGAATAGTTAAAGAGATTTTAGAAACTTCAATTTTTTTTGCTTCCTATAATTTTGTCTTCGAATCTTGAGCTTCGGATGTCGAAGCTCATGACATAGCTATAATTGGTGTATCTCTACCCTATGGGAGACATGTCTGCCTGGGCTCACCTCATGACCCAGTGGTAGTTCCTGTAAACATTATAAGCAATCAATAAAGAATAGCTATGTTCTGCTCAAAAAAACAAATAGGAGTTTTTTCCTCGATCATTTTTTAGGATATCCCTTTCAATATATATTTATATCTTTTCCTAGGTTTATTTTTTGTATTTTAGTATTTATTTTCTTTCGTTTCTCAAATTTTAAAAGCATAGAAAACATTTTTTTTTTGAAATTTAGGAATGTATTTTGAATTCCTGAACATGCATTGAATTCACGTGGACACTTAAATTCACACAAAAAATTAAAATTGAGGAATATTATTTGAAATGCTGAATACTTTTTTATATTACAGAACTTCTTTATATTCGTGGACATTTTTTAATTTCAAAACATTTTATATTTTGGGGCCATTTTCAATATTCTCAGAATTTTTAAGTCCACGGTGTTTATGAATTTTCAAAAGCATTTTTAACAGGAAAAAACGAAATGAAAAATAAAAGCTAAAAGAAAATGGCAAACTAGCGAGGAAGGTGCACATTTGGGTGATTCTCATGACCCCCAATGCATGGAAAAGAAACTTGGAAATTCCTATTCGCCGCTCCATGCGTTGAACTGTCGACGCAACACGCAGGCCGACCACAGATGGGGTGGGGGATCTGGCCCGTCCCACTTAGAGCGTGACAGGTTTCGGGAACCTTCTTCCTAGAGCTGGGTTTTTCTGTTTTTTTCTTCTACTGGGTTTTTCGTTTTTTGTTTTATTCTCTCGGTCTGTTTCTGTTCTTTTTTCCTTTATTCTATTTTTCTGTTAATTTTTTTCGTTTATTTCTCGTTTATTTTTCATGCTTTATTTTTAAAGTGTAGTTTTCTTTTCATTTTTTTCAAAAATTTCAAATATTAACCAGAATATCAAAAAATGTTATTCTTTTAAAAAATCAGAATTTTAATATAATGTTCATAGTTTCAAAATTTTGTTCATAATTGAAAAAAATTCTTTTTCAAAAAGAAAATAAAATATCTTCCAAAATTGTAAATTTTAATCACATTTTCTTTTCTGTTTTCCCCTTATTTCGTTTTTCTGTTGCCTTTTTATTTTCTTCTTTTTTATTTCTTTTAATTATAAAATTTAGAAATGTGTTGAAATTTTCAAAAAATTTGTGTTTAAAAATCTTTTCATTATTTTGAAAATTGTTCGCATTGTTCGAGGTTTCAAAAATTTGTTCGTGTTTTACAGAAAATTGTTCGTGTTTTAAAAAATTGTTCAAAGCTATATAAAAATGTCTTTATTTTCAATATTATGTTCGTATAAACAAAATTTTTCGCATTTACAAAATTGTTTGGGTTATTTAAATTGTTCTCAGTTTTCAAGTTTTGTTCACCAATTCAATAAAATCAGATTTTTCAAAATTTGTTCAAAATTTCAAATTTTGTTCCTGTTTTCAATTTTTGTTCACCAATTAAAAAGTTTGCATTTTCAAAAATGTTTTGGAGTTTTGAAAAAATAAAGTGATTTTTTTAAAAAAAATCACATTTAAGAATTATTCTAAATTTCAATATTGTACCCTTTTTCAAGTCTTTTTTTACAAATTTAAAAAATGTTTGGGAATTTTAAACTTTCATTGCAGTTTCAAAGAGGTTCGAAAATTTAAATCCTTGTTCACGTTTGTCAAAACTTATCCGCCATTTTTTAAGTGTTTGAAATTTGAAAAATTCTTTGCAATTTTGTTAAGTAATGTTCAGTTTACGTCGCTGTAGTTAGTTCTTTAAAGCTCCAGCTACGCATTTGTCAATAACACTTAATAGTTGGACTAACAAGCAAGGTGATTGCACAAACACGAGATCTACAGTTCGAATCCCCACTAGTGAGCCCACTTTTTTTAGCGCATTTTCCTCCCCGCCGCTAGCTTCGATTCAGTCTCAATAGGCCAGCACGACGACTTTCCGACTGTCTACTACAAGTTGTGCCCGACTCCGGCGAGGGAGGGGTGATGACGGCGGCGCGCCTTCGGCTCGCTTCAGCGATTGTAGTCGTCGATAGATGATCTACTGATCTAGATGTAATTTTTATTATTTCTAGTGTTCGTTGTACTGACATGATAGAAGATGAATAGATTGAAAGTTTTCACGCGAAAAAAAATAGGCCAGCCCAGTCGGGCGCGCCCCCATGCGAAGGGACATCCATTTGCCGCAGAAGGCAGCAAATAGGAGCTCCAAAAAACTCATCAGGGACCTGTTATGCGTCCCGAACGAATACGTGCTATAATGCATAATTGGGCTAACCCAGTTAATGATCTCACGTGTGCTATGTGGAGAAAAAAAGAAGAGCAACTAACTAGTGGATACCCCCTGCATGGGGATTTCAGCGGGCACTCCAGGAGCACTCCACCGCACCACATGTCACGCACTGGGCGGTTCTTGCACTAGGGCGGTTTCTTTTCCTGGTTTTGATGGGCTTTTTGTGTGTTTCGGTTTTATCATTTTCTGTTTTTCTTTGTTTCTTTAGTCTTTTTCTATCAAAGCACAGTTGTTCATGAGTGATTTTTCTAAATTTGAAGCACAATTGTACTTCTTTGGTTATCTCAAAAATGAAGCACGGTTATGCTTCCGTCGAAAGCATGGTTGTGCTTCTGTGTTTTTCTCAACAAGTGAAGCATAGTTGTGTTTTCACGTGAAGCACAATTATGCTTTTGTGATTTTCTCAAAAGTAAAGCACAAGCGCTACACAAACATGTTTTTTTTTGCTTTTTCTTGATCTCGGTTTTTTGGTTTCTAGTTTCTTTTTATTTTCAAAATCTTTTGGTTTCCAGTTTTTCAGTTTCCTGTTTTCTTCCTTCATATGTTGTTGGTTTCTTCGTAAAACAAAGATGTGCCGTGCTGCTATGCTTCCTCAGAAGTGAAGCACATGCGTGCTTACGCATGAAGTACAAGTCGGTTTACCTGGAAGCAAAGGTTTCCCTGGAAATAAAATCATCAAAACCTATCAATATGGAATCTAATTCCAAACATCATGAGGCGAGAATGGCGACGGTGAAAACCATTTTTGATTTGAACACACTATTCAAGAGATGAAGTATTCTGAAAAAAAAGAATCTATGAAAGACAAAAAATAAACAAACCCACACGCGCCTCCCGTGTGTGGGAAGAAAATACTACCAAAACTCTCAGCGTTGCAACAAGTGTCGCAGATGTAGTACATTACTTGTCACCACCAAAGAAGATGGGAGTGACCTTTGCAAGAAGGTACCCTAATTAGTAATTTTGAAAAAAAACGGAATATACGCACGGCGACCTCCTAATTGGAGCTTCGTGCGCTCTAGTTCACTCACGTCTTGGCTTGGGCTGACCCGTTGGCACTCTGCACCGCTCGCTCGTTCACTCAAGCTGCTCGATCACTAGGTGCACTGGTTGATCGTTGACTTTTAAAAAAAATACAAGGATCTGAAAAAAAATAGTAAATTTGGAAAAGTTGAATTAAAAAAACAAATATTTGCAAAAATTCCATGCCTTGGAAAAATATCATAAAATATGAAAAACAAAGTTCATAACATTTGAAAACTTCATGAATTTGGAAAAGGCTCGTAAATCTAAATAATAAAAATTCATAAAATTGAAAAAGTCATGAATCTGAGAAAAATTTCCATAAATTCTCAAAAGGTTCATGATTTTAAAAGAAGCACATAAATTTTTTTAGAAAATGGATTTTGAGTATTCACGAATTTAGAAAAAGTTCATGGATTCAAAAATATTGTGAATTTCAAAAAATTCATGAAATTTTTAAAAAATTATGAATTCCAAAAGTGAAAAAACGAAATGAAAAAAATAATCAAAAAAATAAAAAAAAATAAGAAGAACCCCCCCCCCCCCTCCCAAAAAAACAAAGAAACAAAAAACAAGGTAAAAAACAAAACCAGAAAGAACGGCCTGGAAACAAGAAGGAAGGTTCCCAAAACCATTGTTGGGAGAGACGCGGTTTGGACCGGCCAATTTAGCTACTAAAGGAAAACGATATAGGCGCCAACTACCATTAACGATGTAACGGGTGCTGCACGCTAAATAGGAACCGACGAACGCTCAGGAATGAAAAACGTATTGATGATAAGCCGCTGCCTAGCGGATCAAAAAAAATTAACAGTATTTTTCGAGAACTAAAAATGTATTCTTAACAAAGACATGAGAAATTTAAATTTGGTCGTGATTATTTAAAATCCATCAATTAAAATTATTCTTTACTTTTAATAAATTTAAATGAAATGAAAATGTGCTAATAATTATGCATGAAATTACTAAATATACTTGAACATTTAAATATGGCAAATTATAATATTCAAATATTTTATAGAAATATTCTTCAATTTTCGATTTTTTTAACAAACTTAACCTATTTTAATTATTTAAAAAACATGTATTGGAAACGAGTAAAAGAAGAAAAAGACCACAGAAGAAACCAACATAATAGGTGAATATACAGAAAATGAAGGAAATTAAACTAATGGAACAAGTCATTCTCAGCTACGCTGGTTTCTGGGGCATCTCCTATTTGGCGCCTCATGCACATGTTAAAGTCCAATTCACAAACTGGTGGATACCCCCTCCCCGTTCGGCTGGTCCATTTACACATTTTTTTTCCGTTAAGAACAGCAAAAAGGGACCGCGCAGGACGGGGATCAAACTCAAGACCTCTTCAATCAGTACACATGGCGGTGACCAACCAAGACAACTCAACTGTCATGAGTTCCTTCTTGCTTTTTATTCTTTTCTACTGTAGCGCAACATGATTTATATTATTTTGTATTTTTCCATTTCTTTTCTTTTTTGTTTATTCAAATTCATGAACTATTTTCAAATTGACGAACTTTATATCAAAATCGATGAACTATTTTCCCAAATCAATGAATTCTTGTTCCAAAAATGATGTTTTACAAATTCAATGAACCTTTTTCAAAATTGATGAACTTTTTTTCAATATCGATGAAAATGAACATTTTCCAAACCTGGTGAACTTTTCTTAATATTGATGAAAATGAACTTTTTCTAAATTCAATGTTTTTTGTTCAAAACCGACTAACATTTTTCAAATTCAATGAGCGTTTTTCAAATTCGATGAACTTTTTTTCAAAATCGATGAACTATTTCTTACTTTGATGAAATTTTCTAAAAAGATTATAAAAAAAATTCAAAATTGATGAACATTTTTGTAAAACCAATGAACTATTTTTCAAAGTTGTTATGATTTTCAAAATTGATGATTTTTTTTTAAATCGATGAAATATTTACAAATTTGTGATTTAAAAAAATGATGAAGTTTTCTCAAGTGTGCAATTTTTTTCAAAAGTCCATGATTTTTTTAATCAAATTCCATGAACTTTTCAAAAAAAATGAACTATTTTTTCCATACTAGTGAATCTCATGTAAGAAAAATTGTTCTTCTTTCTAATCTATTCCTTTACTGAAAGATAGTTTCCTAAGTTATTCTTTTGTAGTGATATAGTTTATAACCTGGAGAGATCGAAATAGTCGATCGATTCTCCTAACCGGCCCGTGAAATTTGAGGAAGAGTCGATTGATTCAGTTCTCGAGCGAAAAACATATTGAAATAGCGAACAAGCAAGGGCTAGCGAAGAACCATCCCAACAACGCGTATTGTAGGCGCTACTTCTCCTAACCGGTGTAGAAGGCCCCGGTTAGGAGCTCCTCGTTTCTGGTACTAGCGATTGCTCGCTCGTACCAGTTTCGAAAAAAAAACAATATCCAGAAAAAACATGTCTGTTTTTTTCTTGATTAAAAAGTTGTACATTCAAACAATGACAAAAGTTCACAAATTTGAAAAAGTTCATGAATTGAAAAGTGTTCATAGATTTGAAATTTTATAGAGATTTGGAAAAGATCATGATTTAAAAAATGTCATAGATTTGAAAAAGGTGACAAATTTGTATATTTTGTATGAATTTGAATAATTTCTAGAATTAGAGAAAAAAATCACTAATTTGAAAAAAAGTTCATGAATTTGAAAATTGAAAAAAAGGTAAAGAGGAAAAGAAAAGAAAAAACAGCCCTGGAAAATCCACAGAAAACATGCCCCTAGTAAATCAATGAAAGTTTCTAGAAGGTTTTCCAAAACTGGTGAGAAAAAATCAACATGGACTAGCCCATACAGAAACTAGAGTTCAAGACTAGTTGAGCATTGTGCACGGTTAAAGCTTTTACCACCACGTAAGCGCAAAATAGGAAAACACTACTCCTTTTTTAGCCGAAACCGTAGACTAATTGTTTTATGGTATTTTCATCATTAAATAAGTATGTACAAACAGATAATACAACTAGTGTCACCCGATACCATTTCTAGGAAACATTAAAACTAAACTATAAGTTCTGTGCTATCCAAATTTCAATATGTTCTGCCTTGGTTTGCTTAGCTCTTAGCTTGGTATTCTGAAGCACTTCTTTCAGGTAGTGTTTCCAGGAATTTAAGTGTGGAGCTGCCATTCTGAAATTTTTGTCGTTCCTAACCATCTAAGTACTCCAACATCCCATGATAATGATCTCCATAGCAATGTCTTTTGGAAGCTTACTCAATGTGAGGTGAATCTCATCGTATGTAGAAATGCCCCTTTGTTTGGTTGGAAGAAGGTCGAACGAGCAATTAAGTGTAAATGGGCAATTCTAGAAAAGATGGATCAATGTTTCATCTATGGCCTCTACACATAATGCACAAGTATAATCCTATAAGTGCATGTTCCTACGTTGTCATAAGTTCATGGTACTCACTCTATCATGAAGTAAGGGCCAAAAAAAATCTTATGTCTGAGTCTGCAGGCAGTGCTCCATAGGAGTTTGAAAATATTGTGTGTGTTGCATTTTCCAATGATGATCGTGTACATCTTCATAAAAGAGTAATGGGGGGAGGTCCAGGAATATGTCCATCTATCCATAGCATCTATGTCTTCTCTACTATGGATGAACTCTTGGAGAGCATTGAATTGAGAGAATGCTTGCTGGGAGAGTGGTCTATGAAACAATTGGTTGATCTCATGGTGTTCAACTACTCTTGCTAATGTGATATCTTAGTTAATGACAAAGGAATAAAGTTCACAAATTTTGATTGTAGGGGCTATCTCAATGATAACCCACAAGTATAGGGGATCGTTTGTAGCCTTGTTTGGTAAATAAGAGTGTCGAACCCAATGAGGAGCTAAAGGTAGAACAAATATTCCCTCAAGTTCTATCGACCACTCATACAACTCTACGCACACTTGACGTTTGCTTTACCTAAAACAAGTATGGAACTATTTGGCAAGAATAAAACTACGAGTACTTTGCGAGAATAAAACTATGTATAAATTGAAGGTAATAAAAGTGGATAGCTTTTGTCAACAAGAAAGTCATTTGTCCCTAGGCAATCGATAACAATTATCGGTAATCATTCTTGTAATTTTATATGAGGGAGAGGCATGAGCTAACATACTTTCTCTACTTGGATCATATGCACTTATGATTGGAACCCTAGCAAGCATCCGCAACTACTAAAGATCATTAAGGTCATGAAACCCAACCATAGCATTAGTATCAAGTCATCTTTTATCCCATACGCCATAACCCACTTATTCGTGTTTGGGCTGCTGTCATCCCCCGCAACACTGACAATAAGCAAACCATAAACATATTGCAACACCCTACAGTGGGGGCCTCTCACGTTTGCGCGAGACGGAGGGCACCGTAGGACAGGACCATAAATAAAATATACAATCATACCAACCAAGATCATGATTAACCCACAGGACAAAACGGATCTACTCAAACATCATAGGATAACCATAGATCATTGGGAAATAATATATGGAGTTGAGCACCATATTTAAGTAGATATTACAATGGGAAGAAGAGGTGTTACACCGCTGCATAGAGGGAGAGAGAGTTGGTGTTGACGGTAGCAAGATTGTTGTTGTAGATCGCCATCCCGAGCCTTGCCCCGGCGGCACTCCGAAGCCACTGGGAGAGAGGGGGAGAGAGTCCCCCTTATTCTTCTTCTTCCTTGGCCTCCCCCCTATATGGGAGGAGAGTTCCCCATATGATCCATGGCCTCCATGGCGGCGGAGGGGCGGGAGCCCTCCGAGATTGGATCACCCCCTGTGTTCTCTTCTGTTTCACGTTCCCCAGATCTGGCCAAAAACGGTTTCTTATATTCCGGGAGATCCGTAACTCCGATTGCGCTGAGATTTTAACACGATTTTTTTGCCGAATATAAGCTTCCTTGCGCCCAAAGTAGCCCCAACCGACGTACGAGGTGATCACAACCCACCACCACGCGCCTGGCTCCCGAGGCGTGCCCTGGTGTCTTGTGGGCACTGTGGCCCCCTGTTTGCGTTGATTCCAAGTCCCAAAAATCACATATATTCCAAAATAATTCTCCATAAAATTTTATTGCATTTGGACTTCGTTTGATATGGATTTTCTGCGAGACAAAAAACATGCAAAAAACATGAACTAGCACTGGGCACTGGATCAATAGGTTAGTCATATAAATCATATAAAATGTTGCCAAAAGTATGTGAAAGTTGTATAATATTGGCATGAAACAATAAAAAATTATAGATAAGACGGAGACGTATCAGCATCCCCAAGCTTAATTCCCGCTCGTCCTCAAGTAGGTAAATGATAAAAAAGATAATTTTTTATGTGGAATGCTACCTAGCATAAAATTGATCATATGTCTAATCATGGCATGAATATTAAGACACGAGTGATTCAAAGCAATAGTCTATAATTTGACATAAAGACATCAATACTCAGGCATCCCAACATACAATCGTGTCTTTCAAAATATCAATGGTAAAGAAAGCTATGCCTACAAAATCATATAATCTTTTCATGCTCTATCTTCTTAACACAAAGTATTTATCATGCACAACCCCGATGACAAGCCAAGCAATTGGTTCATACTTTTTAACGCACTTCAGCTTTTTCAACCCTCACACAATACATGAGCGCAAGCCATGGATATATCACTACGGGTGGAATAGAGTATGATGGTAGGGGTAAATATAGAGAAGACAAAAAAAGTAAGAAAGTCTCACACCGACGCGGATAACCACTGGGCTATGGAGATGCCCATCAATCGATATCAATGCGAGGAGTAGGGATTGCCACGCAACAATGCACTAAGAGATATAAGTGTATGAAAGCTCAATATTAAACTAAGTGGGTGTGCATCTAATCCTATAATGAAAACTTCCCACTAGTATATGAAAGTGACTAAATAGGAGACTCTCCATATGAAAAACATGGTGCTACTTTGAAGCACAAGTGTGGTAAAAGATAGTAACAATGCCCCTTCTCTCTTTTTTATATATTTTTATATTTTTTCTTTTTTTCTCTCATTGTCCGGAGTCTCATCCCGACTTGTGGGGGAATCATAGTCTCCATCATCCTTTCCTCACTGGGACATGCTCTAATAATGAATAATGATGATCATCACACTTCTATTTACTTATAACTCAAAAGAAATAAAAATTACAACTCGATACCTAGAACAAAATATGACTCTATATGAATGCTCTGTCAGTGTACTATGATGTGCAATGATCTAGCATAACAACGATATCCAAAAACGGACAAGCCATGAAAATATCGTGCTATCTATCTTACGATCATGCAAAGCAATATGACAATGAATGCTCAAGTCATCAAAACGGAAGCGGTGGAAGTTGCATGAATATATCTCGGAATGGCTATGGAAGGGCCATAATATGTAGTTATGGTGGCTACTTTGAGAAAGATATAATAAGGCTTATGTGGGATAGAGCGTATCATATCACGGGTTTGGATGCACCGGCGAAGTTTGCACCGACTCTCAAGGTGAGAAAGGGCAATGCACGGTACCATAGAGGCTAGCAAATTGCGGAAAGGTAAGAGTGCATATAACCCATGGACTCACATTAGTCATAAAGAACTCATATACTTATTGCAAAAGTTTATTAGCCCTCGAAGCAAAGTACTACTATGCATGCCCCTAGGGGGATAGATTGGTAGGAAAAGATCATCGCTCGTCCCTGACTGCCACTCATAAGGAAGACAATCAATAATAAATCATGCTCCGACTTCATAGCATAACGAGAGACTATACGTGCATGCTTCGGGAATCACAAACCTTAACACCAACATTCTTACTAACCACAACCGTTTACTAGTACCTCCAACATATTCCATCTCTATATCGCAAAACTATTGCAAGGAATCAAACATATCTTATTCAGTGATCCACAAGTTTTATGTAGGATTTTATGACTAACCATGCAATTGACCAATTCCTTTTGACTCTATAAATAGATGTAAGTGAAGCATGAGAGTTTAATTCTTTCTACAAAGACCATGCTCTAATAAATATAAGTGAAGCAAAAGAGCATTCTACAAATAACGGTTTTCTATGTGAAGAGAAACAGGCAATCCAAACTTCAAATGATATAAGTGAAGCACATGAAGCATTCTATAAAGCCATACTCAAAAGATATAAGTGAAGTGCAATGAGCATTCTATAAATCAACCATGGACTATCTCATACCAGCATGGTGCATAAAATAAAAATACAAAATAAACACAAAAGACGCTCCAAGATTCACACATATCACATGAACAAAACGAGAACGAAAACATACCAATACTTGTTGAAGAAAGATGGGATGCCTTCCGGGGCATCCCAAAGCTTAGACGCTTGAGTATCCTTGGATATTTAATTGGGGTGCCTTGGGCATCCCCAAGCTTGAGCTCTTGCCTCTCCTCCTTCTCCTCATATCGAGACCTCCTCGATCTTTGATCACTTCATCCACACAAAACTCAGCAGAAAACTCGGTAAGATCAGTTAGTATAATAAAGCAAATCACCACTATAAGTACTATTGCAAACCAATTCATATTTTGTTTTTGCATTGTAGCTACTATAATATAACTTTTCCGTGGCTTATACCATCGATAGAATCGATAGTTTCATCAAAGCAAGCAAAACAATGCATCAAAAATAGAATTTGTCTTAAACAGGACAGTCTGTAATAATCTGAACACTACCATACTTCTGGTACTCCAAAAGTTCTGAAAAATTAGGAGAAAATGGAAAATTTGTATAAAAAGACTGTGCAAAAAGTTTCAGAAACTTTCGACGTTCCAGTAAAATATGTAAAATCATGCACTACAGGCAAAGTTTCTGTTTTTACACCACACATACCAACAAGCAATCTACTCATCCTAAAGGCAAATCTTGGCACATTATTTTTATAATACAATGGAATTGTATAAGGGGATAATTATTTTTTTGAGAATCTTCATGAAAAATTCTACATGTTTTCATGAGCATGAACATAAATGTTCAAGGTCGACCCTCACTTCCCCAATGCATAACTTCCAATCGCTTCTCTTTTGTCCAAAAGTTTTAAGTTTCCCTCTATATATTTTTTGTTTTTAAACTTTATAAAAGCACTCAACAGAAATAAGTGACTCTCTAAAACTTTCGGGTTTGTCTCCCTGGCAGCGCTTTCTTTAAAGCCATTAAGCTAGGCATAAATTGCTCAAGTAATGGATCCACCATGATCCCAAGGTATATCAAAGCCAATTTTAATTAACAATGATTTGGCATTTAGTAGTGAGCACAAAGCAACATATATCATGCAATGATGAAGTCTAACTCTCTTCCTATGCATCGGCATGTCATACAAGAACAATTCATGCACATCAAGTAAAGGCCAATACATAGCATAAGTAGTTTCTTCCAATTCTATCGTATTGGAAACATAAAGAGACGGAGATGTAGTTCCTCATAATAATTGCAAGTAGGAGCAGCAAGCACATGCTTATTATATTCATCGAAATCATCATGTGTAATGGTAGAATGCAACCCATCAATATAATCCTTAATAAGTGCCAACTTCTCCATTATAGTATAGTTTGGAGAATTCAAAAAGATAATAGGACTATCATGTGTGGGTGCAATAGCAACAATCTCATTCTTAACATAAGGAACTATAGCAAGTTCATTTCCATAAGCATAATTCAAATTGGCATCTTGGCCACAAGCATAGCAAGCATCAAGTTCATCAAAAAGGGATATTGCAAAAGAATCAACGGGATCATAGCAATTAGCATTCATCCTTCAGTAAGCATGAAGGGAAATTAAAAAATGTATGAGTTGAAGAGTTACTCTCATTATAAGGTGGGCATGTGTAGCTAGTATGCTCTTGCTGCTTTTGTTCTTCGCTCTCCTCATCATCTTTTTCATCCAATGAGCTCACAATTTCATCAGTTTCTTCTTCATTAGACTCCTGCAAAATACTAGTCTCTCCTTGGACAGCGGAGACATTCTCAATAAATACATCAATATTGTAATTGCATTTATAATTATCATAGCAATATTTAAGGATAGCAAAACTTTGAGGTCTATAAACTGAATCATCAAAATCTTCAAACTTTTCAAACAAAGATTCAATTTCATTAGCACCCTTAAAAGCAACAAATTCTTCTATTCGTTCCACATCATAGTAATCATATATACCATTAGCACAAGAAGCTAAGGTTTCATTATCATTAAATTTGCATGAAAAGGGAAGATGTGGAGCGTTAATCATAGAGCAACAAGTATAATCATATCTCAAGCATAGCTCCCAAGCATACCAATGCAACATATGATTTTGATCCCATACAAATTTCCCTTTATGAGTCAAGCGATAACCCCTAAAGTATTCACGTTTATCCAACATTACTCCCAGTATATAGTTGAATGGGGTTTTCTTAGGATTATCAAAGTAGTGCATAATATCTTTTACATAACGAGCATCGAGGGTTTTAGGAGGTTCCCCATCTCCATGAGTAGCAAGTACAACTAATTTTTTTGATATTTCGTGTTCCATATACATAACTAAAGATAGAGAACAACTTAGAAAAGGAAATAAAAATTACTTAGTGATAAAGCAAACAAGCACACACGAGAATATTCACCCCACGCTATTGCTCCACAGCAATGACGCCAGAAAAGGGTCTTAATAACCCACAGGTATAGGGGATCGTTTGTAGCCTTTTTCGATAAATAAGAGTGTCGAACCCAACGAGGAGATAAAGGTAGAAAAAATATTCCCTCAAGTTCTATCGACCACCGATACAACTCTACGCACACTTGACGTTTGCTTTACCTAAAACAAGTATGAAACTATTTGGCAAGAATAAAACTACGAGTACTTTGCGAGAATAAACTACGAATAATTTGCAAGGTAATAAAAGTGGATAGCTTTTGTCAACAAGGAAGTCATTTGTCCCTAGGCAATCGATAACAAGTACCGGTAATCATTCTTGTAATTTTATATGAGGGAGAGACATGAGAACATACTTTCTCTAGTTGGATCATATGCACTTATGATTGGAACTCTTAGCAAGCATCTGCAACTACTAAAGATCATTAAGATCGTGAAACCCAACCATAGCATTAAGTATCAAGTCCTCTTTTATCCCATACGCCATAACCCACTTATCCACATTTGGGTTGCTGTCATCCCCCGCAACACTGAAAATAAGCAAACCATGAACATATTGCAACACCCTATAGTGGGCCCCCTCACATTTGCGCGAGATGGAGGGCACCGTAGGACAACACCATAAATAACATATACAATCATACCAACCAAGATCACGATTAACCCACAGGACAAAACGGATCTACTCAAACATCGTAGGATAATCATAGATCATTGGGAAATAATATATATAGTTGAGCACCATGTTTAAGTAGAGATTACAGCAGGGAGAAGAGGTGTTACACCCTTGCATAGAGGGGGAGAGAGTTGGTGTTGACGGTACCAAGGTTGTTGACGTAGATTGTCGTCCCGATCCTTGCCCCGACGGCACTCTAGAGCCACCGGGAGAGAGGGGGAGAGAGCCCACCTTCTTCTTCTTCTTCTTCCTTGGTGCGGGAGTCCTGGATTAGGGGGTATCCGGACGGCCGGACTATAACCTTTGGCCGGACTGTTGGACTATGAAGATACAAGATTGAAGACTCCGTCCCGTGTTCGGATGGAACTTTCCTTGGCGTGGAAGGCAAGCTTGGCAGTACGGATATTTAGATCTCCTTCCTTGTAACCGACTCTGTGTAACCCTAGCCCCCTCCGGTGTCTATATAAACCGGAGGGTTTGGTCCGTAGGACACAACAACATCAACAATCATACCATAGACTAGCTTCTAGGGTTTAGCCTCTCCGATCTCGTGGTAGATCCACTCTTGTACTACCCATATCATCAATATTAATCAAGCAGGAGTAGGGTTTTACCTCCATCAAGAGGGCCCGAACTTGGGTAAAAACATCGTGTCCCTTGTCTCCTGTTACCATCTGCCTAGACGCACGGTTCGGGACCCCCTACCCGAGATCCGCCGGTTTTGACACCGACATTGGTGCTTTCATTGAGAGTTCCTCTGTGTCATCGTCATTAGGCTTGATGGCTCCTTCAATCATCGTTAGCGATGCAATCCAGGGTGAGACTTTTCTCCCCAGATAGATCTTTGTATTCGGCGGCTTTGCACTGCGGGCCAATTCGCTTGGCCATCTGGAGCAGATTGAAAGTTACGCCCCTCCCCATCAGGTCAGGTTTGGAAGCTTGAACTACACGGCCGATATCTGCGGAGACTTGATCTTCGTCGGATTCGATCCCCGACCGAGTGCGTCACGCTGTCATGATGAGCATGATTTAGCTCTGCTGCCGAACAGTGTCCTGGAGACCGCACCGGCATCCGCTCCGACCTTTAATTCGGAGCCAACCGCGCCATCCGAGGGGGGTGGTTAGACCCCGCCGCGGAGGCAGCAGCGTCGACGGCGATCGAGCCGAACACCAACCTTACCCTTCGCGAGGTCCGTGACTCCACCTTGCCGGACTCTCCTCCGGACTCTGAACCATCCGCGCCCCTGCCAATCGAATCCGATTAGGCGCCGATCATGGAGTTCACCGCCACGGATATCTTTCAGCACTCGCCCTTCGGTGACATACTGAATTCACTAAGGTCTCTCTCTTTGTCAGGAGAGTCTTGGCCAGATTATAACCGGCGGGATTGGGATGCAGATGACGAAGAAATTCGACGCCCACCCACCACCCACTTCATAGCCACTGTCGATGATTTGACCGACATGCTCTACTTCGACTCCGAAGACATCGACGGTATGGACGACGATGTAGGAGACGAACAGGAACCAGCGCCTACAGGGCACTGGAAAGCCACCTCGTCGTATGACATATATATGGTGGACACACCCAAAGAAGGCAATGGCGACGAAACAGCGAAGGATAACCCATCCAAGAAGCAACCTAAGCACCGGCGTCAGCGGCGCCACTCTAAGTCTCGCCAAAGCAAAAACGGTGATTCCGGCACAGGAGATAATAACACCCCGAACAGTGCCGAAGACAACCCCCTCCAGCAAAATTCAGCACAGGAGGATGGAGAAGCCAGCCCTCATGAGAGAGCAGTGGACAGAGAGGAAGAGGATGACAATTACATGCCTACCTCCGAAGACGAGGCAAGCCTCGACGACGATGAATTTGTCGTGCGTGAGGATCTCATTGAGCAAGAGCGCTTCAAGCGCCGGCTTATAGCCACGACAAATAACCTTAAGAAGAAGCAGCAGCAACTTAGAGCTGATCAAGACTTGCTAGCTGACAGATGGACTGAAGTCCTTGCGGCCGAGGAATACGAACTCGAACGCCCCTCCAAGAGCTACCCAAAGCGCAGGCTGCTACCCCGATTAGAGGAGGAAGCATCTAAACCCACATCTCCAACGTATGACGTGGCTGACCGGCCACCTCGTGGCCGCGACAGTGAGGCCTCTCGGCCCACAGCTCAAGCCGCACCCCGGAGTCACTCAAAAAATACCAAGGCACGGGGACACGCACTAGACCTGCGAGATATATTGGAGGACAAAGCAAATCAAACAAGATCTATCTACGGATCGCGTGGGCGCCCCACGACACGAGATGATAACCGTCACGCCGGATACAGCAAAAGTAAGTCTGGCCGGGCCGAACATAGCAGACAAAACTCATTCGAGTTGTGTCGTGATATAGCCCAATACAGAGGCACCGCACACCCGCTATGCTTCACAGATGAAGTAATGGATCATCAAATCCCAAAAGGTTTCAAACCCGTGAATATTGAATCATATGATGGTACAACAGATCCTGCGGTATGGATTGAGGACTATCTCCTTCATATCCACATGGCCCGTGGCGACGATCTACACGCCATCAAATACCTCCCACTCAAGCTTAAAGGACCATCTCGGCATTGGCTCAATATCTTGCCAGCAGAATCCATTGGGTGTTGGGAAGATCTGGAAGCCACATTCCTCGTCAACTTCCAGGGCACCTATGTGCGACCACCAGACGCCGATGACCTGAGCCACATAATTCAACAGCCAGAGGAATAGGCCAGACAATTCTGGACACGGTTCCTAACCAAGAAAAATCAAATCATCGACTGTCCGGATGCAGAGGCCCTGGCGGCTTTCAAGCATAACATCCGCGACGAATGGCTTGCCTGACACCTTGGACAGGAAAAGCCGAAATCTATGGCAGCCCTCACGACACTCATGACCCGCTTTTGCGCGGGAGAAGACAGCTGGCTGGCTCGCAGCAATAACATGTCAAAGATCCCTGGTAATTCGGATACCAAGGATAGCAATGGCAGGTCACGTCGCAACAAGCACAAGCGCCGCATTAACAGCGACAATGCTGAGGATACTGCAGTTAATGCCGGATTCAGAGGCTCTAAGCCCGGTCAGCGGAAAAAGCCATTCAAAAGAAGCACTCCGGGCCCGTCCAGCTTGGACCGTATACTCGATCGCTTGTGTTAGATGCATGGCACCCCCGAAAAGCCAACCAACCACACCAACAGGGATTGTTGGGTGTTCAAGCAGGCCGGCAAGTTAAATGACGAAAACAAAGACAAGGGGCTACATAGGGACGACGAGGAGGAGCCCCGGCCGCCGAACAACAGAGGACAGAAGGATTTCCCCCCACAAGTGCGGACGGTGAACATGATATACGCAACCCACATCCCCAAGAGGGAGCGGAAGCGTGCGTTATGGGAGGTATACGCGTTGGAGCCAGTCGCCCCAAAGTTCAACCCATGGTCCTCTTGCCCGAGCACTTTCGATCTCAGGGACCACCCCACTAGTATCCGCCATGGCGGATTTGCCGCGTTGGTTTTAGACCCAATCATTGACGGATTTCACCTCACTCGAGTCCTTATGGATGGCGGCAGCAGCCTGAACCTGCTTTATCAAGACACAGTGCGCAAAATGGGCATAGATCCCTCAAGGATTAAACCCACAAAAACGACCTTTAAGGGCGTCATACCAGGTGTAGAGGCCCATTGCACAGGCTCAGTCGCACTAGAAGTGGTCTTCGGATCCTCAGATAATTTCCGAAGCGAGGAGTTAATCTTCGATATAGTCCCGTTCCGCAGTGGCTATCACGCACTGCTCGGGCGAACCGCATTCACAAAGTTCAATTTGGTGCCGTACTATGCATACCTCAAGCTCAAGATGCCAGGACCTCGGGGAGTCATCACAGTCAATGGAAACACCGAGCGCTCTCTCCGAATGGAGGAGCACACGGCGGCCCTCGCAGCGGAAGTACAAAGCAGCCTCTCAAGGCAATTCTCTAGTCCGGCGATAAAACGTCCGGACACCATCAAACGCGCTCGGAGTAACCTACAACAAGACCGCCTGACACGTTCCGAGCAAGCATAGCAATGCGGCCCCAAACCCAGCCCTAGCGAAACGGTGAAATCCATGCTACGCGTACAAAATTATGCTCTGAAAATACCATGGGCATAGGGGGAGGGGCACGACCACGGCACGCCCCAAAATGCGGCTTAAACGCACTAGGGTCTGCCGATTTTATCATTTTTTCTTACTTTCAGGACTTTACTCTCCGGAAGATCTGTTCGGCGGTACAATTGCCGAACACACGATACAACAACCAGGGAGGCAGAAAGCTACGTCACACTGTGGAACCCCTAGGTGGTCTCTATAACGAGCAAAATACCTATTTTAAATACCATTCAACATTTCGCCCCTGGAGGGGACATGTCAAATGGTCCCATGTAACGCCCTTGATGCGGCTATATCTCCCACGTGTCGAAGCATGACTTAGAGGCATAACCGCTTTGAAAGCAATGTCGCAAGTGAGGTAATCTTCACACAACCCATGTAATACATAAGGGAAAGAGATACATAGTTGGCTTACAATCGCCACTTCACGCAATACATGAGTAAAGCATTACATCAAACAGATACAATCAAGTTCCGACTACGGAACCAAAATAAAAGAAGACTACCCCAAATGCTACACAGATCCCCGATCGTCCCAACTGGGCTCCACTACTGATCAACTGGAAACGAATCAACGCAACAAACACGATCTTCAACGAGCTCCCATCTGAGCTGGGTTGCGTCACCTGCACTGGTATCATCAGCACCTGCAAACTGGTTTTGGAAGTATCTGTGAGTCACGGGGACTCAGCAATCTCACACCCGCGAGATCAAGACTATTTAAGCTTATGGGTAGGAGAAGGTAGTGAGGTGGAGCTGCAGCAAGCGACTAGCATATCTGGTTTCTAACCTACGCAAATCAGAGCGAGAAGAGAAGGCAAAGCACGGTCGAACAACTATGATCAAGAAGTGATCCTAGAACAACCTACGTCAAACATAACTCCAACACCGTGTTCACTTCCCGGACTCCGCCGAGAAGAGACCATCACGGTTACACACGCGGTTGATGTATTTTAATTAAGATTAACTTCGGGTTTTCTACAACTGGACATTAACAAATTCCCATCTGCCACATAACCGCGGGCACGGCTTTCGAAAGTTCAAACCCTGCAGGGGTGTCCCAACTTAGCCCATTATAAGCTCTCGCGATCAACGAAGGATATTCCTTCTCCCCGGGAAGACCCGATCAGTCTCGGAATCCCGGCTACAAGACATTTTGACAGTAATAAAACAAGACCTGCAAGACCGCCCGATGCGCCGACATCCCGATAGGAGCTGCACATATCTCGTTCTCAGGGAAACACCGGATAAGCTAAGCGTACAGGTACCAACATAACCCAAGTTGCCAAGGGACGGTCCCGCACGGTGCTCTAGTTTGGACCAACACTTAGACAAGCATTGGCCCGGGGGGCTAAAATAAAGATGACCCTCGAGAGAGCGACTCCCAAGGGAAAAGTAGGTGGTGGTGAGGCAAATGGTAAAACCAAGGTTGGGCCTTGCTGGAGGAGTCTTATTCAAAGCGAACTGTCAAGGGGGTCCCATAAATCACCCAACCGCGTTAGGGACGCAAAATCCGGGAACATAATACCGATATGACGGAAACTAGGGCAGCAAGAGTGGAACTAAACACCAGGCATAAGGCCGAGCCTTCCACCCTTTACCAAGTATATAGATGCATTAATAATATAAAAGGTATTGTGATATCCCAACAAGTAAACATGTTCCAATCAAGGAACAACATCTCCATGTTCCAACAAGGAACAAACTTCATCTTCACCTGCAACTAACAACGCTATAAGAGGGGCTGAGCAAAGCGGTAACATAGCCAAACAACGGTTTGCTAGGACAAGGTGGGTTAGAGGCTTGGTTTAACAATATGGGAGGCATGATAAGCAAGTGATAGGTATCGCAGCATAGGCATAGCAAAAGAGCGAGCATCTAGCAAGCAAAGATAGAAGTGATTTCGAGGGTATGGTCATCTTGCCTGAGATCCCGCTAGGAAGAAGAATGAGTCCATGAAGAAGACAAATGGATGTAGTCGAACGAATCCTCACAACTCCGAAACGAAACCGAAGCTAACGAGAGAAGCAACCCGGAAAGAAACAAACAACATAGTAAACAACCACCACATACACATGGCATGATGCACAAACGAGTATGATGCATGTCCGGTTTAAGATGCATGGCATGGCAAAATGCACAAACAAAACTACAAATTAAGTGGAGCTCAATATGCAACGAGTTGCACATTGATGAGACACCACATCAATTATTTAGTTCTCTCTCGGTTATGTACCCAACAATATTAAAAGTAAGTAAACATGGCAAGGGGTGAAGCATAAGTAAACTAACTATTTAGGCAAGTTTAAATGAGGCCAGAACAACAAACAACAATACCGGAAAATCCTCATGTGCATATTTTAGATTTGGTACTGTTATGCCCTAAACACAATTTTAATGTTGTTAAACAGCAAAATAAAGGGTACCACGTTAAACTAGGCATTTTCCTACCCCATTTACATATAAAGTTTATTTGAAACCGAGTTACGGTTAATTAGTTATGAATTGAATCATTTTAGCATGGCATTTAAGCAAATTAATGCAAACAACAATTTAAACATTTTTTAACATGGATGAGAGTTGGATATTATGAAACTAGATAAAATTCTAAGCACTTTACATGTTTAAATCATTTTAAACCGATGCATGGTTTGTGAATTATTATATGCATGAAGTCAAGGGGTTTTCTGCAAATCTGTAATACTCTGGATAAATAAGAAATTCGTCCATGAAAAAAAAAACAGTGACTCGAGCCGAAACGGGCTGGGCCAACAGTGCAGTGGGCGCTGGGGGTGGCCTCACCTAGTGGGCTGAGGCCCAGTCGGTGGAAGGGGAGGCCGGAAGGGGGCGCTGGACGCGGGCTGCAACTGGCAGCGGCTGGGCTTCGACCGGGGAGGCAGGGCGCGGTCAACGCACGGTGGTTGCTCGAGCAGGACTTGCCGCTGGTCGTCGTCCTCACGTGCTCGCACGCAGAAGCAAGGGAACAGCGCACCAGCGCGATGCAGAGGAGGCAGCAGACGGCAGGCCGCGGGGAGATCGGCCGGATCCTACGAGGGAAAGGCCGGGAGTGGCTTGAACGGGTCGGGGAAGAGCCGGACTTGCCAGACCTCGCGAGGGTAGGAGCAAGGCGCGGCTGTAGGAGGCGATGAAGACCTTGGCGCGCCATGGCTCGAAGAAGAACTTCACGGCAATGATCTCCGGCGAAGCAGGGTAACGGGGCGACGACGGAGGTTACATGGGGGAAGCCGGAGGAGGTGGATCCGGCGCGGGTGGAGCTTGAGCAAGGCTCGCATGGCGGCGGCGGCTTCGGTGGTCGGGGCCGGGCGGCGCTGCTCTCGATCCACCCTGGATCGAGACACAGGAGGAGGAGAGGAGACGCGGAGCAGCCTACTGGAGGACGAAGATGCAGGAGACGCGCACGGGGAGGCGGCTGCTGCACGGAGGCTCGGCGAGGGGTGGATTGGGTGCTCGGGGTCGGGGAGAAGGAGCTCGGGCTCCTGTTGGTGGGTGGAGGAAAACGAGGAGAAGGGGATCCCGAGGTGGATCGAGACCGGGTGGCGGCGGCCATGGGACAAACCTCCTAGAAATTAGGGTTAGGCTAGATTAGGTGAGGCTGGACTATAAATAGAGAAAGGAGGAAGATTTGGATCACCCGATCGAAATCAGACGGCTGAGAAAAATAGGTTAGGAAGTCCAATTAAGAAAACGGAGATGCTTTATAGATGTTTGGGGTTGATCCGGACCCAACGATAACGACAGCCTGAGTCGGGTTCGGGAGAGTTTCGGACACGGGCAAGGGGTCGATGCACTGTGCAAAGAGACTTCGGTTTTGGCAAGAGGGAAAACAAAGAACAAGGTTGGTCTCGGAACGGTCAACGGAAGCAAGGGGGGGGACGCGACAACTATGAGCGGATGCAAATTTTAAAACATGACGACAACGGAGTGCCGATGCAATGCAGATGATGACATGATGAAATGCAACAAACAAATAAATAACACAGCTGGCATGCAAAACATGGAAGGCAACTGGAGCGTCGGTCTCGGGGCGTTACATCCCATCTCTTGCTTATCGCACTATTTGTATTGTTCTGCTTTTAATGCACCTTTTTCGAATAAACAATGCTTAGCTTTAGTCTATTATTGCATTCCCTATTTGTTTCTTTTTATGTATATATGTTCATTCATGACATTCAGCACCCGTACACTTTGGTACGGCTAATACGCCAGGGGCTCAAGCACCCCATAATACGGCGTGAGAAGTCCGAACACTTTCACAAGTGCGGCACTCCGAACTTATAGCATTATATGCATCAGCTCCGAATCATGTCTTTGGTCAATAGTTGGGTTTGCCCGGCTCCCATGTTTTGGTACCTTGCGTTCCGCTATATCGGCTAAGGTAGCACTGGGAGAACTACTGCGATTGTGCCCCGGTTTAGCTGGGCTGAGCAGCTCAGTAGAGAAAGCTAAAACTGACTGTCATGATAGGGCGAGAGCTGGTCGCTGTTCGAGAGGTTTCGAGGCCCTAAAGACTTATGCCGCTTAGGGCGAGGAGCCAGCTTTGCCCGGTCTAGGCGTATATAGCGCCTCGAACTCGGTCTTCCGAAAACTAGGGGCTTCGCCGAAATTTAAAATTATAGAATTCTCTGGCTAAGTGAGAGCGATAACGCATTATAGTCCGATTGCCTTGTTCGTTGTGCTGAGCACCTCCCTCAAAGGACCCAAGAATGGGAAAAAGAGTGCTCAGGTTTATCCCGAACACCCCAGCACTTGTGGCACGGGGGCAGAAGCCGACGACTCGCCATCTCTCAGATTTAATAAACGACCGCACAGAAGGTAATATTTTAAATTCACACAAGCGTTGCATAGCGCATATGAACAGGTTTTCAGCGTACAGGATCACACGAGCGAGTTTACTCAAATATTACATCCTTAGAACACTCACCCGCCACAAGGCGGGCACCCTTCAGGACGCCCTCATAGTACATCTCGGGGTGACGATGCTCCTTGCCCTGCGATGGTCCATCCTTCACCAGCCACTCCGCGTCCATTTTGCCCCAGTGTACTTTCACGCGGGCAAGGGCCCTGCGGGCGCCCTCGATGCAGACGGAGCACTTGATGACATCAATCCACGGACAGGCATCCGCCAGTCGCCTCACTAGTCCGAAGTAGCTCCCAGGCATGGCCTCCCAAGGCCACAACCGGACTATAAGACCCTTCATGGCTTGTTCGGCCACCTTATGGAGCTCGACCAGTTGCTTCAGCTGGTCGCTCAAGGGCACCGGGTGTCCGGTCTCAGCATACTAAGACCAGAACACCTTCTCCGTCGAGCTCCCTTCCTCGGCCCGGTAGTAGGTGGCGGCATCTGACACGCTGCTTGCTTTGCATAATGAATGCCTTACCCGTCGCTATCTTCTTCATCGCCTCAATTTCCCGGAGGGCTTTTTGGGCTTCGGCCTTGGCAGACTTGGCGCTTTCGAGGGCCGCAGCGAGCTAGGACTCTCGAGTCTTTGAGTCAAGCTCCAAAGCATCATGCTTCTTCACGAGAGCATGGAGCTCTTGCTGCACCTCGCCAACTCGTGCCTCACGTTTCTCCCGCTCAGTGCGCTCCGTGGCCGCCTTGTTTTCGGCCTCGGAAAGCACTTGCTTCAGGGTCGCCACCTCGGTCGTGGCCCCTAGCACATTAATAACGATCCTATCATTCTCACAACATCATTTTATATATATATACACATATAGTCAAGGCATTACGTACCTTGGTTCTCCTCGAGCTGCTTCTTGGCAAGGCCGAGCTCTTGCTCGGACCGCTCGAGGTTCTGCTTCAGTGCATCAACCTCCACAGTCAGTGCGGCGGAGGCCAGCAGCGAAGCCTGCATACACATAATCGACATAATTATGTTAGACTCCTGCGAATATTATTAGATCCTCTATTCGGCTTTTCTTTGTGAACACCGAACAGAGCATCAGGGGCTACTGTATATGCGGTAATATTTTCATATATTTCTTGCATACCTCAAAGCCTATTAGAAGGCTGGCACAGGCTTCAGTTAGCCCGCTCTTGGCGGACTGAACTTTCTGGATCACCGCACTCATAATAGTGCGGTGCTCCTCGTCGATGGAGGCGCCGTTAAGCACCTCCAGCAAGCTATCCGGTGCCTCCGGTTGGATGGAGGACACCAGCGCGGTAGGCTTGCCTTTCTTAGCAGGGGGCCGCCTGCCGGAGTCCGGAACCACTGAAGGTTCCGGTGCGGTGTTCGGCCCAGGGCCGGACTTGGAGCCCTTGGGAGCCTTGCTTCCTTTGCGCCTGCAGTCCGCAAGGTCGCCTTGTGGCGCCTCCAGGACTACCTCCCCTCGGCTTGGTGCCCGTTGGGACAACACCTCGGCGTTGTCCGTAGGGCGAGGGGTGGAGGCGGTTGGAAGTGACCCTCAGCTGCTCATGGCGGACGGGTCCAAAGAACCGCTCGATGATATGTCGATACGGGCTCGGGGTGGACTGCATGATTATATTCGGCGTTAGGAGGAGCTGTGCAAATAAAGGAACGCTATGAGTCACTCTGGTATCCGAATACTTACGACTTCGCCAGGGGTTTGGCCTTGGATGGCCACTCGTCCCCGTTGTCGGGGGCGGTGGCGGAGTAGTCCGGAGGGAGAGTTCTTCCCTTCTTGGACCCTCCGACCTCCCCAGTTGGGGCGGCCTTCCTCTTCTTATCTTCCCCGGCTGGAGGGGAAGAACCCTCATCTGCCCCCTCCTCGTTTCCATGGGAGGAGTGCGTCTCGGAGTTATCGGCCGATGAGTCCGATAATACCTGGCGCCGGGAACTCTTTCGAGTTCCCGTGGCCTTCTTCTTGATCTTCTTCTCCGGCACCTCGTAGGGTGCCGGAGTCAGCATCTCCATCAGGAGAGCGTCCGCAGGGTCTTCGGGCAAAGGGGCCGGGCAGTCGATCTGCTCCGACGTCTCCACCCATTTCTGTCAAAGACATGGAAGCTCAGACCCCGTACATAGCTAAACTATGAAAATTGAATACTCTATAAAAGATACAATAGCTTACGATGCTGGCTGGGTACTCCGCGCTGAATCCGCGGTCTTCCGTAAGGGGAGGGGGAACTTCGTCGCTCTTAAACAACACTTGCCAAGCATCCTCGTGTGTTGTGTCGAAGAGCTCGCTCAGAGTTTGGTGCTGGGTTGATTCGAACTCCCACAAGAAAAACGCCCATTGTTGACACGGGAGGATCCGACGGATGAGCATGACCTGGACTATGTTGAAAAGCTTAAGCTTCTTGTTGACCAGGTTCTGGACACAGGTTTGGAGTCCGGTCAGCTCTCCCGTACTACCCCAGGCCAGGCCGTTCTCTTTCCAGGAGGTGAGCCGTGTGGGGATTCCGGATCAGAACTCGGGGGCTGCCGCCCATTTAGGGTCGCGTGGCTCGGTGATATAGAACCACCCCGATTGCCACCCTTTTACGGTCTCCACAAAGGAGCCCTCAAGCCATGTGACGTTGGGCATCTTGCCCACCATGGCGCCTCCGCACTCCGCCTGCTGGCCGCGCACCACTTTCGGTTTGACATTAAAAGTTTTCATCCATAGGCCGAAGTGGGGCCGAATGCGGAGGAAGGCCTCACACACGACGATAAATGCCGAGATGTTGAGGATGAAGTTCGGGGCCAGATCGTGGAAGTCCAGGCCGTAGTAGAACATGAGCCCCCGAACGAATGGGTGGAGTGGGAAGCCCAGTCCGCGGAGGAAATGGGTGAGAAACACTAACCTCTCGTAGGGCCTGGGGGTGGGGATGAACTGCCCCGCATCTGGGAGCCGATGCACGATGTCCTCGGAAAGTATCCGGCTCCCCTCAGCTTCTTGATGTGTCCCTGCGTGACGGAGGAGACCATCCACTTGCCTCCCACTTCGGACATGATTGGAGAAGGTTGAGGAATAAAATGTGGACTTGGGCGCTGGAGCTCGAGTGTGCGAGAATGGATGAGCAAAGGAGGAAGAAGGCGTGGATGGAGAAAGGTGAACCCTTGTCCCTTTATATGGGCGGACGAAACCATGCCTCCCCACCAGCCTGGTAAAACCCGCTCGTCCCCCAAGTGTCGTAATCGATGGCGCGGTTGGGTTACCCATGTTTGTATTGATGAGAATCCCGCGATAAGGGGACACGGTATCTGCTTCGACAAGACGTGCCAAGGAAATCGCCTCGCAAAATGTGCTGAGATTGGAAAAACGGTTCGTATAATGGCTTGGCTGTGGTGTGATGTCACATTGTAGGACACGTCAGCAGATTAGATTTGTAGAAATGATATTCTCTCTACGATGGTATGTGGAACTTATTTTGCAGAGCCGGACACGATCCTCGTGTTCAAAATCTTCTATGAAGTATTCGGAGGAGGAACCCGCCTTGCAATACCGAAGACAATCTGCGCGCCGGACTCATCATCATTGAAGCCTGGTTCAGGGGCTACTGAGGCAGTCCTGGATTAGGGGGTATCCGGACGGCCGGACTATAACCTTTGGCCGGACTATTGGACTATGAAGATACAAGATTGAAGACTTCGTCCCGTGTCCGGATGGGACTTTACTTGGCGTGGAAGGCAAGCTTGGCAGTACGGATATTTAGATCTCCTTCCTTGTAACCGACTCTGTGTAACCCTAGCCCCCTCCGGTGTCTATATAAACCGGAGGGTTTAGTCCATAGGACACAACAACATCAACAATCATACCATAGGCTAGCTTCTAGGGTTTAGCCTCTCCGATCTCGTGGTAGATCCACTCTTGTACTACCCGTATCATCAATATTAATCTAGCAGGAGTAGGGTTTTACCTCCATCGAGAGGGCCCGAACTTGGGTAAAAACATCGTGTCCCTTGTCTCCTGTTACCATCCGCCTAGACGCACAGTTCGGGACCCCCTACCCGAGATCCGTCGGTTTTGACACCGACACTTGGCCTCCCCCTAGATGGGAGGAGAGTTCCCCCTCTGGTCCATGGCCTCCATGGTGGCGGAGGGGCAGGAGCCCCTCCGAGATTGGATCCCCCTCTCTGTTCTCTTCTATTTCGCTTTCCCCAGATCTAGCCAAAAACCGTTTCTTATATTCTGGGAGATCCGTAACTCCGATTGCGCTGAAATTTTAACACAATTTTTTTGGATATAAGGTTCCTTGCACCCGAAGTAGAGCCCCAACCGACGTACGAGGTGAGCACAGCCCAGCACCACGCGCCTGGCTCCTGGTGTGCGCCCTGGTGTCTTGTGGGCACTGTGGACCCTCGTTTGCGTTGATTCCAAGTCCCAAAAATCACATATATTCCAAAATAATTCTCCGTAAAATTTTATTGCATTTGGACTTAGTTTGATATGGATTTTTTGCGAGATAAAAAACATGGATCAATAGGTTAGTCCGATAAATCATATAAAATATTGCCAAAAGTATGTGAAAGTTGTATAATATTGGCATGAAACAATAATAAATTATAGATAGGACGGAGACGTATCACTCAACCATTTGTCAGTCCAAAAAAGAGTGGTGTCCCCCTTGCCAGGTTTGCATATAGCATGTTGTTTAAAAGTAGGGAGGAGCTTGAGGATTGCTTTCCACCGGAAGGAGCCCACCAATTTATCTCTAGGGAGACTGTCCTGGTAGTGTGTTTCATAGATGATTTTAACCCATGGAGTATTATATTTATTGAAGAATTTATGAAGGAACTTCATGAGAAAAGCTTGGTTATGTGTGTCTGTATCCAGCACACCAAGACCACCTTGTGATTTGGGCTGACATACTTTATTCCGTGAGATGAGCACAAAAAATCTTTCTTGAGTACAACATTTTCTCCATAAGCAATTCATGAGATAAGAATTGATTTGTTTGACCACTGTCTTTGGAATCATCGGTGTGCACATGAAGAAAATGGGCATACCGGAGAAAACAGATTTAATGAGAGTGAGCTTATCTAGAGAAGATATTAGAGTAGAGCAGCCAAGGAGTCTATTTTCAATTCTTTTTAACATGGGCACATAATCTTCAATTCTGGGTTTGGAATAGCAGAGAGACAGACTAAGATCAGTGTGAGGGAGGGCACCATTTTTACAGCCCAGGAGGTTTAATAGCCCAATCATCTTGTTCATGGGAGTGTTGATTGATATCAGAATGGATTTGGAGTAATTTACTTTGAGGCCAGTATATGTAGCACAGTGTAGCAGGAGATTTTTAATGTGTTCCAGCTATCTGGTATCTGCCTTTGCAATCGAAATGGTATCATCTGCATATTGAATGACGGGGGAGTCAAGGCAAGAGTTATGGGTCAGTGGTGTCTCCACAAGAGTGTTATGCATTGCTTCATTAAGCATGGAATGTATAACATCAGCAACAAACGCAAATATGAGAGGAGAAAGAGGGTCTCCCTTCCTGACACCTTTCATGCAAAGAAATTGCTTCCCTGCGACACCATTAAGTAGAACAGATGAGTACTCAGTCCCATAAATCATGTTGATCCACTGAATCCACTTGGGACCAAAACCTTTGGCTTGCATGATCTGAATGATGGTATCATGGCTGAGCATGTCAAAAGCTTTCTCAAAATCTAGTTTCAATAGAACAAGTTCTTTCTTACTTTGGTAGCATCGATGAATGTATTCATATGACCAAGAAAGACAATCTTGGATACACCTGTTGTTCAGAAACTCATATTGATTGATGTGAACTAGTCCGAGAATAACTCACTGCAATTTACTTGCGAGTAATTTTGTGACAATTTTCAATGTGCAATTCAACAAAGAAATAGATCTAAACTTAGCTAGGCTTGAGGCAGAATTAACCTTTCGGGTTAGAGTTATAAAGGGGTAGTTGATGCTTTGGATATTAACATTGCCATAATGGAAGTCTTCAATGAGCTTATAAAAATTAGGAGCAATGATATCCCAGCAGCCTTTGAGGAATGCTGCATCAAAACCATCAGGGCCTGGTGATTTATCAGCAGGCATTTGATTAATAACCTTGTCAATTTCTTCCTTAGTCAAAGGAGCATCAAGTTCAGACAGTCCATCTAGGGCCTGCATCAGATGTTCCAAGTGAAGGGGCTTCTGAGTAGCAATCTTAGTACCCAGTCTATCTTTGAAAGCCCTGTAGAGGATGGCAACTTTGGCTTGATGATCATGGTGCTCATTACCTAATTCATCTTTTAACATAGAAATACAATTATTTTTTAACTTGATGGTAGCCCTTGCTTGAAAGAATTTGGTGTTTGCCTCTCCCATCTATATCTGTGTGGCAGTGGCCATCCGCTTCCAATATATTCTTTGATGTTCCAATAGAATTTCTAGATGAGATTTGAGAACTTCCCTGCCATTAGATCCTCACACACAATACTCTGAATTCCTCAACGTTATCATAGTAGAGAATCAGGAAATTGTATCTGCAATGATTTTTCTCAAATTAGAGATTCCCCTAGACCAATTTTTTAGTCCTTTTCTAATCCTTTTGAATTTGACAACAATATTTTTAGCACTGTCTCTTTCATTCACCTCCCGAGACCGAATAGTTTTTACAATGTCCTTGAACTGAGAGTGTTCCAACCAGAAATTTTCAAACCTACATATTTTAGCTTTTGGAATAGTAGAGACAACTCTTATGTTGAAGGGTATATGATCATATGTAGTTTTGGCCATTGGGTATGCAAATGTGGATGTATACTTGAGTGTCCAGGATTCAGAAGTGAAACAACATTCTAATTTCTCAAGTAGAGCTGCATCTTGCATATTGCTCCATGTGAATCTCATGCCTTTTAGTGGGATTTAATTCAGTGCTTGCTTGTTGATGGCTTCATAAAGGATGAGCATATTATTAATATTACCACCTTCTCTATTCCTATTGTGAGGGTATCTAATATAGTTAAAATCACCCAAAATAAGCCAATTAACATCATCATTCATCTGAAAGTTTGGAATCGGTGGATAAATAAAAGTCTTTCCAGCTGTGGACATGGCCCATAATCATTAGTGAGTACCCACTGTTCACCATTGTGTTTTGATGTGAACTCCATGGATAATGCAAATTCATTGATATGGAAAATGTTTCAACTGAAAACTTGTTCATTGCAAGCAACAAGGAGCCCCCAGAAGATCCTACTGAGGGAATAAATTTAAATTTAGCAATTCTTTTAGGGCAAAAGTTTTTGATGTATGTGTTGTCAAAGGTTTCCCTCTATGTTTCTTGCAGGCATAAGCACTGTGATTCTTTTATTTTATTAGCAATAGTTGTCCATTCTTAGGATCATTAATTCCTCTTATGTTCCAATTAGAATACTCCAATCTTTATTCATGATGTTGGATCAAACAGAAGTCTTTCAAGTGCCTCATATCAAACCAAAATAGGGCATTCACATCTCATGGAGGGTCTGATAGAGATAATAGTTTATATAGGATACTATAGTGTAGCAAAGGATCGAGGACACATACTCAGAAATAATAAACCTCTTACAGACCATCTTAACATATTCAGTACATCCAGATAGCATCAAAGTACTCAAAAGATTATAATAAAAGGAATTGTTCATGGTAGCCTAGATGGTCCTAAATCCACTTCTTGATCTGCTCTTTAGCGGCTTTGTTGCCCTCCAAGGTGGGGCTAGTTCCCTTGTTCTTCTTAAGCCTTTTGTTGAGCATCTCTTCAGTGGTGTCTTTCTCAGAAACCTTACAAAATGAAGTATTCAGACTTATAGCCACTTTTGCAGTAATAGGAGATGGTTTAGCATGACAAGTAAGACATTCTTTGTCCAAGCAAACAGTTTTTTAAGCCATTGGATAATTTTTGGAGTCTACAACTTCTCCTTACCCCAGTCCCTACCATTGGAACTTTTTCCTTCCTCTTTTTGTTGTTGTGGAGGGCAGAGGTGGATGAAGTAGGCAACACCTCAGTAGTTGCAGTATCTGCAGGAGAGAAATTTTCCTGGTCCTTGGTGCCCTGTTGAGGTGAGGAAATTGCACATGCAAGAGAATTATCAACATGACACTTTTCTGGTATAGCAAAGCGCAAAGCAGGAGGGCAAGATGATCCTTGGTTAATAATTTCCCGAACACTTGAAGAAATGATTTTTTTTGCCCATTAAAATTTATCTAGAGATAGTAAAGTTACTTACATAAAATTAATCCAGTCAACAGTTACGTGGATAACATCTTTTCTATGCGCTGTTGGAGCAAAATGCTTCTTCCAAATTTTTGATCCATCTTTCCCAATAAGTCCTTCCTTTGCCTGTTTGGATAATGTAGTAACATCTTTGAGTGTATCTCCTACATTGTCAGTCATAGGGTGCAGACATGTGCATATAGTGTGTGACCGATTCATGTAGGTAGGGATTGGAAAACATGGAGGAGCAGACAAGTCCTGAGAGAAGGTCTCACCATCATCCACAGAAAGAAAATTCTCCACATTGTTAACATCTACTTCCACTGAGAGTTTATGCATCTCTATGTTCTGTGCAATCTCTTGTGTCCCAATAGTCCCTTGTCTAGAGGCTTCATTTGCGTCTATTCTGCCCAGTTCTGAAATGGAGTGTGACTGATCACCCACTAATACGTCCATTTTGCATCATGTTTTCATGTTGGTATTTATTGAATTATGGACTATTATTTCACTTTCTAATACAATTATTATGCCTTTTATCTCTTTTTTCGCAAGTTCCACATGAAGAAGGAGATTGCCGGCAACTAGAATTCTGGACTGGAAAGGGCTATATCGGAGGCACTTTTTCTGAACAACTCCAAATTAGATGAAAACCGACGAAGAATTATTTTGGAGTATATTAAAATTATTGGCAAAAGAAATACTAGAGGGGGACCACCAGGTATCCCCAAGCTTGTGGTGCCCGTGTCAGGCCTTTGGGGCCCATCTTCTCCTATATGATCCCATTTGACCTAGAAAAAAATCAAAAGGAAGGTTTAGGGACGAAGCGCCGCCGTCTCGAGGCGGAACCTGGGCAGGAGCACTTTTGCTCTCTAGCAGAGCGATTCCGCCGGGGAAACTTCCCTCCGGGAGGGGGAAATAGAAGCCACCGTCATCACCAATGATCCTCTCATCGTGGGAGGACCAATCTTCATCAACATCTTCACCACCACCATCTCATCTCAAATCCTAGTTCATCTCTTGTATTCAATCTTTGTCTCAAAACCTCAGATTGGTACCTGTGGTTTGCTAGTAGTGTTGATTACATCTTGTATTTGATGCTAGTTGGTTTATTTGGTGGAAGATTATATATTCATATTCTTGATGCTATTCAATACCCCTCTGATCTTGAGCATGAATATGATCTGTAAGTACTTAGTTTTGTTCTTGAGGACATGGGAGAAGTCTTGTCGCAAGTAATCATGTGAATTTGGTATTCATTCAATATTTTGATGATATGTATGTTGTTGCTTCCTTTAGTGGTGTCATGTAACGTCGACTACATGACACTTCACCATCTTTGGGCCTAAGGGAAGGCATTGTGGAGTAGTTATTAGATGATGGGTTGCTAGAGTGACAGAAGCTTAAACCCTAGTTTATGCGCTATTCCGTTAGGGGCTGATTTGCATCCATATGTTTCATGCTATGGTTAGATTTATCCTAATTCTTCTTTCATAGTTGTGGATGCTTGAGAGAGGGGGTAATCATAAGTGGGAGGCCTGTTCAAGTAAGAACAACACCCAAGCACCGGTCTACCCACATATCAAATTATCAAAGTAACGAACGCGAATCAAACAGACATGATGAAAGTGACTAGATGAAATTCTCATGTGTCCTCAAGAACGCTTTGCTTATTATAAGAGACCGTTCTGGCCCGTCCTTTGCTACAAAAGGATTGGGCTACCTTGCTGCACCTTGGTTATCGTTAATACCATGCTGAAAACCGCTTGTAATTTTCTTCTGCTCCTCGTTGGCTTCGACACTCTTACTTATCGAAAGGACAACGATTGATCCCCTATGTCGGTGTCAAAACCGGCGGATCTCGGGTAGGGGGTCCCTAACTGTGCATCTAGGGTCGATGGTAACAGGAGACAGGGGACACGATGTTTACCCAGGTTCGGGCCTCTTGATGGAGGTAATACCCTACTTCCTGCTTGATTGATCTTGATGAATATGAGGATTACAAGAGTTGATCTACCACGAGATTGTAATGGCTAAACCCTAGATGTCTAGCCTATATGATTGTGATTGCCTCTACGGACTAAACCCTCCGGTTTATATAGACACGGAAGGGCCTAGGGTTGTACAGACTCGGTTTACAAAGGAAGGAATCTGCATATCCGAATGCCAAGCTTGCCATCCATGCAAAGGAGAGTCCCATCCGGACATGGGAAGAAGTCTTCTGTCTTGTATCTTCATAGCCCATTAGTCTGGACCATGTTACATAGTCCGGATGCCCGAGGACCCCTTAATCCAGGACTCCCTCAGTAGCCCCTGAACCAGGCTTCAATGACGATGTGTCCGGCGCACAGATTGTCTTTGGCATTGCAAGGCGGGTTCCTCGTCCGAATACTCCAAAACAGCCTTTGAACACAGAAAACGTGTCCGTCTCTGCAAAACAAGTACCACACACACAGACACACACGCAGAGAATATAATATTTCACGAGTCCAATCTACTGACAATTTTTGTAGCGTGACATCACGTAGCTACCCGATCATTACTTCGAACCGTTTTTTAGCCTCCCACTCCATGTTTCAAGATGCGGTTTTATTTGCACGTCTTGCCGAAGCAGGGATCGTGTCCCATTATTGTGGGATTCTCATCAATACGGGCGTGGGTAATCCAACCGCACCGTCTGCGCTCCCCTTGGGTAATAGGTGAGTTTTAAGGCGAGTGGGGAGGCGCTTGATATTCGCTGCCTTTATAAGGGGATAAGGATTCACTCTTTCACCTACGCCTTCTTTATCTCTGCCCACCCATTCTCGAGCTCCAGCGCCCAAGCTCTCGTCCTCTCCGCCTCAGAAAAGCACTTCAACCATGTCCGGATCTGAAGCGCAGGGAAAGTGGATGGTATCCTCCGTCAAGGAGAAGGACATCACCAAGCTTCGGGAGGCTGGGTACTTAGCCCAGGAAATCGCCCACCGTCTTCCGGAAAAGGGCCAGATCATCCCCACCCTGGAGCCCCATGAGAGGGTGGTATTCATCCCCCACTTCGTCTGCGGATTGGGATTCCCTTTCCACCCATCCGTCCGCGGACTCATGTTCTACTACGGGCTGGATTTCCACAATCTGGCCCCCAACTCCTTCCTCAACATCTCAGCATTCATTGTCGTGTGCCGGGCCTTCCTCCGCATCCCACCCCACTTTGGATTGTGGTTAAAGATCTACAATGTGAAGCCAAAGATGGTGGGTGGTCAACACGCAGAGTGCGGAGGCGCCATGGTGTGCAAGATGCCCAACGTCTCATGGCCCAAAGGTACCTTCGTGGAGACCGCCAAAGGGTGGCAACAACAGTGGTTCTACGTCACAGAGCCTCATGACGCCACCTGGTCTGCGGCCCCAAATTCCATTCCGGAGCCCCGGTGCGGCTCACCTCCTGGCTAGGGAAGGGCCTGGACTGGTCTCCGCCGGACGAGCTAACAGCGCTACAGACGCACATCAAGAGCATGGTAGACAAGAACATCAAGCTTGTCAATGTGATCCAGGTGATGTTTTTTCGCCGGATCCTTCCGTACCAAAGCCGGACTTTCCATTTGTGGGAGTCTGATCCGGCCGAGCACCAGACCCTGCAACAGTTCTTCGGCACGACACACGAAGACTCTGGAAGATGCTTTTCAAGGCCAATGAGACATGGCCAAAGACGACCGAGGATTGTGGGTACAACCCGACCCATCCTGCCAATCCGGTAAGTTTTTCGTATTTCAAGGTGTATCCTTTACTTGTATACTCAAGGAAGGTGTCTAAGCTTCCCTATTTGTTTTTTCAGGGCTGGACAAAGAAGGCGGAGCGGATTCAGTGTCCGGCTCCGCTGCCCGAAAACCCAGCAATCCCACTTCTGACGAAGATGCTGGTTCCGGCGCCCTACCAAACGCCGGAGAAGAAGTCCAAGGAGACCAGGAGTGGCCTCCGCCGTAAGGGCACTTCGGACGTGACGTCCGAAGATGCCGAGACCCACTCCTCCCCCACCGAGGATGACGAGGAGGAGGAGAAAGCAACTTTACCCCATAGGGGGGAAGGAAGAAAAGGGTGGCCTCCACGCATCTTGAGGCAGAGGCGTCCAAGAAGGAGAAGGTCTCCCTCGCGGATAACTCCGCGTGGGACATCGATAGCAGCTCCGAGTGGCGCCCCAGGGATAAGCCCCTGGCCGAATCATAAGTACTCAAAGACGCACACATATATCCAGCTCCTTTACTCCATGGTTTTAACATGTTGAATCATGCGCTGCAGTCCGGCTCGTTCCGACCTCCAGCGATCCTCATCTTCGGGGAATTCGCTGGATCCGAAGGTGATGGACAGCGGGTCCCTTCCGGCGGACTTCTCTCCCCAGGCCATGGACAACGCCGAGGTGCTGTCCTGAAGGACCTCCCCAGGCCAAGGAGAAACGCAGGAGGCCGTCAGGGTGGCGCCAGAGGGTGATACCTCGGCCGCTGGACACATGGGGGAGAAAATCCCCCTGGAGACTGGCGATGGGGGCCATATTCAATTCGGCCCCCAGCCGAATACAATTCGGGAGACCTATACGACTCTGGAATCAGGCAAGCAGCCTCCTTCGAAAGAAGGAGGTGCACTGATTCCACCGGTGACCTCTGTCCATCCAGAGGCACTGGATACTCTGGTGCAAAGCGCTTCCATTGTTGAGGAACACCATATCCTTATGTGTACGGTGGTTAAGAGGGTTCAGTCCGTTAAGAGCGGACTGACCGAAGCCTGCACGAGCCTTCTAACAGGCTTTGAGGTATGCGACGTAATTATGCAAAAAGAATGTCGTAGTATAGAAAGTAGCCCTTGAGACTCAGTCCAGTGTTCGGAAAGAAAAGCCGAACAGAGGATCAAATAATTTTGGCAGGAGACTAACCATACATGTCTATGTGAATAAGCAGGCGTCGTTACTGGCTGCGACCTCCCATTTCGCTGAAGTCTCCGGACTGAAGCGAAGCCTGGAGCGGACCAAGGAAGAGCTCAGCCGTGTGAAAAAACAGCTGGAGGCCAATCAAGGTATGCAATGACCTTGTGTAGATTCAAAAAAGATGAATGATTTGTGTTGACCATAGTTCCATGATATTTTGTAGGAGCGGCGACCGAGGTGGAGACCCTCAAGAAGGTGTTGGCCGAAGCCTAGGAGAGAGCGACAATGGAACAAGCCGCTCGCGAAAAACACGAGGCCAGGGTCGGTGAGGTCCAACAAGAGCTCCAGGACGCCGTGAAGAAATGCAAGTCCTTGGAGCGCAATATTGCGGATCATGAGTCCGAACTTGCCAAGGCCCGCCAAAGCGCATAAGATGCCCGAGTTGAATCCTAGGGCGCCCTCCGGAAAATCCAGGAGGCCAGAAAAATCACGACGGGTAAGGTGCTACCTCTTGAGCACTGCGTTGGTTTTACCTTGAAGAGGAAAGGGTGATGCAGCAAAGTAGCATAAGTATTTCCCTCCGTTTTTGAGAACCAAGGTACCAATCCAGTAGAAGGCTATGCTCAAGTCCCTCGCACCTACACAAACAAATAAGAACCTCGCAACCAACGCGATAAAGGGGTTGTCAATCCCTTCACGGTCACTTACGAGAGTGAGATCTAATAGATATGATAAGATAATATTTTTGGTATTTTAATGATAAATATAAATAAAGATGCAAAGTAAAATAAAAGGCAATAGAAATAGCTAAGTGTTGGTAGATTAATATGATGGAAAATAGACCCGGGGGCCATAGGTTTCACTAGTGGCTTCTCTCAATATAGCATAAGTATGACGATGGGTGAATAAATTACTGTCAAGCAATTGATAGAATTGAGCATAGTTATGAGAATATCTAGGCATGATCATGTATATAGGCATCACATCCGTGACAAGTAGACCAAAATGATTCTGCATCTACTACTATTACTCCACACATCGACCGCTATCCAACATGCATCTAGAGTATTAAGTTCATAAGAACAGAGTAATGCTTTAAGTATGATGACATGATGTAGAGGGATAAACTCATGCAATATGATATAAACCCCATCTTTTTATCCTCGATGGCAACAACACAATACATGCCTTGCTGTCCCTGCTGTCACTGGGAAAGGACACCACAAGATTGAACCCAAAGCTAAGCACTTCTCCCATTGCAAGAAAGATCAATCTAGTAGGCCAAACCAAACTGATAATTCGAAGAGACTTGCAAAGATAACCAATCACACATAAAAGAATTTAGAGGAGATTCAAATATTGTTCATAGATAATCCTGATCATAAACCCACAATTTATCGGTCTCAACAAACACACCGCAAAAGAAGATTACATCGAATAGATCTCCAAGAGAATCGAGGAGAACTTTGTATTGAGATCCAAAGAGAGAGAAGAAGCCATCTAGCTAATAACTATGGACCCGAAGGTCTGAGGTAAACTACTCACACATCATCGGAGAGGCTATGGTGTTGATGTAGAAGCCCTCCGTGATCAATGCCCCCTCCGGCAGTATGCCGGAAAAGGCACCAAGATGGGATCTCACGGGTACAGAAGGTTGCGGCGGTGGAACTAGGTTTTCGTGGATGCCTCTGATGGTTTGGGGGTACCTAGGTATATATAGGAGGAAGAAGTAGGTCGATGGAGCCACGAGGGGCCCACGAGGGTGGAGGGCCATGCAACGGATGTACTAGAGCTATAAATATATGAAAGCTCAACAAAAGAAACTAAGTGGGTGTGCATCCAAATTGCTTGCTGACGAAGACCTAGGACATTTTTAGGAAGCCCATCATTGGAATATACAAGCCAAGTTTTATAATAAAAAATCCCCACCAGTATATGAAAGTGACAACATAGGAGACTCTCTGTCATGAAAATCATAGTGCTACTTTGAAGCACAAGTGTGGAAAAAGGATAGTTACATTATCCCTTCTCTCTTTTTCTCTCATTTTTTTCTTTTTTTTCTTTGGGCCTTCTCGTTTTTTTTTCTTGCCCTCTTTTTTTTAGTCCGGAATCTCATCCTGACTTGTGGGGGAATCATAGTCTCCATCATCCTTTCCTCACATGGGACAATGCTCTAATAATGATGATCATCACACTTTTATTACTTACAACTCAACAATTACAACTCAATACTTAGAACAAAATATGACTCTATGTGAATGCCTCCGGCGGTGTACCAGGATATGCGATGAATCCAGAGTGACATGTATGAAAAATTATGAATAGTGGCTTTGCCACAAAATACGATGTCAACTACATGATCATGCAAAGCAATATGACAATGATGAAACGTGTCATAATAAACGGAACGGTGGAAAGTTGCATGGCAATATATCTCGGAATGGCTATGGAAATGCCATGATAGGTAGGTATGGTGGCTGTTTTGAGGAAGATATAAGGAGGCTTATGTGTGATAGAGCGTATCATATCACGGGGTGTGGATGAACTGGCAAAGTTTGCACCAACTCTCAATGTGAGAAAGGGCAATGCGCTGTACCGTAATGGCTAGAAAATTGAGGAAGGTTGAGAGTGCGTATAATCCATGGACTCACATTAGTCATAAAGAACTCATATACTTATTGCAAAAGTTTATTAGCCCCCGAAGCAAAGTACTACTACGCATTCCCCTAGAGGGATAGATTGGTATGGGAAAAGACTATCGCTCGTCCCCGACCGCCACTCATAAGGAAAGCAATAAAAGAACACCTATGTGTCAAAATTGTTACACAACTTTTACCATACGTGCATGCTACGGGACTTGCCAACTTTAACACAAGTATTTCTCAATTTCACAATTACTCACTAGCACACTCTAATATTACCACCTTTATATCTCAAAACACTTATCAAGTATCTGACTTCTCATGATATTTAATGAACTCAATATGGAAGAATAATTTCATGATTAAATCAAATTACCATGTTGTTTAAGACTCTCAAAATAATATAAGTTAAGCATGTGAGTTCAATAATTTCTATAAAATATACCCACCGCCGTACTCTAAAAGATATAAGTGCAGCACTAGAGCAAAAACTATATAGCTCAAAAGATATAAGTGAAGCACATAGAGTATTCTAACAAATTATGAATCATGTGTGTCTCTCTCAAAAGGTGTGTACAGCAAGGATGATTGTGGAAAAATAAAAAATAAAGACTCAAATCATACAAGACGCTCCAAGCAAAACACATATCATGTGGTGAATAAGGACGAAAGAGGGGATGCCTTCCGGGGCATCCCCAAGCTTTGGCTTTTTGGTGTCCTTGGATTACCTTGGGGTGCCATGGGCATCCCCAAGCTTAGGCTCTTGCCACTCCATGTTCCATACTCCATCAAATCTTTACCCAAAACTGGAAAACTTCACAACACAAAACTTAACAGAAAATCTCGTGAGCTCCGTTAGCGAAAGAAAACAAAACACCACTTCAAGATACTGTATTTAACTCATTATTTATTTATATTGGTGTTAAAACTAATGTATTCCAACTTCTATATGGTTTATAAACTATTTTACTAGCATAGATTCATCAAAATAAGCAAACAACACACGGAAAACAGAATCTGTCAAAAACAGAATAGTATGTAGTAATCTGTAACTAACGCAAACTTCTGAAACTCCAAAAATTCTACCAAAATAGGACGACCTAGAATTTTTTTAATGATCTACTGCAATTGGAATCTTTATTTATCACGTTCTGGTGATTTTCAACAATTGTTTTCGTGAACAGAAAGTTTCTGGAATTTTCAGCAAGATCAAATAACTATCATCCAAGAAGATCCTATAGGTTTAACTTGGCACAAACACTAATTAAAACATAAAAAAATCTAACCAGAGGCTAGATCAAAGATTTATTCCTAAATAGAAGCAAAAAGCAAAAAAACTAAAATAAAATTGGGTTGCCTCTAAACAAGCGCTATCGTTTAACGCCCTTAGCTAGGCATTGATAATTATAATGATGCTCACATAAAAGACAAGAATTGAAGCGCCAAGAGAGCATCATAAAACATATGAAAAACACACTTAAGTCTAACATACTTCCTATGCATAGGTATTTTATAAGCAAACAAATTATCATAGCAAGAAAAAATTAGCATATGCAAGGAAGAAGAAAGAGACGATGGCAATCCCAACATGACGAGAGGTAATTTAGTAAGATAAAACTTTCTACAGCCGTATTTTCCTCTCTCATAATAATTACATGTAGGATCATAGGCAAATTCAACAAAATAGCTATCACATAACATATTCTCAACACGATCCACATGCATGCGAAGTTGACACTCTTCCAAAATAGTGGGATTATCATTAACTAAAGTCATGACCTCTCCAAACCCACTTTTATCAAAAACTTCATAAGATTGAACATTCTCCAAATATGTGGGATCTAAAGTTAACAATCTTCCAAACCCACTTTCAATATTATTGCAAACATTATTATCGATCTCATATTCATCATGAGGCTTAAATAAATTTTCAAGATTGTAAGAAGAATCACCCTAATCATGATCATTGCAACAAGTAGTAGACATAGCAAAACTAGCATCCCCAAGCTTAGGGTTTTGCGTCATTAACACAATTGATATTAATAGAATTTATAATAACATCATTGCAATCATCCTTTTTATTCAAAGATCTATCGTGAATCACTTCATCACAATTTTTAGATTCACAGATGTAACATCCCAAATTTTCAATTTGGAATGTTATGCATTAGATCATCATTGCATACCATATTTTATTGCTTTTTGGTTTGATCCTAGAAATTCTACGCAACTCAAGGACCCGCGGAGAGAGTTGGGAATTTCGTTATTTTCATATTTGAGTTTTCTCGAATTTTGAAAAGAGGATCGTTTGATTTTAATTATTTTCTCTTCGAATATTTCTTTTAAGAAAATAAAAGAGAGAGGATAAAATGACTTCCTCAAAATAAAGAAATATTGGAGATTTAATATTAAAATCAAATAAGAATTTTATTCGGAGTTTTATCGCTATTTTATTTGAATTAGGAAAAATATGCGTTTTTCAAAATTGCATTAGAGCCCCAAATAAATGTTCACCTTGTCCGTTAGATTTTTAGAGGACGGGGAAAATTTATTTCAGTATTTTTGGAGTCCGTTTAGTATTTATTTTCTTTGTTTTTTGCGTGGAATATTTTTTTAAAAAGTTAACCGACCTAACCGGGCCGTGTCCGCCTAGGACTCCGACCCGGCCAGCCTTTAAAGGCCGAGGAGCCGAGCCGCCCCAGCCCACATCGCCCCAAACCCTAGCCCTGCCGCCCGATCCGCCGTCGCCAGCGCCGCCGCCACCGCCGCGTGAGCCCGCCGCAGCCCCGCCGCCGACCCACTAGAGCGCCGCCGCCGCCGCACAGCAGCCCCGCCGCTGCCCTGCCGACCTGCCAGAGGGAGTGTAACGCCCCAGATGTAACTTGCCATATTTGTAATCCAACTCTTGCCATTTCCGGCTATGTGTTATGATATTCCCTCCGTGGTTGGGTTCTCTCCGTTTTGCATTTTGGTCATGTCATGCATTTCATTTCATGTCATCATGTGCATTGCATTCGCATACGTGTTCGTCTCATAAATTCGAGCATCTTTCCCGTTGTCCGTTTTGCAATCCGGCGCTCCTATGACTCCCGGCGTCCCCTTTTACATTTCTTCGTGAGCGGGTATTAAACATTCTCGGAATGGACCGAGGTTTGACATGTGGCCTTGGCATAGCACCGGAAGACCGCCTGTCAAGTTTCGGGTCAATCGGAGTTCGTTTGGTACTCCAACGGTTAACCGGGTAACCGTGAAGGCCTCATGTGTGTTGCAGACCAACACCAATTCAAAACAGCCCAATAACCCATCTAAGTCACTCCCATGTCCTCCGCCGTTCGATCACGATTGCGTGGCCGAAAACCGCACTCCATTTGGAGCTTCCTAGCTCCTTCTAGCTATTAAAACGCCTCCCCCTCCTCAAATCACGGGTAACTTCGCACCCTAACCCTAGATCCGCCGTCGCCCGCGCCGCCGGACGTGTCCGGGCGGAGCCGGACGCGTCCGCCGCCGCGCGCAGCCAATGGGAGCCCGCCACGTGTCGCCGCCGCCTCCTCCACCGCGCCGGCCCGCCGAGGCCCGCTCCCGGCCCCCGTGGGCCCGCGCCGCAACCGCCGCCTCCCGCCGCCGCCGAGCCGCCCGCCTCCGCTGCTCCTCCGCCCGGATCCCGTCCCGCCGGCGCCCCTCCACCTCGCCGCGTCGGGCCGCCGCCGCGACCGCCGCGCTCAGCCGCCCCGCGGCCCTGCCTCTGCCGCCCGGCGCCGCGCGCCGCACGCGCCGGCGACATCGGCCGTCCCGGCGACCCCGCCGTCCGCCCTCGCCGTCGTCGCTCCGGTCATCCTCGGGACCCGATCCAGATCCAGATCCGTTTCTGACGGTTGACTTTTTCCCTCGTTTTTTTTGCTAAGTCCTCACGATTTCATATCATCATGCCATGTTCCCAGTGCCATAACTCCGCATCTGTAGCTCCGTTTCACGCGTATAATATGTCAAATTGTTCGCCTCGAAGAGTACATAATTTTGTTCCATTGTATCATTTTCATTTGAAGTCAACTTGATGCCCGAAATGCTGTTAGAAGAGGGCTAGTTGATGTTAGTTGCTCGATCTTATCCGAACATGCACTTTTGTCATTTTTGCCATGATTGATGTGTACCTCCTATGGAGTTGAGTCCTACATGAGTTTTGTAATATGCCATGTTACCTTTCCAGAGAATTTTGCCATGTATTTTTGTGATACTTGTGGTGACTAGCACAAGCATGCAAACTAGGTCACTTGATGTTGCTGATTTCAGAGACTTAGTGATTTCACCAAGTCACTGACTGCTGTTATTTTTATGCCATGTGTTCATGTTGTTTCCGGGAGATGTATGCGTAATTTGAGCATGATCAGTAAGGGAGTTTTGAACTTGAGTATTTTCTCTATCCATCCATGCCTTTGTTTGCAATTATGGAGTGCCATAGCTTGAGTCAAACGAGCTCTACTTTTGCTTCAAAATGTTGCTGGCAGATTGTTTACATGTTATTCGATTTTGCCAAGCTTGGTGTAGTTGATCCTTGCATGATATGATGTTATTATTGCCATGTCTAGTTCCTATGCAATGTCTTCTTGATGTATGTATGCTTAGTTTATCATGCAATGCTCTGTAGTGAGCGCATCGAGCTCACGAACATGCCTAGTCGTTATTAGTTTCTGCCATGTCCAGTTTTCTGCTAAGTCTGTAACCTGTAACGAAACTTGCTTAATTGACATGGGTGTAATCATATTCTCTGATCCTTTTTGGCTTATGGTCAGTAAGGGACTTTTGTCAAGTGCTATGAGTATATTCATGCCATGCCTTTCTTTTCTATGTTCTGAACTCGTAGCATGTTGTTTCGTTGCTCTGAACATGTCATCCTGATGTTAGTTTCTGCTATGTTGATTATTTCACCAAGTCTGAGAACTTGTTATCGTTTGCACTTTTGCCATGATTGTTTGGACCTGTTATGATGTGAATTAGCCGTAGCTCAGTGTTCATCTTTTGTCGTGCATCTTGCGTAGATTACTTTCATATGCTTTGTTGCCATGTTTGGGTGCAGTAGCTTAATTAATTGTTGCTTGCTAAGTAGCATCTTGCTGTTTATGGCAGATTCGTGTCATTCTTGTATTGCTTGCCATTTGCAAACCGTGCATCCGATTCCGGTGATCTTTATATCGATTTCAACCGAAATCACCTCACCTATCCAGTGGTATGCTTGGTTTGCCAAGATTATGCCCTGTTCATCCTTGTCCTTCCGGAGCATGCATACGCATTGCATATCACCTCTCGCATGTCATTGCCATGTTTTGCATCATATTGCTTGCGCATTGCATCGTGGTTGATATTGGTTCCTTTGCTTGTTCTCTTGTCTTGGGTAGAGCCGGGAGACGAGTACGTGACCGAGGTTTCCGTTGAGAACGCTTACGAGGACCAAGCTTTCGACAACTCTGAAACTCTTGCAGGCAAGATGACCATACCCTCGAAATCACTTCTATCTTTGCTTGCTAGATGCTCGCTCTTTTGCTATGCCTATGATGCGATACCTACCACTTGCTATTTCATGCCACCTATATTGCCTTGTCAGCCCCTAACCATCCATGTCCTAGCAAACCGTTGTTTGGCTATGTTACCGCTTTTGCTCAGCCCCTCTTATAGCGTTGCTAATTGCAGGTGATGATAAAGTTTGTTCCTTGTTGGAACATGGACTTGTTGTTCCTTGTTGGAACATGTTTACTTGTTGGGATATCACAATACCTCTTATTTAATTAATGCATCTATATACTTGGTAAAGGGTGGAAGGCTCGTCCTTATGCCTGGTGTTTTGTTCCACTCTTGCCACCCTAGTTTCCGTCATACCGGTGTTATGTTCCCGGATTTTTGCGTTCCTTACACGGTTGGGTGATTTATGGGACCCCCTTGATAGTTCGCTTTGAATAAGACTTTTCCAGCAAGGCCCAACATTGGTTTTACCATTTGCCACCACCTACCTCTTTTCCCCCCGGGTTTTCGCGAGCCCGAGGGTCATCTTTATTTTAGCCCCCCGGGCCAGTGCTTCTCTAAGTGCTGGTTCGAACCGAGCAGCCTGCAGGGCCCCCTCGAGGAAACTCGAGGCCTGGTTTTACTCGTAGCTTGACTTATCCGGATGTGCCCTGAGACCGAGATATGTGCAGCTCCTATCAGGATTTGTCGGCACAATCGGGCGGTTTTGCTGGACTTGTTTTATTGCTGTCGAAATGTCTTGTAGTCTGGGATTCCGAGATTGATCGGGTCTTCCCGGTAGAAGGAATATCCTTCGTTGACCGTGAGAGCTTATCATGGGCTAAGTTGGGACACCCCTGCAGGGTATTATCTTTCAAAAGCCGTGCCCGCGGTTATGAGGCAGATGGGAATTTGTTGATGTCCGGTTGTAGAAAACCCGAAGTTGACCTTAACTAAAACGCATCAACCGCGTGTGTAACCGTGATGGTCTCTTCTCGGCGGGGTCCGGGAAGTGAACACGGTTGTTGGAGTTATGCCTGACGTAGGTTGTTTCAGGATCACTTCTTGATCACTTCTAATTTCTCGACCGTGCTTTGCCTTCTCTTCTCGCTCTCTTTTGCGTTGTAGCCACCATATGCTAGTCGCTTGCTGCAGCTCCACCTCACAAACCCCTTTCCCACCTTTAAGCTTAAATAGTCTTGATCTCGCGGGTGTGAGATTGCTGAGTCCCCGTGACTCACAGATTTTATCACCACAGTTGCAGGTACCAACGAAGTCAGTGCAGATGACGCGACTGAGCTCACTTGGGAGTTCGACGAGGAACGTGGCCGTTACTATGTTTCTTTTCCAGATGATCAGTAGTGGAGCCCAGTTGGGTGATCCGGGGATCTGTTTAGAATTTGGGGTAGTCTTCTTTCATTTTGGTACCGTAGTCGGACCTTGAGTGCAATCTGTATGATGGATGTTATTTATGTACTTGTGTGAAGTGGCGATTGTAAGCCAACTATGTATCTTTCCCCTTTATTTATTACATGGATTGTGTGAAGATTACCTCACTTGCGACATTGCTTTCAATGCGGTTATGCCTCTAAGTCGTGCCTCGACACGTGGGAGATATAGCCGCATCGAGGGTGTTAGAAGTTGGTAATCAGAGCCTTTCCCCGACCTTAGGAGCCCCCACTACTTGATCGTCTTTAGTGGCCGAGTTGTGTCTAGAAAAATGTTTTGAGTCATTTAGGAATTATATATCGGAGAGTTTAGGAATTCTTTTTACTTCCCAGTCCCTTCGACCTTCTGGTAAGGCTTCCTGACGTAGAGTTTTGACTCTTCTCTTCTCAAATTTCACTAAATTTTTTTTTAGGATCACGCGGGTATGTTACAATCGTTCCGATGGTTTTATGATGACAACATTGTCTTGGTTGCCTCCTGACATTTAGGGGTTGTGGCAGTGTCCCGGGGAGTTGAGCTCCGAGGTGTTGTCGTCATAATTTTATCGTTGCGGTTTTGGAATACCTGAGTTTAGTACGCCGACATCGAAAATCTCTTTTGTACAGTTGTTGGTAAGATAACCCTGATAGCCCAGTACTGTGGCGAGTGCGGGGGTATTGCCATGACTTGTATAACGGATGCTTTTCGAAGGTTGAGGTAGACGATTTCCGAAGGTTTCTTGGTTATGTGTTGAAGGATGGATACAGCTGGTTGTAGGATTTGCTAGTTTGGGTGAGATATTATGCTTCCCCTGTATCCCCAACACCTGATTGCATAACCAGAAAGTTTCGGGAGTTTATAAGTGGGAATTCTTGTAGCTTTAGTATTTCTTCCGCAGATATTTGGTTTGTGATTGGGTAATCCTTACCAAGTATTTGTTCACATCCGTACCTTGTTGGTTTTATTCCTTACCATGTTCGAAGTGGCTTCTCGGCTTTGGAAGTGTGATGATTTACATTGGAATTCATTCGTTCATTCTCGTTCGAATGTTAATTGTGAAGACTATATGTTGCAATTTCGTTCCTTTGATTCAGCTTCAATATATCTCTGTCAAGATGCTAATGGATGTCACCCTCTTCAGGATGGCTCCACCAACGCGTCAGAATCCGGAACGCAATGAAGGGAATCAGGCTAACCCTCCGCCACCACCTCCGCCTCCGGAAGCTTGGCAGGCCTTGATGACTGCCACAAATGCCAATGCTCAGATTCTGATTCAGCTCTTGCAAGATCACAACCAAGGGCAAGATAATCAAGAGAATCAAGGCCAAGGGAACAATCAGCCGCATTTCGCTTCACTGAACCAGTTCCTTGCTAATCAGCCAAAGACCTTCAGCTACTGTGTCGAGTCCACAGACGCAGATGATTGGCTCGTGGACATCTGCAAGCATTTCGAGTGCAGCAATGTGAGACCTGAGGACTTTGTCAAGTTTGCCTCTTTTCAACTCAAAGATCAAGCTGCTGAGTGGTTCCAACAATACAAAGATTTCAGAGGAGGTCGTGTGATAACCTGGGATGATTTCCGTCGTGACTTCAAAGCTCACCACATTCCAGAAAGTGTTGTTGAGAGTAAGCGTGAGGAATTCCGCAATCTCAAGCAAGGCAACATGTCTGTCTATCAATACAACACTCGGTTCCAGAAGCTCTCTCGTTTTGCAAGGCAAGACATTCCTGATGAGAAGAGTATGATCTACCAGTTCAGGCGTGTTCTCAGGGAAGATCTGCAGCTTGCTCTCGTGCTTTTCGAGCCATTAAAGTATGATGAATTCTACAACATGGCACTGAAACAATAAGCTACTCAGCTCAAGTGTGAGGCTTCTAAGAAGAGAGTCAGAGACGCAGTTCAGTCTTCTTCTTCTTCACTTGTGGCAGCTAAGCAACAGAAGTTCTGGTTGCCTCCTCCTCCTCCATTCCGTCAGCCTTATCAGCAGAAGAACTCAAGTGGTCGTGGATCTTCCCACCCACCCAACCCTGGCTTTCAGAACAAGTCTCAGAACCAAGCTCCAAGGCTAAGTGCTCCTTATCATCGTCCGCTCTCAGAGGTGACTTGCAGGAAATGTCAGCAAAAGGGTCACTATGCGGACAAGTGCTTCAACCAAAGGCGCCTTCCGCCTCCTCCTCCTGTGAAATCTTCCAGCAATGAAGTGGTCAAGCATAATCCTAAGCACGCCAAGGTGAACATGATGAACGCAGCTCAAGCAGAGGATTCTTCTGAAGTGATCATGGGTAATCTTCCTGTTAATGATATTCCTGCAAAAGTCTTATTTGATACTGGTGCATCGCATTGTTTCATGTCAAGACCATTTTTTGCCAAGCATGAGTTCACTTCTTCAAATCTGGGTAAACCCATGGATATCGTTTCTCCGGGCAAGCGTTTGAGCTCTAGTTTGGTGGTTCCGGATGTTTCTATCAAGATGGGCGACTATAAATTTCTATCTTCTCCAATGGTTCTTGGTGATTCTGATATTGATCTCATTCTCGGGATGGACTGGCTTTCTAAGCACAAGGCTCAGCTTGAGTGTGCTGCCAGGGAAATCAAATTGACTCACTCTTCTAACGATGTGATCATCTATGCTTCTCGTGACGATACCATTCGGTTGTTTTCTCTTAATGAGAATGATGAATTGGAGGCTATCTCTCAGATTCCAGTCGTTTGTGAGTACCAAGATGTTTTTCCAGAAGAGCTTCCGGGTATGCCTCCCCGTCGGCCAGTTGAATTCGTTATTGATCTTGAGCCTGGCACGGAACCCGTTTGCAAGCGTCCTTACAAGCTTGGACCAGATGAGCTCAAGGAATTGAAGATACAACTCGATAAACAAGAACGTCTGGGTCTGATCAGACCGAGTTCTTCTCCTTGGGGTTGTGGTGTTCTTTTTGTCAAGAAGAAGGATGGCACGGACCGACTTTGCGTCGATTACCGTCCATTGAACAAGAAGACTATCAAGAACAAGTACCCACTTCCCAACATCAATGAGCTATTTGAGCAACTCAAAGGTGCTAAGGTGTTCTCCAAGCTTGACCTTCGTATGGGTTACCATCAGATTCGCATTCGTGAAGAAGATATTCCCAAGACAGCATTCAGAACAAGCTTTAGTTCTTATGAATATACTGTCATGTCTTTCGGCCTCGTCAATGCTCCTCCGTATTTCACTCGCTTGATGAATTTCATCTTCAACCCCTACATCAACGAATTTGTCTTGGTCTATCTCGATGATATTTTGGTCTTCTCCAAGAATAAGAAGGATCATGCCGAACATTTGCGATTGGTGCTCGACAAGCTCAGAGAGTATCAATTATATGCGAAGTTCTCAAAATGTGAATTCTGGCTTGATGAAGTTCTTTATCTTGGCCATATCATCTCTGCCAAGGGCATTTCTATTAATCCAGAGAGGGTGTCTGCAGTTTTGAATTGGCAACCTCCTCAGAATGTCAAGCAGCTTCGCAGTTTTCTTGGACTTGCAAGCTATTGCCGAAGATTCGTTGAGAATTTCTCCAAGATTGCCAAGCCTCTTTCCAACCTTCTCCAAAAGCATGTGAAATATGTATGGTCTCCTGAGTGTGATGTTGCTTTCAACACTCTCAAAGAGAAACTTGTCACTGCTCCAGTTTTGACTCCTCCTGACGAATCCAAGCCTTATGAAGTATTCTGTGATGCTTATCTTCAGGGCCTCGGTGCTGTGTTAATGCAAGAGAAGAAGGTTGTTGCCTATACCTCTCGCCAGTTGAAGCCCAATGAAAGGAACTACCCCACTCACGATCTTGAGTTGGCGGCAGTTGTCCACGCACTAATAACATGGAGACATCTCCTGTTGGGAAGGAAAGTGGACATCTTCACCGATCACAAGAGTCTCAAGTATATCTTCACTCAGCCTCATCTCAACCTCAGGCAAACTCGATGGGTCGAAAGATTCAAGAGTATAATCTGAGTATTGAGTACACTCCAGGAAAGCCTAATGTGATTGCAGACGCTTTGAGCAGAAAGGCTTACTGCAACAGCTTAATCCTCAAGCCATTTCAACCGGATCTCTGTGAGGCTTTCCGCAAGTTGAATCTTCAAGTTGTTCCTCAAGGTGTGATTGCCAACCTCTTTGTCTCTCCTACTTTGGAAGATCAGATTCGTGAGGCTCAATTGTTGGATACCATGGTGAAGAAGGTGAAACGTGGTATTGAAAAGAGCATCCCCAAATACAAGTGCTATCGAGTTGATGGCAGAGATACTCTTTTCTTCGAGGACCGGATCGTGGTTCCAAAGGGTGATCTTCGTAAAGTCATTATGAACAAAGCGCACAACTCTCTCCTGTCAATTCATCCTGGAAGTTCGAAGATGTACCATGACCTCAAGCAGTCGTATTGGTGGACTCGAATGAAGCGTGAGATTGCTCAATTCGTGAATGAGTGTGATGTCTGCAGAAGGGTGAAAGCAGAACACCAACGACCAGCTGGTCTTCTCCAACCTCTTGCTATTCCAGAATGGAAGTTTGATCATATCGAAATGGACTTCGTGACTGGTTTTCCTAAGTCCAAGCGTGGAAATGATGCTATCTTCGTCGTCATCGAAAAGCTCACCAAAGTGGCTCATTTTCTTCCTATCAAAGAGTCTATCACAGCAGCGCAGCTGGCAGAGCTCTACACCTCTAGAATTGTCTCTTTGCACGACATTCCACAATTGATCTCTTCAGACCGTGGCAGCATCTTTACCTCCAAGTTTTGGGATTCTTTTCAGAAGGCCATGGGCACCAACATTCGCTTCAGCACAGCTTTCCACCCTCAGACTAGTGGACAAGTCGAGCGTGTCAACCAAATTCTTGAAGATATGCTCAGAGCCTGTGTTATCTCTTTCGGCATGAAGTGGGAGGATTGCCTTCCTTACGCTGAATTCTCTTACAACAACAGCTTTCAAGCCAGCTCGGCCAAAGCCCCATTCGAGATCCTCTATGGCAGAAAGTGCCGTACTCCTCTCAACTGGTCTGAAACCGGTGAACGCCAATTGCTCGGCAATGATTTGATCTTAGAGGCTGAGGCTATGTGCAAGGTCATTCGTGAGAACCTCAAAGCCGCGCAATCGTGCCAGAAGAGCTATTACGATAGCAAACACCATGATGTGGCATTCGAGATCGGAGACCATGTCTACCTCCGCGTCTCTCCAATGAAAGGGACTCGTCGCTTCGGTATCAAGGGGAAACTTGCTCCGCGATACGTCGGTCCTTTCAAGATCATCGGGAAACGAGGCGATCTCGCCTATCAACTTGAGCTTCCCTCCAACTTTGCAAATGTGCACGATGTCTTCCACGTGTCACAGCTTCGCAAGTGCTTCAAGACGCCTGAGCGCACCATCAACTTCGAAGAGATTGATCTTCAAGAAGATTTGTCCTATCATGAGCACCCAGCTGCTATTCTTGAGACAACTGAGCGCAAGACTCGCAACAAGTCAATCAAATTCCTCAAAGTGAAATGGTCACATCATTCAGACCGAGAGGCCACCTGGGAGCGTGAAGACCACCTACGTTCCGAGTATCCGGAGTTCTTTCAGTCCTAGATCTCGGGACGAGATCCTCTCGTAGTGGTGGCGTGTTGTAACGCCCCAGATGTAACTTGCCATATTTGTAATCCAACTCTTGCCATTTCCGGCTATGTGTTATGATATTCCCTCCGTGGTTGGGTTCTCTCCGTTTTGCATTTTGGTCATGTCATGCATTTCATTTCATGTCATCATGTGCATCGCATTCGCATACGTGTTCGTCTCATAAATCCGAGCATCTTTCCCGTTGTCCGTTTTGCAATCCGGCGCTCCTATGACTCCCGGCGTCCCCTTTTACATTTCTTCGTGAGCGGGTATTAAACATTCTCGGAATGGACCGAGGTTTGACATGTGGCCTTGGCATAGCACCGGAAGACCGCCTGTTAAGTTTCGGGTCAATCGGAGTTCGTTTGGTACTCCAACGGTTAACCGGGTAACCGTGAAGGCCTCATGTGTGTTGCAGACCAACACCAATTCAAAACAGCCCAATAACCCATCTAAGTCACTCCCATGTCCTCCGCCGTTCGATCACGATTGCGTGGCCGAAAACCGCACTCCATTTGGAGCTTCCTAGCTCCTTCTAGCTATTAAAACGCCTCCCCCTCCTCAAATCACGGGTAACTTCGCACCCTAACCCTAGATCCGCCGTCGCCCGCGCCGCCGGACGTGTCCGGGCGGAGCCGGACGCGTCCGCCGCCGCGCGCAGCCAATGGGAGCCCGCCACGTGTCGCCGCCGCCTCCTCCACCGCGCCGGCCCGCCGAGGCCCGCTCCCGGCCCCCGTGGGCCCGCGCCGCAACCGCCGCCTCCCGCCGCCGCCGAGCCGCCCGCCTCCGCTGCTCCTCCGCCCGGATCCCGTCCCGCCGGCGCCCCTCCACCTCGCCGCGTCGGGCCGCCGCCGCGACCGCCGCGCTCAGCCGCCCCGCGGCCCTGCCTCTGCCGCCCGGCGCCGCGCGCCGCACGCGCCGGCGACATCGGCCGTCCCGGCGACCCCGCCGTCCGCCCTCGCCGTCGTCGCTCCGGTCATCCTCGGGACCCGATCCAGATCCAGATCCGTTTCTGACGGTTGACTTTTTCCCTCGTTTTTTTTGCTAAGTCCTCACGATTTCATATCATCATGCCATGTTCCCAGTGCCATAACTCCGCATCCGTAGCTCCGTTTCACGCGTATAATATGTCAAATTGTTCGCCTCGAAGAGTACATAATTTTGTTCCATTGTATCATTTTCATTTGAAGTCAACTTGATGCCCGAAATGCTGTTAGAAGAGGGCTAGTTGATGTTAGTTGCTCGATCTTATCCGAACATGCACTTTTGTCATTTTTGCCATGATTGATGTGTACCTCCTATGGAGTTGAGTCCTACATGAGTTTTGTAATATGCCATGTTACCTTTCCAGAGAATTTTGCCATGTATTTTTGTGATACTTGTGGTGACTAGCACAAGCATGCAAACTAGGTCACTTGATGTTGCTGATTTCAGAGACTTAGTGATTTCACCAAGTCACTGACTGCTGTTATTTTTATGCCATGTGTTCATGTTGTTTCCGGGAGATGTATGCGTAATTTGAGCATGATCAGTAAGGGAGTTTTGAACTTGAGTATTTTCTCTATCCATCCATGCCTTTGTTTGCAATTATGGAGTGCCATAGCTTGAGTCAAACGAGCTCTACTTTTGCTTCAAAATGTTGCTGGCAGATTGTTTACATGTTATTCGATTTTGCCAAGCTTGGTGTAGTTGATCCTTGCATGATATGATGTTATTATTGCCATGTCTAGTTCCTATGCAATGTCTTCTTGATGTATGTATGCTTAGTTTATCATGCAATGCTCTGTAGTGAGCGCATCGAGCTCACGAACATGCCTAGTCGTTATTAGTTTCTGCCATGTCCAGTTTTCTGCTAAGTCTGTAACCTGTAACGAAACTTGCTTAATTGACATGGGTGTAATCATATTCTCTGATCCTTTTTGGCTTATGGTCAGTAAGGGACTTTTGTCAAGTGCTATGAGTATATTCATGCCATGCCTTTCTTTTCTATGTTCTGAACTCGTAGCATGTTGTTTCGTTGCTCTGAACATGTCATCCTGATGTTAGTTTCTGCTATGTTGATTATTTCACCAAGTCTGAGAACTTGTTATCGTTTGCACTTTTGCCATGATTGTTTGGACCTGTTATGATGTGAATTAGCCGTAGCTCAGTGTTCATCTTTTGTCGTGCATCTTGCGTAGATTACTTTCATATGCTTTGTTGCCATGTTTGGGTGCAGTAGCTTAATTAATTGTTGCTTGCTAAGTAGCATCTTGCTGTTTATGGCAGATTCGTGTCATTCTTGTATTGCTTGCCATTTGCAAACCGTGCATCCGATTCCGGTGATCTTTATATCGATTTCAACCGAAATCACCTCACCTATCCAGTGGTATGCTTGGTTTGCCAAGATTATGCCCTGTTCATCCTTGTCCTTCCGGAGCATGCATACGCATTGCATATCACCTCTCGCATGTCATTGCCATGTTTTGCATCATATTGCTTGCGCATTGCATCGTGGTTGATATTGGTTCCTTTGCTTGTTCTCTTGTCTTGGGTAGAGCCGGGAGACGAGTACGTGACCGAGGTTTCCGTTGAGAACGCTTACGAGGACCAAGCTTTCGACAACTCTGAAACTCTTGCAGGCAAGATGACCATACCCTCGAAATCACTTCTATCTTTGCTTGCTAGATGCTCGCTCTTTTGCTATGCCTATGATGCGATACCTACCACTTGCTATTTCATGCCACCTATATTGCCTTGTCAGCCCCTAACCATCCATGTCCTAGCAAACCGTTGTTTGGCTATGTTACCGCTTTTGCTCAGCCCCTCTTATAGCGTTGCTAATTGCAGGTGATGATAAAGTTTGTTCCTTGTTGGAACATGGACTTGTTGTTCCTTGTTGGAACATGTTTACTTGTTGGGATATCACAATACCTCTTATTTAATTAATGCATCTATATACTTGGTAAAGGGTGGAAGGCTCGTCCTTATGCCTGGTGTTTTGTTCCACTCTTGCCACCCTAGTTTCCGTCATATCGGTGTTATGTTCCCGGATTTTTGCGTTCCTTACACGGTTGGGTGATTTATGGGACCCCCTTGATAGTTCGCTTTGAATAAGACTTTTCCAGCAAGGCCCAACATTGGTTTTACCATTTGCCACCACCTACCTCTTTTCCCCCCGGGTTTTCGCGAGCCCGAGGGTCATCTTTATTTTAGCCCCCCGGGCCAGTGCTTCTCTAAGTGCTGGTTCGAACCGAGCAGCCTGCAGGGCCCCCTCGAGGAAACTCGAGGCCTGGTTTTACTCGTAGCTTGACTTATCCGGATGTGCCCTGAGACCGAGATATGTGCAGCTCCTATCAGGATTTGTCGGCACAATCGGGCGGTTTTGCTGGACTTGTTTTATTGCTGTCGAAATGTCTTGTAGTCTGGGATTCCGAGATTGATCGGGTCTTCCCGGTAGAAGGAATATCCTTCGTTGACCGTGAGAGCTTATCATGGGCTAAGTTGGGACACCCCTGCAGGGTATTATCTTTCGAAAGCCGTGCCCGCGGTTATGAGGCAGATGGGAATTTGTTGATGTCCGGTTGTAGAAAACCCGAAGTTGACCTTAACTAAAACGCATCAACCGCGTGTGTAACCGTGATGGTCTCTTCTCGGCGGGGTCCGGGAAGTGAACACGGTTGTTGGAGTTATGCCTGACGTAGGTTGTTTCAGGATCACTTCTTGATCACTTCTAATTTCTCGACCGTGCTTTGCCTTCTCTTCTCGCTCTCTTTTGCGCTGTAGCCACCATATGCTAGTCGCTTGCTGCAGCTCCACCTCACAAACCCCTTTCCCACCTTTAAGCTTAAATAGTCTTGATCTCGCGGGTGTGAGATTGCTGAGTCCCCGTGACTCACAGATTTTATCACCACAGTTGCAGGTACCAACGAAGTCAGTACAGATGACGCGACTAAGCTCACTTGGGAGTTCGACGAGGAACGTGGTCGTTACTATGTTTCTTTTCCAGATGATCAGTAGTGGAGCCCAGTTGGGTGATCCGGGGATCAATTTAGAATTTGGGGTAGTCTTCTTTCATTTTGGTACCATAGTCGGACCTTGAGTGCAATCTGTATGATGGATGTTATTTATGTACTTGTGTGAAGTGGCGATTGTAAGCCAACTATGTATCTTTCCCCTTTATTTATTACATGGATTGTGTGAAGATTACCTCACTTGCGACATTGCTTTCAATGCGGTTATGCCTCTAAGTCGTGCCTCAACACGTGGGAGATATAGCCGCATCGAGGGTGTTATAGGGAGCCTCCGCCGCCTCGGTTTTCGCAAGAAAATTGATCGGTTTATTTCGAAACCCTAGATGCGTTTTTTTATATTAGATCGATTTTTTTCGGTTTAGTCATTTAGCGAACGCCCGTTCGTTCGTTCGTTTTAACGAACGGTTTTCACCGTTTAGCCGCAGACAGCGAACGTTCGTTCGTAGTCTGTTCGTTAGTTTTTCTTTTTCTTGGACTTTTTGTGATTATTTTCGATCGTGATTTTTGATCCGATTTTCGTTTTAGTTTAACTTTTTGCTCGTTTATCAGAATCAGGCGACTCAAGCGCCTAGAGTTTCGTATCGAAGCCCTCTTTCTGTTTAATCAACTAAAACAAGTTTTTGCTACTGTAAAATTTGACTTTAGTCTAGATTAGTAATCGAAGCTTGTTTCTTTCGCAGTTTGAGTTTTGTTGCTTCCTTTGATTTGATTCTTTTTGCAAACCGGAGTTCTTAAGTTAGACTTTCTGGTTAGATCTTCTTATTTGAGTTTTACCCGTGTGGCATTGCTTCATTGCATATTGTATGCTTGTTTGTTTGCGATAGAGTACCCGGAGTGCGAAGCATGCTACTACGAGTCTCTAGGTTTCACGGATCATCAGCAAGGCAAGTAACACTTTGATCATACCTCTTTACTACCCAGTTTTATTGCATTAGATCAATCCTCAAACAATTGCATGGTTAGGATCTGATTTAAATTGAGGGTTTGGGAAGTAGATGAGGTAGTACCTATTCACCTGATTATTAATAAACCTTTGGGAGTTACTTCTACGTTGCTTATATTGCTATGCTATGCTCGTATGGACTGCCACCCAGGCTCAAAGGGATCATAAGATTATTCATGCTAGAAACTTCCGTGTGCAGCCACATGCCATTATGGGCTCTGGCATAGTTGAGTAAGTTGTGGGAAACCTTTCCATGATGGGCTAGCAGATGTAGGGGATTGTAGGTGTACAGGCCTATCTATCGGTTAAGGGGACCTCTTCGGAAAGACTGTGTCTCGGTCATCCGTTTCTCAAACATCATGTAGCGCGAGAAATCAAACGGAGGAGATCGAGTCTTGTGGGAAAAAGTGCGCAAACCTCTGCAGAGTGTATAAACTAATCATGGTTAGCTGTGTCCCCAGTTATGGACATCTTGAGTATCTAGTTCTTGGATTATCATGTGGATCTCATCACTCTAAATTAACTTTGTTGGGTTATTAATTACCTTTTAATTGGGATTGAGATGGGGTTTACCATTCTCAATATTTTCAACCAACTTTGTAGTTAAATAAAATTTATTCCTTTGTTGCAGGGAAAATTGGCTTTTCGCAAAACATATTAACCATACAGCCTCCACCAGCCATATATGCATGTAGTGATAGCTTTATTCTGTTCATTACTCTCTTGTGTTACATTGCCAGCATATTCCATGTGTTGACCCGTTCCGGGCTGCAACATATCATGTTGCAGACTTTTCAGACGATGAGTAAGGAGCCTTAGGTCATGGTCTTTCACTCAGCGATGCCGTTGGAGTTGATGGACTCACTTTATCTTCTAAGCCTTCCGCTGATATCGTATTAGATGGCCTTAAGCCATATTTATTGTAATAAGTTCTCTTTTGAGACATTCGATGTAATAAGTGTGTGATTGCTACTATGTTATAAATCCTCAAGTATTGTGTGTGTCAGCATTATCGATCCAGGGATGACACAGATGCACAGAGATCAGACTGTTTGAGGTCTGGTCGCTATAGCGGATTTCAAGCAAAACCTTATAAAGATAATCTAGTGCACCCAAATCACTAGGAATTGGTTCATCATAATTGGATCTCTTAAAAAGATTAGCAAGGGGATGAGGATCCATAACAATGGATTTTTAGCAAGCAAAGATGCAAGCACATAGAAGGCACATGGCCACACAAGCAAACGAAAAAGACGAACGAAAAAAAGGGTGAATAAAACGGCAAAGGTGAAGTGGGGAGAGGAAAATGAGAGGCAAATGGCAAATAACGTAATGCGAGGGATAAGAGTTTGTGATGGGTACTTGGTATGTCTTGACTTGTGCGTAGACTCCCCGACAACGGCGCCACAAATGGCTCGTTGACGGGAAATCAAATCTTGACTTGACTTGGTGTAGGCCTCCCCGGCAACACTGCTAGAAATCCTTCTTGCTACCTCTTGAGCACTGCGTTTGTTTTCCCTTGAAGAGGAAAGGGTGATGCAGCAAAGTAGCGTAAGTATTTCCCTCAGTTTTTGAGAACCAAGGTATCAATCCATTAGGAGGCTACGCTCAAGTCCCTCGCACCTACACAAACAAATAAGAACCTCGCAACCAACACGATAAAGGGGTTGTCAATCCCTTCACGGTCACTTACGAGAGTGAGATCTGATAGATATCATAAGATAATATTTTTGGTATTTTTATGATAAAGAGAAATAAAGATGCAAAGTAAAATAAAAGGCAATAGAAACAGCTAAGTGTTGGTAGATTAATATGATGGAAAATATACCCGGGGGCCATATGTTTCACTAGTGGCTTCTCTCAAGATAGCATAAGTATTACGGTGGGTGAACAAATTACTGTCGAGCAATTGATAGAATTGAGCATAGTTATGAGAATATCTAGGTATGATCATGTATATAGGCATCACATCCGTGACAAGTAGACCGAAACAATTCTACATATACTATTATTACTCCACACATCAACCGCTATCCAACATGCATCTAGAGTATTAAGTTCATAAGAACAGAGTAATGCTTTAAGTATGATGACATGATGTAGAGGGATAAACTCATGCAATATGACATAAACCCCATCTTTTTATCCTCGATGGCAACAATACAATACGTGCCTTGCTGCCCCTGCTGTCACTGGGAAAGGACACCGCAAGATTGAACCCAAAGCTAAGCACTTCTCCCATTGTAAGAAAGATCAATCTAGTAGGCCAAACCAAACTAATAATTCGAAGAGACTTGCAAAGATAACCAATCATACATAAAAGAATTCAGAGGAGATTCAAATATTGTTCATAGATAATCTTGATCATAAACCCACAATTCATCGGTCTCAACAAACACACCGCAAAAGAAGATTACATCGAATAGATCTCCAAGAGAATCGAGGAGAACTTTGTATTGACATCCAAAGAGAGAGAAGAAGCCATCTAGCTAATAACTATGGACCCGAAGGTCTGAGGTAAACTATTCACACATCATCAGAGAGGCTATGGTGTTGATGTAGAAGCCCTCCGTGATCAATGCCCCCTCCGGCAGAACACTGCAAAAGGCCCCAAGATGGGATCTCATGGGTCCAGAAGGTTGCGGCGGTGGAATTAGGTTTTCATGGATGCCTCTGATGGTTTGGGGGTACGTAGGTATGTATAGGAGGAACAAGTAGGTCGGTGGAGCCACGAGGGTGGAGGGCGTGCCTAGGGGGTGGTTGCGCGCCCCCTACCTCGTGGCCTCCTCGTCTGTTACTTGACGTCCACTCCAAGTCCTCTGGATCGCATTTGTTCCAAAAATCACGTTCCCGAAGGTTTCATTCCGTTTGGACTCCGTTTGATATTCTTTTTCTGCGAAACTCTGAAATAGGCAAAAAAACAACAATTTGGGCTGGGCCTCCAGTTAATAGGTTAGTCCCAAAAATAATATAAACGTGTATAAATAAGCCCATTAAACATCCAAAATAGAATATATAATAGCATGGAACAATAAAAAATTATAGAAACGTTGGAGACGTATCATAAGGCCTTTATTATGTAGAGCAAGTATGGGAAGAAAAGGTACCTCTTACTGACCCGGATTTGGAATTCTCCAGGAGCGTTTGTGGATCTGTCGTGCAGTGTTGCTGACGCTGCGGATTTCTTCCGAGCCGAAGAAGGGAGCTCAACGGAGAAGTTGTTCTGGTCGCAATACCTTGTGCCAGAGCATCCGGTGCCCTTTAGCGATCAGCTGAAACAGCTGACCGAACTGCATAGGGCGGCCGAATTGGCCATGAAGGATTTGATAATCCGTTTATGGCCTGCCGAAGCCATACCCAACAGCTACTTCGGGCTCGTGAAGCGGCTGGTCAATGCTTGCCCTCGGCTTGATGCCTTCAAGCGGTCAGTCTGTATCGAAGGTGCGCGGATGGCCTTCGCCCGCGTCAAGGTGCAGTGGGCGAAGATGGACGTCGTCAAGCTCGCAACTGAGGGACCGCCCGCGGGCAAGGACCACCGCACACCCGAGCGGTATTTTGATGATGTCCTGAAGGGATCCCGCATTGTAGAGGGCCAATGTTCAAAAGACATTTTCTTTGAGTGAAGTCATTCATGTTATCCTTTCTTGTATTATGAAACAAAGCAGTTATGTAATATAATATTTGTTGTTTTAAAAGTTTACTTCCTATGTGGCCGTTTTGTTAAATCTGAGAGTTGGCCAGTCGTCGGCTTCAGCCCCCACGTAGGTAGTACGGGTGTGTTCGGGATGGAATCTAAACACTCTTGATCCAAGAGTTTGGTCCTTGAAGGAGGTGTTTAGCGCAACGAACCAAGCAATTGTACTATGTGGCTTTATCACCCTCACTTAGCCATAGGAGTTTGACAATAGAAATGTAGGCGCAGGCCCTAGTTAGTATTTAATCCGGACTAGGGTTCCCGATCGGGTAGAGGCCAATTCGTCGCATAATGCGGAAAAAATCACAAAAAAATTTAACCTCCGAATAGCTGACTAGCTCTCGCCGCATCATGACAGTCAGTTTTCAGCTTTCTCTACTGAGGTGTTTGCTCAGATGAACCAGAAACACAATCGCAGTAGTTCTCCCTTTACTACCTTAGTCGATAGGACAGAATGTAAGGTAGCAAGCACAGGAGCCGGGCAACCCAACTATTGACCAAAGACATGATTCGGAGCCGATGCATATAATGCTAATTTCGGGGTGCCGAACTATACTGTAAAAAGTGTTCGGACTATGTTGTCGTAGTATGGAGCACAATGAAGCCCCTGGCGAATTAAAGCGTACCAAAGTGTCCGGGTGGAATCAATAAGAAAAACGAAATAAAATGAAGTAGTAAGCTAGTGCCACATAAGTTGGGCCGCAAACTGTTTCCATTATAATTTGATTAATACGTCAAAGCGTATTTGTACAAATAGTGCAATAAGCAACAAGGCTATTTAACATGCCAAGACCAAGAGGGCTGCGTGCGGGTCCTGAAAACAGGTAGAATGATCGTCAAGAAGAACATCTAGAGATTCCCCCAGACCTCTGTGCTACTTGCCGCCTTGGTATATCCATTCTTCGAAATGACCGACGATCAGGCCGCCGGGAGGGGCCTGTAGAGAAGAAGCCTGAAAAGGAAAAAATAAATAAAAGGGAAGGCATGTGTGCCCAGGTTAGGTTAAGGAGGTATGCAATTTTACTCCGAGGAATGCTGCAAATGAGTCAACTTGATGAGAACCTAGTGATTCAGTAGCGGACATGTGTACCTGTGAACAGAGTATAGGTGTGTGCTACCTCTTGAGCACTGCGTTGGATTTCCTTGAAGAGGAAAGGGTGATGCAGCAGAGTAGAGTAAGTATTTGCCTCAGTTTTTGAGAACCAACGTATCAATCCAATAGGAGGCTACGCGCGAGTCCCTCGTACCTACACAAAACAAATAGCTCAACGCAACCAACGCGATTAGGGGTTGTCAATCCCTTCACGGTCACTTACGAGAGTGAGATCTGATAGAGATGATAGATAATATTTTTGGTATTTTTGGTATAAAGATGCAAAGTAAAATAAAAGGCAAAGTAAAAGCAAAGCAATAATAAAGTGATGGAAGATTGATATGATGAGAATAGACCCCGGGGCCATAGATTTCACTAGTGGCTTCTCTCAGGAGCATAAGTATTCTACAGTGGGTGAACAAATTACTGTTGAACAATTGACAGAATTGAGCATAGTTATGAGAATATCTAGGTATGATCATGTATATAGGAATCACGTTCGAGACAAGTAGAACGACTCCTGCCTGCATCTACTACTATTACTCCACTCATCGACCGCTATCAAGCATGCATCTAGAGTATTAAGTTCAATAAAACAGAGTAATGCCTTAAGCAAGATGACATGATGTAGAGGGATAAATTCATGCAATATGATAAAAACCCCATCTTGTTATCCTCGATGGCAAGAATACAATACGTGCCTTGCTGCCCTTACTGTCACTAGGAAAGGACACCACAAGATTGAACCCAAAGCTAAGCACTTCTCCCATTGCAAGAAAAACCAATCTAGTAGGCCAAACCAAACTGATAATTCGAAGAGACTTGCAAAGATAACCAATCATAAATAAAAGAATTCAGAGAAGATTCAAATATTGTTCATAGATAATCTTGATCATAAATCCACAATTCATTGGTCTCAACAAACACACCGCAAAAAGAAGATTACATCGAATAGATCTCCACGAGAGAGGGGGAGAACATTGTATTGAGATCCAAAAAGACATAAGAAGCCACCTAGCTACTAACTATGGACCCGAAGGTCTGAGGTAAACTACTCACACTTCATCGGAGAGGCTATGGTGATGATGTAGAAGCCCTCTGTGATGGATGCCCCCTCCGGCGGAGCTCCGGAACAGGCCCCAAGATGGGATCTCGTGGATACAGAAGGTTGCGGCGGTGGAATTAGGTTTTTGGCTCCGTATCTGATCGTTTGGGGGTACGTAGGTATATATAGGAGGAAGGAGTATGTCAGTGGTGCAAAGGGGGGCGCCCTAGGGGGGCGCCCTCCACCCTAGTGGCCGCCTCCCTTCTTTCTTGACGTGGGGTCCAAGTCTCCTGGATCATATTCGGTGAGAAAATCACGTTCCCATAGGTTTCATTCCGTTTGGACTCCGTTTGATATTCCGTTTCTTCGAAACACTGTAATAGGCAAAAAAACAGCAATTCTGGGCTGGGCCTCCGGTTAATAGGTTAGTCCCAAAAGTAATATAAAAGTGGAAAATAAAGCCCAATATGGTCCAAAACAATAGATAATATAGCATGGAGCAATCAAAAATTATAGATACGTTGGAGACGTATCAGGCATCCCCAAGCTTAATTCCTGCTCGTCCGCGAGTAGGTAAATGATAAAAAAGATTTTTTGATGCGGAGTGCTACTTGGCATAATTTCAATGTAATCCTTCTTAATTGTGGCATGAATATTCAGATCCGAAAGATTCAAGACAAAAGTTCATATTGACATAAAAATAATAATAATTCAAGCATACTAACAAAGCAATTATGTCTTCTCAAAATAACATGGCCAAAGAAAGTTATCCCTACAAAATCATATAGTCTGGCTATGCTCTATCTTCACCACACAAAGTATTTAAATCATGCACAACCCCGATGACAAGCCAAGCAATTGTTTCATACTTTTGACATTCTCAAAACATTTTCAATCTTCACGTAATACATGAGCGTGAGCCATGGATATAGCACTATATGTGGAATAGGATGGTGGTTGTGGAGAAGACAAAAAGAGGGAAAGATAGTCTCACATCAACTAGGCGTATCAACGGGCTATGGAGATGCCCATCAATAGATATCAACGTGAGTGAGTAGGGATTGCCATGCAATAGATGCACTAGAGCTATAAGTATATGAAAGCTCAACAAAAGAAACTAAGTGGGTGTGCATCCAACTCGCTTGCTCACGAAGACCTAGGGCATTTTGAGGAAGCCCATCATTGGAATATACAAGCCAAGTTCTATAATGAAAAATCCCCACTAGTATATGAAAGTGACAAAATGAGAGACTCTCTATCATGAAGATCATGGTGCTACTTTGAAGCACAAGTGTGGTAAAAGGTAGTAACATTGTCCCTTCTCTCTTTTTCTCTCATTTTTTTATTTGGGCCTTTTCTCTTTTTTTATGGCCTCTTTTTCTCTCTTTTTTTTGTCCGGAGTCTCATCCCGACTTGTGGGGGAATCATAGTCTCCATCATCCTTTCCTCACTTGGGACAATGCTCTAAAAAATGATGATCATCACACTTTTATTTTTCTTACAACTCAACAATTACAACTCGATACTTAGAACAAAAGATGACTCTTGTGAATGCCTTCGGCAATGTACCGGGATATGCAATGAATCAAGAATGACATGTATGAAAGAATTATGAATCGTGGCTTTGCCACAAATACTATGTCAACTACATGATCATGCTAGCAATATGACAATGATGGAGCGTGTCATAATAAACGGAACGGTGGAAAGTTGCATGGCAATATATCTCGGAATGGCTATGGAAATGCCATGATAGGTAGGTATGGTGGCTGTTTTGAGGAAGGTATATGGTGGGCGTATGATATAGGTGAAAAGTGCGCGGTATTAGAGAGGCTAGCAATGGTGGAAGGAAGAAAAGTGCGCATAATCCATGGACTCAACATTAGTCATAAAGAACTCATATACTTATTGCAAAAATCTAGAAGTTATAAAAGCAAAGTATTACGTGCATGCTCCTAGGGGGATAGATTGGTAGGAAAACACCATCGCTCGTCCCCGACCGCCACTCATAAGGAAGACAATCAATAAATAAATCATGCTCCGACTTCATCACATAACGGTTCACCATACGTGCATGCTACGGGAATCACAAACTTTAACACAAGTATTTCTCAAATTCACAACTACTCAACTAGCATGATCTAATATCACCATCTTCATATCTCAAAACAATTATCAAGCATCAAACTTTTCTTAGTATTCAACGCACTCAAAAGAAAGTTTTACAAATCTTGAATACCAAGCATATTAAGATTTTTAAGCAAATTACCATGCTATTTAAGACTCTCAAAATAATCTAAATGAAGCATGAGAGATCAATAGTTTCTATAAAACTAATCCACCACCGTGCTCTAAAAGATATAAGTGAAGCACTAGAGCAAAACTATATAGCTCAGAAGATATAAGTGAAGCACATAGAGTATTCTATCAAATTCCAATTCATGTATGGCTCTCTCAAAAGGTGTGTACAGCAAGGATGATTGTGCTAAACTAGAAAACAAAGACTCAACTCATACAAGACGCTCCAAGCAAAACACATATCATGGGCATCCCCAATATGATAAAAACCCCATCTTGTTATCCTCGATGGCAACAATACAATACGTGCCTTGCTGCCCCTACTGTCACTGGGAAAGGACACCGCAAGATTGAACCCAAAGCTAAGCACTTCTCCCATTGCAAGAAAAACCAATCTAGTAGGCCAAACCAAACTGATAATTCAAAGATACTTGCAAAGATAACCAATTATACATAAAAGAATTCAGAGAAGATTCAAATATTGTTCATAGATAATCTTGATCATAAACCCACAACTCATCGGTCTCAACAAACACACCGCAAAAAGAAGATTACATCGAATAGATCTCCACGAGAGAGGGGGAGAAAATTGTATTGACATCCAAAAAGAGAGAAGAAGCCATCTAGCTACTAACTATGGACCCGAAGGTTTGAGGTAAACTACTCACACTTCATCGGAGAGGCTATGGTGATGATGTAGAAGCCCTCCGTGATGGATGCCCCCTCCGGCGGAGCTCCGGAACAGGCCCCAAGATGGGATCTCGTGGATACAGAAGGTTGCGGTGGTGGAATTAGGTTTTTTGCTCCGTATCTGATCATTTGGGGGTACGTAGGTATATATATAGGAGGAAGGAGTACGTCGGTGGAGCAACAGGGGGCCCACGAGGGTGGAGGGCGCGCCCTGGGGGGTGGGCGTGCGCCCTACCTCGTGCCTTGCCTGTTGGTTGTTTGACGTAGGGTCCAAGTCTCCTGGATCTTGTTCATTCCAAAAATCACGTTCCCGAAGGTTTCATTCCATTTGGACTCCGTTTGATATTCTTTTTCGGCGAAACTCTGAAATAGGCAAAAAACAACAATTCTGGGATGGGCATCCGGTTAATAGGTTAGTCCTAAAAATAATATAAAAGTGGATAATAAAGCCCAATAATGTCCAAAACAGTAGATAATATAGCATGGAGCAATAAAAAATTATTGATACGTTGGAGACGTATCAGGCATCCCCAAGCTTAATTCCTGCTTGTCCTCGAGTAGGTAAATGATAAAAACAGAATTTTTGATGTGGAGTGCTACTTGGCATAATTTCAATGTAATTCCTCTTAATTGTGGTATCAATATTCAGATCCAAAAGATTCAAGACAAAAGTTCATATTGACATAAAAATAATAATACTTCAAGCATACTTACTAAGCAATTATGTCTTCTCAAAATAACATGGCCAAAGAAAGTTCATCCCTACAAAATCATATAGTTTAGTCATGCTCCATTTTCGTCACACAAGAATGCTTTCATCATGCACAACCCCGATGACAAGCCAAGCAATTGTTTCATACTTTAGTAATCTCAAACCTATAAACTTCCACGCAATATATGAGCGCGAGCCATGGACATAGCACTATGGGTGGAATAGAATATGATGATGGGGGTTATGTGGAGAAGACAAAAAAGGAGAAAGTCTCACATCAACGAGGCTAATCAACGGGCTATGGAGATGCCCATCGATTCATGTTAATGCAAGGAGTAGGGATTGCCATGCAACGGATGCACTAGAGTTATTAATGTATGAAAGCTCAACAAAAGAAACTAAGTGGGTGTGCATCCAACTTGCTTGCTCACGAAGACCTAGGGTACTTGAGGAGGCCCATTGTTGGAATATAGAAGCCAAGTTCTATAATGAAAATTTGCCACTAGTATATGAAAGTGACAAAACAATAGACTCTCTATCATGAAGATTATGATGCTACTTTGAAGCACAAGTGTGTCAAAGGATAGTAGCATTGTCCCTTCTCTCTTTTTCTCTCTCTTTTTTTTGGGCCTTCTCTTTTTTTATGGCCTTTCTTTTTTTTATTCCTCACTTGGGACAATGCTCTAGAAAATGATGATCATCACACTTCTATTTATTTACAACTCAATGATTACAACTCGATACTAGAACAAAATATGACTCTATATGAATGCCTCCGGCGGTGTAATGGGATATGCAATGAACCAAGAGTGACATGTATGAAAGAATTATGAATGGTGGCTTTGCCACAAATACTATGTCAACTACATGATCATGCTAAGCAATATGACAATGATGAATGTGTCATGATAACCGGAATGGTGGAAAGTTGCATGGCAATATATCTCGGAATGGCTATGGAAATGCCATAATAGGTAGGTATTGGTGGTTGTTTTGAGGAAGATATAAGTAGGTTTATGTGTGAAAGAGCGTATCATATCACGGGGTTTGGATGCACCGGCGAAGTTTGCACCAACTCTCAATGTGAGAAAGGGCAATGCACGGTACCGAAGCCGGCTCGTCGCAGAGAAGCCGGTGCTTGAGGAGGGTTCCTTCTCGGCACCCAGCAGTGAAGTATTCAATGGCCTGCTCCTCGTGCACGCCCTCACAAGAGTTGCGCAGCTCGGCCCAGCGCGTGAGGTAGTCGCGAGTCGACTCGTTGGGGCCTTGGACGCACAAGGAGAGCTGGCGAGGCTTGGGCGGCCGTTTGTATGTGCTGGTGAAGTTGCGGATGAAGGCTTCGGTGAAATCAACCCAGCTGTTGATGCTGCGGGGCTTCAGGCTGTTCAGCCATGTCCGGGGTCGTGCCCTAGAGCATGAGCAGAACGTACTTCACAGCAACTCGCTCGTTGCCGTTTGCTATGCTGACGAATGTGGAGTACTCGAACAACTAGTCCTCCGGCTTCACGGAGCCAGTGTATTTGGGCGTATCTCTTGGGAGTGTGAATCCATTGGGAAAGGGCTCATCGCGGATGCGGGGGCCAAAGCAAGGCGTACCCAATGCGTCTTCTTCTTCTAGTGCCAGGGACCGGCTGAGGCGGTCGATTCGGTGGCGGGCATCATTCTCTTCGACTCCTTCCCGGCGTCTAAGAAAATCGCCGAGTGTCGGGTGATCAATAGGAGGAGGGGAAGCGCGCCTCTCCCTGCGAGAAGGAGGGGGAGGGGGACAGTCGTCTCGTCGTTGCACTGCTCTTGGGCGGCCGTCTTGGTCGCGCTCGATGGTAATGCGAGTCCGGATGCGGCTGGCAGCCGACTCCCTGTCTCTTGTATCGCGGACGCCACCAGTCGGCGTCCGAGATGTCGCGCCTTGATCTCGGCGAGGAGGCGGGTCGTCGTCTCGCCAGTTGGGCGCCTCAGTGCGGCAGCCGCGTCAAGGAGCTGCTGGACGCGCTCCGTCATGTGGCGACGCTCGTCGCCCTCAAGATTGTCTAGCACGTCTGCTGCCTCCTGGGCCGCTCGTATGTTCTCCGCGAGCGTGGCGTAGACGAGGCGATCTGCCCCGAACATGCTGGCAATGGCCGCGCTGCGCTGCTGGATCGTGCCAATGCGGCTAGGCCCACTAGGAGCCGGCTTGCCGCCAACGGCGCAGTCTATCTCACGTTGGTAGGCCTCCGAAAGGCGTCTCATGCTAGCCAGCCTATGGGCGCTTTCAACGAGTTGGATGCGGTGCGCCTCCAGCGTCTCGGCGTCGGCGTCTTCGGGTATGGGCGCGGCCAGGTTTTGTAACGCCGCCTGCAGCGGATCCTGGCCACCTCCGCCAGAGTTCTCGCTGTGGCTGATGACGAGCACCTCTGTGACGGTGCTGCCACTGTTGTCCGCGCGAGGAAGCGGTTCGTCGTAGACCACCACGTAGGTGGGGAACGCGTCAAGAGACGTCGTGTCGGATTCGACAAGCATCGGGTCGGTGGAGCCAACCGACTCCAAGTCCGCAGCAGGCTCGCTGGCAACGTGGAGCTGACCGAGGAGGCTGACGAGGCGGCTCTCGGGGCCTTCTTTGCCCGCGTGAGATGCGGGCTCGTCGGAGAGGCGAATCTCGCCAACAAGATCGGCGAGGCAGCTCGCCGCGCAGACGACCTCCGCGCCATGAAGCGCATCGGCGCAGACGCCATCTGGCATGCCGGGCTGGCTGCGCTCGCCAGGAAGGAACAAGGTTCCCATCCAGAACAGGTCTCCGGACGACGGTGCACCTCACCCTACTATGGGCGCCAAATGTCGGGAGTTGGGTGCGACATATGCCAATGGATGGCTTATCATGGTGGGAGCAAGTAGAACGTCACCGGTGCCCGGAAGCGGGATGAGGCATAGACACGAACACCGGCGTACTTTACCCAGGTTAGGGGCTCTCCTAGGAGATAACACCCCTAGTCCTGCTCTGCGGGGTCTCCGCATGATCACTAAGGCACTAGTGGGTACAATGGTGCTCCTCGAGCTGTATGCTAGAGGTAGAAGAAGGCAGGCTAGCTCTCTCCTTCCTCTAGGTATGAGTCTAGGTCTAACAGGTTGGGAACCCTTTGCATGGGTGCCCTGGGGGTTTACATAGGCCTACCCCCAGGGGTACAATGGTAATCTGGCCGGGTGCAGGACCCGACTATCAGTGTCTCTGGTCGCCGGTTTCTCCGCTGGATGCTGGGGCCCGCCGCCTGGTGGGCCCTGTCGTGGATCTAAGACTGACACTAGAATAGGGGGTAGGTATGTAGAGGCAAGATCCTAGCTATGGCGAAGTTGTACACACGAGTTTTGCGAGTTCAGGCCCTTCGCGGAGGAAGTAATAGCCCTACGTCTCGGTGCCCGGAAGTGGTCGACTGGATTATATGTGTGTGTGTGTTACAGGGGCTGCGAACCCTTATCCCAGAGGAGGGGGTGGCTTATATAGAGAGCGCCAGGACCCCAACTCCCCTCCGTTACACAGGGTTCAATGTTCATAAAGAGGAAGCATTACAGGTAACGCCCGTAGTAAAGTGCTATAAATGGCTATTAAGTCTAAGAGTAAATGCCTGACCGTTGTTGTGTAGAGTGACTTTAGGTCTTCTGTGCGTCGAGTGGTTTCTGTTACGGTCGAGTGATCTTGATTCTTCCGAGTGGAATGTTTCTGGTCGAGTGGATGATGGTACCCTTCAAATTCTTCTGACTTTGGGGTGATGTCCTTGGGGAGGGTATCTAGGTCAGGCATGTGACCCTACCCCAGGTACATAGCTTCATCATTAGCCCCCGAACGGATCAGGGTTTGAGTGGAGAAGGAGTTGAAAACACTTTCGACTCACTTTTCGCGCTACGGATGTGTCTTGTTTGGATTGATGAACCAGCATGATGACACCAACTTCTTTTTCAGTCGCCTTGGTCCATTCCTGGTTTTGTCGAGTGAACTTTTGTTGAAAGAGCTTCGAGTGTTAATGTGGAGTAGATCTTCCGTCTGACAGGTTGCTCTGCTGTCCGTGGATCTCGTAGGATTCAAATTTTGGGAAGCGCGCGGGGCGGAGGAGGCCGCAGTAATCGGGCTGGATAAGGCAGGGTCGCCTTGATTTCCACGCCACCTTTTTCGCCATGTATCGCGCGCGCGACTGTTGCGGGATTTGATAAGATCGCCCGGGCCTACAGGTCAATCACTCGGGAGTAAACTCATATAAGGCGCCGGACTGGGGTTTTTGTACAGTGCATCCCCATTCTCCTTCTTTCCTCTTCGTTTTCCCCACTTCATCCGCTCCTGCTCCAGTGCCGCCGCCCCGCTCGAGCTCTGCTCGCCGTGATGGGGAAGGAGAAGACGGTGGCTTTGGAGCGCACGATGAAGGCGACGGCAAAAGTGAAGGGGAAAAAGTCCAGCCGGGGCAGATCCTCGTCGAGGTCCGGTCTGCCGCGCGGCTGGATCCAGGGCGATTGGATCCAGTCGATGATCCGCCAGGACGACCTCGACAATCTGGCAGAGGAGGGGCTGATTCCCCACGGATCTGCGCGACTCCCGGAGGGTGAGTGAGGGAGTCCTGGATTAGGGGGTATCCGGACGGCCGTACTATAACCTTTGGCTGGACTCTTGGACTATGAAGATACAAGATTGAAGACTTTGTCCCGTGTCCGGATGGGACTTTCCTTGGCGTGGAAGGCAAGCTTGGCAGTATGGATATTTAGATCTCCTTCCTTGTAACCGACTCTGTGTAACCCTAGCCCCCTCTGGTGTCTATATAAACCGGAGGTTTAGTCCGTAGGACACAACAACATCAACAATCATACCATAGGCTAGCTTCTAGGGTTTAGCCTCTCCGATCTCGTGGTAGATCCACTCTTGTACTACCCATATCATCAATATTAATCAAGCAGGAGTAGGGTTTTACCTCCATCGAGAGGGCCCGAACCTGGGTAAAAACATCGTGTCCCTTGTCTCCTGTTACCATCCGCCTAGACGCACAGTTCGGGACCCCCTACCCGAGATCCGTCGGTTTTGACACCGACATTGGTGCTTTCATTGAGAGTTCCTCTGTGTTGTCATCATTAGACTTGATGGCTCCTTCAATCATCATTAGCAATTGTCGGTGTCAAAACCGGCAGATCTCGGGTAGGGGGTCCCGAACTGTGCGTCAAGGTCGGATGGTAACAGGAGACAAGGGACACTATATTTTACTCAGGTTCGGGCCCTCTCGGTGGAGGTAAAACCCTACTCCTGCTAGATTAATATTGATGATACGGGTAGTACAAGAGTGGATCTACCACGAGATCAAGGAGGCTAAACCCTCGAAGCTAGCCTATGGTATGATTGTGTATGATGATGGTTGTCCTACGGACTACAACCCTCCGGTTTATATAGACACCGGATAGGGTTAGGGTTACACAGAGTCGGTTACAATGGTAGGAGATCTCGAATATCCGCACACCTAGCTTGCCTTCCACGCCAAGAAAAGATCCTTCCGGACACGGGACGAAGTCTTCAACTTTGTATCTGCATAGTCCTGGAGTCCGGCTGAAGGTATAGTCCGGCTATCCGAACACCCCATAATCCAGGACTCCCTCAGTAGCCCCCGAACCAAGCTTCAATGACGACGAGTCTGGCGCGCAAATCGTCTTCGGCATTGCAAGGCGGGTTCCTCCTCTGAATCCTGTGTACTTGTACGAATAATGTCCGCTTTTTGTAATGTAGCACTCCTCGGCTTCAGTGCCCAATAATGGCTGTCTTCCACGTGCTGAACGAATGCGAAGAGCTTGGGGTGTTTTTTACATCCACACCCTTAGTCATATAAACGAGCCGCCTATTTAACGGGATGGGGATTTAGATCTAAACCACATATCCTCCTCTCCGCGAGTTATCATCAGAGCGTCTCCAGCAAAGGTCCATTCCAACATGGCCAGCCGTCGCAGCTCCTCCCCTCGCCCCTCCAGTCCTAAACCCGGAGACTGGGAGAGATGCACCATCCCACACAGCGATTTAGTGTCGCTCCAAGCCAAGGGATTTCTCCCTCAAGCCTATATGGTCTCGGTCCGAGCCGGACTCGCCACTTATCAAGGCGGAAAACAAGCGGAGAACTCACCTAGTCCCTCTAAAGGGGAGCGGGTGTGCCTGGCCTCTTATCTAATAAGGGGACTAGGATTTCCAATTCATCCCTTTCTCCGTGGGCTTTTGGAGTTCTATGGTCTCCAGCTGCACCACCTTACGCCCGGTTCCGTGTTACACATTGCGGGCTTCGTTGCTCTCTGCGAGCTATTTTTAGGCGTCGAGGCTCATTTTGCGCTGTGGAAGAAGATATTCTGCCTGGTGCCCCGTTCCCAAAAGGGGTCTCTATATCAAGTGGGCGGAGCCGAAGTATGGCGTATCGCCGGGACCGGATACCCGTCCGGAACCCCGAAGAAGGCGTCCGAGGACTGGCCTTCAGAATGGTTCTATATAGACGACGTCCCCCTGCCGGACTCTATCCGGGCCGGTTTCCCTGAGTTCAACAACGCTCCCCTGAAGAAACGCCTGAGCTGGCGCCCTCGGAGCTCTCAGAGAGAGAATGACAGAGACGTCCTTTACTTAATGGGCCGGATTAAGCTACTGGCTCATTCCGGACTAACCATGATTAAAGTCATGGCCATATGCATTATGCGAGGGGTGCAGCCGCTCCAATACAGAAGCCACCCCATGTGGGATTTTAACGGGGAGGATGACGCCACCCGTTACGGCCGTAAGGGGCCAGACTCGCCTGCCGCTCTAGTGAAGATCTTATCCTCTTTGTACAAGGGAGAAGAAGAGGAATTCCTCCGCGTCGATCCGCAGGGCGGATTTTCTATGTATAGTCCTCCGAATTGGGTAAGCGGACAGTCGTACTTCCCTATTCATTTTACATTCCCATGATTAAATAGGCAGTCTAACGACTTCAATGCAGGACCTGCATCAGGAGGTAAAAAACATAAACAACCGTCCTCCACAGCCAGAGGACCCAGACCGGTCCCTCGATCCGGACTCCGAAGAGGATCCGGACTTAGCGGTGGACTTCATTGACGGAGTGTTTCATCAGCTAAGCAAGGATGATACCTTGGTAGCTATTATAGCCGATTACCCAGGATTAATCCCGGCCTCCCAGGTGACAAATACCGAAGCTTTACCCCCTTAAGAGGGGTTCCGTTTTCATGGGCTTGGTCGTTCTGACAACAACCGTGCTTTGTAGGGGAGATTCCCGAGGGGGGATGCCGACCCCGCTGCAGCTAGCCGGCGGGGGGCCGCAGGGCCCCGTGGGGCAAAAAGGAACGTAGTCCGGTCTGAGGTGCCAGAGCAAAGGTATGGCGTACCCTCTCTTTTTCCCTGGTGTTTTACTCCTCCAGGGTATATTAACATTCGTGTAATCTTCAGGACGAAGAGACCTCGCCGGACTATATCCGGAGAGGTTGCCAATCGGGCCTCCACCAGCCAGACTCCAACGCCTGGCCCGGAGGCGGAGGTCAGCACAAGGCACGCACCGGACGCTCCTCCATCAGAGGATGCAGACAGGTTGTCTACCACCAATTCCGAGGTGGAGAGTGCCATGAACCACAGGCGTCGCCGGACAGTTCTTCGCGATGCTTGTTTCTCCCAGGAGGCTTTAAATGCCTTTAATTCAGGAGACGCGTACCTCCGTGCCGCTCAAAATGGTTTAGCCAGAGCCACGGAGCAGTATGTAAAAGACATACGGGTAAGAAAATTTTGGTAAATATAGATATGCCAGTAGCCCCCGAGACTTGAAGCAGTGGAAATAACTGATTCGAGAATCATATAACATGCAGTTTCTTACCGAGAAGAATACCGCGCTTTCCCAGGAGCTGGAAAGGTGCAGGGCCCAACTAGAGGCCGCACGAACGGCAGCAGGTGGGTCTAAAGAGACCCCTGCAGGTAAACAATACTCTAGAATATTTAGTATTGTACGGATTTAAGTGCCCATCTGACAAATTGTATTGTAGATGGCGCCGGACTCGATCCGGACAGGCAACAGCTTCTACACCGGTTAGAGTCTGGTGAAAGCGTGCTAACAAAGGTGAGGCGGGAGCAGAATGATCTCCAGGATGCCAACACCAGGCTGGATGTTGAACTAAAAGATGTTCGTGGCCAGCTATCGGACTCCAATAAGGAGAATCAGCGACTTCGACGCGGCATTTTTAGTAAGTGCTTAAGCGAACTCTTGAAAAAGGAGTTCGGCGAGGAAGACGACTAACAGAGTTATGTCTGTAGGTATGCTGACAGGTCGTCCTGCAGAGGAGATGCCCAGTTCAACGGGCGATCTTCTTCCTGAACTCTTGCAACTGCACAAACGAGTTTGGCAGGCGATGCGAGGTATTGCCCAAGCCTTGTGGCCTGCCCACTCCATACCCGAGGGCCTTGGAGAACTTGCGGAGAAGTTGAAGGGATCTCGGCGGCGCTTACGGTTGTGGAAGATATCGGCCTGCCGGTAGGGCGCTAGAGAGGCTTGGGCCATGGTGAAGACCCGCTTTACGAAGTCTGACCCCAATCACATGGCCGAGGTTGGACCGGTGGGGCCTGACGGGAAGGAGATCCCTGTGAGCTTAGTGTATGGCCAGGTAGAATTGGCCGCAAAGTATTCCCAGCAGGACTGTAAATTAGACAGCCTGTTAGATGGTATAGAAGAGGAATACAGTCAGTCCTGATGACTATGTAATTTATAATTGACATGTGTAATGCCTTCTAGCCGGATTGTAGATCGTTTGTCGTTGCCGACCTTTTCACTTCGACCTCGGGACCTGACGGTCCGGAGTGTATCCGAATACCATAACGGTTATATAAGAACCAAGATATGCGTGGAGACCAGGCATAGGGGTCATTAGTGCTTTATCAGACAAGTGCCCAACTAGTTATGTTATATTACATGGTTAGTAAGAAACATCTTCCAGAGAGAATAGTTCCGTTAAGGGTTCCTTTCGCTGGGGTGGCGTGCCCTGAAGTGCACGTCCGTACTGCAAGTGCAGGAAAACATCTGGGGGCATGTATAAGTAAAAAAGGTTCATCTTTAGTTCACCGACCGAATATTCCCTTAAGAACGCTAGCTTTCGGCTTCACCCAGCCTGAGGTACACATCCGTCTTATCCGGCAGTAACAATCGCAGAGGTGGTCCCTTTACCGCCTAGCCGAACAATCGGGAACGTAGGGGTAAGCACAGGAGCCAGGCAACCCAGCTTGGCAAAAACTTAAGTCATATCGATGCATATAATGGTGAAGAAAAGGTGCATGCGGAAGTCTGACGCATTCGTTGGGCGTGAAACCCATATAAACAAGCTTCTGTTAGAGAAGCCCCCAGGTTTAAGGAGCGCGAGTGGCGCGTCACATGATGAGCCTTTAAGGGCTATAAAAGGAAAGAGGGGGGGGAGACAAAAACAGAAACATATATATATAAGTGGACAGAGGAAGGAGACAAACCCCGAGTCCGGCGCTAGGCATAGAATCTTCGGAGACGTGAGGCGTTCCATGGGTTCGGCTCGAGTCGGTTATCCGACGCATCTCGCAGGCAGTACGCTCCACCAGTCAGGACTTGGTCAATTATGAAGGGACCTTCCCATTTGGGCTTGAGTTTGTCCTTTTTCTTATCCGGCAGGCGTAGGACTAGTTCACCAACGTTGTAATTTTTGGCTCGTACTTCTCTGCTTTGATATCTTCGAGCCTGCTGTTGATAAAATGTGGAACGGGCTTTAGCCACGTCGCGCTCGTCCTCTAAGGCGTCCAGGTTGTCCTGCCGATCAAGCTCGGCTTCTCTTTCTTCGTACATGCGCACTCGAGGTGAGTCATGAATTATATCGCAGGGCAGAACAGCCTCTACGCCGTATACCATAAAGAATGGTGTGAATCCGGTGGTATGATTCGGCGTGGTTCGCAGCCCCCAGAGTACAGAGTCGAGCTCCTCTACCCAGTGTGTATTGGATTCCTTTAGGGACCGCACTAGTCTGGGTTTGATACCGCTCATGATGAGACCATTTGCACGTTCGACCTGACCGTTAGTTTGTGGGTGATAGACAGAAGCAAAATCGAGCTTAATGCCCATGTTTTTGCACCACAGCTTTACTTCGTCAGAGGTGAAGTTTGTGCCGTTATCGGTGATAATGCTGTGGGGGACACCGTAACGGTGTACGACCCCGGATATGAAGTCTATCACGGGTCCGGATTCGGCCGTCTTAACAGGCTTGGCTTCTATCCATTTGGTGAATTTATCCACCATGACCAATAGGTATTTTTTCTTGTGGGTTCCACCCTTAAGGGGTCCCACCATATCAAGCCCCCACACCGCAAAAGGCCAAGTGATGGGGATGGTTCGGAGGGCGTTGGGCGGCATATGGCTTTGATTTGCACAGAGCTGGCAACCGACGCGTCGTTCGACTAAGTCATGAGCGTCTGCTCGGGCCGTCGGACAATAAAAGCCCGTACGGAAAGCCTTGCTTACAAGGGACCGAGTTGCAGCGTGGTGGCCACCGAGTCCGGCATGAATTTCAGCCAACAGACTCCGCCCTTCCTCCTCGGAGATACATCTTTGAAGGACTCCTGTAGTGCTTTTCTTATATAGCTCTCCCTCATGGACTTTATAGGATTTAGATCGCCGCACTATGCAGCGTGCCTTGTTTTGGTCCTCTGGGAGTTCCTGCCTGGTAAGGTAGGCTAGGAATGGTTCTGTCCACGGGGCGATGACCACCATTATTACGTGGGCTGAAGGTGTGGTTTCGGTGGCAGGGCCTCCGATTATGTCGGATTGTTCGGTGTCGGGTTGTGCGGTTATGTCCGGACTGTTGTCCGAGGGCTCCCCCTCCCATGCTACAGATGGCTTGAATAATCTTTCTAAGAAGATGTTGGGGGGGACCGCATCTCGTTTTGCTCCGATGCGTGCCAGGACGTCTGCTGCCTGATTATTTTCTCGGGCTATATGGTGAAACTCCAATCCCTCGAACCGAACTGACATTTTTAGGACGGCATTGCGATAAGCTGCCATTTTTGGGTCTTTGGCGTCGAAGTCGCCATTTATTTGGGATATCGCGAGGTTTGAGTCCCCGCGTACTTCCAGGCGTTGAATGCCCATGGATACTGCCATCCGAAGACCATGTAGAAGGGCCTCGTATTCGGCTGCATTGTTGGAGTCCGTGTACATAATTTGGAGTACATATTGGACTGTGTCCCCTGTAGGGGACGTCAAAACGACGCCAGCTCCTAGTCCGGCCAACATTTTGGAGCCGTCGAAATGCATGATCCAGTTTGAATATGTGCCGTACTCTTTAGGGAGTTCGGCCTCTGTCCATTCGGCGACGAAGTCGGCTAGGACTTGCGATTTAATGGCTCGCCGTGGTTTGTAGGTTATGTCGAACGGGAGGAGCTCTATGGCCCATTTTGCTATCCGGCCCGTTGCATCGCGGTTGTTGATAATATCGTTGAGTGGTACATCCGAGGCTACTGTTATAGAACACTCTTGAAAGTTGTGTCGTAGCTTCCGGGATGCCATAAACACCGCGTACGCGATCTTTTGGTAATGCGGGTACCGTGATTTGCATGGTGTGAGGACAGTGGACACGTAGTAAACCGGCCTTTGAAGGGGGAGTTTGTGTCCGTCCGTTGCCCGCTCGACGACGAGTACTGCGCTAACGACTTGATGGGTTGCGGCAATGTACAATAGCATGGGTTCGCCAGTGTTCGACGCGGCCAGGATTGGGTTTGTTGCCAAGATGGCCTTTATTTCCTCGAGTCCGGCTGTGGCAGCGTCTGTCCACTCGAAGTGTTCGGTGCGCCTAAGGAGGCGGTAAAGGGGCAATGCCTTTTCTCCCAGGCGGGAGATAAAGCGGCTTAAAGCCGCCACGCATCCGGTGAGTTTCTGTATTTGTTTGAGGTCTTTTGGGACATCCAATTGTGACAGAGCTCGGATTTTAGCTGGATTTGCTTCAATTCCTCTACCGGATACAATGAAGCCCAGGAGCTTTCCGGCTGGAACACCGAAAACGCATTTTTCCGGATTGAGCTTAATGTCGTATTTTCGGAGGTTGTCGAATGTGAGCCTCAAGTCATCTACTAGAGATTCGACATGTCTTGATTTAACGACCACATCGTCTACACACGCCTCCACTGTTTTGCCGATCTGGTTTGCCAGACATGTTTGAAGCAGAATGGGTCGTATGGTGTGATGAATACTGTTGCGGCTTGGTCTGATTCTGCCATCTTGATTTGATGGTAACCAGAGTATGCGTCGAGGAAGCACAACGAATCGTGTCCTGCAGTGGCATCGATGATTTGATCTATTCGAGGGAGGGGGAAGGGATTTCGTCCGCTGGTTTGAAGGATGTGGATTTGGATCTCTTATCGAGTATCACGTCATCCCTATTGACCGTGGATCACAGCGCAGTCAGTTCTTCGGCCGCTAAGGTTTCGGATAGTGCCTCGAGGGCCAGTGCGGCTGTCTTGTTCTCGGCGCGGAGTGCTATGTCCAGATCACTAGCGAGGGTGATAATTCCGTTTGGCCCAGGCATTTTAAGCTTCATGTACCCGTAATGGGGTATGGCTTGAAAAATTGTGAAAGTCTCCCGTCCTAGTATAGCGTGATATCCGCTTTTGAACGGGGCCACCTGGAACGTGATCTGTTCGGACCTGTAATTATCCGGCGTGCCGAATACCACATCTAGTGTGATGTTTCCGGTGCAGCGCGCTTCCTGACTGGGGATTATTCCTCTAAAGGTTGTGCTACTTCGCTCAATGCGGTTCCATTCTATTTCCATCTTTTGGAGGGTTTCCTCATAAATGAGGTTCAATCCACTGCCTCCGTCCATGAGTGCCTTTGTGAGGCGACAGCCGTCCACTATGGGACTGAGGACCAGTGCGGCTGGTGCTCTGGCTGCTCGAATTTTAGGCTCGTCACTCGCGTCGAAGGTGATAGCAGTATTACTCCATGGGTTTATTGTCGCTACTTGATGGACTTCAGTGAGGCTGCGGAGTGTTCTTTTTCGCATGTTATTTGATGCGAAAGTCTCAAAGACTGTGAGAACTGAACTGAAATTCTCAGGCTGGTTTCCTTCGACCTCTGGAATTAGGAGGTCCTCGCCAATTTTGGCCACCTGCCGGAGTATCCAACATGCCCTGAGGCTATGAGTTGGGGTGGCGTCCTCTGCACTGTGAATCTTGTAGGGTCCATCTAGCCACTTTTCCAGTACGGTTCCATGCCCCCCATAGGGTTTTGATTTTTTAGCGTTTAGTCCGGGCGCCTTACTGTGGTGCGCCCTCTTGATTCGGACGGGATTGCTATTCAGGGCCAGATTATCCCAAAATTCAATTTCGGTTTTCCGAGCACTTTCCATGGCACAGTATTTTTGTACTATGGACGCCAGGTCAGCAAAGCGTGTAATATTATGACGACTTATGGCGTTGAGTATTCCCTTGTCCGTGCAGTTACTGCAAAAGATTGAAATTGCGTCTCCCTCGCGGCAGTCCTTTATCCTGTTCATAACCAGGAGGAATCTGGCCTAGTAATGATGTACTGATTCTTCGGGCATTTGCCTGATTTGGGAAAGATCGCTTAAGATCGGGTGGGCGGGTGTCGTTGAATCTGAGACCTCGCCCAGCTTGTTGTTCGGAGGCCGAAGAACTTCCGGATTCTGAGATCCGGAGTCTTGGATGTTATCCGATTTGCCTGATTTTAAGCTTGGGTCTTGGATTGTATCCTCCCCTCCGCGGATATCTGGCATGGAGGGTTCGGGGATTCGGACGTAACTAGTCCTTAAGATAGACGAAGGGTCGCCGCATTGTGTCTCCACCACAGCAACGTGGTGGGTGACCTGGGGAGAGTTAATTTCTCTCAGATCGGGTTTAAGCCCAACCTGGTCGTAATTTGTGGCGACGCCCAGTGCGGCGATACGATCCAGGAGCTCGTTTACAGAGGAGAGCTCCATCGGATCCAATTGCTCGGCGAGTTCTGAGCCGACGTGGAGGTTGCTTTCGATGACCCGGGAGGTCACCGTCGGCGCAACAGCTGAACAGGCGGTTGCGAGAAAACCACCTAGCCGGAGAGTTTGGCCGACAGCCAAGGCTCCCTTTGTAATGGCGCCGTCTTTAAAGAGGGGAAGAGGCATCCTTCCTGATCGCGACGGCACAGAGGAACTCTCAATGAAAGCACCAATGTCGGTGTCAAAACCGGCGGATCTCGGGTAGGGGGTCCCGAACTGTGCGTCAAGGTCGGATGGTAACAGGAGACAAGGGACACTTTATTTTACCCAGGTTCGGGCCCTCTCGGTGGAGGTAAAACCCTACTCCTGCTAGATTAATATTGATGATACGGGTAGTACAAGAGTGGATCTACCACGAGATCAAGGAGGCTAAACCCTAGAAGCTAGCCTATGGTATGATTGTGTATGATGATGGTTGTCCTACGGACTACAACCCTCCGGTTTATATAGACACCGGATAGGGTTAGGGTTACACAGAGTCGGTTACAATGGTAGGAGATCTCGAATATCCGCACACCTAGCTTGCCTTCCACGCCAAGAAAAGATCCTTCCGGACACGGGACGAAGTCTTCAACTTTCTATCTTCATAGTCCTGGAGTCCGGCTGAAGGTATAGTCCGGCTATCCAAACACCCCATAATCCAGGACTCCCTCAGCGATGCAATCCAGGGTGAGACTTTTCTCCCCGGACAGATCTTTGTATTCGGCGGCTTTGCATTGCGGGCCAATTCACTTGGCCATCTGGAGCAGATTGAAAGTTACGCCTCTGGCCATCAGGTCAGGTTTGGAAGCTTGAACTACACGGCCGATATCCACAGAGACTTGATCTTCGACGGATTCGAGTCTCGACCGAGTGTGTCACGCTATCACGATGGGCATGATTTAGCTCTGCTGCCGAATAGTGTCCCGGAGACCGCACCGGTGTCTGCTCCGACCTTTAATTCAGAGCCAACCGCGCCATCTGAGGGCGGGTGGTTAGACCCCGCCGCGGAGGCAGCAGCCTCGACGGCAATCGAGCCAAACTCCAACCTTACCCTTCGCGAGGTCCGTGACTCCACCTTGCCGGACTCTCCTCCGGAATCTGAACCATCCGCGCCCTTGCCAATCGAATCCGATTGGGCGCCGATCATGGAGTTCACCGCCGCGGATGTCTTTCAACACTCACCCTTCAGCGACATACTGAATTCACTAAGGTCTCTCTCTTTTTCAGGAGAGTCCTGGCCAGATTATAACCGGCGTGATTGGGATGCGAACGACGAAGAAATTCGACGCCCACCCACCACCCACTTCATAGCCACTGTCGATGATTTGACCGACATGCTCGACTTCGACTCCGAAGACATCGACGGTATGGACGACGATGTAGGAGACGAACAGGAACCAGCGCCTTCAGGGCACTGGAAAGCCCCCTCGTCGTATGACATATATATGGTGGACACACCCAAAGAAGGCAAAGGCGACGAAACAGCGGAGGATAACCCCTCCAAGAAGCAACCTAAGCGTCGGCGTCAGCGGCGCCGCTCTAAGTCTCGCCAAAGCAAAAATGGTGATTCCGGCACAGGAGATAATAACACCCCGGACAGTGCCGAAGACAACCCCCTCCAGCAAAATTCAGCACAGGAGGATGGAGAAGCCAACCCTCATGAGAGAGCAGTGGACAGAGAGGAAGAGGATGACAATTACATGCCTCCCTCCAAAGACGACGCAAGCCTCGACGATGACGAATTTGTCGTGCCTGAGGATCCTGTTGAGCAAGAGCACTTCAAGCGCTGGCTTATAGCCACGGCAAATAGCCTTAAGAAGAAGCAGCAGCAGCTTAGAGTTGATCAAGACTTGCTAGCTGACAGAAGGATTGAAGTCCTTGCGGCCGAGGAATACGAACTCGAACGCCCCTCCAAGAGCTACCCAAAGCGTAGGCTGCTACCCTGATTAGAGGAGGAAGCATCTAAACCCACATCTGCAGCGTATGACGCGGCTGACCGGCCACCTCGTGGCCGCGACAGAGAGGCCTCTTGGCCCATAGCTCAAGCCGCATCCCGACGTCACTCAAAAAATACCAAGGCACGGGGACACGCGCTAGACCTGCGAGATATATTGGAGGACAAAGCAAAGCAAACAAGATCGATCTACGGATCGTGTGGGCGCCCCACGACACGAGATGATAACCGTCACGCCGGATACAGCAAAAGTAAGTCCGGCCGGGCCGAACACAGCAGACAAAACTCATTCGAGCTGCGTCATGATATAGCTCAATACAGAGGCGCCGCACACCCTCTATGCTTCAAAGATGAAGTAATGGATCATCAAATCCCAGAAGGTTTCGAACCCGTGAATATTGAATCATACGATGGTACGACAGATCTTGCGGTATGGATTGAGGACTATCTCCTTCATATCCACATGGCCCATGGCGACGATCTACACGCCATCAAATACCTCCCACTCAAGCTTAAAGGAGCAGCTCGGCATTGGCTCAATAGCTTGCCAGCAGAATCCATTGGGTGTTGGGAAGATCTGGAAGCCGCATTCCTCGACAACTTCCAGGGCACCTATGTGCAACCACCAGACGTCGATGACCTGAGCCACATAATTCAACAGCCAGAGGAATCGGCCAAACAATTCTGGACACGGTTCCTAACCAAGAAAAATCAAATCGTCGACTGTCCGGATGCAGAGGCCCTAGCGGCTTTCAAGCATAACATCCACGACGAATGGCTTGCCCGGCACCTTGGACAGGAAAAGCCAAAATCTATGGCAGCCCTCACGACACTCATGACCCGCTTTTGCGCGGGAGAAGACAGTTGGCTGGCTCGCAGCAATAACATGTCAAAGAGCCCTGGTAATTCGGATACCAAGGATAGCAATGGCAGGTCACGTCACAACAAGGACAAGCGCGGCATTAACAGTGACAATGCTGAGGATACGGCAGTTAATGCCGGATTTAGAGGCTCTAAGCCCGGTCAGCAGAAAAAGCCATTCAAAAGAAGCACTCCGGGCCTGTCCAGCTTGGACCGTATACTCGATCGCTTGTGTCAGATACATGGCACCCCCGAAAAGCCAGCCAACCACACCAACAGGGATTGTTGGGTGTTCAAGCAGGCCGGCAAGTTAAATGCCAAAAACAAAGACAAGGGGCTACATAGCGACGACGAGGAGGAGCTCCGGCCGCCGAACTACAGAGGACAGAAGGGTTTCCCCCCACAAGTGCGGACGGTGAACATGATATACGCAACCCACATCCCCAAGAGGGAGCGGAAGCGTGCGTTAAGGGACGTATACGCGTTGGAGCCAGTCGCCCCAAAGTTCAACCCATGGTCCTCTTGCCCGATCACTTTCGATCGCAGGGACCACCCCACTAGTATCCGCCATGGCGGATTTGCCGCGTTGGTTTTAGACCCAATCATTAACGGATTTCACCTCAGTCGAGTCCTTATGGACGGCGGCAGCAGCCTGAACCTGCTTTATCAGGACAGTGCGCAAAATGGGCATAGATCCCTCAAGGATTAAACCCACAAAAACGACCTTTAAGGGCATCATACCAGGTGTAGAGGCCCATTGCATAGGCTCAGTCACACTAGAAGTGGTCTTCGGATCCCCGGATAATTTCCGAAGCGAGGAGTTAATCTTCGATATAGTCCCGTTCCGTAGTGGCTATCACATACTGCTCGGGCGAACCGCATTCACAAATTTCAATGCGGTGCCGCACTATGCATACCTCAAGCTCAAGATGCCACGACCTCGGGGAGTCATCACAGTCAATGGAAACACCGAGCGCTCTCTCCGAATGGAGGTGCACACAGCGTCCCTCGCAGCGGAAGTACAAAGCAGCCTCTCAAGGCAATTCTCCAGTCCGGCGATAAAACGTCCAGACACCGTCAAGCGCGCTCGGAGTAACCTACAACAAGACCGCCTGGCACGTTCCGAGCAAGCATAGCAATGCGGCCCCAACCCCAGCCCTAGCGAAACGGTGAAATACGTGCTACGCGTACATAATTACGCTCTGAAAATACCATGGGCACAGGGGGAGGGGCACGAGCACGGCACGCCCCAAAATGCGGCTTAGACGCACTAGGGGCGGCCGATTTTATCATTTTTTCTTACTTTCAGGACTTTACTCTCCGGAAGATCCGTTCGGCAGTACAATTGACGAACACACGATACAACAACCAGGGAGGCAGAAAGCTACGTCACATTGTGGAACCCCTAGGTGATCTCTATAATGAGCAAAATACCTATTTTAAATACCATTCAGCATTTCGCCCCTGGTGGGGACATGTCAAATGGTCCCATCTCTTGCTTATCGCACTATTTGTATCGTTCTGCTTTTAATGCACCTTTTTCGAATAAACAATGCTTAGCTTCAGTCTATTATTGCATTCCCTGTTTGTTCCTTTTTATGTATATATGTTCATTCATGACATTCAGCACCCGTACACTTTGGTACGGCTAATACGCCAGGGGCTCAAGCACCCCATAATACGGCGTGAGAAGTCCGAACACTTTCACAAGTGCGGCACTCCGAACTTATAGCATTATATGCATCAGCTCAGAATCATGTCTTTGGTCAATAGTTGGGTTTCCCCGGCTCCCATGTTTTGGTACCTTACGTTCTGCTATATCGGCTAAGGTAGCACTGGGAGAACTACTGTGATTGTGCCCCGGTTCAGCTGGGCTGAGCACCTCAGTAGAGAAAGCTAAAACTGACTGTCATGATAGGGTGAGAGCTGGTCGTTGTCCGAGAGGTTTCGTGTCCCTAAAGACTTATGCCGCTTAGGGCGAGGAGTCGGCTTTGTCTGGCCTAGGCGTATATAGCGCCCCGAACTCGGTCTTCCGAACACTAGGGGCTTCGCCGAAATTTAAAATTATAGAATTCTCTAGCTAAGTGAGAGTGATAACGCATTATAGTCCGTTTGTCTTGTTCGATGTGCTGAGCATCTCCCTCGAAGGACCCAAGAATGGGAAAAAGAGTGCTCAGGTTTATCCCGAACACCCCAGCACTCGTGGCACGGGGGACGAAGCCGACGACTCGCCATCTCTCAAATTTAATAAACGGCCGCACAGAAGGTAATATTTTAAATTCACACAAGCGTTGCATAGCACATATGAACAAGTTTTCAGCGTACAGGATCACACGAGCGAGTTTACTCAAATATTACATCCTTAGAACACTCATCCGCCACAAGGCGGGCACCCTTCAGGACGCCCTCATAGTACATCTCGGGGTGGCGATGCTCCTTGCCCTGCGGTGGTCCATCCTTAACCAGCCGCTCCGCATCCATTTTGCCCCAGTGTACTTTCACGCGGGCAAGGGCCCTGCGGGCGCCCTCGATGCAGACGGAGCGCTTGATGACATCAAGCCACAGACAGGCATCCGCCAGCCGCCTCACCAGCCCGAAGTAGCTCCCAGGCATGGCCTCCCTAGGCCACAGCCGGACTATAAGACCCTTCATGGCCTGTTCGGCCACCTTATGGAGCTCGACCAGTTGCTTCAGCTGGTCGCTCGAGGGCACCGGGTGTCCGGTCTCAGCATACTGCGACCAGAACACCTTCTCCGTCGAGCTCCCTTCCTCGGCCCGGTAGTAGGTGGTGGCATCTGACATGCTGCGGGGCAAATCTGCGAATGCTCCTGGAGAGCTCCAGACTCGGGTAAGTAACAAGTAATTCACTTTCACGTGCTTGATTTGCATAATGAATGCCTTACCCGTCGCTATCTTCTTCATCGCCTCAATTTCCCGGAGGGATTTTTGGGCTTCGGCCTTGGCAGACTTGGTGCTTTCGAGGGCCGCAGTGAGCTCGGACTCTCGAGTCTTCGAGTCAAGCTCCAAAGCCTCATGCTTCTTCACGAGAGCATGGAGCTCTTGCCGCACCTCGCCAACTCGTGCCTCATGTTTCTCCCGCTCATTGCGCTCCGTGGCCGCCTTGTTTTCGGCCTGGGCAAGCGCTTGCTTCAGGGTCGCCACCTCGGTCGTGGCCCCTAGCACATTAATAACGATCCTATCATTCTCGCAACTGCATATTTTTTATATATTATACACATATAGTCAAGGCATCACCGCACTCATAATAGTGCGGTGCTCCTCGTCGATGGAGGCGCCGTTAAGCACCTCCAGCAAGCTATCCGGTGCCTCCGATTGGACGGAGGACACCGTTGCGGTAGGCTTGCCTTTCTTAGCGGGGGGGCACCTGCCGGAGTCCGGAACCACTGAAGGTTCCGGTGCGGTGTTCGGCCCAGGGCGGGACTTGGAGCCCTTGGGAGCCTTGCTCCCTTTGTGCCTGCAGTCCGGAAGGTCGCCTTGTGGCGCCTCCAGGACTACCTCCCCTCGGCATGGTGCCCATCGGGACAACACCTAGGCGTTGTCCGTAGGGCGAGGGGTGGAGGCGGTCGGAAGTGACCCTCCGCTGCTCATGGCGGATGGGTCCAAAGAACCGCTCGACGATACGTCGATACGGGCTCGGGGCGGACTGCATGATTATATTCGGCGTTAGGAGGAGCTGTGCAAATAAAGGAACGCTATGAGTCACTCTGGTGTCCGAATACTTACGACTTCGCCAGGGGTTTGGCCTTGGATGGCCACTCGTCCCCGCTGTCGGGGGCGGTGGCGGAGTAGTCCGGAGGGAGAGTCCTTCCCTTCTTGGACCCGCCGACCTCCCCAGTTGGGGCGGCCTTCCTCTTCTTATCTTCCCCGGCTGGAGGGGAAGAACCCTCATCTGCCTCCTCCTCGTTTCCATGGGAGGAGTGCGTCTTGGAGTTATCGGCTGATGAGTCCGATAACACCTAGCGCCGGGAACTCTTTCGGGTTCCCGTGGCCTTCTTCTTGATCTTCTTCTCCGGCACCTCGTAGGGCGCCGGAGTCAGCATCTCCGTCACGAGAGCGTCCGCAGGGTCTTCGGGAAAAGGGGTCGGGCAGTCGATCTGCTCCGACGCCTCCACCCATTTCTGTCAAAGATATGGAAGCTCAGACCCCATACATAGCTAAACAATGAAAATTTAATACACTATAACAGATAAAATAGCTTACCGCGCTGGCTGGGCGCTCCGCGCTGAATCCGCGGTCTTCCATAAGGGGAGGGGAACTTCGTCGCTCTTAAACAACACTTTCCAAGCATACTCGTGTGTTGTGTCGAAGAGCTCGCTCAGAGTTTGGTGCTCGGTTGAGTCGAACTCCCACAAGCAAAACGCCCGTTGTTGACACGGGAGGATCCGGCGGATGAGCATGACCTGGACTATGTTGACAAGCTTAAGCTTCTTGTTGACCAGGTTCTGGACACAGGAGAAAGGACATGCGGTGCCCCCATGTGTGGTTTTGGTAATTGATGACATTCTCTATGGACTAATGGTTGCATTGAGTTATATTTGAAGGATTTTTCCATAGGCATTTCTTGAAGTCCATGTGTTGGTTTCAAGGATTTTATGGGTTGACCAAGGTGCTATTAAGGAATTATCCAAAGATTGGTCATGTGAGTGTTGAGCTTATTGCAAGCATGTCTTGAAGTCCATGTGTTGGTTTCAAGGAGTTTATGGGTTGACCGAGGTGCTATTAAGGAATTATCCAAGGATTGGTCATGAGAGTGTTGAGCTTATTGCAAGCATGTCTTGAAGAAGAAGATTGTGTGATCATTCATGTTTACCTTCAAGACATCATCCAACGAGGAGAGTTGGAAAGATTCAAGGTTGGTCAAGACTAAGTCAAGAGTGAATCAAGTTGATCAACTCACAAAGCATATAAGATGTACCGAGAGGGATCAAGTGATCCCATGGTATGGTAAGCATTGTCCATTGCACTTTGTGTACTAACCCATGGTCTATGTGAGAGTCTATGTGGGGTTAGGTACGTGTCCATGGGCTTGCGTCAAGAGGAAGATGTCATACAACCCATGGAAAGGATGACATCAAGTGGTGATGGTCATCAAGATTGTTGTGTGCAAGTTCATGTGGAGCATCACGAAGAGATCAAATGCTTGAAGCTTGCCATCCATTGTGGTGTCAATGGACTTGTGAAGATGTGCCGAAGAGTGGCTCACCCATAGTGGAGTATGGGGGAGCAATCATCTAGTCTCCATCGACCCAACGCAATCAACAAAGGTGGTCCATCTTGAGGAGGACAAGATCGTCATCATCTAGCTCAAGTGGATCATGTGCAAGGCAAAGTTTTGCCCTTGATAGGTTTTCTATTTTACCGGTCTCATGGTGGTAGTTGGGAGACCGAGTTATAGGATCGATAGTCGTACTATCAAGGGGGGCTCTCAAGTGAGTAGCTTGATCGTATCGTTCGTTGAGAGCTCAAACCATTGCATCCTTGCATCATGTTTCTTGGTTCTTGTTTGGTTCTCTTTGTGAGTCTTAGAGCTTATGGTCATCTTGATGACAAGCTTGAGTTCATCGAAAACGGAGTTTGCATGCGTCTTCTATGATGTTTTCGGTGTTGGAGGTTTTACCGGTCTTATCCGAGGAAGGGTTATCACCATTTTCTTTTGGGCCTTTTCTCATTTGCTTATTATTGGTATTTCTATCAATATTGTGTTAGCCCTTGTTGCTAGCTTTCCAAGAAACTTGGTTTCGTCGAATTCGGAGTCCGTTTGCAGAAGTTGTGGTAGTTTTGGTGTTCTAAAAAGGCTGCAGCAGTACTACCGCGGGTAGGAGCGGAAGTAATTTTTTACTACCGCCCTTGGGAGCGGTACTACCGCTTGGAGCAGTACTACCGCGGCTACTTCCGTGCTACTTCCGCTCGGGACCAAAAACTCGTCACAAGTCCAGCGGTGGTAGGAACAGATGTAATTTTTTAGTACCGCTTGCAAGCAATAGTACCGCTACCCCTAGCGGTAGTACCGTGATGTCAAGCGGTACTACCGCTCCGACGGTTCTTCTGGCTTTTTTGCCTCCTCGTTGTTGCGTTTCAAAGGGCTACTACCGCTCTAGCGGTAGTACCGCTCCTTGCAGCGGTAGTACCGCTCGGTGCGGGCTGTGAGCATAATGGTTGGATTTTTTCCCACCTATAAAAGGGGGTCTTCTTCCCCATTGAACCTTATCATTTTTAGCTCATGTTCTTCCCCCATTGTTGACCTTCTTCGAGCTTGCTAACTCTCAATCCCTCCAATGATTCTTGCTAGTTCTTGAGGGAAAAGAGAGAGGAGATCTAGATCCACGTTTCCACCAATCACTTTCTCTTCTAAGTGAGGGGAACCCCTTGGATCTAGATCTTGAAGTTCTTCGTGTTCTTCTTTCGTTCTTCCTCTCATTTTCCTCCATAGCAATAGTTGCTTTGGTGGGATTTGGGAGAGAAGGACTTGGGCACTCCGTGTGCCCTTGCCATTGCATTTGGTGCATCGGTTCGAGTTCTCCACGGTGATACGTGGAAGTGAAGTTTGAGAAGCTTATTACTCTTGGTTGTTTGGGCACCCTAGAGCTTGTTCCTCTTGGGCGCCTTGGCACCCTAGAAGGTTGGTGGTGTTCGGAGCTCAATCATTGTGGTGTAAAGCTCCGGGAAAGCGTCGGGGTCTCCAATTATGTTGTGGAGATCGCCCCGAGCAACTTGACGGGTACCGGTGACCGCCCCCAAGGGTTGCCAAAGTGTACGGGTTCGGTGACCGCCCCCAAGGGTTGCTATTTGTACGGGTTCGGTGACCGCCCTCAAGGGTCCCTTAGTGGAATCACGACATCTTGCATTGTGCGAGGGCGTGAGGAGATTACGGTGGCCCTAGTGGCTTCTTGGGGAGCATTGTGCCTCCACACCGCTCCAAACGGAGATTAGCATCCGCAAGGGTGTAAACTTCGGGATACATCATCGTCTCCGCATGCCTCGGTTATCTCTTACCCGAGCTCTTTACTTATGCACTTTACCTTGTAATAGCCATATTGGTTCTTTTCATATATCTTGCTATCACCTAGTAGTTTATCTTGCTTAGCATAAGTTGTTGGTGCACATAGGTGAGCCTAGTTGTTGTAGGTTTTGTGCTTGACAAATTAACCGCTAGGTTTATTCCGCATTTGTTCAAGCCTAAACCATAATTATTTTAAAAGCGCCTATTCACCCCCCCCCCCCCTCTAGGCGACATCCACGATCTTTCAATTGGTATCAGAGCCTCGTCTCTCTTTGTTAGGCTTAACTGCCTAGGGAGTAAAGATGTCGACTAGGGGATTAGGGTTCTCTCACACTCTTAGTTTCGATGGCACAAATTTTGATGTCTGGGTAATTCGCATGCTTAATCCCTTTAGGGTCATGGACCCAAATTTAGAGCGAATTGTAGATATGGGTTTTTCTCCTCCAAAGGATCCCCAAAGATTATCTTTAGAGGATGAGAAAAACTCTTATCTCAATGCTCAAGCTTCTAATGTGCTTTTCGATGCTTTGAGCAATGTAGTTATATTTCAACTCATGCCTTTCCGGGATGCTCATGAGTTGTGGACAAAGCTTCAAGATAAATATGGCGTGTCCAAGTTTTGTGGGGATGATTGTTCTCCCTCCACCTCCGGCCGTGTTGTGTTCTCAACTTCTTCTACTTCACCTACATGTGGTTTGCCACAAGGTAATGACATGGTGACTAGTGGTGTTCATTGCAATGATGATAGCGGGCTTAGTTTTGATAATCCTTCATCACTTTCTTGTTGCGATGCTTCATCTTTGGACTCTAGCACTTCGAGCATGCCAAATGATTCACATGCTTGTGTTGATAGTCCTTGCATATCATGTACAAATTGCTTGACTAAATCTCATGATGATATGCTTGCTATGTCTTGTTGCCATGATAAAAATGCATGTATTTCCTCGAGTTGTTGTGCTAACAATGTAGAGGAAACCCAACATTCCATGGAACAAGATGTGGTCTTGAATGGTGCTTCAAGAGATCCCACATCATCATCTATTGCTTTTTGCCTTATGGCCAAGACTTCAAAGGTATCTCCCACTTTGAATCCCAATATATCTTGTGATAATATTGATGATGGCAAGAGTGATGATGATGTCGATTATGATGAAGAGAATGATGATGTTGCCTCCTTAAAAGTTAAGGGGGAAATAATTTTTAAAGCTCTTCTTAAGAATAAAATTGCTCGTTCCAACTTCATGGAAATCATGTCTATTGCTATTGAGGGCAAGAAATATAATGATGAGTTGGAATCTCGTCTTGAGGAGCATGAGGTCACCATTGATAAAATGGAAGGTCATGAGCGTGATTACGCTAATGAGATTGCGGACCTCTCTCAAGCTCTTGAACATGAACAAACCACCAAGAAATCTCTTGAGGAGACTTTTGCTCTAGAGTTATCTAGAGTGAAGGAATCTCATGATAGAGCTCTTGAGGTGGCCAATGTTTTTGAAACTAAAAATGCTAAGCTTGAAGTTGCTCATGCTAGACTCCTTGAGGATTTTGAGCACCTCAAAAATGGCTCAAGGGTCATCAAGGGTGAGCTCATCAAACTCACCGAGTCTCATGCTCAACTTGAAGCTTCTTATTTAAAAGAGCTTGCCAAGTTGCCTTCTCCTCTTGTTGTTAATGATGATGCTTGTGCTACTAACTCTATTTCTTGTGAAGCATCCATTTTAAAGGCGAACGTTGAGCTACGGGCTCAAGTTGAGTTGTTATCTAGCAATTATGGGAAATTGGAAGAAAGCCATGAAAAGCTCTCAAGCTCTCATGATGATCTTCTAGTATCCCATAATGTGCTAAAGATAGCTCATGAGGCCATGATTGCTAAGGTAACATCTAGTGAGCCTCATGTGGACACTAGCACTACTTTTAGTCAAAATGCTATATTGCCTTGTGCTAGTCCTCGCGATTCATTCATGCATAACGTTGGTACATCTTGTGATGAGTTGCTTTCCTTGCCTTGTTGCTCTAACGATGAAGCTTATACTTCCTCTAGTGCTTGTGTTGAGACTAACCATGTAGAGGAAATCAAAGAGCTCAAGGCCCAAGTCACTTCTTTGAAGAAAGATTTGAAAAAGTGTCATGAAGGGAAGGCCACACTCAACAATATCTTGAGTGTACAAAAATCCCCCAATGACAAAGGTGGACTTGGATTCAACTCCAATAAGAAGAAGAAGTCCAAGAGCAACAACAAGAAGGTCCAAAAACAAGTCAAGAGTTCGGCCAAGATTATTTGCTTCAAGTGCAAAATTGAAGGGCATCATGTTAGATCTTGCCCATTGAAGAAGAAGGCCATTAGTGACAAGCAACAAGGGAAGCGGCTACAAGTGCATTCTCATGCTTAACCTCAAGTTGAAGAAAGGCGTCTTCCCAATAAGACTCAATCTAATGCTTCTCAAGTTGAGAAATCAAGTGAGAAGAAAGTGAAGAGTAGACGTTGCTACCTATGTCGTGAGAAAGGTCACCTCGCTTCTTCATGCACAAGTGGTAACTTATCCAACCCAATTATTATTGATGATGTCTATTCTCTTGGGAAGGATAAGGTTGGCAATGTGGTTGCCAAGTTTGTTAGTACTCAAAGTGGTTTGAAGCAAAGAACCATTTGGGTAGCCAAGCCTATTGTGACTAACCTCTTAGGACCCAACTTGGTTGGAGACCAACTAGCTCAAACTTGATCAATAGGTGTTGTTGGAGGGCATTGGAGACTTGGCTACTTTATGAAGAATTAAGGGGACTTCATCATTCTAATTGTCTCAAGCCAAGTTATTCGGATTATCAAGTTTCTATCTTATATCCAATGTTCCTCCATGCGGTAACTCGTGCTTAAAGTGTTTACATTGATAGTTACTTACCCCTTTGCATGTTTGGTTTTGTTCCTTGCATGTGTTTGTATATGTTGTGCTTCCAACTTGATTATCTTGAGCAATCAAGTATGTGTGTGCTGGTTTGCACTTCATGTACATGTGTGTCGTACGTTGAGCCTTTGTGCATCTTGTTTGTATCTTAGTTGGCTCTTGTGAGAGATTAATGGAATATCCCATTATGGGGGAGTGATGTGCTTTGTGCACCTCACTATCCTATAAACGTGTGTACATGAGTAATACCATCTAGTATTGATATTTCAAGATTATCTAGTCTCTATGTGGTATGTCTTCTCATAATAAATTCAATTTCTAAATAGTCCATTAATTATCTCTTGTTGGATTCTCTTATTGCCTCCTGTTAAGTTTTTATTGGTATCACATTATGGGGGGGTAATATGTTATGTGCATATTACAAGCCTAGAAAATGTGTACATTTGAGATATTGTCACCTAGGATTGGTATTGTAAATTATCTTGTTCTTAGGTGGCATGTTAGCTCTACAAGTTGCACTTTGCTTGTGTTCAGTATGAAGATGATGTTGGTTATCCTTGCTATCTACCAACGGGAATCATTTCCAAATACTTCTTTTTGACAATTGGTACTCACTTATGTGTGGTAGAAATTATTGATCATCTTTACATTGGCCTTTGCTTTTATTTGCCTTATCTCGTGCCTAGGATTGTGTCAACTCCCATTGTATTCCATACCACTTGTGGATCTTGTTATTTCCTTGAGCTTGTCTAGTATTTGTATAGATATAGTGAAAGTGGTGATCCCATCTTGTGCTTTTTGTATTCAAATGCAAATTATCTTTAATGCACAATGCTTGGGGGAGCTATCCTATTTTTCTTAGAATGCTCACCTTGTGATCCTTATCAAGTGTATGTTGGTGGAATGCATACCGTTTCTTTTTGGTACTTTGTGCCATCATGAAACTTTGTAGAGCACTTGGTTTGTTTGGAACCATTCTCTCTTTTGGGAGTTTGACATCTTTCTTTTTGCGTGTATCATTGGATATCTCATTCCTTGATGTATCGTTCATTTGATATCCTCCAAGTGTTGATTTATTCATTTGGTATCTCTTCTTCACTTGGTAATTCTTTGTCAATTGGTATCGGTTCTTGAAAGTATTGAGCATGCATATTAACTTCATGTAGTTACTTTGGCATGCTTTCCTTCTTTGACCCAATATATAGGGGAAACTCCACCAAGTCTCAAATTGGATGAGATGTGCATGAAATTCATTTTCATATCTATATGCACATATTTATGTGGAGTTTGTCCTATGTATTGTTGGTTCTCTAACTCTTTGGTCCCAATGAGTTTGGGTACCATTTTGTTCATGTTGTTGTTCCAGGAACAATTGGAGATGCATTGGACGCTTGGCTCACTCACAAGGAAGGTGGTGTCATCATGTGCTAATTGGAGTCAAGCTAGGATGATCAATGAACTACTACCTACCTTTAATTGGTATCTACTACATCCTTCCAATGATATCTCGGTAACAAGTATCTCTTCATGCATTCTTTTCTTGCATTCAACCTTGTGTAGGTTGCATCTTTGCATGATTTTCATTCCATTTTGTGATACTTGTTTCCTTTCTCAAAGCATCTCAACGATGATCTCATGTTGCTAGTTGTGATGTCTTTGATGGGTGTGTGGTAGGAATTCGTTTATATACTATAAGACCATATCTAGCCATGTGCTATGCTTCCAAGCAAATATCTTAATGGTATATGTATGACTTCCTTTTGGATATCTTGTTCCTTCGTGTTGTAACTATTTTGGGTGTACATCCTTCTTTGTACATATATATATATATATATATATATATATATATATATATATATATATATATATATATATATATCATGATTTCGTCCACCTAGAATCTTATACACTTGAGAGAAGTTGCATATATAGATGATATTCTTTCTTCCACGTCCACCTTGCCTTTCTTATGTTATTTCTTTGGTGGCTCCATGAAAGATTTTTCCTTGTGTGCGTGTCTTCTATCGTTGCATCTTGATGCACTCTTGTCTGGTGAAGATTATTTTCCTCATGCTTATGTTTACGAGGTTTTTGCCATCTTAATTGGTATATGATACGTCTCCAACGTATCTATAATTTTTGATTGCTCCATGCTATATTATCTACTGTTTTGGACTACATTGGGCTTTATTTTCCACTTTTATATTATTTTTGGGACTAACCTATTAACCGGAGGCCCGGCCCAGAATTGTTGTTTTTTGCCTATTTCAGTGTTTCGAAGAAACGGAATATCAAACGGAGTCCAAACAGAATAATCCTTTCTGGAACGTGATTTTCTCCCCAAATATGACCGAGGAGACTTGGACCCTACGCCAATGAAGCTTCAAGGTGGGCACAAGGTAGGGGGGCGCGCCCTACACCCCTAGGCGCGCCCCCACCCTCGTGGGCCCACCGAGGCTCCACCGACGTACTTCTTCCTACTATATATACCCACGTACCCCCAAACGATCAGAACAGGAGCCAAAAACCTAATTCCACCGCCGCAACTTTCTGTATCCACGAGATCCCATCTTGGGGCCTGTTCTGGAGCTCCGTCGGAGAGGGCCGTCATCACGGAGTACTTCTACATCATCATAGCCTCTCCGATGAAGTGTGAGTAGTTTACCTCAGACCTTCGGGTCTATAGTTATTAGCTAGATGGCTTCTTCTCTCTTTTTGGATCTCAATACAATGTTCTCCCCCTCTCTTGTGGAGATCTATTTGATGTAATCTTCTTCTTTTTGCGGTGTGTTTGTTGAGACCGATGAATTGTGGGTTTATGATCAAGTCTATCTATGAACAATATTTGAATCTTCTCTGAATTCTTTTATGTATGATTGGTTATCTTTGCAAGTCTCTTCAAATTATCCGTTTGGTTTGGCCGACTAGATTGGTAGTTCTTGCCATGGGAGAAGTGCTTAGCTTTGGGTTCGATCTTGCGGTGTCCTTTCCCAGTGACAGAAGGGGCAGCAAGGCATGTATTGTATCGTTGCCATCGAGGATAACAAGATGGGGTTTATTTCATATTGCATGAATTTATCTCTCTACATCATGTCATCTTGCTTAAAGTGTTACTCTGTTTTTAACTTAATACTCTAGATGCATGCTGGATAGTGGTCGACGAGTGGAGTAATAGTAGTAGATGCAGAATCGTTTCGATCTACTTGTCACGGACGTGATGCCTATATACATGATCATGCCTAGATATTCTCATAAATATGCTCAATTCTATGAATTGCTCAACAGTAATGTGTTCACCCACCATAGAAAACTTATGCTCTTGAGAGAAGCCACTAGTGAAACCTATGGCCCCCGGGTCTATTCTCATCATATCAATCTCCATCACTTTAATCTTGTTTTGCTTTTTACTTTTCCTTTTACTTTTCACTTTGCATCTTTATACCAAAAATATTATCTCTATCAGATCTCACTCTTGTAAGTGATCGTGAAGGGATTGACAACCCCTAATCGCGTTGGTTGCGAGTTGCTATCGATTTGTGCAGGTACGAGGGACTTGAGCGTGGCCTCCTACTAGATTGATACCTTGGTTCTCAAAAACTGAGGGAAATACTTACGCTACTCTGCTGCATCATCCTCTCCTCTTCGGGGAAAACCAACGCAAGCTCAAGAGGTAGCAGTATCCCTCGTCTTGATGAGCCTTTCATCTTCTATCTTCATCGCGGATTGTCACAAGCATAGGTTCTCTATATGCTTATTAGTAAGCTTGTGAACCCATTTGCTAGTTGTGTGTGGGAATGATAGGCCTTGCACTGTGTGCCTCATTCTTTCAAGACCATATTGATGCTTAATGCTCTTCTGTACATTAGTCTTCTCAAGTGCATTGCCTTGACTCACACACATCTTTTTGGTTGAGCCCACTTTTAAGTTGCCTCTCTTACTTGTTGCTCAACCATGTGTTTGTTGCAAGTACTAGGCTTAGTTTCCTATATGCTATCTTGCACTTGTTGTAAGTTTCTATTGATTTTGGGGGAGCTATGATCCTATTTTGTGCACTTTGTATCCAGATATAAAAATTCTTGATGTGCACAAATCATGGGGAGCTTCTCTAGTTTCTTTAGAACACTGCTCTGCTCTTATCATTATATCCTTTCTTCATGTGGCTCGTAGGATCATTGGCCTAGTTGGTTCAATTGGTATCTTTTGATAGCTTGCTTCAATAGATATCTTTTGATTGCTTGATTGCTTGTTTCTCTCTTTGTTATGTCTTTGTGGCATATCTTCCTTTTGCAATCTTTGGGCCTCAATATAGTTTGTCTTCCTCCAAGTATTTACCGTTGGATTTGTGTATTGCATTCCAGTCTCTTGTTGAGAAATACACAATTTATGGAGGAACACATTTTATATTGGCCTTCTAATCTTGTAGCCCATTTTGGCAATCGATGCCAATGGGGGAGAAGTTTCAGAGAGTTTTGTGGAGAAGTTTAGAGAGTTGTCTCTTCTGGCTTTGGTTTGTTCCTAAGCATACGCATCTCCTTCGCATGCATTATTGGTTGTTGCATTGCATGGTGATGCATAATTCCATATATAAACTCTCTTGAAAGTGATTGTCATCAATTACCAAAATGGGGGAGATTGAAAGGACATGCGGTGCCCCCATGTGTGGTTTTGGTAATTGATGGCATTCTCTATGGACTAATGGTTGCATTGAGTTATATTTGAAGGATTTTTTCATAGGCATTTCTTGAAGTCCATGTGTTGGTTTCAAGGAGTTTATGGGTTGACCAAGGTGCTATTAAGGAATTATCCAAAGATTGGTCATGTGAGTGTTGAGCTTATTACAAGCATGTCTTGAAGTCCATGTGTTGGATTCAAGGAGTTTATGGGTTGACCAAGGTGCTATTAAGGAATTATCCAAAGATTGGTCCTATGAGTGTTGAGCTTATTGCAAGCATGTCTTGAAGAAGAAGATTGTGTGATCATTCATGTTTACCTTCAAGACATCATCCAAACGAGGAGAGTTGGAAAGATTCAAGGTTAATCAAGACTAAGTCAAGAGTGAATCAAGTTGATCAACTCACAAAGCGTAGAAGATGTACCGAGAGGGATCAAGTGATCCCATGGTATGGTAAGCATTGTCCATTGCACTTTGTGTACTAACCCATGGTCTATGTGAGAGTCTATGTGGGGTTAGGTACGTGTCCATGGGCTTGCGTCAAGAGGAAGATATCATACAACCCATGGAAAGGATGACATCAAGTGGTGATCGTCATCAAGATTGCCGTGTGCAAGTTCAAGTGGAGCATCACGAAGAGATCAAATGCTTGAAGCTTGCCATCCATTTTGGTGTCAATGGACTTGTGAAGATGTGCCGAAGAGAGGCTCACCCATAGTGGAGTATGGGGGAGCAATCATCTAGTCTCCATCGACCCAACGCAATCAAGAAAGGTGGTCCATCTTGAGGAGGACAAGATCGTCATCATCTAGCTCAACTGGATCATTTGCAAGGAAAAGGTTTGCCCTTGATAGGTTTTCTATTTTACCGGTCTCATGGTGGTAGTTGGGAGACCGGGTTATAGGATCGATAGTCGTACTATCAAGGGGGGCTCTCAAGTGAGTAGCTTGATCGTATCGTTCGTTGAGAGCTCAAACCATTGCATCCTTGCATCATGTTTCTTGGTTCTTGTTTGGTTCTCTTTGTGAGCCTTAGAGCTTATGGTCATCTTGATGACAAGCTTGAGTTCATCGAAAATGGAGTTTGCATGCGTCTTCGATGATGTTTTCGGTGTTGGAGGTTTTACCGGTCTTATCCGAGGAAGGGTTATCACCATTTTCTTTTGGGCCTTTTCTCATTTGCTTATTATTGGTATTTCTATCAAGATTGTGTTAGCCCTTGTCGCTAGCTTTCCAACAAACTTGGTTTCATCGAATTCGGAGTCTGTTTGCAGAAGTTGTGGTAGTTTTGGTGTTCTGAAAAGGCCGCAGCGGTACTACGGCGGGTAGGAGCGGAAGTAATTTTTTACTACCGCCCTTGGGAGCGGTACTACTGCTCTTGGTAGCGGTACTACCACTTGGAGCAGTACTACCGCGGCTACTTCTGTGGCTACTTCCGCTCGGGACCAAAAACTCGTCACAAGTCCAGCTGTGGTAGGCACGGATGTAATTTTTTAGTACCGCTCGCAAGCAGTAGTACCGCAACCCTTAGCAGTAGTACTGCTACCCCTAGCGGTTGTACCGTGATGTCAAGCGGTACTACCGCTCCGACAGTTCTTCTGGCTTTTTTGCCTCCTCGTTGTTGCGTTTCAAAGGGTACTACCGCCCTAGCAGTAGTACCGCTCCTTGGAGCGGTAGTACCGCTCGGTGCGGGATGTGAGCATAACGGTTGGATTTTTTCCCACCTATAAAAGGGGGTCTTCTTCCCCATTGAACCTTATCCTTTTTAGCTCGTGTTCTTCCCCCAGTGTTGACCTTCTTCGAGCTTGCTAACTCGCAATCCCTCCAATGATTCTTGCTAGTTCTTGAGGGAAAAGAGAGAGGAGATCTAGATCCACGTTTCCACCAATCACTTTCTCCTCTAAGTGAGGGGAACCCCTTGGATCTAGATCTTGGAGTTCTTCGTGTTCTTCTTTCGTTCTTCCTCTCATTTTCCTCCCTAGCATTAGTTGCTTTGGTGGGATTTGGGAGAGAAGGACTTGGGCACTCCGTGTGCCCTTGCCATTGCATTTGGTGCATCGGTTTGAGTTCTCCACGGTGATACGTGGAAGTGAAGTTTGAGAAGCTTATTACTCTTGGGTGTTGGGGCACCATAGAGCTTGTTCCTCTTGGGTGCCTTGGCGCCCTAGACGGTTGGTGGTGTTCGGAGCTCAATCATTGTGGTGTAAAGCTCCGGGCAAGCGTCGGGGTCTCCAATTAGGTTGTGGAGATCGCCCCGAGAAATTTGACGGGTACCGGTGACCGCCCCCAAGGGTTGCCAAAGTGTACGGGTTCGGTGACCGCCCCCAAGGGTTGCTATTTGTCGGATTTTAGGTTCCAGCAGACCCTTGAGGTTCGAACTCTAGGGTCCGCGCGGAGATTACGCTTCCTACCTACCTGTACCCCTTCGCCTCGCAAGGATCTAAGCTACCAGAAGAACAACACAAGAGACACAGAGTTTATACTGGTTCGGGCCACCGATGTGGTGTAATATCCTACTCCAGTGTGGTGGTGTGGTGGATTGCCTCTTGGGCTGATGATGAACAATACAAGGAAGAACAGCCTCGCGAGGGTCTGTTCTTGACCGGGGCGATGAACTGCTAGGAGGAGCTCAGTCGCCCTTCTCTCTGGATCCTAGCTGGTTAGATTTCTCGGTCTCTAGATGCCTTTACCCCGGGGGTGGCTAGTCCTATTTATAGGCAAAGGCCCTGGGCCTCTTCCCAAATATTGAACGGGAAGGGCGCCAACAATTGGCCATTTTGAAGCGGAACATCTAGTACACTTATCCTGACTAAAGTTGGTCCTCGCCTGCCAAAGGCTCTGGTGATGACGCTGGCTTGGGCTCCACAGTGACTACCTCCTTGTCGCAGAGCTGGTTTTGGTCTCGTTGCACCGAAATGGGTGCCTTTGCTTGATCCTCTCACCTGCGCTTGCTCCCTTTGCACCAAAGAGGAAAGGGAGGACACTGCGCGGGCGGGCGCCCGCCTGGCGCCCTTGGTCGTCATGGCTTGCGTCATGGGCACCTCGCGAGGTACCCCGCCTTGATCTCTCCGCCTCCTCACGAGCCAGCCTGATGAGGCCGTGCCTGAGGAAGCTCCGTGTCGTCCTCCCTGCGAGGGTCTTGGGTCCGCGTTGATGAAGATGGGCCGTATTGGGCCCCCTTTGAGCCACGCCGCAGGCAGGCAAGTCTGGGGACCCCCGTTCCCAGAACGACGACACTATTTGTACGGGTTTGGTGACCGCCCTCAAGGGTCCCTTAGTGGAATCACGACATCTTGCATTGTGCGAGGGCGTGAGGAGATTACGGTGGCCCTAGTGGCTTCTTGGGGAGCATTGTGCCTCCACACCGCTCCAAACGGAGATTAGCATCCGCAAGGGTGTGAACTTCGAGATACATCGTCATCTCCGCGTGCCTCGGTTATCTCTTACCCGAGCTCTTTACTTATGCACTTTACCTTGTGATAGCCATATTGGTTCTTGGCATATATCTTTCTATCACCTAGTAGTTTATCTTGCTTAGCATAAGTTGTTGGTGCACATAGGTGAGCCTAGTTATTGTAGGTTTTGTGCTTGACAAATTAACTGCTAGGTTTATTCCGCATTTGTTCAAGCCTAAACCGTAATTATTTTAAAAGCGCCTATTGACCCCCCCCCCCTCTAGGCGACATCCACGATCTTTCAACAGGTTTGGAGTCCGGTCAGCTCTCCCGTACTACCCCAGGCCAGGCCCTTCTCTTTCTAGGAGGTGAGCCGTCTGGGGATTCCGGATCGGAACTCGGGGGCTGCCGCCCATTTAGGGTCGCGCGGCTCGGAGATATAGAACCACCCCGATTGCCACCCTTTTACGGTCTCCACAAAGGAGCCCTCAAGCCATGTGACATTGGGCATCTTGCCCACCATGGCGCCTCCGCACTCCGCCTGCTGGCCACGCACCACTTTCGGTTTGACATTAAAAGTTTTCAGCCATAGGCCGAAGTGGGGCCGGATGCGGAGGAAGGCCTCACCCACGACGATAAACGCCGAGATGTTGAGGATGAAGTTCGGGGCCAGATTGTGGAAGTCCAGGCCGTAGTAGAACATGAGCCCCCGGACGAATGAGTGGAGAGGGAAGCCCAGTCCGCGGAGGAAATGGGTGAGAAACACTACCCTCTCGTGGGGCCTGGGGGTGGGGATGAACTGCCCCGCATCTGGGAGCCGATGCGGGATGTCCTCGGACAAGTATCCGGCTCCCCTCAGCTTCGTGATGTGTCCCTCCGTGATGGAGGAGACCATCCACTTGCATCTCGCTCCGGACATGATTGGAGAAGGTTGAGGAAGAAAATGTGGACTTGGGCACTGGAGCTCGAGTGTGCGAGAATGGATGAGGAAAGGAGGAAGAAGGCGTGGATGGAGAAAGGTGAACTCTTGTCCCTTTATATGGGCGGACGAAACTATGCGTCCCCACCAGCCTCTTAAAACCCACTCGTCCCCCAAGCGCCGTAATCGATGGCGCGGTTGAGTTACCCACGTCCGTATTGATGAGAAACCCGCAATAAGGGGACACGATATCTGCTTCGACAAGACGTACCAAGGAAACCGCCTCGCAAAATGTGTTGAGATTGGAAAAACGGTTCGTATAATGGCTTGGCTATGGTGTGATGTCACATTGCAGGACACGTCAGCAGATTAGATTTTTGGAAATGTTATTCTCTCTATGATGGTATGTGGAACTTATTTTGCAGAGCCGGACACGATCCTCGTGTTCAAAATCTTCTATCAAGTATTCGGAGGAGGAACCCTCCTTGCAATGCCGAAGACAATCTATGCGCCGGACTCATCGTCATTGAAGCCTGGTTCAGGGGCTACTGAGGGAGTCCTGGATTAGGGGGTATCCGGACGGCCGGACTATAACCTTTGGCCGGACTGTTGGACTATGAAGATACAAGATTGAAGACTTCGTCCCGTGTCCGTATGGGACTTTCCTTGGCGTGGAAGGCAAGCTTGGCAGTACGGATATTTAGATCTCCTTCCTTGTAACCGACTCTGTGTAACCCTAGCCCCCTCCGGTGTCTATATAAATAGGAGGTTTTAGTCTGTAGGACACAACAACATCAACAATCATACCATAGGCTAGCTTCTAGGGTTTAGCCTCTCCGATCTCGTGGTAGATCCACTCTTCTACTACCCATATCATCAATATTAATCAAGAAGGAGTAGGATTTTACCTCCATCGAGAGGGCCCGAACTTGGGTAAAAATATTGTGTCCCTTGTCTCCTGTTACCATCCGCCTAGACGCACAGTTCGGGACCCCCTACCCGAGATCCGCCAGTTTTGACACCGACAGTGAGACTGAACCTCGACCGCAGGAGGGTGAGTGCGTCCTCCTCGCCACTCACATCGACCATGGATTTTCTTTTCCTCCGCATCCTTTTTTCCGAGCTTTCTTGAACTTCTTCGGAGCACAACTTCATCACTTTTCCCCCAACACCATCGTGTACCTTGCTGCTTTCGTGTCTCTGCGCGAAAATTTCTTGGGTTGTCGACCACACTAGGGCCTCTTCAAGCACATTTTCACGTGTCGCTCCCAGTCGGTCAAAAAGGCCAATCCAAGTGACGAGAGGACCCAAGTGATCCAGATGTGTGGGGGTCTTGGGATTCAAATGAGGGGTAAGAGCTATTTCCCAGCCATAATTCTTCCTGAGTCAGTCCGAGGGTGGCAGTCGACCTGGTTTTACTGCAAAGACCAGCCGACTCCAGGCCAGTCGACTGGACTTCCTCCTTTTTCTATGGCTCGCGTAGAGAAGCCCTCCGTCTTGAAAGTGACCCCAGGGGAGAAAGCGGAGGTGAAAGTACTGGTTGAGCGAGTGGTCCACCTCATCCGTGAGGGTGTGACCGAAATGGATCTGCTAGAAGTCTTCCTCAGACGACGTATTCAACCACTTCAGGCCCGTGACCATCCAATGTGGATGTACTCGGGCATTGAAGATTCCACTCGGGTGCATCCAGAAGAAGTCGACGAGGATACGGTGGATAAGTGCTTGAGGAGTAACACTGGCAACAAGGATAACCCCAGGGGGGCCAGGAGAATCCCTCCACTCGACCAATCCTATGAACCAGACAAGGTCCAATTCTGAATTACCGAGTGTCATCTGGATTTATCATGCAACTGTTTATGCTCCACCGATTGACTTTGTCTTGCTTGTTATCTTCTAGGCCCTTACTGAGATGTATTTGATGCCCAACCGAGAGCATGAGCAGGACCCGGAAGGGGAAGCAAGCGGAGCTGAAAGCGGCGAGTGGCATTCTGACGGAGAAGGTGACGAGGAGAGCGACGACCCGAGTGATGAAGAAGAGGTCGACTCTCCTCCCCGCAGGGAAAGGCGATCCAAGCTCACCCACGATCCGGCGAGCGCCCACGACAAGGTGACCGTTCAGACCAGGCAGTCGTCAAAGCGTCCTCGGACGTCTTCTCCGGCGCCAACTGAAAAGGCCCCAAAGCAGTCCAAGGTTGTAGTGCAGAAGACTCGGAAGGCGCTGCCCAGAATCAAAATTGACATCCCTGTTGCTTCTACGTGATTGTTATTCTTTCGCTTTTACTCGATGTTCTCTGCTGTCTATTTTTCCTTGGTTTGACCGAATGAATCTTGAAACTAGCAGTGCTGCTACCTTTGGGACCTCTGCTTATAAAAACAAGGATGAGGACATGGAAGATGCGGTCACCTCTAACCCAGGTATAACTTTCGTGATCTTGTCTTTGTTTTGTCGATTGAACTGCGGTATAACCAATGAGGATGAATTTTTGGCGACTGATCTTTTTGCAGCTCCTCTCAACATCATTGACCTCCCAGATGACAAAGAGGACGAGCCATCGAGACCCTTGGGAAGGCGAAGCAAGAAAACGCCTACTAGCAAGACGCCTCAGTCGACGCCAGTGGCGGAACCGGTAATTCAGGAGGCTAGTGACGCCAATCGAACCTTTGTCACCTTCGCTATCCCATTGTCGAGTGCTCAACCTTCCGCATCAGCCGCGTAGACTTCAGCCGATCCAGCTTCACTTTTTGCTGCACACCACGTCCCAGAGGACCAAGTGGGTGCTGCCAGAGAAGCCATACGCCAGGCGGGCATCATGATGGAGCAGATGAAGACGGTTCGGGAAGCCAGCCAAGCCGCCTATGACGCCAGCTCCGCTCTTCGGAGCAACGTCCAAGTTAGCAGGCTGTCGACTGGCTCTTTCGGCTTGTTGCTTGTTCTGTTAGGATATGCTACCTGAAAACATTTCCTCGAGGAATCTTTGCATCTGTCTGTGTTTCGCATTCGTACACCCACTGGGTGTTCTAACTTGCTACTTCACAAATTTGAATCTTGAGTCGACTAGGTCATGTCGATTGGATGTTTGAACTAGTGGGGCACGCTGAGTGCACCCACTTGGTGTAGTCCCCGAGACTATAGTGGAATGCAGGCAGTCGATTGTAGTCTTAGAATCTGAAACTCCTCACTCGGTCTGGTCGGACCATGTCGAGTGGAACTTGAACAAGTGGGGGCACGCTAAGTGCACCCACTCGGTGTAGTCCCCGAGACCGTGGTCGACTGCGGGCAGTCAACTATGGTCTGAAAATTCTCTCTCTCTCTCTCTCTCTCTCTCTCTCTCTCTCTCTTGCACTCGTGTTGGACAGACCATGTCGAGTGTAAACTGGACCAGTGGGGGCATGCTAAGTGCACCCACTAGGTGTAGTCCCCGAAACTACTGTTGGATGTTTGATTCGGCAGTAGTCTTTGCTAAATTTATCAGATTACTGTTGTGGAATAACCAACTCCTCCATCTGTCGATTGACCGTCCTTTGATTACAGAAATCTTGTGAACTTGGAGCTCGCTTCGCCGAACTGGAGAAGAAACGGATTCAGCTCAACCTTGACATGGAGCTAGCCAAGACAAATCTGTAGAAGGCCAAGGATGAAGCTACTGGTAAGTAAAATTTGTCGACTGATTTGCTTCTTAATTTGGATGTTGTTTGCCCTTTCTGAATCTTGATGCTTTTTGCCCTTTCTGAATCTATATGTTAGAAACTCTGAACCAAGCTCTGGCCAAGAAAGATCAAGAACTTGCAGCCGCACAGAAGATGGCTAAAGAGAAAACTGCCCTTGCTGAACAGAAGCTGGCTTCAGTCAGCAAGCTGGAGGAAGAGAATGCTAAGCTGAAAAATTCTCTTGATGAGGCCAACAAGGAGGCGACCCGTCTGAAGAAGGACAAGAATAACCTGACCGAAAAGATGGAAGGCATTGCTCGCAAGCGGAACAAACTGGAGGACTTTCTGGGAGGCCTTGCCAAAAAGTTGCTCACCATGCTTGAAGGTGCTTCTTTTTACTCGAATGTCTTGTCGTTGACGATTCGTCATACCACTACTGACTCTTTCGAATTATGCGTGTAGAATTTTGTCAGAACTTCGAGGAGGAGACGGGGCGAGTTGAAACAAGCCTGGACCCCATTCTCTCTCCAGTGAAGGACGAAGCTGCCATGAACATACTCCGACTGGAATCTCGCGTTTCTGGCGTTGTCAACTATCTGGCTCGACTGAAAGTCGCAATGTCACGGATCGACACAGCGCTCTGGCCAAGGGCAACACTCCAGAATGACCTCGAGTCTCTGATGACTCGACTTAACGAGATCCCTGGTCGAGTGCAGGAATGGAAGAAGTCTTCCGCTCGGTGTGGTGCTGACGTGGCTCTGTCCTTGGTTCATGTCCACTGCAAGGAAGCGCGAGAGGAGAAGCTGGCGGCGATCAAGGTTGCCAATACCAAGAAGCATGACTTCCAGTCTTTCATGGAAACCTTCATCGCTGCTGCCACTCAAATTGCTGACGGAATCGATCTGGACGAGTTCGTGGAGCCTGCTAGCCCTCCTCCTGGAGAGTGACAAACTTCATGCCCCACTTTAAATTTTCCCCGGAATGCCAAGTGATTTTGTAATCGTTAAACTCCTTCGGGCTGAATGCCCGAGTACTTTTATCCGTGGTCTTGAACTTTAGGATTTATCTGAACTTGATTTATCTCTGAATATGCTTGCGTTTGCCTTCGAGTGGAATTAGTTCTTCACTCGGAATAATCTTTGTGCTTGAGATGCAGCTCTGAGGTGGAGACTCCAGTCGACCTGCACCTCGTCGTCCTTGCGGATGAGGATGGAGTGTACGTTGTATTTGTGGCATAGCTCCAAAGGAGAAGGTTGCAGTCGACCTGTACCTCGTCGTCCTTACGGATAGGGATGGAGCGTACGTTCTATTTGTGGCGTAGCTCCGAAGGAGAAGGTTGAAGTCGACCTGTACCTCGTCGTCCTTGTGGATAGGGATGGACGCACATTGTACTCGTGGCGCAGATCCAAAGGAGAAGGTTGCAATCGACCTGTACCTCGTCGTCCTTGCGGATAGGGATGGAGCGCACATTGTATTTGTGGCATAGCTCCGAAGGAGAAGGTTGCAGTCGACCTGCACCTCGTCGTCCTTGCGGATAGGGATGGGTTTCAAACTTAGGCGAGTACTGGACTGCAGCTAAGCCTTTGAGTGGGAGGGTTGCTCACCACTCGGTAGGATTTTTTAAACTTAGGCGAGTACTGGACTGCAACTAAGCCCCCGAGTGAGAGGCTTGCTCATCACTCGGTAGGATTTTTCAAACTTAGGCGAGTACTGGACTCAACTAAGCCCCCGAGTGGGAGGGTTGCTCACCACTCGGTAGGATTTTTTAAACTTAGGCAAGTAATGGACTGCAGCTAAGCCCCCTGAGTGAGAGGCTTGCTCACCACTCGGTAGGATTTTTTAAACTTAGGCGAGTACTGGACTGCAGCTAAGCCCCCGAGTGGGAGGGTTGCTCACCACTCGGTAGGATTTTTTATACTTAGGCGAGTACTGGACTGCAGCTAAGCCCCCCGAGTGAGAGGCTTGCTCACCACTCGATAGGATTTTTTAAACTTAGGCGAGTACTGGACTGCAGCTAAGCCCCCGAGTGAGAGGCTTGCTCACCACTCGGTAGGATTTTACAAACTTAGGCGAGTACTGGACTGCAGCTAAGCCCCCGAGTGGGAGGGTTGCTCACCACTCGGTAGGATTTTTTAAACTTAGGCGAGTACTGGACTGCAGCTAAGCCCCCCGAGTGAGAGGCTTGCTCACCACTTGGTAGGATTTTTTAAACTTAGGCGAGTACTGGACTGTAGCTAAGCCCCCGAGTGAGAGGCTTGCTCACCACTCGGTAGGATTTTTCAAACTTAGGCGAGTACTGGACTGCAGCTAAGCCCCCGAGTGAGAGGGTTGCTCACCACTCGGTAGGATTTTTTAAACTTAGGCGAGTACTGGACTGCAGCTAAGCCCCCGAGTGAGAGGCTTGCTCACCACTTGGTAGGATTTTTCAAACTTAGGCGAGTACTAGACTGCAGCTAAGCCATCGAATGGGAGGGTTGCTCACCACTCGGTAGGATTTTTTAAACTTAGGCGAGTACTGGACTGCAGCTAAGCCCCCGAGTGAGAGGCTTGCTCACCACTCGGTAGGATTTTTCAAACTTAGGCGAGTACTGGATTGCAGCTAAGCCCCCGAGTGAGAGGCTTGCTCACCACTCGGTAGGATTTTTTAAACTTAGGCGAGTACTGGACTGCAGCTAAGCCCCCGAGTGAGAGGCTTGCTCACCACTAGGTAGGATTTTTCAAACTTAGGCGAAACGAATTCGCGGCTAAGCCCTCGAGTGAGAGGCTTGCTCACCACTCGGTAGGATTTTTCAAACTTAGGTGAAACAGATTCGCGGCTAAGCCCCCGAGTGAGAGGCTTGCTCACCACTCGGTAGGATTTTTCAAATTTAGGCAAAACAGATTCGCGGCTAAGCCCCTGAGTGAGAGGCTTGCTCACCACTCGGTAGGATTTTTCAAACTTAAGGGAAACAGATTCGCGGCTAAGCCACCCACTAGGGGATTTGAGACACAAACATAAGCAACAACAATCGTTTTAGAAGACTGTAGAGCTCTTGTCTTTGATAAACAAACTACAAATGTATTTCTTATTACATCTCATCAGAATGAGTGCTTAAGTATAAAAGGGGCGGAGCAGCTCCGCATTCCAAGCGTGCGGCTCGTCTTTCTTGTGCTCGATGTTGTAGAGGTGGTACGCTCCGTTGTGGAGCACTCTGGTGACAATGAAGGGACCTTCCCAAGCAGGAGCAAGCTTATGTGGTTTCTACTGATCCACTCGGAGAACCAAGTCTCCCTCTTGAAATGCCCGACCCCTCACGTTTCTGGCGTGGAATCGACGCAAGTCTTGTTGGTAGATGGTCGACCGGATCAGGGCCATCTCTCTTTCTTCTTCCAGGAGATCAACTGCATCTTGCCGTGCATGTTTTGCTTCATCTTCTGAGAAAAGCTCGACTTGGGGTGCATTGTGGAGCAAGTCACTCAGAAGTACAGCTTCAGCTCCATAAACCAAGAAGAAATGAGTTCAACCAGTCGACCGATTAGGAGTTGTCCTCAGTCCCCATAGTACTGACGGAAGTTCATCGACCCAGGCTCCTGCTGCGTGTTTGAGATCACGCATCAGTCGGGGTTTCAACCCTTTGAGAATCAATCCATTTGCTCTTTCAGCTTGCCCATTCGACTGGGGGTGAGCGACTGAAGCATAGTCGACTCGAGTACCTTGTGTCGGTGTCAAAACCGGCGGATCTCGGGTGGGGGTCCCGATCTGTGCGCCAAGGTCGGATGGTAACAGGAGACAAGGGACACTTTATTTTACCTAGGTTCGGGCCCTCTCGATGGAGGTAAAACCCTACTCCTGCTAGATTAATATTGATGATATGGGTAGTACAAGAGTAGATCTACCACGAGATCAAGGAGGCTAAACCCTAGAAGCTAGCCTATGGGTATGATGATGGTTATGATGTGTTCGTCCTACGGACTACAACCCTCCGGTTTATATAGGCACCGGATAGGGTTAGGGTTACACAGAGTCGGTTACATTGGTAGGAGATCTTGAATATCCGCACGCCTAGCTTGCCTTCCACGCCAAGGAAAGAACCTTCCGGACACGGGACGAAGTCTTCAATCTTGTATCTTCATAGTCCTGGAGTCCGGCTGAAGATATAGTTCGGCTATCCGAACACCCCCTAATCCAGGACTCCCTCAGTAGCCCCTGAACCAGGCTTCAATGACGACGAGTCCGGCGCGCAAATTGTCTTCGGCATTGCAAGGCGGGTTCCTCCTCCAAATTCTTCAAGAAGATAATAAACACCAAAAAATAGTGTCCGGCTCTGCAAAACAAGTTTCCACGTATTGCCATATAGAAAATAATACAAACACAAATCAAATATGCTGACGTATTCCGCAGTGCGTCATAACACTGCGACCAAGCCTTCTGTATGGATTATTTTTTGTTGTTCCACCGCAACACGTTCAACGAGGCGGTTTCCTTGGCATGTCTTGTCGAAGCAGAGATCGTGTGCCCCCTTTAACGGGATTCTCATTAATACGGACGTGGGTAACCCAACCGCGCCATTTACCACGGCGTGTGAGCGGCAAGCGAGTTTTATTAGGTAGGTGGGGACGCATAACGGCATCAGCCTATATAAGGGGATAAAGATCCACCTCTTTCACCTACGCCTTCTTCCTCCCTTGCCCATCCATCTCCTGCGCACTCAAGCTCCAACGCCCAAGTTCGCTCTTTCTTCCCCAACCTGCTCCAGCGATGTCCGGAGCGGGTGGCAAGTGGATGGCTTCCTCCGTTACGGAGGGTCAAATCAAAAATCTTAGGAAGGCCGGATATCTGTCCAAGGACATCCCGCACTGGCTTCCCGAGGCGGGGCAGCTTCTTCCCACCCCAGGGCCCCATGAGAGGGTAGTTTTTCTCCCCCATTTCCTCCGCGGACCGGGTTTTCCACTTCACCCTTTTGTCCGGGGGCTCATGTTCTACTACAGCCTGGACTTCCACGATCTGGCCCCGAACTTTATCCTCAATATCTCGGTGTTTATCATCGTGTGTGAGGCCTTTCTCCGCATCCGCCCCCACTTCGGCCTCTGGCTCCAGACCTTCAACGTCAAGCCCAAGGTGGTGTCCGGCACCCAGGCGGAGTGCGGAGGTGCTATGGCTGGCAAAATGGCCAACGCACTCTGGTTCGATGGCTCCTTTGTGGAGTCCTTAAAGGGGTGGCAGGCAGGGTGGTTTTACATCACCGAGCCACGCGACTCGAGTTGGGTCGCGGCCCCTGAGTTCCGATCCGGACCCCCCACGCGGCTCATGTCCTGGAAAGAGACGGGCCTATCGTGGGGCAACGAAGAAGAAGTGACCGGACTGCAAACTTGCATCCGGTCCCTGATGAACAAGCCCATCCGGCATGTCAACATCATCCAGGTCATGCTCGTTCGCCAGATCCTCCCGTGCCAAGAACGGGAGTTCACTTTGTGGGAATTCGACCCGGCGCAGCACCAGACCCTCAATAGGCTCTTCGACACGACGTATGAAGACGTCTGGAAGGTGCTAACCAAAGGCGCCGAGTGCCCCACATCCGCTTCCGAGGACCGTGGATACAGCTCGCAGCGCAACGCTGGCGAGGTAGGCTATTTATACCTTTCACAGGTTCATTAAGCTTTTCTATATAGATTAACTCTATGTGGGATCTAAAAACTCCCTTTGCCTTTGACAGGCGTGGCTGAAGATAGCTGGACCAATCAACTGTCTGGCTCCTCTGCCCAAAGACCCAGCCCCAGCTCTCCTAGAGAAGCTGCTGGCTCCGGCGCCCTATGTGGTGCCGGAGAAGAAGGTCAAGAAGAAAAGACCACCGGGACTCGAAAGAGTGCCCGCAATGTGGTGGTGTCGAGCTCGTCATCTGGCGAGTCTCCGACGCCCTCTTCTCGTGAAAACGAGGAGGAGGAACAAGGAAGCTCTCCCCCTCCAGCGAGGGGAGCGAAAAAGAAGAAGGCCGCCCCAACAAGGGAGGCCGAGGGGTCGAGGAAAAGGAAGACCCCTCCGCCGGACTGCTCCCCCAACGCCGAAGAGGGCGGAAAGGAGTGGCCGGACAGAACCAAGTGTCCGGCGACATCGTAAGTATTCATATACCAGAATGACTCATAGTACCTTCAAGTGCGCAGCTTACCCTAATGTCGAATGCTATTTGCGCAGCCCGCCCCGAGCCGCACTCGATGATTCATCGAGCGGCTCCCTGGATTCGTCGGACATGAAATCTGTCCCGCCCGCAGTCTCCCCCAGCGGGGCGGACGACGCCGAAGCGGCGTCCCGCCGAACAGGGCAGGAGGAGGTGGTTCTGGAGGAGCCGCAAGGCAATCCTCAGGACCCCAGGAGTAAAGGGGATGAAACCCCCCAGGGCTCCCAGTCCGGCTTTGTGCCGGACACCGCGCCGGACTCAACCGTCCTGGCTCGCGGTGGGCGAACTCCTTCCAAGAGGAGTAAGCCGTCTGAGCCGGCGACCTCTGTCCAACCAGAGGCGCCGGATAGTCTGCTGGAGGCGCTTGAAGGCGCCACCATCGACGAGGAGCACCGTACTGTTATGAGTGCGGTGGTCCAAAGGGTTCAGTCCGCCAAGAGCGGACTGAATGAAGCTTGCGCTAGCCTTCTAACAGGCTTCCAGGTAAGCAAAAAATATGCTAAATTCATTTCCACATAGACAGTAGCCCCTGATGCTCTGTTCGGTGTTCGGAAAGAAAAGCCGAATAGAGGATCCAACAATTTTCGCAGGAGTCTAATAAAAAGTATAATATGCGTATGCAGGCTTCCCTGTTGTCCACCGCTGCACTGACTGCGCAGGTGGAAGTCCTGAAAAAGGACCTCGAGCGGTCCGAGCAAGAGCTCGGCCTTGCCAAAAGGCAGCTCACGCAAAAAGAAGGTAAGAAATACCCCTTAGAAGAAAAAGAAAAGAAAGAAAAAGAAAAAAGAAAAAAGGTGCCTATAGAGAGGCTTCATTGCAAAAAGAAATAACAAGATTGTACTGCTTATTGTAGGGGCCACAACCGAGGTGGCAACCCTAAAGCAGGCACTGGCTGAAGCCGAGAGGAAAGTGGCCGAGGAGCGCGCCGAGCGAGAAAAGCTTGGGGTCCAAGTCGGCGAGGTGCAGCAAGAGCTGCAAGCTCTCATGAAGAAACATGAGGGTTTGGAGCTTGAGGCAAAAACGCAAGCATCCGAGCTCGCGTCGGCTATTGAGACCACCAAGACTGCCAAGGCCAAAGCCCAAAAGGCCCTCCAAGAGTTGGAGGATGTGAAAAAGATAGCAGCGGGTAAGGCATTCTTAATGCAAAGTAGGAATATAAAGGTGAAATACCTATTACTTACCCGAATCCGGAGTTCTCCAGGGGCGTTCTTCGATCTTCCCCGCAGCGCATCCGACGCTGCCGCATTCTACCGAGCTGAAGAGGATAGCTCGACGGAGAGTGTGTTCTCGTCTCAGTATTCTGAGGCCGGACACGCTTTGCCCTTAAGCGATCAGCTGAAGCAGCTGGCCGAGCTCCACAAGGCGGCCGAACAGGCCATGAAGGGATTACTAGTTCGGCTGTGGCCTGGAGAGGCCCTGCCTGGGAGCTACTTCAGGCTGGTGCGGCGGCTGGTGGAGGCCTGTCCACGGCTTGAGGTCATCAAGCGCTCCGTCTGCATAGAAGGTGCCCGGAGGGCCCTTGCCCGTGTAAGGGTACAATGGGGCAAGCTGGACGGAGAGAAGCTGGTGAAGGACGGGCCGCCACAGGGGAAGGAGCATCGCAAGCCCGAGAACTACTACAAGGAAGTTCTCACTGGAGCTCGCCTTGTCGCGGATGAGTGTGCCAAAGATGTAATATTTCAATGAACTTGCTCGTTTGTATCCTGTGCGCTGAAAACTTGTTCATATGCGCTTAAGCAATGCTTTCTGAATTTAAAATATTATTTTCTGTGCGGCCGTTTATCAATAACTGAGAGATGGCGAGTCGTCGGCTTCTGCCCCCATGCAACTAGTGCTGGGGTGTTCGGGATAAACCTGAGGGCTCTTGTTCCCATAGTTGGGTCCTTCGAGGGAGGCGCTCAGCACAGCGAACCAGGCAATCGGACTATAATGCTTGAACACTCTCACTTAGCCATAGAACGTTATAATTTTAAATTTCGGCGAAGCCCCTAGTTCGGAAGGCCGAATTCGGGGCACTATCCACGCCTTTAGCCGGACTTAACCAGCTCTCCGCTCGAAGCGGCATAAGCCTTTAGGGACTCAAAAAACCTCTCGAACAGCGACCAGTCTCGCGCCTTATCATGACAGTCTGTTTTAGCTTTCTCCACTGAGGTGCTCACCCACCTGATCTGGGGCACAATCGCAGTGGTTCTCCTAGTGCTACCTTAGCCGATAGAGCGGAACGTAAGGCACCAAAACATAGGAGCCGGGCAAACCCAACATATGACCAAAATCATGACTCAGAGCCGATGCATATAATGCTATAAGTTCGGGGTGCCGCACTTGTGAAAGTGGACGGACTTCTCACACCAGATAGGAGGGTAATGAATCCCCTGGCGTGGTTTGCCGTACCATGGTGTACGGGTGCGATCATGTTATTTGAGTAAACATATGTATATTAAAAGAAGATAATGCAAAAATAGACGAAAAGCTATGCATTATTTATGAGGAGGTTGTTTATTCAAGCCGAACGATACAAATAGTGCGAAAAAAATTAGACTATTTAACATGTCCTGACCAGGCGCAGGCCGCGGAATTTAGAAACAGATATATCGCTCGAAATAGAGACCACCTGAGAGTTCAATGATGCGGCGTTGTTTTGTCTGCTTTCCTGGGTCCTATATCGTCTGTGCGGTAGCGAGGCTGAACGCTGTATCCAGAGTATGGAGTCCTGAAAGAAAAGAAGAAGCCGTCAGCCCCTAGTACGTTTGACGCCGTATTGTTGGCATGCCGTTTTATCTGCCCCTTCCCCTATGCCCATGGAATTGTAAGGGCGTAATTGTGTACTCGAGGTACTAGCTCCGCTATGTAGCGATGGCTGGGGTTGGGGCCGTATTGCTACGCGTGCTCTGAACGCGCCAGTCGGTCTTGCTGCGGGTTACTCCGGGCGCGTTTTGCGTTGTCCTGCTTTGTAGCGGCCGGACTCGAGAGCTGCCTTAACAGGATGCTTTGTACCTCTGCTGCGAGGGCCGCCGTGTGTTCCTCCGTACGGATGGAGCATTCGGTGTTTCCGCTGACCGTGATTACACCTCGAGGGCCTGGCATCTTGAGCTTGAGATATGCGTAGTGCGGCACCGCATTGAATTTAACGAATGCGGTTCGTCCAAGCAGAGCATGATAGCCACTACGAAACGGAACTATGTCGAAGATTAACTCTTCGCTTTGGAAGTTGTCCGGAGATCCGAAGACCACATCAAGTGTTATGGAGCCTATGCAATTGGCCTCTACACCTGGGATGACGCCTTTAAAGGTCGTCCTTGTGGGCTTGATCCTTGATGGATCTATGCCCATTTTCCGCACTGTATCCTGGTAGAGCAGGTTCAGGCTACTGCCGCCGTCCATGAGGACTCTTGTAAGGTGAAATCCGTCAACGATTGGGTCAAGAACCAATGCGGCGAAACCGCCGTGACGGATGCTAGTGGGGTGGTCCCTTCGATCGAAGGTGATCGGGCAAGAGGACCATGGGTTGAACTTTGGGGCGACTGGCTCCATCGCGTATACGTCCCGTAGCGCACGCTTCCTCTCCCGCTTGGGAATATGGGTCGCGTATATCATGTTCACCATCCGCACTTGTGGGAGAAACCCCTTCTGTCCGTTGTTGTTTGGCGGCCCGGGCTCCTCTTCGTCATCGCTGTCTAGCCCCTTGTTTTTGTGTTCGGCTCTTAACTTGCATGCCTGCTTGAACACCCAACAATCCCTGTTGGTGTGATTGGTTGGCCTTTCGGGGGTGCCGTGAATCTGGCACGAGCGGTCGAGTATTCGATCCAAACTGGACGGGCCCTGTGTATTCTTTTTGAATGCCTTTTTCCGCTTACCGGATTTATGGCCTCTGAATCCGGCGTTTACTGCCGTATCTTCATTGCTATCGCTGCTGACGCGGCGTTTCTGTTTATTCCGTCGCGACCTGCCACTTTTGTCCTTGGTATCTGAATTACCTTGCTTCTTCGATAAGTTGTTGCTGCGAGCTAGCCAGCTATCTTCGCCCGCGCAAAAGCGGGTCATGAGTGTCATGAGGGCTGCCATGGATTTCGGCTTTTCCTGTCCCAGGTGCCGGGCAAGCCACTCGTCACGGATGTTATGCTTGAAGGCTGCTAAGGCCTCTGCATCCGGACAATCGACTATCTGATTTCTCTTTGTTAGGAACCGTGTCCAGAATTGCCTGGCCGATTCTTCTGGTTGCTGGATTATGTGGCTTAGGTCGTCGGCGTCCGGTGGCCGTACGTAGGTCCCCTGGAAGTTGTCGAGGAATGCGGCCTCCAGGTCCTCCCAAGAGCCGATCGAATCTGCGGGGAGGCTGTTAAGCCAGTGCCGGGCTGGTCCCTTAAGCTTAAGGGGTAAATATTTGATGGCGTGCAAATCATCGCCGCGTGCCATGTGGATCTGGAGGAGATAGTCCTCAATCCATACTGCCGGATCGGTCGTACCATCGTACGACTCGATGTTGACGGGTTTAAAACCCTCTGCGATTCTATGATCCATTACTTCGTCTGTGAAGCATAGTGGGTGTGCGGCGCCCCTGTACTGGGCTATGTCTCGGCGCGGTTCGGAGGAGCTGTGCCTGTTGTGTGCGGCCCGGTCGGATTTATTGTGTACGGAGTGAAAACTATCACGTGCCGTCGGGCGTCCGCGCGATCCATAGATCGATCTTGTTTGCCTTGCTTTGTCCTCCAGGACGTCTCGCAGGTCTGGTTCGTGTTCCCGTGCCTTGGTAAAGCGGCTGCGGGGCATGGCTTGTTTGGATGTTCGACAGGCTTCTCTGTCGCGGCCGCGAGGTGGCCGATCTGCCATGTCTTGGGCTTCCTCCTCTGATTGGGGTAGCGGCCTGCGCTTAGGATAGTTTTTGGAGGGGCGTCCGAGCTTGTGCTCTTCGGCCGCAAGGACTTTAGTCCATCTGTCAGCTAGCAAATCTTGATCAGCTCTAAGCTGTTGCTGCTTTTTCTTTAGGCTGTTCGCCGTGGCTAAAAGCCTGCGTTGAAAGCGCTCTTGTTCGGCGGGGTCTGATGGTACGATGAATTCATCATCGCCGAGGCTTGCCTCGTCTTCGGAGGGAGGCATGTAGTTATCGTCCTCGACCTCTCGCTCTGCCGCTCTCTCATGAGGGCGGTCTTCTCCATCTTCCTGTGCCGAATCCTGCTGGTTTTGGTGTTCTTCGGCGCTGTCTGGGGTAGTATTATCTCCCGTGCCGGAATCACCGTTTCTGCTGTGGCGGGATTTGGAGCGGCGCCGCTGACGTCGGCGTTTTGGAGGCTTTTTCGAAGTGCCATCCTCCGTTGTTCCATCGTCATCTCCATCTTTTGGAGCATCCACCATGTATATGTCGTATGACGAGGTGGCGGTCCAGCGCCCTATAGGTGCTGGTTCTTGCTCGTCCCCTCCTTCGTCGTCCATACCGTCGAAGTCTTCGGAGCCGAAGTTGAGCATGTCAGATATATCGTCGACAGTGGCTATTAAGTGGGCGGTGGGTGGGCTTTGAATTTCTTCGTCGTCCGAATCCCAACCTCGCAGGCCATAGTTCGGCCCGGGCTCTCCTGACAAAGAGAGACTTGAGAGAATTCAGAATATCACCAAAAGGTGAATACTGAAAGATGTCCGCGGCGGTGAACTCCATTACCGGCGCCCAATCTGATTCGATTGGCAGGGGCGCGGGAGGTTCGGAGTTCAGAGAAGAGTCCGGCTCCTTGGAGTCATGTGCCATGCGGAGTGCGGGGCTTGTGTTTGGCTCAATGGCTTTGAAGATCGCAGCCCCCGAGGTGACGTCCAACCGTTCATCCTCAAAGAACGCAGCGGGCTCCGAATCGAGGATCGGGGCCGGAGCGTATGCGGCCTCCAGGACACTGTTCGGAGGCAGAGCTATATCATGCCCCTCGAGATAGTGCGGCGCGCTTGGCTGTGGCTCGAATCCGTCGAAGATCAAGTCTCTGCGGATATCTGCCGTGTAGTTTAGGCTTCCAAACCTGACTTGATGGCCAGGGGCGTAGCTCTCGATCTGCTCCAGATGACCAAGCGAGTTGGCCCGCAGAGCGAAACCGCCGAAGACGAAGATCTGTCCGGGGAGAAAAGTCTCACCCTGGACCTCATCGTTGTTGATGATCAAAGGAGCCATCGGGCCTAAAGGCGACGACACAAAGGAACTCTCAATGAAAGCACCAATGTCGGTGTCAAAACCGGCGGATCTCGGGTAGGGGGTCCCGATCTGTGCGTCAAGGTCGGATGGTAACAGGAGACAAGGGACACTTTATTTTACCCAGGTTCGGGCCCTCTCGATGGAGGTAAAACCCTACTCCTGCTAGATTAATATTGATGATATGGGTAGTACAAGAGTAGATCTACCACGAGATCAAGGAGGCTAAACCCTAGAAGCTAGCCTATGGGTATGATGATGGTTATGATGTGTTTGTCCTACGGACTACAACCCTCCGGTTTATATAGGCACCGGATAGGGTTAGGGTTACACAGAGTCGGTTACATTGGTAGGAGATCTTGAATATTCGCACGCCTAGCTTGCCTTCCACGCCAAGGAAAGAACCTTCCGGACACGGGACGAAGTCTTCAATCTTGTATCTTCATAGTCCTGGAGTCCGGCTGAAGATATAGTTCGGCTATCCGAACACCTCCTAATCCAGGACTCCCTCACCTTGTGAGGAACAGAAAGCTCTGAACTCATCAGAATCGAAGTTTGACCCATTGTCAGTGATGATGCTGTGTGGAACACCATATCTAAATGTTAACTCTCTAATGAAACTGACAGCAGTACTGGCTTCAAGGTTATTGATAGGCTTGGCTTCGATCCATTTAGTGAACTTGTCGACTGCCACGAGCACGTGAGTGAAACCGCTCCTACCAGTCCTCAGAGGTCCAACCATATCCAAACCCCAAACAGCAAAGGGCCAGATGAGTGGAATGGTCTTCAGGGCTAATGCGGGCTTGTGAGACATGTTGGAGTAGAACTGGCAACCTTCACATTTGCCGACAATCTCTTTTGCCATCTCATTTGCTCGCGGCCAATAGAATCCTGCTCGGTATGCTTTGGCCACAATGGTCCGAGAGGACGCATGGTGACCACAGGTCCCCGAGTGGATGTCATTAAGGATCACTCGACCTTCTTCCGATGTTATGCATTTCTGGCTGACTCCAGTTACACTTTCTCTGAACAGCTGTCCTTTTATCACGGTAAAGGCTTTGGATCGACAGACGATCTGACGAGCCTCTTCCTCATCCTCCGAGAGCTCTTTCCTAAGAATGTACGCGATGTACGGCACTGTCCAGTCAGGAGTGATGACCAAAACCTCCATGATCAAGTCGACCACAGTTGGGACCTCCACTTCACTCGGATCAGTGGCACTCTTTGGTTGTGGGGGCTCTTCAATGAAAGGATCTTCTTGAACTTAAGGTGTATGAATGTGTTCAAGAACACATTACTGGGAATGGCCTCCCTCTTGGAACCTATCTTTGCCAGATCATCGGCTACTTTATTTTTCAGTCGGGGTATGTGATGGAGCTCTAACCCCTCGAACTTCTTCTCTAACTTTCTCACCGCATTACAGTAACCAGTCATAGCTGGACTCCTGATGTCCCACTCCTTCATCACTTGATTGACCACTAAATCCAAGTCGCCATAGAACATGAGGCGACGGACGCCGAGTGAAATGGCCATACGCAAACCGTATAGAAGTGCTTCATATTCAGCTTCGTTGTTGGAGGAGTCAAAATGAATCTGGAGAACATAACTAAGTTCGTCACCTCGGGGGGATACCAAAACCACCCCAACACCGGAACCATTCAACATCTTGGATCCATCAAAGAACATGGTCCAATGCTCCGAGTGAATCTGAATCGGGAGTTGCTGTTCAACCCACTCGGCGAGGAAATCTGCTATTGCTTGGGACTTGATAGCTTTCTTTGCCTCAAACTTTATATCTAAGGGAAGGATTTCAATCGCCCACTTTGCCACTCGACCAGTTGCATCTCTGTTGTTCAGAATCTCTGACAATGGTGCGTTGCTGCTGACTGTAATGGAGTTGTCAGAGAAATAGTATGCAACCTTCTTCGTGGTCATATAAATCCCATAAACAAGCTTCTGATAATGTGGATATCTTTGCTTGGATGGAGTTAGAACTTCAGAAACATAATATACTGGGCGCTGAACTTTATAGGCCTTTCCTTCTTCTTCCCGCTCGACCGTGAGTACTGTACTGACAACTTGTCCAGTGGCTGCAATATAAAGCAGTAAAGGCTCTTTGCTGATTGGGGTAGCAAGCACCGGCTGGGTGGAAAGCAGGGCTTTGACCTCTGCAAATGCTGCATCAGCTTCAAGAGTCCACTTGAACTTATCAGATTTCTTCATCAATCGGTAAAGAGGCAATGCCTTTTCACCGAGGCAAGAAATGAATCGACTCAAGGCGGCCAAACAACCAGTAAGCTTCTGGACATCATGCACATGCACAGGGCGTTTCATCCGAAGTATAGCACCAACTTTCTCTGGGTTAGCGTCGATCCCTCGTTCGGAAACGAGGAAACCGAGCAACTTCCCGCCAGGAACTCCGAATGTGCACTTTGATGGATTGAGCTTGATATCATACCTTCTGAGGTTGGCAAAAATTTCAGCAAGGTCAGTCAGCAGGTCGGAACCTTTATGTGACTTGACCACAATGTCATCCATGTAAGCTTTCACATTCCGACTGATTTGAGTGAGCAGGCATTTCTGAATCATCCTCATGAATGTGGCTCCAGCATTCTTCAGGCCGAATGGCATGGTGACATAGCAGAAGCATCTGAATGGAGTAATGAAAGCCATTTTTATCTCATCGGGTCCATACAATTGGATCTAATGATACCTGGAATAAGCGTCCAGAAAAGACAATCGCTCACACCCCGCAGTCGAGTCGACGATTTGGTTGATGCGGGGGAGAGGAAAATGATCTTCTGGGCAGGCCCGATTGATATGCTTGAAGTCAATGCACATGCAAAGTGAATCGTCTTTCTTGGGGACCATGACAACATTGGCAAGCCACTCGGAGTGGTAAATCTCTCGGATGAACTCAGCTGCTAGAAGCCGAGACACTTCCTCGCCAATCGCTTTTCTCTTCTGCACGGCGGACCGTCGAAGATGTTCCTTGACTGGCTTCACTTTCAGGTCGACTCGCAAACGGTGCTCAGCCAGCCCCCTAGGTACACCCAGCATGTCAAAAGGTTTCCATGTAAAGATGTCCCAGTTCTCACGGAGGAACTGGATGAGCGCTTCTTCCTATTTGTTGTCGAGTGTTGTGAAGATATGAGTCGAAGCAGCATTGGGATCGGTCGGGTGAATATGAATCGGCTTGGTTTCACCGGACGACTGAAATGCAGAGTTTGCGGCAGGCTTCTTGGCTCGCAACAAATTACTCGGATCTGCATTTTTCTGGTACTCTTGCAATTCTACTACTGCCATTTGTGCATCTACGATTCTTGAGCCTTTCTGGAAGCACTCTTCTGCCTTCTGCCGATTACCAGTGATAGTGATTACTCCTCTGGGACCAGGCATTTTCAACTTGAGATACACGTAACACGGTCGAGCCATGAAACATGCATAAGCAGGCCTACCCAGAATGGCATGATAAGCACTCTCGAAATCCACTACTTCAAATGTCAACTTTTCTTTGCAGTAATTCTTGGAATCACCGAAAACTACATCAAGGGCAATCTGGCTGAGTGATTCGGCCTTCTTGCCAGGTATGACACCATGAAAACTCATGTTGCTTTCGCTGAGCTTGGACATCGGAATGCCCATTCCCTTCAAGGTTTCAGCATACAAGATATTCAGGCCACTTCCACCATCCATCAGCACTTTAGTCAGTCGAGTGCCTTCAACAACTGGGTCGACCACCAGCGCTTGCCTCCCAGGGGTGGCTATACGAGCTGGATGGTCAGACTGGTCGAATGTGATGGCAGTCTGGGACCACTTCAGATAACTTGGTGTTGCCGGAGCAACCATGTTCACCTCTCTGTTTATAACTTTTAGTCGACTTTTGCTTTCAACATCAGCAAAAATCATCTGAGTGGAATTGATGTTGGGAAAACCACCATCATCTTCTTCCTTATCTTCACCCTTGTCTGACTCCTTTTCCTTCTCCTTGGGTTGTTTCTCTCGGAACTGTTGGATGAGGAGCCGACACTGTCGAGTGGTGTGTTTAGGGTAAATCAAATTACCCTCCTCATCTTTCTTGATGTGAATGTGACAAGGTAAATCCAACGCATCATTTCCATCTTGATCCTTAACTTTCTTGGGGTTCCATGGCTCTTTGGGCTTCCCCTTGAACTTCCCTTGAGCCACAACTAAAGCTTCACCAGGAGCTGCTGGTTCGGCCTTGCGTTTCTGTTTCCGATTGAAAGTCCCTGCTCCGCCTTCCTAGGCGACTGTTTTGTGCTTGCCACTCCGGAGTTGGTCCTCCTCTTCACCATTAGCATACTTGGTGGCAATCTCCATCATTTGACTCAAGGACAAATCTCCCGTCCGACCGAACTTCATGTTCAACTCTCGGTACTTAACACCTTCGAAGGCACAAACTGCTTGGTGATCTGACACATTCTCTACTATGTGGTGCAATGTGATCCATCTCTGGATATAATCTCTCAAGGTCTCATTCGGTTTCTGCACACAGGACTGCAACTCTGTCAACTCCGCTGGTCGTTTGCATGTACCTTCAAAGGTCCTAACAAACACTCGGGCAAGCTCTTCCCAACTATATATGCTGCCAGGTGCTAACTGATTCAACCACGCTCTGGCCGAGCCCTCCAACATCAGAGGAAGGTGCTTCATGGCCACTTCATCATTGCCACCACCGATCTGCACAGTCACTCGGTAGCCCTCAAGCCAAGTGTCAGGCTTGGACTCACCAGTGAACTTGCTGACTCCAGTCGCCAACCTGAAGTTGGGAGGAATCACTGCTGCTCTGATGGCCCTGCTGAAACACTCGGGACCTGAAACGTCCACTCTGCTGCCAGTCAGTAATCTCTATCATGGTCATCTCTGTATGCCCTGTTCCTGTCAACCAAACCTTGAACGAGAATAGGTCTCGCATCAAAGCCCGGCTCTCTGGCATCGTGTAACACCCCGGATGTAACTTGCCATATTTGTAACTCCAACTCTTGCCATTTTCGGCAGTGTGATATGATATTCCCTTCGTGGTTGGGTTTCCCTTCATTTTGCATTTTGTTCATGTCATGCATTTCATATCATGTCATCATGTGTGTCGCATTCGCATACGTGTTCGTTTCATGAATCCGAGCATTTTCCCCGTTGTCCGTTTTGCAATCCGGCGCTCCTATGTTCCCCGGCGTCCCCTTTTACGTTTTTTCGTGAGTGGGTATTAAACCTTCTCGGAATGGACCAAGGTTTGTCAAGCGGCCTTGGTATAGCACCGGTAGACCGCCTGTCAAGTTTCGGGTCATTCGGAGGTCGTTTGGTACTCCAACGGTTAACCGGGTAACCGTGAAAGCCTCTTTTGGGTTGCAGCCCAAAACCCCTCCAAAACAGCCCAATAACCCATCTAAGACACTCCCATGTCCATCGCCGTTCGATCACGATCGCGTGGCCGAAAACCGTGCTCAATTTGAAGCTTCCTAGCCCCTCCTACCTATAAATATGTGCCCTCCCCGTCCATTTTCGCGGACGAAACCCTAGTCTCCTTTCACCTCCCGCCGCCGGACGTGTCCGTCCCGGACCGGACGTGTCCGCGCCGCCGTCCCTGGCGAATCCCGCGCCGCCACGTCACCGCCACCGTCCCGCGAGCCGCCGAGGCCCGCCAGGCCCGCGTCCGGCCCCCGCGGACCCAGCGCGCGGCCCGCCGCCCGGGGTCTCCCTCCGCCCGCGCCGCCGTCCGGGATCCGCTGCCGCCGCCCGGTGCGCTCCCCTCCGCTGCGCAGGCCCGGCCGGCCGCGCCTCCGCCCCGCGAGCTCCGCGCGTGCCCCGCCACCGCAGCGCTTCGCCGGCGCCGCCGCACTCCCCGGCGAGCTCCGCCTCGCCCCGCGCCCGCAAGCCCTCGCCGGAGCGCCTCCCCGCGCCGCCTCTGCCTCGGATCCGGCGAGATCCTCCGCCGCATCGCAAACTGTGCAAACCCTAGGTTGACCCCGATTTTCCCTAAGTCCCGAAATTTTTAACATTTTATGCCTCTGTTCATCGCGTCATAGCTTGCTGCATACTGCTCCGTTTCGTGTGTGTAATATGTCAAATTGTTCGTCTCAAGGAGTACAACATTTCATCTCATTGCATCATTTTCATTCGAGCTCATCTTAATGCCTGAAATGCTATTGTAAGAGGGCTATGTGATGTTAGTTTCAGGTCTGTTTCAGTAGATGCACTTTTGTCATTTTTGCCATGATTGATGTGTGCTTCCTATGAATTGGAGTCCTACATGTGTTTTGTAATATGCCATGCCATCTTTCCAGGGGTGTATGCCCTGTATTTTTGTGATCTTTGTGGTGACTAGCACAAGCATGCAAACTAGGAATCTTATTGTTGCTGATTTCAGGGACTTACTAATTTCACTAAGTCATTCCCTGCTGTTATTTTTATGCCATGTGTTCATGTTGTTTCAGAGAGATCTATGCCTCTTTTGAGCATGATCAGTAAGGGTGTTTTGAATACATGGATTTGCTCTATCCATCCATGCCTTTGTTTGTAATTATGGAGCGCCATAGCTTGAGTCAATCGAGCTCTACTTTTGCTATAAAATATTATTGGCAAATTGTTTACATGTTATTCGATTTTTCCAAGCTTGTTGTAGTTGGTCCTTGCATGATATGATGTTATTCTTGCCATTTATAGCTTCTATGCCATGTCTTCTTAATGAATGTATGCTTAGTTTATCATGAAAAGCTCTGTAGTGAGTGCATCGAGCTTGTAAACATGCCTACTTGTTATCTGTTTTTGACATGTCCAGTTTTCTGCAAAGTCTGAAAACTGTAACGAAACTTGCTTATTTGACATGGGTGTTATTATATTTTCTGGTCCTTTTTGGCTCATGGTCAGTAAGGGACTTTTGTTCTATGCTTTGAGTAGACTCATGCCATGACATATTTTGCTATGTCCTGTTCCTGTAGCATGTGGGTTTCTTGCTCTAAACATGTCATCCTGATGTTAATTTCTGGCATGTTGTTGATTTCTCTAAGTCTGTGAACCTGATTATGTTTTGCACTTTTGCCATGCTTGTTTGAACCTGTTATGGTGTGATTTAGCCGTAGCTCAGTGTTCATCTTTTGTCAAGAATCTTTATTAGTTCACTGCCATATGCTTTGCTGATATGTTTGGGTGCAGTAGCTTAATTTCTTGTTGCATGCTAAGTGGCATCATGCTGTTAATGGCAGAATCTTGTCATTCTTGTTTTGCTTGTCATTTGCAAACCGTGCATCCGATTCCGGTGATCTTTATATCGATTTCAACCGAAATCACCTCACCTATCCAGTGGAACACTTAGTTTGCCAAGATTATGCCTTGTTCATCTTTTTCCTTCCGGAGCACGCATATGCATTGCATATCACATCTCGCATATCATGCCATGTTTTGCATCATGTTGTTTGCGCATTGCATCGCGGTCGATAGTTGTTCCTTTGCTTGTGTTCTTGTCTTGGGTAGATCCGGGAGACGAGTACGTGAACGAGGAACCTGTTGATAACACTTACGAGGATCAAGCTTTCGACAACTCTGAGAACCTTGCAGGCAAGATGACCATACCCTCGAAATCACTTCTATCTTTGCTTGCTAGATGCTCGGTCTTTTGCTATGCCTATGCTGTGATACCTACCACTTGCTATATCATGCCACCCATATTGCCATGTCAGCCCCTAACCATCCATGTCCTAGCAAACCGTTGATTGGCTATGTTGCCGCTTTGCTCAGCTCCTCTTATAGCGTTGCTAGTTGCAGGTGAAGATGAAGTTTGTTCCATGTTGGAACATGTTTATTTTGGGATATCACAATATCTCTTATCTTAATTAATGCATCTATATACTTGGTAAAGGGTGGAAGGCTCGACCTTATGCCTGGTGTTTTGTTCCACTCTTGCCACCCTAGTTTCCGCCATACCGGTGTTATGTTCCTTGATTTTGCGTTCCTTACACGGTTGGGTGATTTATGGGACCCCCTTGACAGTTCGCTTTGAATAAGACTCCTCCAGCAAGGCCCAACTTTGGTTTTACCATTTGCCACCTAAGCCTTTTTCCCCCGGGTTTTCGCGAGCCCGAGGGTCATCTTTATTTTAACCCCCCCCCCCCCGGGCCAGTTCTCCTTCGATTGCTGGTCCAAACTAGAGTACCGTGCGGGACCGTCCCTTGGCAACTTGGGTTATGTTGGTACCTATATGCTTAGCTTATCCGGATGGTCTCTTCTCGGCGGAGTCCGGGAAGTGAACACGGTGTTGGAGTTATGTTTGACGTAGGTTGTTCTAGGATCACTTCTTGATCACTCCTAGCTTCACGACCGTACTTTGCTTCTCTTCTCGCTCTCTTTTGCGAATGTAGCCACCATATATGCTAGTCGCTTGCTGCAGCTCCACCTCACAACCATATCCTACCTTTAAGCTTAAATAGTCTTGATCTCGCGGGTGTGAGATTGCTGAGTCCCTGTGACTCACAGATTCTACCAAAACAGTTGCAGGTGCCAACGATGCCAGTGCAGATGACGCAGCCGAGCTCAAGTGGGAGTTCGACGAGGAACGTGGCCGTTACTATGTGTCTTTTCCTGATGATCAGTAGTGGAGCCCAGTTGGGACGATCGGGGATCTGTGTAGCATTTGGGGTAGTCTTCTTTCATTTTTGTTCCATAGTCGAACCTTGAGTGTAATCTGGATGATGAATGTTTATTTATGTATTGTGTGAAGTGGCGACTGTAAGCCAACTATGTATTTCTTTCCCTTATGTATTACATGGGTTGTGTGAAGATTACCTCACTTGCGACATTGCTTTCAATGCGGTTATGCCTCTAAGTCGTGCTTCGACACGTGGGAGCTATAACCGCATCGATCCCGCAACGGATCGCCGCCGTCGTGGACGCGCGACGGATCGCCGCCGTCGTCGCAGGGGAAGCCAGGAGGACTGCGCGGTCCGTTGACCATCAGGACTTCCGCCGCGGGGTCACTGCTGTCGCACTCGGATGCAGTCTCGACGGAGCCAGCCGACAGGTCGAACACGCCGTAGAGAGTTTCATCGGGCTCGATCGCCACGATTTGTGAGGTGGCCGATTGGCGGGCCACCGCATGCCTCACCCACCGCTGGAGCCGCGACCGACCGGAACGCTTGCGCCGGCGAACAGCGGGGAGTGAGGACGCTATAGGAGTCGACCGATACTGAGTTGACGGCTGCCAAAGAAGGACGCCGCGGACGCACGCGCGAAAGTGCATCGCCCTGCGGTTAGGGAGCGCCTCGACGTCGAGTGGAGACTCTTGGAGCTAAGCGGAGTCGTCAGCGACGAACACGAGCACGCCGAGACAGATCTCACGGCCCTCAGCCAATCCTCCGCCGGAAACCATGATGATGGGAATCGGAAAAAATCGCAACTTCTCCAACAAGTCGCTAAGACACCTGCCCCACGGTGGGCGCCAACTGTCGTGGATCTAAGACTGACAGTAGAATAGGGGGTAGGTAAGTAGAGGCAAGATCCTAGCTATGGCGAAGTTGTACACACGAGTTTTACGAGTTCAGGCCCTTCGCGGAGGAAGTAATAGCCCTACGTCTCGGTGCCCGGAGGCGGTCGACTGGATTATATGTGTGTGTGTTACAGGGGCTGCGAACCCTTGTCCCAAAGGAGGGGGTGGCTTATATAGAGTGCGCCAGGACCCCAGCTCCCCTCCGTTACATAGATTTCAATGTTCATAAAGAGGAAGCGTTACAGGTAACGCCCGTAGTAAAGTGCTATAAATGGCTATTAAGTCTAAGAGTAAATGCCCGACCGTTGCTGTGTAGAGTGACTTTAGGTCTTCTGTGTGTCGAGTGGTTTCTATTACGGTCGAGTGATCTTGATTCTTCAGAGTGGAATGTTTCTGGTCGAGTGGATGATGGTAGCCTTCAAATGCTTCTGACTTTAGGGTGATGTCCTTGGGGAGGGTATCTAGGTCAGGACTGTGACCCTACCCCAGGTACATAGCTTCATCAGGCCCCGCCGACCGGTCTGGTACGGAGCCGACAGGCCGCTCCCGCCGCTCGCGGGTCTTGCCGGCTGCTGGTTACTGTAGCCGTAATGCTAATGATGCGTACTTGGTCAGGAAAGTGTGGCTACAGTCCCGCCGCCTGGTGGGAGATCACTGTAGCCACACCGTGTCTCATCTTGTTAATGGCGCACGGACCCCGAGGGAGGAGTGGGCCGCCTTCTAGAGGTCGGCCTCCATCGGGTCCGACTGGTCAGGCTTCCGCCGTCTTCCGGGCTCTCGCTGCCTAGTAGGGCCCGCCGCCTGCAGGCCGTATCGACAGGCCGTCCTGGGAACAGGGCCATGCCTGACAGGAGTGACGTCAAGGGTAGAGTGTCAATAGTGTCGCGCCGTGCGGAGATCCCCACCTGTACGGGGCACTGTGGTCGTGCCTTGCCCTAGACGTGGGGGTGATGTGCTACACTGTAGCCACATCCTGTCTTGTCTTCTTAATGGGGGCGCAGACTTTGAGGGCGCCGTGGGCCGCCTGCTAGGAGTCGGCCTCTCTGGAGGCCGTCTGCTAGGAGTCGGCCTCTCTGGAGGCCGTCTGTTAGGAGTCGGCTTGTTTTGGAGCCGTCTTCTGGCAGCCGGCCTCTTGAGCCAGCCGACCACCAGAAGGCGGCGCTTCATTCTGGATGTTGATGGGGCACAGCCGGCCCAATGTCTTGAAAGGCTCAGGGGCTTGGGTTAGGCTACCCGTGGCCCATTGCTCCGACATTCACCCATCTTTGTTACTGATAAGGATTATGAATTCTCTGTCGATCCTGAGTTAATTACTTTGGTTGAATTTGATCATTTCCATGCTTATGAATCTGAAACTATTGTGGCACCTCTTACTAACCTGAATGATATAGCCATCATATTTGCTCATGAGGAAAAAATTCGTTACTACTATATTCTTAAATTATTTCCTTTCTCGTTAAAGGGTGATGCTAAGATATGATATATTACTTCTCTGAAAAATATTTTCCTGCTCATAATTAACAAGCTGCTTTACAGGAAATATTGAACTTTGTGCAAATTGAAGAAGAGTCTCCATAAGCTTGGGGGAGGTTTCTCTAGTTACTTAATGCTTTTCCCAATCATCCTCTCAAGAAAAATGAAATACTTGATATCTTTTATAGTGGACTAACTGATGCTTCTATGGACCACCCAGATAGTTGTGCTAGTTGTGTTTTTAGGGAACGAACTGTTGAACAAGCTGAAAACTATTGAATAATATATTGAGTAATGATAATGACTGGACTCTTCCCGAACCACCGCATAAGCCAACTCCGAAGAAGAGGGGTATTCTATTTCTCAGTCCTGAAGATATGGAAGAGGCAAAGAAATCCATAAAACAAAAAAGTTTTAAAAATGAAGATGTTAAGTATTTACCATCGATTGAAGAAATACATGGTCTTAATACCTCGACACAGGTAGTAGAGGTAAATTCTCTCTATAGATTTGATGAAGGTGATATTCTTTATACTAAATCTGCTAGTCAAAGCTTGGATGAATTTGATAACTTTATTGTTACACAAGAAAATTTCAATGCATATGTTAGTGGACAATTGAAACGAAATGCTTATATGATTGAACGCTTGAGTGACTATATGTTTAGAACTGTTAATGATCTCAAGGTTGTTAGTAAACATGCTTCCATGATAAAGACTCAAGTAGAACAAATTCTCTGCCTTCTCCTGCTGGATCAAGGAGGAGGAGACGTCATCGCGCCACACATGTGCCAAACTCGGAGCTGCCGTTCGTTCGGCACTAGATCGGTTGGATCATGATCGGATTGCGAAGAGTACGACTACATCAACCGCGTTATATACGCTTCCGCTTTCGGTCTACGAGGGTACGTAGACACACTCTCCCCTCTCGTTGCTATACTTCTCCTAGATAGATCATGGGTGTTTGTAGGAATTTTTTTGTTTTTCATGCTTCGTTCTCCATCACTCCGCAACTAACAAGAATTGTTCAAGATATATACCTTCTTCATAGTTGATCGGAACCCCCCCCCCCCCCCCGGGTACCGGAAGGCCGGTGGAGTGCATGGACGCCGGGGCTGGAGTGGCCACCGGCGGGCTAGGAGCGATAGGAGGTGGGCGGAAAAAAATGCAACTCCTCACGTAACGCATCCACGCGATTGTGGTGCTATTACTACCGCGCAGGCCACAAGTTCATCGTGACATGGCGGTATAAAGAACACGAAAATAACAAAAAATACATCCATGCCTGTAGACTACATAGGGATGATTACAAGCACTGGAGCGAGCCGAATGCACCACCGTCATCGCCCCTCCCTCACCAGAGCCTTCTTTTTGCACGGATAACTGCCGGAGTACTTTATTTAAGCAGCTGAAGTACTTTGATGTGATATTTTTGTTAAACAATATACATACCCATTTTCTCTTGGATATTTCGCTTCATTTTTTCTTTACTTCCGACCGATCACCTATTTCAGTACGCAGGAGCGTACGAACACCACAGTTCTGCTCGATCAACTCAGACCTATATGGATCGCTCGTAGGAGAGGAGACACGTAGCATCCAGTTTCTCGACTAGAGCCAGGTACAATGATTTGTCCTGCTAATGATCCCTGGCCGGTCTGCTGTGCTAACCAAACGACAGACAGGTACATGTCCTTGCCACCGTACGCCGCTCCATCCATCAGCTCCGACCGTAGAGTATGTGCACAGACTAGAGACTACCAAGGGCCACGTACTACTTGTAGCCAGTACAAAGAGCGCAATTCGTGAGCAGCAGGCCAGTAACAGCACATACGTACATGCCCGAGCGAGGGCGCCATACCATGAAGATGAAGCAGGCGACGCCCATTATTGCTCAAGATAAGCCGGTACGAATGTACGTATGTTGCGTAGCCGGGCACTGTTCCATCGGTGGCAGGGAGATACTGTAGGGGTAAGTGACCACTGACGAGAGGAACTGTGGCCGTGGTGCCTGCCTGCCTGTCTGTCGTGTCGTGTCGCGTGTCCAACCAATGTCCCTCCATGCTGCCTGCTCGACGACGCACCCTACGTAGACTACTCACCATCAAATCAAACACGCACAGTATTTAGCCATTTAGGCAGCCCGATTGCTTCGCTCTCTGACTCTCCCGAACGATCTTCTTTCGCCAGTTCCAACTTGCATCATGAGTTCTGCAAGTCTTGAGTGATCCAACTTGCTTAAAACGGTTAGAAATCAAAAGATGGAAGTACCAGTGGTGCCTCGCTGGACGGTTGCGAACTCACAATAGTACTATAACAGGACGAGCAAAGCAGCAGTAGGCCCATCAAATCAAAATCAGCATACACTGTCAGTCACTATGTGGTTCATCGAGCCAATCTCAGGCTGCAACTTTGATTCCGATACGATACCTGCAAGCGGACAAGTACAATAATATCCCAGCCATGCAAAAACTTTCAGGCTAGCCTCTGTGCCCTGTCTCTCCTGCCCTTGAGAGGACGACGATTTGACGAAACAACTTGACGGGCCAGCACCAAAATTCTCCGTGCTCTGCAATTAACAGCTGTAAAGCCAAGGGCGGCTCCATCCTATCTCTCTCTCTCTCTACTGTATGGTCTCGTTGCAATTGTTTTAGCCACGGTATCCAAAACAGATCCCCGCCGAGATCGGAGATACCCAAACGCTACCTGCTCTGCTCAGCCACATCGCCGCATTTGCTCGCATCGTCAACACGTAAGTACAGTACTTCCTTCGTTTCATAATATAAAAACATTTTTGACACTAGTGTAGCAGAATGTAGACTCAAGCACGGCGTAACAATGGGCCTCAAGATTGTTCATCACGGCAAAGCTCTAACTTTTTTTTTTTTTGAGAAGAGGCAAAGCTCCAGCTGAACGTGGGTTGGTGGGTAGCACCAAATCTGAGGACAGGAACCCAAATTCCCAGCATCACCCAACAGGAATTCAGCGGGTTGTCATCGTCCGGGCGGACGCCGGCGCTGGCCGTGTTCTCGTCGCTCACCACACGACACACACACCGACAGCGAATCAGCTTCTCCAGGGGAACTGTCCGCCGGTTCCCCGATGGTTCCGGCCAGGTTTCTTTTCTTGCGCGGAATGCAAAACGTAGCCGGGCGGTTCTCGAATCTGCAAGCGCCAAATTCGAGCCAACTTTCCAACCGAAAACCGAACTTGCAACGAAGCCACCAGGGACTTTTCTTTCGCGGGAAAAGGGCCGTCTGACGTCTCACCGCATCCCTCATCAAGGAATTTCCACAGTTCGGCATACATAGGTTGTGAATTAGGATAACCCGGGGAGGCGCATATATGCTTGCTGGAATTCCTGTTCTTGCTAGTGCCGGATATGTTCCTGGATAAGTAGATAGGTTAAGCAGTATACATACATAAATTGACGCACTTTTGTTAAGCAAGAACGATAAACACGAGGGAGCAAAAGAACAAGTTTGGAACAAAAATGTACTATAAAAACCGTATTCACCTGACGTGTAAAACGGAGTGACATTCGATCGCTGCTCGAACATTTCTGGTGGAAACGGAGCATAATTGCCTCGACGCCGTACGCGGCGGCGAGTGATCCACTGGTCATCAAGAGATTATTGGTTGAACGCTCGTTGGCGTTGCTTATCTGCACGCATGGATCGCGCCATTTCATGTCTTTCCGCGGTTCCCCGCTGACCGGTTGAAGCATATATGCCGTTCCGCAAAAGGTGAAGCATACGTCGTCTGTTAGTCTATTCAGACTCTATCAATAGCACACTAATTCTGCATGCTCATTAGTCATTAGTTAGTCATCATCTTGACAGATTTCATCTACAGAATCGATTCGTCTCCTTTCTGTTACAGTGGTGTCCTTTAGGGTGTGGTAACCAAATGCTAGTCTGATCGCCGGATCAACTTCTCTGGGTCAATGAAAACTTCGCCTAAATTTTCTTAGACTTCCCTTACAGAAAGAAAAGAAAAAACACAGTGCTACATTATGGTAACAAAATAAGCATCTGTGTAAGTTTGGATGTTCATTGTATCCCCTGGTTTAATTGTTTTTAACATAATAACAAGCGATGGTGAAATCCTAAAAAGAAAAAACAAGCGGTGGTGAAAATTTACACCAACTTGAAGACATAAAGGTTCACAGAAAAATAGAAGAATTCAGTTCTTTTAACATGTTTTCTTGTTCACTTCGACTAGTTGGGAGCCAATATCTTCTATACAATTAATGATAATTTATTGAAAAATGGGAGCACCTATTCATCAGGTGCTTGAAAACTTTTTTTGGGTCAGTCAAATCTATGGACCGTTGGGTCAAATCGAATGGCTCCCACCTTTCTTCAACCTCTGAACTGTTTTCCTCATATACACCATTTGTTTTTCAACCTCCGACACACTGTTGCCTTCCGACCCAGCCCTAACCGCCGGCCTCCACCACCTGCGGCCGGTGGGAGCTACCGCTTGTCGTCCCGCCGTCCCCTCAACCACCCCCCGCTTTCGCGGCCATCCCTCTAAGCCCTCCCCCGATGTATAGTGTCGGCATCCACCGCCTCCCTGATCCACACCATCAAAGTTTCAGACTGGTTCCTACTCTTTCACCGTCGCACTCGCCGTGGAGCCCGCGGTCAACCGCGCCTTCCTATCTCGCACTTAGGGGGGAAGCAGAAAAAGTGCTTGGCGCAATTTTTTTTCCAGGTGCCTGATATTTAGCAAACGCGATGAAAAATGATGTTTTATTAGCCTTGGCCTTTAATCATATCGTAAGGCATATATGGAAAAAATGATATCACATAGTCTTATTGCAACATCAAATAGGAAGTAGGATACGTTAAACGAATGAGACAACCCACACTCGACAAGGAAAATCATATCAGATGCTCCATCTGTTTCAAAATATAGTGCATGTTTTGTTTTCTATGCTAGACCGAGTTTAAATAAAAACTATCAACATCCACAATACAAAATTAGTATTATTAGATTCATGATGAAGTATATGTTGGGGAACGTAGTAATTTCAAAAAAATTCTACGCACACGCAAGATCATGGTGATGCATAGCAAAGATAGGGGAGAGTGTTGTCCACGTACCCTTGTAGACCGAAAGCGGAAGCGTTAACACAACGCGGTTGGTATAGTCGTACGTCTTCACGATCCGACCAATCAAATACCGAACGTACGGCACCTCCGAGTTCAGCACATGTTCAGCCCGTTGACGTCCCTCGAACTCCGATCCAGCCGAGTGTTGAGGGAGAGTTTCGTCAGCACGACGGCGTGGTGATGATGTTGATGTTCTACCGACCCAGGGCTTCGCCTAAGCACCGCTACAGTATTATCGAGGTGGACTATGGTGGAGGGGGGCACCGCACACGGCTAAAAGATCAACTGATAAATTATTGTGTCTCCAAGGGGTGCCCCCTCCCCGTATATAAAGGAGTGGAGGAGGGGGAGGGCCGGCCCTCTCTATGGCGCGCCCTAGGAGGAGTCCTACTCCCACCGAGAGTAGGATTCCCCCCCTTCCAAGTAGTAGGAGTAGGAGTCAAGGAAAGGGGAGAGAGAAGAGAAGGAAGGAGGGGGCACAGCCCCTCCCCCTAGTCCAATTCGGACTAGGCCTTGGGGGGCCCCCACCCTCTCCTCTCTCTTTCCCCTAAAGCCCAATAAGGCCCATATACTCCCCGGCAAATTCCCGTAACTCTCCGGTACTCCAAAAAATACCCAAATCACTCGGAACCTTTCCGATGTCCGAATATAGTCATCCAATATATCAATCTTTACGTCTCGACCATTTCGAGACTCCTCGTCATGTCTCCGATCTCATCCAAGACTCCGAACTACATTCGGTACATCAAAACACATAAACTCATAATAAAATCGTCATCGAACTTTAAGCGTGCGGACCCTACGGGTTCGAGAACAATGTAGACATGACCGAGACACTCTCCGGTCAATAACCAATAGCGGAACCTGGGTGCTCATATTGGCTCCCACATATTCTATGAAGATCTTTACCGGTCAAACCACATAACAACATACGTTGTTCCCTTTGTCATCAGTATGTTACTTGCCCGCGATTCGATCGTCGGTATCTCAATACCTAGTTCAATCTCGTTACCGGCAAGTCTCTTTACTTGTTCCGTAATACATCATCCCGCAACTAACTCATTAGTTACAATGCTTGCAAGGCTTAAGTGATGTGCATTACAGAGTGGGCCCAAAGATACCTCTCCGACAATCGGAGTGACAAATCCTAATCTCGAAATACGCCAACCCAACAAGTACCTTCGGAGACACCTGTAGAGCACCTTTATAATCACCCAGTTACGTTGTGACATTTGGTAGCACACAAAGTGTTCCTCCGGTAAACGGGAGTTGCATAATCTCATAGTCATAGGAACATGTATAAGTCATGATGAAAGCAATAGCAGAATACTAAACGACCGTGTGCTAAGCTAACGGAATGGGTCAAGTCAACCACATCATTCTCCTAATGATGTGATCCCGTTAATCAAATGACAACTCATGTCTATGGCTAGGAAACATAACCATCTTTGATCAACGAGCTAGTCAACTAGAGGCATACTAGTGACACTCTGTTTGTCTATGTATTCATACATGTATCATGTTTCCGGTTAATACCATTCTAGTATGAATAATAAACATTTATCATGAAGTAAGGAAATAAATAATAACTTTATTATTGCCTCTAGGGCATATTTCCTTCAGTCTCCCACTTGCACTAGAGTCAATAATCTATTTCACATCACCATGTGATTTAACACCAATAGTTCACATCACCGTGTGATTAACACCCATAGTTCACGTCGTCATGTGACCAACACCCAAAGGGTTTACTAGAGTCAATAATCTAGTTCACATCGCTATGTGATTAACACCCAAAGAGTACTAAGGTGTGGTCATGTTTTACTTATGAGAGAAGTTTAGTCAACGGGTCTGTCACATTCAGATTCGTATGTATTTTGCAAATTTCTATGTCAACAATGCTCTGTACGGAGCTACGCTAGCTAATTGCTCCCACTTTCAATATGTATCCAGATTGAGACTTAGAGTCATCTGGATCTGTGTCAAAACTTACATCGACGTAACCCTTTACGACGAACCTTTTTGTCACCTCCATAATCGAGAAACATATCCTTATTTCACTAAGGATGATTTTGACTGTTGTCCGGTGATCTACTCCTAGATCACTATTGTACTCCCTTGCCAAAATCTGGTACACAGCATGGCATACTTTATAGAGCCTATGGTTGAGGCATAGGGAATGACTTTCATTCTCTTTCTATCTTCTGCCGTGGTCGGGCTTTGAGTCCTACTCAATTTCACACCTTGTAACACAGGCAAGAACTCTTTCTTTGATTGTTCCATTTTGAACTACTTTAAAATCTTGTCAAGGTATGTACTCATTGAAAAAACTTATCAAGCGTCTTGATCCATCTCTATAGATCTTGATGCTCAATATGTAAGCAGCTCCACCGAGGTCTTTCTTTGAAAAACTCCTTTCAAACACTCCTTTATGCTTTGCAGAATAATTCTACATTATTTTCGATCAACAATATGTCATTCACATATACTTATCAGAAATGTTGCAGTGCTCTCACTCACTTTCTTGTAAATACATGCTTTACCGCAAGTCTGTATAAAACTATATGCTTTGATCAACTTATCAAAGTGTATATTCCAACTCCGAGACGCTTGCACCAGTCCAAAGATGGATCGCTGGAGCTTGCATATTTTGTTAGCACCTTTAGGATTGACAAAACCTTCTGGTTGCATCGTATACAACTCTTCTTTAATAAATCCACTAAGGAATGCAGTATTGTTTATCCATTTGCCAGATTTCATAAAATGCGGCAATTGCTAACATGATTCGGACAGACTTAAGCATAGATACGAGTGAGAAACTCTCATCGTAGTCAACACCTTGAACTTGTCGAAAACCTTTTGCGACAATTCTAGCTTTGTAGATAGTAACACTACTATCAGTGTACGTCTTCCTCTTGAAAATCCATTTAATCTCAATGGCTCGCCGATCATTGGGCAAGTCAATCAAAGTCCATACTTTGTTCTCATACATGGATCTCATCTCAGATTTCATGGCCTCAAGCCATTTTGCGGAATCTGGGCTCATCATCGCTTCCTCATAGTTCATAGGTTCGTCATGGTCAAGTAACATGACCTCCAGAACAGGATTATCGTACCACTATGGTGCGGATCTTACTCTGGTTGACCTACGAGGTTCGATAGTAACGTGATCTGAAGTTTCATGATCATCATCATCAGCTTCCTCACTAATTGGTGTAGATGTCACAGAAATCGGTTTCTGTGATGAACTACTTTCCAATAAGGGAGCAGGTATAGTTACCTCATCAAGTTCTACTTTCTTCCGACTCACTTCTTTCGAGAGAAACTCCTTCTCTAGAAAGGATCCATTCTTAGCAACGAATGTCTTGCCTTCGGATCTGTGATAGAAGGTGTACCCAATTGTCTCCTTTGGGTATCCTATGAAGACACATTTCTCCGATTTGGGTTTGAGCTTATCAGGATGAAACTTTTTCACATAAGCATCGCAACCCCAAACTTTAAGAAATGACAACTTTGGTTTCTTGCCAAACCACAGTTCATACGGTGTTGTCTCAACAGATTTAGATGGTTCCCTTTTTAACGTGAATGCAGTTGTCTTTAATGCATAACCCCAAAATGATAGTGGTAAATTGGTAAGAAACATCATAGATTGCACTATATCCAATAAAGTATGGTTATGACGTTCGGACACACCATTATGTTGTGGTGTTCCGGGTGGCATGAGTTTGTGAAACTATTCCACATTGTTTTAATTGAAGGCCAAACTCGTAACTCAAATATTTTACCTGTGCGATCATATCGTAGAAACTTTTATTTTTGTTACGATGATTCTCCACTTCACTCTGAAATTCTTTGAACATTTCAAATGTTTCAGACTTGTGTTTCATCAAGTAGATATACCCATATCTGCTCAAATCAACTGTGAAGGTCAGAAAATAATGATACCCGCCGCGAGCCTCAACACTCATCGGATTGTATACATCAGTATGTATTATTTCCAATAAGTCAGTTGCTTGCTCCATTGTTCCGGAGAACGGAGTTTTAGTCATCTTTCCCATAAGGCATGGTTCGCAAGCATCAAGTGATTCATAATCAAGTGGTTCCAAAATTCCATCAGCATGGAGTTTCTTCATGCGCTTTACACTAATATGACCTAAACGGCAGTGCCACAAATAAGTTGCACTATCATTATTAACTTTGCATCTTTTGGCTTCAATATTATGAATATGTGTATCACTACGATCGAGATCCAACAAACCATTTTTATTGGGTGTATGACCATATAAGGTTTTATTCATGTAAACAGAACAACAATTATTCTCTAACTTAAATGAATGACCGTATTGCAATAAACATGATCAAATCATATTCACGCTCAACGCAAACACCAAATAACACTTATTTAGGTTCAACACTAATCCCGAAAGTATAGGGAGTGTGCGATGATGATCATATCAATCTTGGAACTACTTCCAACACACATCGTCACCTCGCTCTTAACTAGTTTATGTTCATTCTGCAACTCCCGTTTCGAGTTACTACTCTTAGCAACTGAACTAGTATCACCGAGGGGTTGCTATAAACACTAGTAAAGTACACATCAATAACATGTATATCAAATATAGCTTTGTTCACTTTGCCATCCTTCTTATCCACCAAATACTTGGGGCAGTTCCGCTTCCAGTGACCAGTCCCTTTGCAGTAGAAGCACTCAGTCTCAGGCTTAGGTCCAGACTTGGGCTTCTTCACTTGAGCAGCAACTTGCTTGTCGTTCTTCTTGAAGTTCCCCTTCTTCCCTTTGCCCATTTCTTGAAACTAGTGGTCTTGTTAACCATCAACACTTGATGTTTTTCTTGATTTCTACCTCCGCAACCTTTAGCATTGCGAAGAGCTCGGGAATCGTCTTATCCATCCCTTGCATGTTATAGATCATCAAGAAGCTCTTGTAGCTTGGTGGCAGTGATTGGAGAATTCTGTCAATGACTCTATCATCCAGAAGATTAACTCCCAGTTGAATCAAGTGATTATTATACCCAGACATCTTGAGTATATGCTCACTGACAGAACTATTCTCCTCCATCTTGCAGCTATAGAACTTATTGGAGACTTCATATCTCTCAATCCGGGCATTTGCTTGAAATATTAACTTCAACTCCTGGAACATCTCATATGCTCCATGACGTTCAAAACGTCGTTGAAGTCCCGGTTCTAAGCCATAAAGCATGGAACACTGAACTATTGAGTAGTCATCAGCTTTGCTCTGCCAGACGTTCATAACATCTGGTGTTGCTCCTGCAGCAGGCATGGCACCCAGCGGTGCTTCCAGGACATAATTCTTCGGTGCAGCAATGAGGATAATCCTCAAGTTACGGACCCAGTCCGTGTAATTGCTACCATCATCTTTCAACTTTGCTTTCTCAAGGAACGCATTAAAATTCGACGGAACAACAGCACGGGCCATCTATCTACAATCAACATAGACAAGCAAGATACTTTCAGGTACTAAGTTCATGATAAATTTAAGTTCAATTAATCATATTACTTAAGAACTCCTACTTAGAAAGACATCCCTCTAATCCTCTAAGTGATCACGTGATCCAAATCAACTAAACCATAACCGATCATCACGTGAAATGGACTAGCTTTCAATGGTGAACATCACTATGTTGATCATATCTACTGTATGATTCACGCTCGACCTTTCGGTCTCAGTATTCCGAGGCCATATCTACATATGATAGGCTCATCAAGTTTAACCTGAGTATTCTGCGTGTGCAAAACTGACTTGCACCCGTTGTAGATGGACGTAGAGCTTATCACACCCGATCATCACGTGGTGTCTCGGCACGACGAACTTTGGCAACGGTGCATACTCAGGGAGAACACTTTTATCTTGAAATTTAGTGAGAGATCATCTTATAATGCTACCGTTAATCAAAGCAAGATAAGATGCATAAAAGATAAACATCACATGCAATCAATGTAAGTGATATGATATGGCCATCATCATCTTGTGCTTGTGATCTCCATCTCCGAAGCACCGTCATGATCACCATCGTCACCGATGCGACACCTTGATCTCCATCGTAGCATCGTTGTCGTCTCGCCAATCTTATGCTTCTACGACTATCGCTACCGCTTAGTGATAAAGTAAAGCATAAAAGGGCGATTGCATTGCATACAATAAAGCGACAATCATATGGCTCCTGCCAGTTGCCGATAACTCGGTTACAAAACATGATCATCTCATACAATAAAATTTAGCATCATGTCTTGACCATATCACATCACAACATGCCCTGCAAAAACAAGTTAGACGTCCTCTACTTTGTTGTTTGCAAGTTTTACGTGGCTGCTACGGGCTTAGCAAGAACCGTTCTTACCTAGCATCAAAACCACAACGATAGTTTGTCAAGTTGGTGTTGTTTTAACCTTTGCAAGGACCGGGCGTAGCCACACTTGGTTCAACTAAAGTTGGAGAAACTGACACCCGCTACTCACCTGTGTGCATAGCACGGCGGTAAAACCAGTCTCGCGTAAGCGTACGCATAATGTCGGTCCGGGCCGCCTCATCCAACAATACCGCCGAACCAAAGTATGACATGCTGGTAAGCAGTATGACTTGTATCGCCCAAAACTCACTTGTGTTCTACTCGTGCATATAACATCTACGCATAAAACAAGGCTCGGATACCACTGTTGGGGAACGTAGTAATTTCAAAAATTTCCTACGCACACGCAAGATCATGGTGATGCATAGCAACGAGATGGGAGAGTGTTGTCCATGTACCCTCGTAGACCGAAAGTGGAAGCGTTAGCACAACGCGGTTGATGTAGTCATACGTCTTCACGATCCGACCGATCAAGTACCGAACGTACGGCACCTCCGAGTTCAGCACACGTTCAGCCCGATGACGTCCCTCGAACTCCGATCCAGCCGAGTGTTGAGGGAGAGTTTCGTCAGCACGACGGCGTGGTGACGATGTTGATGTTCTACCGACGGAGGGCTTCGCCTAAGCACCGCTACAGTATTATCGAGGTGGACTATGGTGGAGGGGGGCACCGCACACGGCTAAAAGATCAACTGATCAATTGTTGTGTATCCAAGGGGTGCCCCCCTCCCCGTATATAAAGGAGTGGAGGAGGGGGAGGGCCGGCCCTCTCTATGGCGCGCCCTAGGAGGAGTCATACTCCCACCGAGAGTAGGATTCCCCCCTTCCAAGTAGTAGGAGTAGGAGTCAAGGAAAGGGGAGAGAGAAGAGAAGGAAGGAGGGGGCGTAGCCCCTCCCCCTAGTCCAATTCGGACTAGGCCTTGGGGGAGCCCAGCCGCTCCTCTCTCTTTCCCTTAAAGCCCAATAAGGCCCATATACTCCACGGCGAATTCCCGTAATTCTCCGGTACTCCGAAAAATACCCGAATCACTCGGAACCTTTCCGATGTCCGAATATAGTCGTCCAATATATCGATCTTTACGTCTCGACCATTTCGAGACTCCTCGTCATGTCCCCGATCTCATACGGGACTCCGAACTACCTTCGTTACATCAAAACACATAAACTCGTAATAAAACCGTCATCGAACTTTAAGCGTGCGGACCCTACGGGTTCGAGAACAATGTAGACATGACCGAGACACTCTCCGGTCAATAACCAATAGCGGAACCTGGATGCTCATATTGGCTCCCACATATTCTACGAAGATCTTTATCGGTCAAACCGCATAACAACATACATTGTTCCCTTTATCATCGGTATGTTACTTGCCCGAGATTCGATCGTCGGTATCTCAATACCTAGTTCAATCTCGTTACCGGCAAGTCTCTTTACTCGTTCCATAATACATCATCTCGCAATTAACTCATTAGTTGCAATGCTTGCAAGGCTTAAACGACGTGCATTACCGAGTGGGCCTAGAGATACCTCTCCGACAATCGGAGTGACAAATCATAATCTCGAAATACGCCAACCCAACAAGTACCTTCGGAGACACCTGTAGAGCACCTTTATAATCACCCAGTTACGTTGTGACGTTTGGTAGCACACAAAGTGTTCCTCCGGTAAACGGGAGTTGCATAATCTCATAGTCATAGGAACATGTATAAGTCATGATGAAAGCAATAGCAGAATACTAAACGATCGTGTGCTAAGCTAACGGAATGGGTCAAGTCAACCACATCATTATCCTAATGATGTGATCCCATTAATCAAATGACAACTCTCATGTCTATGGCTAGGAAACATAACCATCTTTGATCAACGAGCTAGTCAAGTAGAGGCATACTAGTGACACTCTGTTTGTCTATGTATTCACACATGTATCATGTTTCCGGTTAATACAATTCTAGCATGAATAATAAACATTTATCATGAAGTAAGGAAATAAATAATAACTTTATTATTGCCTCTAGGGCATATTTCCTTCGGTATACTTTCATATTTTATTTATTTATTTATTTAGGTGTGGATAGTTTATTCTATAAACTTGATCAAATATAAACATGTTTGACTTTTCAAATACAAAATATGCACTACATTATGGAATGGAGAAAAAACCGAAAAATCACTCACATAGTCATATGCCTACTACCCAAACATGAACATCAAATGCCATATGAGCCAATTAAATATCTTAGCAGCATTATCCATCGGGGCGTTATGCCATTATCGTCGTAGGATAGACCATCACCGTGAAAAGTTGGTACTTTTTGGTGTAGGAACATAACTGATATGAAATTAGTGGAGTCGCCCCCGTGTTGTCCCTGGCGACTTGGGTGGCAGTCCTATGGTGACAAGAACCACTGCCACCTCCCTCCCCCTCCCCTGCCACCGCCAGAGGGCATCGTTGAAAAAGTTGTGCGGCGTCGGCGGTGGCAAGACAGTGGCCAGCCCGGGCGAGGCGTGGTGCTCGATCTGGGTTCAGGCAGGAAGGCATGCTGGGTGCTGACGTGAGGTTGTGTGTCGGTGCTCTGGTGCCACCGCTATAGCTGGTTGATGGTCGTGTGTGCTAACGTGGCCCCTGCTTGCTCTGTAGCGGCGACCGACTTGGTTCCATGCGTTGGGGGTGTGGTAGCCCGATTTGGTGCAAAGGTCGGTGACCATGTTGGACAGTTTGATTCAACCCAAGATCCGGCGCTTCGTCGGTGGCTCGGGAGGTGGATCTATTCCTCTAGGCTACGACTAATAGTTCGGTCGACTTGAGGTGGTGCATTGAATTATTACTTCTTGGCGGGGATGGCAGGTGCTCTGCCTTTTCATTATAGTAGAGAGAAAACTGTACATACTGAGAGTTTCAGTAAGAGAAAACAAAGAAATTACATGTTCGGTGCTGCACCCAGCAACCCGGTTGTACAAGTCTGACAGAACTACTCCCTCGCCTCCATAAGGAGTCCTAGATCATCTCTAATCAGCATACCCCCTCAACTGATTTGTGCTCATTTCTGAAGATACGCCTATTTCTCTCATTCCAAATGTTCCACGCCACATATGTCTGTTGGGTTCTACGGTAGGGTGCGTCGACTGCAAATTAAAATTTTCCTACGTGCAGAACAACCAAGAACATGCTACGGGAGATGGATCACAGTTTGTTACCACTAGACGCGCAGTGCCGTGCAGCGGAAGAAGTATTGGGTCAGCGCATCCGCGTGGATCGTCTCCTCCTCATACAATCTCCCTCGCGCGGCCGATCGTCCGATCCCACGTACAAGTTCGCCGGAGCGGTGCAGGTGCACCGCCTCTAATGGTATCCGCGCGTGCAAGAGAAACGTAGTGATAGCGCCGAAGCGATCAACCTCATGAGTGTGCGGCACCTCCACTTTATATAGGCGTCCGTCGCAGGCTCAACACTAGGGCCTCGCGCGGACCCTAAAGCCCATAAGTCTACTCGGCCACAATCCGGATACAACTCGGATCACATCCGACTAGTGTCCTCGGATCGCACCTCGTGGGTTCCTTCCCTTAAGCGCGCGACCCCTTAGGTTCAAGCCAGCTTGGTCGCAGTTCGGATCACCTCCGAACCGCACAGTTGGTAGTGGCCTCTAGCAAGGCATGCCGAACACCAAGCAGACTATGAAGCTGGTTAGGCGAACCTGTACATCACACATCCATTCCTTTTACCACATGATATATGTTGACGAGCTCAAGGCGAGTCTGTCATCCTTGTGCTAGCCCGACCTCTTTCTCGTTCCAGTTATGCCGACCACTATCCGGATTATCTCATAATCCTTGTCGCATGGCCATGCTTATCCTGGTCGGATGACACGAGGGGCCCAGAGTATATCTCTCCTGATCGGAGGGGCAAATCCCATCTTGCTCGACCATGTCTCGCAGCATGGGTCTGGACAAGCCTGTAACCTACCTTTGTAACTACCCAGTCACGGAGTAGCGTTTGGTCGGCCCAAAGCAAGTCTGTCACCATCCCGAGTACATGTGCCAGCTCAAGTCTTAGGACATAGAACGTATGTTGTACTAGAGACTCACAGATGACATATCGCTGCGTCTCATAGTTGGGTCTGTCCGACTCGGACCTTATCTCGACTCGAATCCGACTACGTCGAATCCGACCAGATCCTTCCAAGTCCATATTATCCGGTCAGCATCCAATGCTCCATGGCTAGTGAGACCAAGCCATCGACCGTGTCATATGCTAGTCTAGTCAGATGCACGTCCACACAGCCCTTTCGACCTTTTAGGACAGTCATCATACAATGCATAGTCCCACAAACAAGTCACGTACTTGCTGATACACATCATTGATAATGTCCAAGGACTATCTTTATTCATAAACACATAGGAAATATCATTATACATGATTGCCTCTAGGGCATATCTCCAACAACGTCGTAGCCATGCAATCATCAATCACTTCTCCTTTCTGCCTAAGCAAGCAGGATTTGTCCCACCAATCATTAATTGAAGTGGCATGGAGTGCAACAGTAGCAGCCTTTGGGTACTTTGTAGACATGTGATGCCGGACCTCCTTTGCAAAGGGGCATTCCAAGATCGGGTGGTCAGCCGATTCGAGAACCTGAGCGCAAGCACAACACATATCTGATGTTCCCAACCTCTTCTAAGCAACCTGTCTGTTTTGGAGCAAGGTCCACACAAAGAATTTTATTCTTGGCTCGCTCCTAATCCTCCATACATTTAGCAGGCGGGACATTGGTAGTCGTGTGATGAATTGTTGTGTATACGCCGACTTGGCAGAGTCAATCCCATTAGCACACTGGGTCCACCTAATCTCACCCGTGGCATTGTCGGGCTGGACTTGCTGGACCTGGTGCCAAAGGAGGACGAAGGAGTGAAGCATCTCGGTTGAGTTCAATCACTGCAGTCCCATCATCCATTTTCCTTCCCGAAGAGCGTCAGCAACCGTGGTCTGCTTATTACGGGTGAGGGAAAACAGCTGGGGCACCACCTCCCTCGGAGCAACTCCATCCATCCAACGATCTGTCCAAAAAAGGCTCGTGAGCCATCGCCGATGGATATTTTTGTGCAAGATTTGAAGAGTTGCATATCAGAACTATCACATGGAATCGGTGTCCCTTTCCATGGTCTATCATGGTTATCCCACTCAAACCAAGCCCATCTCAGTCTCAGTGCTCTGCTGAAAGCGGCAAGGTCTTTGATGCCTAGTCCACCAGCAGACTTTGGCACACAAATGCGTCTCCAGTTTACCAGGCACTTCCCACCGTGAGCCTCCTCATCGGCATTCCACAAGAAATTTCTTCTCATCTTGTCCAACTTTTTAACAAACCACTTGTACGGCGCAAAAATTGTCAAGAAATAGGTCACCAAATTAGTAAGGACAGAGTTGATCAGTGATAAACGGCCAGTCCTAAGTAGCTTTCCCTTCCATGCCCTCAATCTGGCAGCCCCTTTGTCCAGCAGAGGTTGCAGCTCAATGTGTCTTAGCTTGCGCATAGATAGAGGTAGCCCCAAGTAATTGCAAGGGAAGACTCCATTCACCCCTCCAAAACCTTGCACTAACCCCTGAACATCCAAGTGTTGGCTCTGTATTGGGTATATGACATTCTTTGCCTCGTTCACTTTCAACCCCGATATTTCCCCAAAACTTGTCAGAATACGCCTTAGGGCCCCCAGTTTAAATGAATTATTACTGATGTTGAAAAGTTTCTCCATAAAATTGGTCAAATTGTACGAAATTTGTCTTTAACAAATTCTATCCGTCCAAAAATAAATGTCGTTGATTTAGTATAACTTTAGTATAAAGTTATACTAAGTTAGTGATACTTATTTTACGACGGAGGGAGTACATAATAGGTGCGGTCAGTTTTTTTTTAGCATCAGTTACTCGGTTATCTCGAGCTGACGATTATTTGGAATGATGCAGATCACCCCGTAAAAGAAAAAACGTAGGTACATCACCCACCGTGTCCCGACGATGGCCGAAGCGACGGGGAGAAGAACAGAAGAGAATGGCGTGATGGAGATGAGACAAGAAAGAAAGATGGATGGCAGGCAGGGACATGGCAACCACATGTCCCGAGCTGTGTTGCCGTCGAGGAGGAGCAAATTCTGGACGGAATTCACACACACAGCTGGTGTGGGAAGGGAAGGCGTGACTCAGGGCTCTACAGTTGTCCCTCATGCCGTGCCACTCCTACTCCTACTCCTCGGGATCGGGGTTGCACCAGTCTGGCACCACGCACCTCCCCCCTACTCCCCGCCCGCCATCTTTCCTAGCTTAATTTAGATTAGAGATCAGTCAGTCTAATCCATCCAGGAAAGAGACGACACCGTGCACCACTCAGCTCCCCCGATCTCTGTTTCCACGATCGGTCTCATCTCCACCATCTCCCAAAGTAATAATACCACTCCTAGATATCCCCTGCCACAACCAAAAATTAAGTAAATAAAAAGACGAGTTCTTGCCTGGTTCCTGCTGCGCTGCGCTGCAGGTAAGCTAGCGCGTATCTGAAATTGTCATTGGTCAAAAATGTCGTATGGGCACACTAACCTTTCACATTGTGTCATTTTGACCACTGACCAGCATTCCCCGGTTTCTTATTTCTTTTTTGCCATATCCCCAGATTATTACCACTACAGTATGACCGACGATGCGGTGAGCTTCGTGAGCATTGCGTAATGCGCATTGAGGTCCCTACACTAGACGGCTAGGCTGCATTCAACTTTTAGGCCAGCCATCCCTTTTGTCCAGTTTATATATTCTGCCCTTCAATCTTTTCGGTCCATTTTGAACTCCCCATGGAATCTGTCATACGAATTGTATTATCGCGTCTTTTTCCTGGCACGGAAACCCGCGCGCAGCTGCTGCTTCTTCCTCAGCTCCACTCTACACAAAATTGTTTCAAATCGACAGATAGATTTGTTCGGGAAACCGCATTATTGGTACTACCCTCCTTGCTGCCTCTGCTCGCCAATGGGCATATAAAACTAGCTGCTACTACCAGTATGTCAAATCTACAGATAGATCGCACCCTGGTAACCAGCTTACCCGTCGCCTAGTTGCCAATTGTAAATGCACAAACTATCAACCATCCCAACTCTAGCGGAAGAGAGAGCGTGTGTGCGGCCCAAAATTTCCCAGTGGCCCGTTTGATAATCACAACTGGTTCATAAAAGTACATGCATGCACAGTGTACCAAGTACCAAAGGCTGCAAGCTAGGCTACTGCTAACTGATTCACAGTACTTACTGGAGTACTTTCCGTCTCAGATCGTATCTGCTAGGCTGCTAGCCAGAGGCCAAACGATTGGAGCGTTCCAGGACACAGGGATGAGCCAGAAAAATGCAACACGAAAGCAACAATGCTGGGAGGAATAACACACTGAATCAATCAACCAATTAACCGAACGAACCAAAGAACTTGAGTACAGTTATTGCAGACTAAACAATCATCCTTGTTCCTCCTACTGATCTACGTAGATGCTAGACGCGAGGTCGGCCATGTGATTTTTCACAGCCCGATCAAGTTTCTTGAGGTGGTGACGCCGCCGTCCACCACGAGGTTGTGGCCGGACACGTATCTCGAGTCGTCGCTGGCCAGGAAGAGCACCGCCTCGGCGATGTCCCTGGGCCTCAGCGTCGACCCCTTGAGCGTGGCGAGGCTCCTCACCACCTCCTCCATCTTCTCCACCTCCTGTTCGCTCGGCGCGACCACGTCGAGGCCGATGTCGGCGTCTGCGTCGTCGGCGGCGGACGCGTCGTGGCCCTGGCGCCACGCGTTGATGAGCATTGGGGTGGCGACGCCGAAGGGCGAGACGCAGTTGACGCGGATGCCGTGCGCGCCCAGCTCGCAGGCGGCGTTCTTGGTGAGCCCCACGATGGCGTGCTTGGATGCGGTGTAGGCGTGCGGGCCGAGGCCGCCGAGCACGCCGGCCACGCTGGCGATGGAGACGATGCTGCCGTAGCGGCGGGCCATCATGGCGCGCCCGGCGTGCTTCATGCCCAGCGCCGTGCCCAGCGCGTTGACGCGGAGCACGCGGTCGAACTCGCCGGCGTCGAACGTGAGGATGCTCTTGGCGGCGCTGGTCTGCCGGCCCAGCACCCCGGCGTTGTTGCAGAAGACGTCGAGGCGGCCGTAGCGCGACACCGCGCGGTCGACGGCGCGCTCCACGTCCTCCTCTACCGACACGTCGCAGCGCACGGAGCCGACGTGCGGGCCCAGCGAGGCGGCCAGCGCCTCGCCGGCGGCGTCGTCGATGTCCGCGATCACCACCTTGGCGCCGTGCTTGACGAAGAGCCTGACGATGGCCTCCCCGATGCCCCGCGCGCCCCCGGTGACGATGGCCACCTTGCCGTCCAGCCTCTTGTGCATGGGGGTGGGTGCGCCGCTGGCGTCCCACCCGTGGCCGTGGTGCGACGGCGACATGGCGGGCTGGTGGGCCTTCTCCGGCATGACGTCCAAGGCAGGCATGGCGAGGTCTTGCGCGTAGGAGGAGAGGCTAGCGCGCATGTACGGGAGCCACAGGAAGGAAGGAAGTGTGTGAAGCTTGCTTGCTGGTTTATGCAGGGGACTGCAGGGCGGGGGCTACTTATAGAAGGGCCGGGCGATTGGTTGGTTGTACGGCCAGCTCGCGGGACTACACGTAATTCAACGCGTACGTAGTTGTTGCTTGCTTATGTGTGGCCTAAAAGAAAAAAAGTTGTTGCTAGTTCTTTATCGTTTGGTTCGCAATTAGCCAAGCAAATACTTTCAGTAGAGGGTGCTCTGATGTACATGGCTGGCTATGATGTCATGGTCTTTGCAGGCTTGTTTAACTCGATCTGGTGTGAGATTATTCAGTACCGGCGGATCAGCGCGGAGAGCGACACTGCCTCTGACCGGACGAGATGTCTCCGGTCCACGAAGGAGAAAAAAAAACAGAGACGTCGCCAACGCCAGCGCATTCGTAGAAGCGAACGCGAGGGGAGAGGCGCACACGGTTGTGCGGACGGATCGGATTGACCGCGGCTTCGTGTTTGGGGGTGGGTCGCCCGGCGCCGGAGAAATGATGGGTTCCGACGACCGTACGTGGGTGGGGTCGGTGGATGGTCCTGGCTGTCTTGAGCTGATGCTGATGCGTGAGCGTGACTAACTCAACAACTAGGACGGATTTCAACAGTGTGGACGCTCGCAAGATTGAGGAGCACGAAACCGATGCCCTTTTCTTTTAAATACAATTGTTTTCGTGGGACTTTTGCATTGCATGGGAATGAGACTATGCGAGGGTTGCTTGCTGGGTCAACCCCTTCACAGGATGGGAGAAGACATTGTGTTTGCTTCGACTTTCGGCTCTCGACTTTTCTGGCCGGGTAGTTGCCGACCGGAGCCCCGGTTCAACATCCTCCTCCGCCGCCTAAGACTAGCCACAGGGGGAGTAACTTCAGCAATAACTTCAAGTCCAACTCAGCAAATTTGTCTATGTGGCATTGAGTTAATGAAGAGAGAGGTGGTTCTAATAACTTAGCTAGGTACTGTAACATCACACATATCAAGGCAAGATGAGTCTATAGCATAATAAATAAAGTGATGCATATTACTACACATATGCTACTTCCCACTATAAAGGTAGTAACATAGAGTAGTAACATGCTAATGTTACTACTTTATGTTACTACCCATTGTGGCTAGTCTAATTCTACGTGCGAGAACGGTTCCTACGCAACACCCTCCTCCTAACTCATCGCTTTACCAGCCCACAAAGATCAGCATTTTCAGCCTCTCCTCTGGTTGGGCCATACGGCTCCTTTTTCGTATAAGACTGTGCTAAGTCTGATCTGATTGATCATTATTATACTTAAAAACATTATGCTATTTTGTTTGTACTACGCTTTGTTAGAGTGACTGCATTTTTTCACTCGTGTCGTACGGTCTTACAATTTACCCAGTTGTAATGTACATCCCCTCGCTCTACCCCGGTGATGGAATTAACCACCTTGCTTTATATTGTTGGCTCAATGGACAATGGTGCCCCTAATTTCTGCCCACGAATCCTACAGCTCCATCACACATTCATACATGCGCATATGATCACAAGATTAATTGCACCCAATCGGGCCGGCAATCGGTACAAAGAGCGCAGAATAGTCCCCTTTTTTTTTGCAAAAATGAATAGTCTTTTTTTTAAGTAAAAAATGAATAGTCTCCTTTGAAAGAGAGAACTCCAATGAAGGAGACGAATTTCAGTCCACCCCACGCCAACAGCAATCCCAATGTTAACCTCTCCCAAAGTCAAAGGCCCAGAAGGCCACGAACCCTCCTCCATCTCATCAACTTCAGACTCGGCCGCGAATCAACCTGTGGTTGAGTTGGTTAGGTGGACAGTGGTATCACAGGCCCACCAGGGTTCAAATCCTGGTGCTCATAGGGGTAGGGTGTGCATGTGTGCGTTCATAGGGGTGAGTGTATGCGCGTGTATATGAGCGCTTGTGTCTGTACTGATGCTCAAAAAACTTCAGACTCGGCCTCACCTTTCGTCGGGACCCGGTTGCAGACGAGCTAAACAAATTGAGCAAATCTTGGCGTCACCACCTAAGCACTTTTGCAGCTAGCTACCGGAGAATTAGCTTCACCCAGTAGTAGTACTCCGTAGGTATATGTATATATCCCTCTCCCTTACGCACGTACTTACATCAGTCGTATCCCGCACCGCGTACATGTATAATACCAGCATATGTACTGGTGACGTGATGCTGATGTTAATACGTACTGTATGTTGTCGACGTGGGGAAGCCAGGGTGTACACATGGTGCTTATTGAATTTCTGCGAGATGGCGTAGGGACGTGGCGATTTCAGTAGACTTTTCTGAGTTATACGTACGAGTAGTATATTCTCTCGTGGAAGGGATGGAGACTATGAAATGCAGGTTAGTTTCTTACGTGGACGAATCTGCTCCTATATTTTTTGGCTCTTCCCCTTGAACTATTGCTGCTTGCTCGCAGGTCAGCATCGCCCGGCTAGCTAGGAGCTAGCGAAGCATAGCCATGTTATGGCCAAGCCAAGTTGGAGCCAAGCAAAGCCGGCTCAGCCAAGGCCGGTGCAAAGCTAAGCTCTCCGGTCAAGGCTAACACATGCATTATTGATGCCGGACAAGGGCAAAACTGCAGGGGAATTTAAGCTCCTAAATGCTCTGTTTATTACTATTATTAGGCCATGATCCGATGCACTTAATTAGGATTTATAATGTGTACTTCCTCCGTTTTTATTTAGTCTGCGTATTACCTTTGGCCAAAGTCAAACTTTGTAACTTTGACAAAATTTACGAAGAAAAATATTAGCATACTCCTATATAATAACAAATCAATATCATTAGATTCATTATTGAATGTACTTTCACATTATATAGATTTGTTATGGTAAATGTTTATATTTTCTTCTATAAACTTGGTCAAACTTTACAAAATTTGACTTCAGACAAATCTAATATGCAGAGTAAATAAAAACAAAGGGAGTAAACTTTGTGCAGCGTCACTGTTAGCCATTCACATTGTCCAGTTAATTTGCTTTACGAAGACCATTACTTCAACCAGCTGGTAACAAGCTCACTTTGTAAACAAATGGATACAGAGGGAGTAGTATAATAGTAGGATAGACGGAGGAGATTGTTTGCCCTAGCATTGTCAAGGATCTAATTCATGTTCGTAAACTATCTCGTGACAATCAAGTTACACGGCCGCGGTCGCCACCGCCGTTGCCACGGTTGTCGCCAAAGTCGTGTCCAGAGGAAGGAGCGTGGTCGCCACGATCGTTGGTGGAGTCGAAACCGCCGGAGACAGTGAGAGTAGCAGAGCCCACCTCGGCAGTGCGGAGATTGAGGTTGTATTTCGACGAGGTCCAACCCAAAGAGCGTGACATCGAAGGCAGGCAGTGGCACCGTGTCGCCGAGGATGGTGCGAATGGTGTTGAAACGGTGGTCGCGACCATGGAGGAGCTGCATCATCAGATCCTCAGGAGAGGCCGGGTTGCCGGTGTCGGCGAGGCCATCCGCAAGAGTCTTGAGGCGGCGGGCATAGTCGGAGACCGTCAGGTCACCTTGCTTGAGGTTGCCGTACCGCCGTGTGAGGTGGAGGTAGCTGGCACCTTGGTTGCCGAGGAAGTAATAGTGAATGCGACACCAGGCCGTGTACGTATTGATGGCACGCCCCCATGATGAGCTCTAGGAGGGAATCAGTTAAGGTGAAGAAGATCCAGAGAGTGAGCCTCTGGTCGACTGCAAGCCAGGCAGCGTCGGGATTGGCCGGGGGTGAACGATTGACATGATCTTGGACGCCATATTGGAGGAGAACGCAGGTCAAGAAGGTGTGCCATTTGATGTAGTTGTTCTCAGCGGGATCGAGTTTGAATTTGGTGCGGTTTGAGATATGATATGTATGAATGTTGAGAAGGGATTGGCCAGGAGGTGAGGCGCAGAGGGGGAGACCATGGTGGTGATCGTCGAGGGGGTAGCGGGAGTAGCGAATGAAGAGAGGGAAGGGGAGGTCCGGGAAGGAAGGACCGATAGGTGGCGAGCGGGCGGACGGAGTAGGGAGCTCGCCGAATATGTCCTCGGAAGACATACAATCTGATACCAGGATAGACTAAGGAGATCTCAATGATGTTGTTGTTCACCCAAACATTGTGAAGGGTCTAATATCTAATAGTACGTTGTATGAGGAGATTATGAAGAGCTTATACCGTACTAATTAAGTAGCATGCTGGCTAGTAGTACTTGCAAGGTGCACGTAGGATTTGCTGAATATATATCTGAATAATATTACCATTTCCTGATTCATGACTAATAACAAGTCGAATCTTTTGAGGATCGGTATCCCCGAGTTGTTACTAAATTATTGCACACCCAGATCTCCTTCTCTTTGTATATCACTGCAGACCAATCTAACAATCTGTGTGGCTCTACCGATCTTTTAAAACGGGGTCTGCAGGGAGTGCAATATCGATCAAGATATGCCAAGGAAAGATGAGACATGTAAGCAATCAATCAGTGTAGGGGGGACGACCTTCCTTTTGCTTCCGGGATGGACGGGAGCTAGGTGCAATCAGTGCGTGGGCTCAAAATCTTTTAAGACACTGATATGCGCCGTTATTTTTTATGATCGGATGGCGATATAAGATGCTATCAATGATCAAACAGGGAAATATGGACCTTTTACTGCCAACAGTACTCACTGAAATAAAAGGCCGACAATTGATGAATAGTACTTCCTCCGTAAACAAATATAAGAGCGTTTTGATCAATTTGTTTACGGTGATCTAAACGCTTTTATATTTGTTTACGAAGGGAGTAGATTGGAAGTTTTTCATTATCTTTTTTTTTTGTGCGGGAAGAATAAGGAAGAATGTATCGATTAACAAAGTCTCATCTAACTTCAACACCATTTGATTCTTGCACAAAGATTTTTGCGGATTTCCCCCCTTTTCCTGTTTGATTGATTAACGTTTTTGCACACTCTTTGGCTGAACTACTTAGATGGATGTAATTTTATAAGTACAACACACAGAAACTTCTTGGGAAAAATAAGAAAGAAACTATAGCATTAATAAAATTACAAATGCACTCATTCGCAAAAAGAAAATAAAAAATTACAAATGCACTCGAGTAGTAAACTAGTTTTTTTTGAGAAATGAGTAGTAAACTAGTCCCCCCCCCCTTTTTCGCAACGCGGGTCTTTTGTCTGATTCAAAATCTTTCTCTACACATTAACATAAGCCTTTTGAACTTTGAGAAAGGAAATTTAAGTCAAGACATATAAAAACATGAGTAAAATGCATTAGTAGTCATTGAACTTATCGTATACGCTCATTTTGGTCACTGTATTCAAGAATACGATCAATACGGTCACTATATACGTGTTGAGGTGATTATACGATCACTGCAGATCGTATACCTCCGTATTTCTATTAGAATTAATGGGCTAGTCCCATAACAATTTCTGAAATTTCAAATAGTGGCCCATGTGTAAAATGGCAAGTGGTGATGCTAAAATTTAGTCCCACTCCAGAAGTTGAAGAAGAGTTGGACCTATTTATATAATGGGTTATTGTTGTAGGGTGGAACCCTAAGTGAAGATCTTTCACGAATTGGAGGGGGAATCCCCAAGAACAAGATGAACACAAGAGGGAAAACAAGAGGAACACTCAAGAACAAGTCCAATCACACATCCACTAGACCAACAAATACACAAGATCCACAAGGTACATGAACAAGTCAACGGGAAACAAGATACATGGTAGAGTTCATCCCAAATCCTATGAAGGAGATGAGGGCTTGATAATCTAGGTAGATCCTTCCCGCAAGGGGGTCTTGAGTTTGGTCACTCCAAGAGGAGGTCTTGATCTCCTAGTGGAGTGGATCCATGGAGCAAAGCTCACAAATGTCTATCATCTACTTTGCTAACCCTAGAAAAGATGAGGGGGAGGTCTATTTATAGTCTAGGCCACGAAGGGGTAAGTGGGAGAGGGGTACAAGGCCAAAGGCCCGTGGCTGCGCACACAGGCAGCGGACGTCCGGTCCTTACCGGTCGTCTGGTCGCTCGCGGAGGTCTGGACGTCTGGTAGGGCTCGGACTTCCGCTAAGTACGTTCTATTGGAGTGGCACCGGATTTCCAGAGACGTCGGACGTCCGGGCGCTGGGACTTGTCGGACGTCCGGTGTTCTCGGTCGTCCGGCCGCTGTAGCACTCGTCGCCTGGAGTTCTTCTGGCCGTCTGGGCTGCGTCAGGTACCGGATGTCCGGTGGCGTCCGGATGTCCGGTGGCTGTAGCTTGTAGCAGCTCCGTTTCTTCCGTCTTCTCTTCCATGCTTCCCTCGCGGATGGTGTAGGTGTTCCTTGGCGCTTGCACTCCTCCTCGTCGTCCGTAGCGTTTCGACAATACCTATGCATGCACACGAGAGGGGTGTGAAGTAGTATACCATCCTCGAAGGGGTTAAGTGAGCACGTGTAAAGGAGATGATTCACCTTTGTGTATGTGAAGTAGAGGTCGCACGTGTCACTTGCGAAACGGACTCTTGACATGGTGATGTCCGTAGGATGCTCCGCGTCATCTCCCTTCCCTTGGGAAAGATCCGACCTTGGATCGAAAACCAAATCACCATGGGAAAGAGATGGCTTCGCCGTGTAGAAGTGGACGTTCACCAAGTACTCATCATCTTCAAGATCGCAATGGGCACTCTCCAATGTCGCATCGTCGCGTGATTCCTTCAAAAGGAGCAAAGACAACAAACACTTGGAAAAACAAATGTGGTTAGCGTTAGGGCATAACCAAGCATTCAAGTGGTGATTCATCGGACAAGTGTCGTCATCATGCAAAGCATATGGTTTAACAAAGGATTGTGACATGGCATGTAAGCACATAACTTGAGCACAAGCAAAGATATCTTGGGGACAAGCATGTAAATGTGAGGTAGTGATGCAAATATGAGTGACAAGAGAATAAGCATCTACCTCAAGTTCATAGCAAGCATGGGCAAATCGCTCAATGAAAGGTCTATGGTAGGCATAGGAATCATTCACAACACCTAAGAAGATGAGATGTCTAAACACATGGGTTAAGTGCAAGACAATCCAAGCATAATGTGCATAGGGTGTAGTGAACATAGTGTGGCACTCAACACAATAGAAACAACAATTGTTCATCATGTGTGAGGCAATCAAGTCAATCATGTGACAAGCAATGGGACATGGCATATCTGAAGTGATGACATTGTTGCAACCAAACATATGAGAAGAGAAAATAATCCAAGAATTGGATGCAACACACAAGACATATATATCATGATGCATGGAATGGTTAAAATGACAAGTCGAAGCAAGATCTCTAACAAGTGTGCAATCTAGTGATCCAAGATGAACAATAAGTCTCATGGGGAAAGCAAAACAAGTAGTATGATCCATAATATCCATGATCATGGTTTGGGGGTTCGCAAAAGAGAAGGATATCACCGTGAAAGCGTGTCCTTGTGCGTCCTTCACAATGCCGAAGTACAAGCAAGTGCGATGTAGAATCGTCGTGGTAGAAGATGGTTCGTTCTCAAGAGCTCAAATGGTCAACTCACGTGAAGTGGAAGTCGAGACAAAGTCCAAGTTTCCTACACATGCACAAAACAAGGCAAAGAACGTATGCGCATGGTAGATAAACACATCATCCATTATGATGGTTCTCTTCTTTTGCACATAACCATTAGAAGCAGAAGTGCATGAATAATATGATGCAACAATGGCTATATTCATGGCACGGGGTATATGGTGCAAAAAGGTAAGACAAGCATGCTTCACAAGGAATATGTCAAAATCTCCAATTATATGTGAGAATGCTATGGGGGCAAACTCATTATCAAGACTAAGGGCATTGTTGCACTCAATAGATGTCAAATCATCTAGCATGAGAGAGGCAACACATGGAGATAAATGAAAAGAAGCAATAACAATCATGTGCAAAGCATGGAAATGGTTGTCATCAACCGCATGAGGTGAGCAAGTATGAATCATCGGTGATGCAACAAGGCAAGCAATCATAGTAATCAAGTCGTGCAAACTAGTGGAGTGAAGTTGCAACACACTAGAGAAAATCATGGCAATCATGTCATGTGAGCAAAGAATAGACATAGGCAATGTACATGACATATCGCAAGCACGAACACAAATCAAGATCATAGTATCATCATAGGCATGGGGCACAAAGCAAACATGGCAATAACAAGTGATATCTCCACCAAGCTTGCAAATACACATACAAGTATGAGAATCAATCATCATGTGTAAAGCAAAGCATGGGTCACAAATGCATGGCAAAAGCATAGGAATAAGCATATCATGCAAAGTGAACATGGCAAGATGGGCATAGAGTGTGTAATGGACAATAACCCATAACCATGTGAGGGTCATGTAGAAGAAATGCGCGAAGTTTTTGCGCGAAGTGAGTGGTGGGAAAGGTAATCCATGGGATCTCAAATCATCGTTGCTCTCGAGAGCTTGTTTTGTCAACTCGTGGGATTGCGAGGTTGACAAGTAATCATGGGTACCTACACAAAAGAGACACAAATGAAAGAAATTGTGTGTGTGGTAAATGTACACATCATCCATCATGATGTGTATGTGCACGTGTGGGTTATCACAAGATAAGCATCGCTCAAAGAAATTTGATGCATGGTATAAGAACATGTCATCCATCATGAAAGAATAGTTATTGTGTATGACATGATGGGGACACAAATTGAGAATGCAAGTATATGGCACAACAATATCATTATGATTCATGGGGAGCATATTGTGCACATAATTATTGGGATCATGCAATGGATGGGATGGATCAAAATCTCCTAACATGGATGAGGAAACTATGGGGGTCTCCTCATGAGCAATATTGGAAACATCACATGGAGAAAATGGACAACATCCAAAACAATGCATATCCGAAGCCAGGTGGTCATGGCATGGCATATGAGATAAATGGTGCAAAGGGAGCATATCCATATCATTACAAGAAAAACAAATGCCAATAACCATGGTCTTGTCATATATGCCATATGTACAAATTGGGTTTATGTTTATGGCATATGCATAGTCACTATGAAGAGATTGCAAATATGACATATTGTTGATCTCATGCATAGCATATGACAAGTCAAGCGGATTGTCAAACATGATGTGACCGAAGG